>CM051458.1:21404331-21531773 GCA_028274465.1 Plantago ovata
TCCTTTGTGAGACCCGAAGGGCGTTTGTGAAGAACGTATTGGTCAGATTGGTAAGCTTCTGTGTACACCAATTTTGTAGTTATGCCGGCGTCTACACCTGGGATGGGGGATGTTGTTCTCTTGGGGCGAACTTCTACCAAACGAAACTACGCTCCGTGATAGACATCTACCGAAGGACTTGCACCATGAGGTGGATGCAAGCGACATGTGTTGCGAGCCATATCTGATCCACCTGATCACTTCAATGCTCTCACACTGTTAACTACTGTGTCTGCTGTCTATGTTCATTCTTATTCACAGGTTGTGGGCAAGGAGAAGATCCATGAAGGGAGACTAGTACACCCAAGAAGAAGAGCTAGGCGCAAGAAGAGTCGAGTCAAAGACTATAACAATGGCGCTATCCGGGAGGCAACCCGGAGTTTTTATCGTTTCTTACTGCTTTTTTGCATGCATTCATACTTGAACAATTTGCTTTTCTTATGTGAATTTGGTTCGTCGCTGTCTCGTATGTGCTATGTTTGTGTTTGAGTGAGCTTTTTTCGAGTGGTTTTTGAGTAAAAGGTTTCGGGATTAAAAAAACCGTGATTTTTTTTTTCGAATGTTTTCGTCTCCCCACCTCAGGAGGTGGGGGGGAATCGCCCCACAAGTCCAGGAGCTCCGCGCTCTCTGGCGCGCGGGCGATTCGCCCCACATGCGGGGCGACTCGCCCCGCACCAGGGCCGACTCTCCCCCGTATCTCTAGAAGAAAACGGGGCCTTGCCCCCATTTCTTCATTTTCTTCTTTTTCTTCATCTTCACTCCTACTCCCCAAATCAGAAAAAAAACGAAAAAACTTCAATCCTTCATAAAATCTTCAATCTTCCATCAAATTTTGTGTTCTTTAGCTTCAATCGAAGCCCATACTTGCTCTTTCTTTTCATCCGAACAACTTTCACTCTAGTGCATTCGTTTTCCAGATCTGAGGTATCTTCACATGAACCCTAATTTTTCAAATTTGGGGGTTTTCTGTTTTGAGCTTCAATTAGGCTTATATGATGTATGGGTAGGTTGTTTGTGTGATTAGAAACGTTATTTACTATCAATTGCATGCTCAATTATGCTTGGATTGTTGATTTGGGAATTTTGCTACTAGATCTTTTTATCTTGTTATGCAATGTATCTTTTTCTTCGATTCCATACATATGATTGTGTTTACTGATGTAATGATGATGGATATATGGTAGAATGCATAATTGTTGGGTATGGGGATTTATGATACTAGATTTTTCGTTACTATGGTATGAATTGAGCCTTATTATTTAGGTTATTGGTTGTCTAGCACGAGCGTGATGCGATATGTTAATGTCGAAATTATTTTGGTATGTTGCATATTAGTAGCTAGATTAGACATGAAGGATTTGCGGAGTTCGATTGATGATTTTATCACTCGTGTGTTTCGCTCTTACATTAGCATATGCATGAGTCAGTTTTGTGTCATACGAGGTACTAACTGCTGTTTGTAGGAACCATGCCACAAAGGGAGAGGAGCACTCCAGTTTGGCTACTATGAAGTATTGGAGGGGGATCGATTACAACCATGTCAAGGAGAGTGATCTCGTTAGAGGTGCGTTCGAGCCACGGGCTCTTGCAACAACGTCGCGGTTTATCCAAAAGGAGGAGCGAAAATCCACCTGGAGTAAGGACTCCTATGCCTATTCATGCACCACCGAAGGGATAGAAATAATTATTACGTCAGCAATCTATCACAAGGACTGCAAGGTTCGAGTGAATAGGAAGGCACCGGGACGACTTCACCACAACGGATTCAGTGTTGAGTCAACAGTGGTGAGAAAGTTCTGAATCGCTAGCTTGATTCCAAACATAATGACATGGACACCCAGCCCCTCCTAGGGGTGCCCCTTGACTGCCTCTAAAGGGAGCACCATATAGACATCGGGAGCATCAACCGTAGAGAATGTGGTCGACATTGGAAAAAATGGTAGAAGACTTCTGAGTATCCGAGCAGCTTACTGTAACCTCCTCGGGTGTAAAACGTTGGAGAGGGAGGCTCTGATACCACTGCTCTTTCCCCTTCAACAGTTCACAACCTATTGGAGAGCTACAGGATGGACGATTCCATAACTACGGCGGATAATCTTGAGGATTCTCTTCGACAATGCAACTCTACTGGTGACAATGGTGATGACAGTAGTGACAATGAAGACCATAGGAACAATAAGGATGCCATGAATACTGATGGAGGAGTTGGCCTTGTCCATGGAACTACCGCCACAACCACGAGCTCCGATGATCACCTATAAGGCCCCTCGAGCAGTCTCAATACCTTACACCGAGCATACTCAGCCGACCGAGGCCAAACCACGCGGTAACATCTAGTATCACATCTTATTTCCTTATTTTCTTACTGCTAGGGACTATCTTTAAAATCATGAGGAGGGATGGGATTTAAGTGAACTAGTGTTGTTAGTTTGGAGCTTGCCATTGATGGTTTAGATCTTGGGATTGGTAGGTTGAGTATAGTACCTTGCATGTTTATCCGTCTGCATTTGCATTTGCACGTTTACTGCTTTCTTAGTTTTTAGTTGCATACACTACATTCATCCTAGGATAGTCTTGCATGTTTTATGTGGAGTTTATTGCCAAATTTTTTGAACTTTTTTATTGGGTAAATTAACTAATTATGCCATTAATCATATGCTTCATCTATATGAATTTGTTTGAAGTTTTTCTCGCTTGGTTTGTCACATTTATGTATTGCACTTAGTTAAGCTTGGTAGTCTCGACATCACTTAGTGGTGTTTTCTCTACTGCGGTTCACGAAGGCCTTTATAATAGGATGATGCATGTTAGGGTCTTATGGTTGTTTTCCCGAGTAATTATGTACCTAAGAGGGAACAAGTTTTCACCTTGCTTTGAGATTGCTAAATGCCTAGGAAGGAGGTAGTGTGAGATTGTGTGATCCTTTCTTTCCAACCTATTCTTCCGAATAGGTTTGGGGAGGGGGTTACGCTATCATTAGACTTGTTTTTCATTTTTCAATTTTGTGTTGTGAGTTTATTTTTCCTTTTTCGTAAATTTTGTACTCCAACCTATTCTTTCGAATAGGTTTGGGGAAGTCGTTCGTGAGTCATTTTTGTTTCTTTTTCGTTGTGCTACTGCTGGCTTAAAAAAAAACAATCCAAAAAAAAGAAAAAGAAAAAATTCCAGGAAAAAAAGAAAGAAAACTGGAAAAGAAAAAAAGAAGAAAAAGGAAAAAAAAAAAAGAAAAGACCCCAAAAAAGCAAAGAAGGGTCAAAAAAAAAAAAAGGCCAAAAAGCAGTTTAGCAAAGTGTTGTGTCTCATTTTTCTTAATCGTGTTGTAATTTTTTGTCTTTTGTTTTTTAGTGTCATCTGTTCTAGACCACCCTCGTCCTGCCATTCAGGAAGTGGTGAATAACTTAAGGCTTTGCTTGAGAGATGGGTAGAATAGGGGAGTGTTATCTTTTTAGGGAACCCTCCTTCGTTTGATGAGAGCCAGTATTGGTTCGACCTCTTTGAGGAAAAGTCTTAACTTGGTGAACAGCAGTAAGTCCTCAGTTTCATAGGCACGGGACAACCATTCGTATTCTAACATGTTTCATTACGTCGTCACTGACTAGGTTCAGGTAGAGAATGTTACGAGAGGCTATCATGTCTTGACATAAGTGCTTATGTGAATCTGTATAAGTCAATTGAGGCATTCTTCAACCTATATTCATGTTATGACTTGTATGGTTCTTGTTCATATGTTTTTTGATAGATTCAATAGATTAGTTCATTTCATTTGGCATGAGACTCCATTTTTTGTGTTGCATTGCTTTTTGCATTAGAGTCTAGCTTAGTTGCTTGAGGACAAGCAAAGGTTCGGTTGGGGAGTTTGATGAATGTGTATTTTACACTTTCATTTGAGTCTTTTTCACCTATTTTAGCTATCCTCTATGTTAATTTAGCTATATTTTAGTGCATTTTATTAGAATAGTGTCACGTTTCCCTTAGTTTGTATTTTACAGGTTTTGGATGAAAAACGAGGTTTTCCGGGCAATTATATTGAAGTAGACAAGGAATTGGTGTCCCGGAGGCCTAATTGGAGTATCCAGAAGATTCCGGATAGGATTTGAAGTCTAGGGGTCGAATCTGAAGGCTAGAAGGTCACTAGAAGACAAAAACCAAGTCCGAAAAGGAAAAGATATCCAAAAACGCGTCGAAAACGCGTTTCAGCCGAAAAAAGCTCCCGGGCGAGTCGCCCGGGACGTGGGGCGAATCGCCCCACACCAGGTGAATCGCCCGGTGTGTGGGGCCCTTCGCCCCACACCTGCCGAATCACTATAAATAGTTGCTCAGTTTTCTCCGTTTTTCATACTTTTTCAGACCTTTTCTCTCACCTTTCTCATTAGTTTTAGGTAGGAATTCTCCAAAGCCTGTTATGGGGATTCTTAGCTTAGGAGGTACTTTTTCTTAGCGTTTTGGAGCTTGTAAGATCGCGATTCTTCGGAGAGTGACAACCTTCGATAACATTGTATCTTACAGTTTTTCTATTTATATTTATATATCTTTCATCATGTTTCCATTCATTCGTGGTATGATTTCTGTTGATTGCATGACATCTATGAGTAGCTAAACTTCTCGTTGGTGATAGTATGTGATTTCTTAGCGAAGGGTTAATAATTATTCTAATGGCTATATCGCGCATTATACTTTGAGTTATTGCTTTATTTCTTTGATCTATCTAAATCTCTATCTTCGTAGTGTTGAATAATTACGGAACACAACTGGACAATTCATTGATCAAAGATCTCTATGCAAAACCGGGGAATTTATGCATGATTATTAACCTGCTATGCTTTGAATGACCATACTATCACCAATCTCCATTATCTGTTAAGAAAAACCTTTGCTAAGTCGTCTGTTGATTGATATTCTTAAGTTAGATTAGATAAAGCTAGTTATAGTCCTTAGAGATCGACACTCGAGGTTATTCTACTGCTACACTAAGGTTTTCGTTGTAGTTGTGAATCGCCTTTGGCTAAATACAAATTTATTTGATTAACTAGAATTTGACAAGTTCTAAAACGGTTTATCACACACTTCTACTCTTTGCCAGATTAACTAATTATGACATTAATCGTATGCTTCATCTCTATGAATTTGTTTGAGGTTTTTCTCGCTTGGCTTGTCACATTTATGTATTACACTTAGTTAAGCTTGGTAGTCTCGACATCACTTAGTGGTGTTTTCTCTACTGCGGTTCACGAAGGCCTTATAATAGGATGATGCATGTTAGGGTCTTATGGTTGTTTTCCCGAGTAATTATGTACCTAAGAGGCAACAAGTCTTCACCTTGCTTTGAGATTGCTAAATGCCTAGGAAGGAGGTAGTGTGAGATTGTTTGATCCTTTGTTTGCAACCTATTCTTCTGAATAGGTTTGGGGAGGGGGTTACGCTATCGTTAGACTTGTTTTTCGTTTTTTCAATTTTGTGTTGTGAGTTTATTTTTCCTTTTTCGTAAATTTTGTACTCCAACCTATTCTTTCGAATAGGTTTGGGGAGGTCGTTTGTGTGTCATTTCTACTTTCTTTTTCATTGTGCTACTGCTGGCTAAAAAAAAATCAAAAAAAAGAGAAAAAGAAAAATTCCAGGAAAAAAGAAAAAAAACTAGAAAGAAAAAAAGAAAAAAAAAAAAGAAAAGACCCCAAAAAAGCAAAGAAGGGTCCAAAAAAAGAGAAAGCCAAAAAGCAGTTTAGCAAAGTGATGTGTCTCATTTTTCAATTCATGTAATGTTCCTAATCGTGTTGTAATTTTTTGTCTTTTCTTTTTGAGTGTCATCTGTTCTAGACCACCCTCGTCCTGCCATTCAGGAAGTGGTGAATAGCTTAAGGCTTTGCTTGGGAGATGGGTAGAATAGGGGAGTGTTATATTTTTAGGGAACCCTCCTTCGTTTGATGAGAGCCAGTATTGGTTCGACCTCTTTGAGGAAAAGTCTTAACTTGGTGAACAGTAGTAAGTCCTCAGTTTCATAGGCACGGGACAACCATTCGTATTTTAACATGTTTCATTACGTCGTTACTGACTAGGTCCAGGTAGAGAATGTTACGAGAGACTATCTTGTCTTGACATAAGTGCTTATGTGAATGTGTATAAGTCAGTCGAGACATTCTTCAACCTATATTCATGTTATGATTTGTATGGTTTGTGTTCATATGTTTTTTGATAGATTCAATAGATTAGTTCATTTCATTTGGCATGAGACTCCATTTTTTGTGTTGCATTGTTTTTTGCATTAGAGTCTAGCTTAGTTGCTTGAGAACAAGCAAAGGTTCAGTTTGGGGAGTTTGATGAACGTGTATTTTACACTTTCATTTGAGTCTTTTTCACCTATTTTAGCTATCCTCTATGTTAATTTAGCTATATTTTAGTGCATTTTATTAGAATAGATTTAGCTATTATAAAGGCCTTCGTGAACCGCAGTAGAGAAAACACCACTAAGTGATGTCGAGACTACCAAGCTTAACTAAGTGCAAACATAAATGCGACAAGCCAAGCGACAAAAACCTCAAACAAATTCATAGAGATGAAGCATATGATTCTTTGTAACGTCAAGTAGGAAAATGAAGTTGGTTGGAATCTTACTATCTCTATGGAGAATCTTTGCCTGAACCTGGCAGAGCTCGGATCTCCTTCTTTCGAAATCGGATCGTTAATGTCATAACTAGTTAATCTACCCAATAAAAAAGTTCAAAAAATTTGGCAATAAACTCCACATAAAACATGCAAGACTATACTAGGATGAATGTAGTGTATGCAACTAAATTACTAGGAAAGCGATAAACGTGCAAATGCTAATGCAAACGAATTTTAACAAAATGCAAGGTACTATACTGAAACTACCAATGCCAAGCTCCAACTAACAACAATAGTTCACTTAAATCCCATCCCCCCTCATGAAACTAAAGCTAGTCCCTAGCAATAAGAGAATGAGGAAATAAGATGTGATACTAGATGTTACCGCGTGGTTTGGCCTCGGTCGGCTGAGTACACTAGATGTAAGGTGTTGAGATTGCTCGAGGGCCCTTGTTGGTGATCATCGGAGCCCGTGGTGGTGGTGGTGGTTCCACTAATAGATCGAATAGGGCCAACTCATACATCAGTGTTCATGGCATCCTTATTGTCCCTATTGTTTTCATTGTCACCATCATCATCACTAGAAGAATTGCATTGTCGAAGAGAATCCTCAAGATTAGCCGCTGCAGTTATGGGGTTTTCCATCCGGTATCTCTCTAATAGCCCGTGAACTGTTGAAGGGGAAAGAGCTGTGCTCTTAGAGTCTCCCTCACCAACGTCCTCTACCCCATGGAACTTACAGTAAGCTGCGATGAAACTTGGAAACTCAGAGGTTTTCTTCTTCTTTGCCCAATGTCGCTCACATTCTCTACGGTTGATGCTCCCGATGTCTATATGGTGCTCCCTCAATAAGCAGTCGAGGGGCAGCCCAAAGAAGGGCTGGGTGTCCATGTCATTATGTTTTGGAATCAAGTTAGCGATACGGAACTTCGTCATCACTGTCGACTCAAGACTGAATCTGTTGTGATGAGGCCGCCCCGGTTGCTTCCTAGTCTCTCGGACTTTGCATTCCTTGTGGCAGATGTCTGCTGTAATATTGGTTTCAATCCCTTTAGTGGTACATGAATAGACATAAGAGTGCTCACTCCTGGTGGATTCTCGTTCCTTCTTGTGGATAAACCGCGAAGTTGTTGCAAAAGTCCATGGCTCGAACGCACCTCTAACGAGATCACTCTCTGTTAGGAAACTTGTAATTTTGATGAGCAATTAACCATGATAAATTAAGGAAATTCCAATAACTAGTACTCTTAAGGTCCATAGGAATTTAGAATTTTAAGGACATTGTAAAAGAGGAACGTTTGCTGAAGACTTAGAGTAGGTGCTAGATAGGTTGGTTTTACCGCTTATGATGTATCTTGTTTTCTGAAAAGAAAATAACCTATTGAAGCGTTAGCTTATGATGTATCTTGTTTTCTGAAAAGAAATACAACCTATTGAAGCATTTGCTGATGATGTACTTTGTTTTTACAAACAAACTATTGAAGCATTTAGAACCGCTCAGAAACTTGAAGATTTCGAAGACTGAAGACTAGAAGATTTCTGAAGACTGGTATCTACAAAGGCACATGTTTCTCAGAAAGTGGAAACTTCAGCAACAACATTGCATAAGTGAAAATCTATATGACAGAGTAGGTTGTGCTTGCTGAAACTGAGACTGAGCACTTGCTAATGAACATTTGTGACCTCTTGCTGAAAGTACTTATATTTGCGCTCCAATGTTACTGTTTGAATTTTATTCAAAAGAGCATTAAATGCAAAGCATGCACGCGAAGGACATGAAGACTAGAAGACAAATAAGGACGCTGCTGAAAGTACAAAAGCAAGATAGTGACATTTTAAGGAACAAAAGCCTTAGAATTTGAAATTCAAACGACTCCTTATTTCACTATAAATAGAGGTCATCCGGCAAAGAGTTGAAATGTGTCAACAACGTGATCATACTCTCACTTGTGCTTAAACTCACATACCCTTCAACACTTTTACTGCCATTGATCCGTTCCAAGACTTAAAGCTTGAAAAAGCTACTTGTGAAGAAGTAGAACTTACACGACTAAGTAATTAGTTAAGTGTTCTTTCTTTCATTTGAACAAGAACAAGTCTTGGCACCAGAAACAATCAAACTTGTTTACTACAAAGTATTCAAAGTTTTGTTTCTTAGATTTCTTGTTGTAACTGAATAAGTTATAATTAAGTTATCTCATCCCAAACATCTCTAACTGAAAATACACCCTTTCAGGCGTGATATTCAGGAGGAACTTAATCAAGCATAGTGTTGCTGATTAAAAGTACCAAGTTTGGTGGAGAACAAAGTTGCGTTCTCTAGTTAGGTTGGAGACGAAGCAAGTGTGCTTTGGTTTCTGTTGAATGGCTCTAGTAGGTGTTGTAAGGAACCTCAATCTTATCTTAGTGGATTCAGTCCTAGAAAGGACAAAGTGGATTAGTTGAGAGATTATGCCACTCTCAGATACCACTATAAAAGTGTTTGTGTGATTTACTTACTGTACTTAGTTTTCAGCAAATTATATCGTTCTGTACACAGTCACTCACATCACTTGCTGAAACTTTCACTTACTGAAAAAGCACTTATTGTATCAAAGACTTCCGCTCTCTGATTTTAAGTATCAGCAAACCTAGTTACTGTAAAGTAACTTGCGCTTGCTGAGAAAGTTAAGTATCACCAAACTCATTACTGAAAAGTAATAAGTACTTGCTGAGAAAGTTTTTAAACGACGAAAGTTTGAAAGACTATTCACCCCCCCCCCCTCTAGTCTTTTCTTGTTGTTTAAAGGGACCAACACTCTCCTTCTCTTGAAGATTAGAAGACCCAACATAGAACTCATGGAGAACGTCCCTGTCAAACCCTTTGACATGATTGGAATCGAACCACCTCCAATACCTCATTGTAGCCAAACGGAAGTGCTCCTCTCCCTTTGTGGCATGGTTCCTACAAACATCCATTAGTACCTCGTACAACAAAAGCTTCATGCATATACAAATGCAAGAGTGAAACAAACGAGTAACTTCATTATCACGCCTAATCTTCAAAACACCAAGTCTAATCTAGTTACCACAATGCAATGTATCAACATATCATAACATGTAACATATCTCAACATGCTTTATGCTAGATATCAAATAACCTCAAATCACGAGATTCATTCAAACCATAGTACTTAAAAATTTCACCAAAAAGTCTCAAACCTCATCAATCAAGTGTTCTACCATGATGTCTACCTTTACCATACCAATACCTTCATCATATAACATGGAATGAAGAAAAAGAACCAATGCAAGACGAGACATAGACATCAAGCAAGCAAAATTCTCAATTTATCAAACCAAGCAAAGATGAGCAAGCAATTGGTAATGAAAATCGATTCTAATCACATAAACAATCAACCCATACATTATATAAGCTCAATTGAAGCTTAAATAAAAAAAAAACCCAAATTTGAAAAATTAGGGTTCATATGAAATTACATCAGATCTGAAAAACAAATGCACTAGGATGAAAGTTGTTCGGATAGAATTAAAGAGCACGTAATGGGCTTCGATTGAAGCTAAAGAACACAAAATTTGATGGAGAATTGAAGAAATTATGGAAGAAAGAAGTTTTTTCGAGTTTTTGGGTGTTTTGGAGAAAGGGAGGTGGAGAAGATGAGAGAATGAGGGTTTGGGGAAGAATCTCGCTTTTCACCTTGCCTGAAGACGGGGGGCGATTCGCCCCGTGTGTGGGGCGATTCGCCCCCCACTGCAAGAGAGTATAAAACTCTTTGACTTTGTGGGGCGATTCACCCCCCACCTCCAGAGGCGGGGAGATGAAATTTTTCGAAAAACTCAGTTTTTTATCCCCGAAAACCATTCTCCTCATAAAAAACACTCGAAAAAGTTCACTCGAACATAAACATAAGCACACAACGACACAAAAACGAACTAATTCACAGAAAGGCAAAATGTTCAATGTATGAATGCATGCAATGCAATAAAGCGATAAAAAAGCGATAAAAACTCCGGGTTGCCTCCCGGATAGCGCCATTGTTTATAGTCTTTGACTCGACTTCTTCTTGCTCTAGTTCCTCTTCTTGAGGGTACTAGACTTCCCCTTCATTGATCTTTTCCTCATGCCACGAACCTGTGAATGAGAATGAACATAGACAGCGAGACCAAAGTAGTTAATTGTGTGAGAAGCATTGAAGTGAATATTTAGATCAGATATGACTCGCAACACATGTCGCTTGCCATCCACCTCAATGGTGCAAGTTCTTCGGTAGATGTCTATCACGGAGCGTAGTTTAGTCAAGAACGTTCGCCCCAAGAGAACAACATCCCCCATCCCAGGTGTAGACGCCGGCATAACTACAAAGTTGGTGTACACAGAAGCTTCACCAATCTTAACCAATACGTTCTTCACAACGCCTTCGGGTCTCACAAAGGATCCATCCGCCAATTGCACAATAGCCTTATGCTCAAACAGTTTTCCAAGGCTACTCTTCTTAAACACATTCATTGGGAGCACATTAGAGTAAGATCCCGTATGTAGTGTAGCACGAACATCTTCAAGTTCACCAATCCCGACCTTAACATCGAAACTCTGAGGGATTGGCTCGGGATCTTCTTGCTCCTCATCACTCTCATCAGAACCAAGGTCCTTCTCTTCTTCCTTTGCTAGTGGGGGTTCTTCATCCTTGCAACGCTCACATTTAGCAACCTTCTTGATGGTGATTTCAACAGGAAGATCACCCACCAAGGTAATGGACATCGACTTCTCAGTGTTGCTAGGCAACTTCCCTTGCTCCCTACTTGCTCCACGGTCAATCAACTCTTGCATCTTTTGATGGGCAAGCCTAGTGCTCTCTTCCAAACGATCAAGCCTCGCCCTAGTCTTCTCAAAATCTTCTTCATAACGCTTAAGAAATCTTTGGGTGTGATCAACCATTTTTTGCAAGTTTTCCATGAGTAGAGCTGTCTTCGACTTCGGTTGCTCTTTGGGAGCGGAATTTTCGCAGTGATCATTACCATAGCTAAGCTTACTACGGTCTTGGTTAGGGCCATAAGTTTGGCTAGCCGGTGCGTATCCTTGATTGTTCCGGAACCCTCTTCTCCAAAATCCACCTCGAGGATTCCTACCATCTTGTCCGTAGCTAGCTTCTTGAGTACCAAATTCCGTAGCAAAAGCTTCCTCTTCGCTTCCTTGAACCCAATTGCCATCATCATATGCAAGCTCCGATCTACACATATGAGCTCCATGCCCATAGTTCTTGCATATTCGGCAAACTTCATTTGACATGGATGTTCCTGCGGAGTTCTTGAGGACTTGTTTCAACTCATTGGTAAAGCACTCGAATCGATCCCCAATCCCCCCATACATAGGGGCCTTCTGAGTAGGTGGAGCTTCAGGTCCACGTCTCCTAACCATTGCTCTTGGATCTTTGAATTGTGAACCCTTAGCAAACCTTTCGAAAACCGTCCAAACGGCTTCCGCCGTTTCCTCCCAAATATTGCCACAACATTGGAAATCCATCACTTGCTGATTCTCAAAGGTTAGTCCATTGTAGAAGTGTTGGACAAGATCCGAAAGCTCAAAACCATGGTGAGGGCACTTGTTCATGAGGTCTTGGAACCTCTCAAACGCAGTGTAGATGGTCTCATCATAGTCTTGTTTGAACCCGGTGATTTGCGCTTTAAGCGCGGTAGTCAAGGTGTGAGGAAAGTATTTCTCCATGAATGCTGAAAAAACGTTTTCCCAAGTGTCAAGCGAACCCGCCGGTAGAGAACTCAACCATGACTTGGCCCTGTCGCCAAGCCCCATAGCAAAAACCTTCATTCTCCACTCATCCGCTGTTATTTCAGCTCCGGGTCGTGGGAGTTGGTTGACGAAGTCATCGATATCGTGCAAGTACCCCATCACATCTTCCCTTGCTAAGCCATAGAACCTCGGAAGTTGTTGGAACGCGTGGTTTTTTATTTCCAGATCTCGAGTTGCAGGCGAAAGAACAATCGCCGGTCCCCACATACGATCCTTGGTGGGTTGAACCCATGATTTCAGTGGTCTAGCTTCTGCCATTACGACGATTTCCTTAAAAAGACTGTGTAGAGATTCAGAGAAATCAGTATCCTCTATTTCCTCTAGTTCACGTCGTCGAAGTAGTCGCCTTCTTTGGTGGTAGACTCTGTCGATTTCAGCAATTGGTTCAGCAAGCGGTGTTCCTCTAGATCGTGTACTTCGCATACACTATCTGTAACAAGCTAAGAAAGGAGTATCAGAGAGATCAAATAAAATAAAACTAAACAGTAACTAAAATAAAACTAAAACTAGGAATTGAACTGAAAATATAAATAAGCTAAACAGTAAAAAGGAGTATAGTCCCCGACAACGGCGCCAATTTGATGAACTGGAATTTGTCAGATTCAATTAATCAAATAAATTTATTTTTAGCCAAAGGCAATTCACAACTACAACGAAAACCGTAGTGTAGCAGTAAAATAACCTCGAGTGTCGATCTCTAAGGACTATAACTAGCTTTATCTAATTTAACTTAAACTATAAACTCAACAAACGACTTAGCACAGATTTTTCTTATCAAAGATAATGGAGGTTAGTGATAGTATGATCATTCAAAGCATAGCAGGTTAATAATCATGCATGAAGTACCCGATCGTTTTGCATAGAAATCTAAGATCATGAATTGTCCAATGTGTTCCGTTCAATTCAACACTACGAAGATAAAGGGCTTAGATAGATCAAAGAAATAAAACAATAACTCAAAGTCTTATTCGCATTACCGCCATCATGCATAATTAAGAACCCTAGCTAAGAAATCACATACTATCACCAGCGATAGATTTAGCTACTCATAGATGTCATGCAATCAACAGAAATCAAAGCAAGATTGAATGAAAACATGTTGAAAGATATAAATATAAATAGAAAAATCGTGAGATACAATGTTACCGACGAAGGTTATCAATCTCCGAAGAATTACGAACTCACAAGCTCCAAATTGATAAGAAAAATAGTCTCCTATGCTAAGAATCTCCAGAACAGGCTCTGGAGAATTCCTATCTAAAACTATGTGAAAAGGTATGAAAAAAGGTCTCAGAAAGTATGAAAAACGTAGAAACAGAAGCAACTATATATAGGAGTTCGGCGCGCGTGGGGCAAGTCGCCCCAGACACCGGGCGAACCGCCTGGTGTGGGGTGAACCGCCCCACATTCCGAGCGAACCGCCCGGGAGCTCCAATCGGCGAGAAACGCGTTTTTGACGCGTTTTAGGTCTTCTTTTCCTTTTCGGACTCGGTTTTTGCCTTCTAGTGAACTTTAAGCCTTGAAACTCGACCCCTAGACCTCAAATCTCATCCGGAACCTTCTAGATACTCCACGAATGCCCTCAGAACACCGATTCTTCGTTCTCTTCAATATAATTGCCCGGAAAATTACGTTTTTCACCTAAAACCTGAAAAATGCAAACTAAAGGGAAACGTGACACTATTCTAATAAAATGCACTATAATATAGCTAAATTAACATAAAGGATAGCTAAAATAGGTGAAAAAATACTCGAATGAAGGTGTAAAATACACGTTCATCAATAGGTCATATCGCCTGAAGATATATTATTTCTCAAATGGTAGTTTATTCGAGTCATGGGACAACAACTATTAGGGAAGTACCTAATATCTGCAATGTTAGTCATAGTAATATCCAGTGTAATATCACATATGAAATTGTTAGTTTTAGGCATCCAGATAAGTTGAACGAGTTTCTTCCTTTTGTGACGTATGGTGTTATCACAGTTGTTATGTAACACGGCTGACAACACCTCTTGTATATCAAAAACATATTTCATTGTAAAGAGTTTCTCAGACTTGAAACAATAAGATTCAATGTCGATATGATCATAAGTAGAATTTTTACAGAGAGTTTTTCTATTTTTATCCTCATTAGAAAATCCTTTTACATACTCAAAGGCAACATATGATTTAGAAGAAAGAAGACTGCTTTTCATAAGATATTAAAATTCTAGACCAGCGGTTTCGTCATTATCAAGACTTGTAACTAAACCTAGTTTAACTGTCACAATGTTCATTGTAGGAATCAATTTTTTAGCATGACTATGTTTAGTACTTAGCACAGAACGATCAAGAACTTTATGAATAACAAGTACCTCAAGTCTGGATAATGGTTCACTCAACCTTTCTTTTCTTTTTGTACATGCCTTTGTAATCCTGTTACGCTTAGCAGACACCAGTATGAGTGCTTCATACGTCCTCATGATATCATGAGCATCATTATCTGGTGTCATCCCATCTTCTTCACTACCTTCCTCAGAATAATATGCATATATAACAGTTGAACAATTAGAACGACGATGATAAGAATAATCAAGAGACATTACATCTTCTGATGTTGGGCTACGTGTTATGACAATACAATCCTTAACACCGCGTCTCAGAGATGTGAAAACTGAAGTCAGGTCTCTCTCTTTATCTCGATCTTCTTTCTCATCCTCAATAATTTCTCCATCTTCACTAAGTGCTACCCAGTAGGCTTTACCCTTCCTTTTCATGGTACTTGCACTCTCGTTTTCATAGTGGCTCCAATTCTTACAAGTAGAACTGGAACTATTGAGTTTTTTCCTGGTAGAAGGCTTATGGTAGGGCTTCTTACACAAACTGGCCAGAGAACTATCCTTGCCTTGGATTTACTGAAAATATATAAAAAGGGTTTAGCTTTTCTAAGAATGTTATCGTTTGAATAATCAATGAATCTAAACTCTTTATTTTAAGAGTAACGAAAGGTTTTGGAAAGACAACAAGTTTTTAACTTTGATTGTCAATAATCTAAAGATGCTCTTGTACCCTTTAGGTCGGCTCTGAATAACATCCCTGGTTCCTTCTTCAACAAACCTATCCTACACAAATCTGAATTCATGTAGGTTAATAAAAGAAAAAAAAATCGTTAAGAGATCTTTCAGTGTTAAAATCCACAATTTTCTCTTTTAAGGTGAGATCGTTCCTATTGACAGGAACCTTATCACCTTGTGGATCTGGGACTTTTGCAGGAGGAACAAATATATTTTCACAGACATCCCACACACCTAATTCGATTGGATTCGAACAGGTGTGCATACGGGTAATCCATAAGGCATGGGTTGAGCCATCAGATAAAGGCATCCTGCCATAAGAATTAACAAATTTATATTTAGTATCATGTCCAATTACTCAAAACGAGTAACGAGCTCTTGATGCCAATTGAAATTTTAAAGGATCTAACTTGAATACAAATAGTAAACATAATTGGTGTGTTGCGACTGGTGTTATAGGAACACGTCGCTCAACACTTTACAACAGAGTTCTTGTAACTGATAATAATATGCAGCGGAATAATACAGAACACAGAGGAATAATCTCAGACAATATTTCTATTGCCCGGCAGAGCCCGAAGGCTGCGAAATCACTAGATTGATAACCGTTTACAGAGTATAGATCAGATTGATCTTGAGAATAACAACCTAGCTTAAACAAAAGCAAGAACATATTGATCTTGACAAGACTAAACCTAATAGACTGAATACAACATAGGCTAGTCTATACAACTTGTGAAACGTCACAAAAAAGCGAATGATATTATGCTTAAGACCTATTTTTCTGTGACAAGAAGATTTCGTTCCCCTTGAATATTTATAGGTGAACTTGAGACTCAGTGTGAACGAATCTTCTTTCTTGATGAACAAGTCTTTGTGATATATTCTGGATATTTGGGACTTTTTCATCAATTAGGTCAGTAGTAAGATCTTTCCTTATTTTGTAATATCTTCTAGATCTCCATCCTTCCTTGGACTCTCTTCCATATCTTTCCTTGTGAGTGTTTTATTCTTTAAATCTTTTCTTGCACAATTTTTCAAACAAAAAACGTGGAACTAATTAACTTGTTAAGAAAAAGCAAAACTAATTAAACAATATAATCACGTGTTAAGAACACTAACGTACATCGTGTGATACTGCATGTTGCCATAACACAGAAATGTTGGTAACACAAAACAGTGTCATAATAACACTAACACAGTGTTTAACAACACGAGTCATAACACCATAATTCTGACACTGACAAACCTTTTACTATTGGTTTGATTCAATTGGAAGACGATTCAGTTAGGTCCTTAATTGATCCTAGTAGTGGGTTATGGGATATTGGTTTAGTAGAGACTTTATTTTGGGAGGATGATGTGCGAACAATACTGAAAATTACATTACCTTTAACTGAGGTGGTAGATAGACGGGTTTGGCATTACAACAAGTTTGGTACTTATTCTGTGTGTTCCGGATATTATCTTCAGCGGCATTTGAAGATAAGTATGCAACAAAACAGAGTTGGTAGCAACAATTTGGGACAACAAGAGGGGTTAGATTGGGTTTGGAAGCTTAATGTTCCTAATAAAGTTAATGTTTTTCTTTGGCCTCTAGTTAAGAACATTCTTCCTAATTTGGCTGTCTTAGAGCATCGTGGTTTGGTGTCATCTAAAGTTTGTCCAGTTTGTTCTTGTGGTCATGAAGATTTGATTCACACTTTTCTGACTTGTCCTTACTCTAGATGTTTTTGCGCTGTTTCTGGACTTCCTGGTTTATTATTTGCGGCTAGACAGGAAGATATTGTGGGTTGGGTTTTGTTTGTCCGTGCTAAATTGTCGACTTCAGAATTTTGTGTATTCATTGTTTATTCTTGGCATATTTGTTGCAATGATAACAAGGTAGTCCATGATAAAACAGGTTATGATCCCATGGATGCAGCTGTTTTCGTGGCAGATTATGTTCAGCGCTTCCAGGTGGCCAGAACTCAGTTCCAAGCTCCAAGACCACCCGCTGCTGTACTACAATAGAGTCCACCATCTGCTCAGTTTTTTAAACTGAACTTTGATGCCTCCTTGAAGAACGAACATGTTGGTGCAAGCTTGGGAGTTGTTGTGCGTGACTGTGGAGGCAGGATTGTGGCGTGGCAACGCTTATTTTCTGGTTTTGTTTTGGAGCCAGAGGTAGGGGAGGCCATGGCTTGCGGCTGGCTGTTTCGATGGCATTGGAGTTACAGTTTCAACAAGTCATTTTTTAAGGTGATTGTTTAGTTATCTTATAGCAGCTCCAAAATTCGGCTCCTTACTTTGGCTTATCGGGAAGTATTCTGGAAGAAATCAAGATGTTATCTAGCTTCTTTTCTTTTACTCATTATGATTTTGTTCGTCGAGAATGTAATAAAGTGGCACATATGATTGCCCATGACATTGTAGTTGATAGGTTTGGTTTTGATTCTCTTCCTTTTGCGAACCTCGATGTAAATCCTGAAACTTTGTGATTGAATGAAGATTGATATTGTTATGCTAAAAAAATAAAAACCATATTTACATGATGAAAACCTTACCCTAAAGTCCATTTACACTTACACTTTAGGGTAACACTTGTTTTATCCCCAACCATAAAGTAAATTGGACTTCCATTTCATACCTTAGAGTAAAAAAATCCAAATTTTTTTTGTGGATAGTATATGATCCATGCAAGGTTGGAATAGATTTATAAGTTGGCTTGTGGGGCAATGGCGGAGCCACCGGAGTCCAGTGGGTCACTGGAACCCCTTGAAATTATAAATTCCTTTAAAAAAAATAAAAATTTAACCATATTTTACCATTTGTCTGTACTAAAAAAATATAATTTTATATTTTGACCAAAAAATCACAATTTTATATTCTCTCTGATCTTCCAATTCCATGTTGAGTTTTCTTGGATTGTCAATTAGTTTTAACCAACACATCACGGAATTTTCTTTGAACAAGTAAACTCCCTCCGTCGTGTATTGAAACCAAATCGGAGTGGTTGGTTCACTCGAATATTTGGAGAAAAATGGATCGGTTCACACTTCACACACAAAAAAGTTGTCAAGTACTGTACAAAAGGGAACTGCAAGAACCGCTCAATTTTTCATAAAACCCCACGAACTGATAAATGGGCAATCACCTGAAATTTTTTTTTTATTGCAAGAGGTGGTGACCGACCAGGTTTGTCTCCTAAGTTTGAATGCCAGAACAGAACCGATAAACAAACCCAACAAAAAGCACCGTAACTGTCGAACCCGCACCTTAATTTCAGATGAAAAGGAGATAAGTTATTAGTACTCTACAGAATCAAAGCCAAACTAAAACTCTTTCTCATCACTTCCTTTCTTCTCTTTCTTTCCTCAGCCAATTTGTTGTTTTCTAATGAATTTCCCGGATATTGGAAGTGGATTCTTCTTAAAACCGAACGGTTTCGGTGCTTTGGGCATTTTTCTCGCTAAAACAGAGCTGAAAAAGGTTAGGAAATGGAAATGGCGCATTATCAGCAATTGGGTAGGAGGACTTCTCTTAAGGATTCCTTGAAGGCTTTGGAAATTGATATTCAGCATGCTAATCAATTGTGAGATTTTTGTTTTCTTGGCCCTTTTTGTTTCTGTTAAGTACCAAGTGCTGTAATGGGTTTTTGTTTTGAGTAATTTTTGTGAATGTTTGGATTATTCTATTTATGGCTGGTTTTGAATTTATTGGATGCATGTGACCATTGGGCTGTTCTTGTGAAATTTGCATTGATGATTGTTGTAAGATATGGAAGCTTTAGCAATTTTGCCTCCATGGGTCTAACTGCATTTGACTTGAACTTCTTGCCTAATCTTGAAACGGTTACATTTCTTGTGAAATATTGTTTCTTCTTTGTGTCTGCCTTTATATGTTAAACTTTTGAATGTTATAAGGACATGTAGTGTCAAGTTCTTGCAATTTGCTGAGATTCATTGCCTACTCTTGAAAGAAAAACCTTAATTTCTCTGTGTCTTTATCATACATTAAAGTCTTGAAAGTTCTACGAACAAGCAATGTTAAATCCTTGCAATTTGCTGAAATTTCTTGCCTGATCTAGAGATAGTTACCTTTTCATGTGCAATTTAGTGTCTGGTAATGTCTCTGCCTTTAGATCATTAGATGTTAGTAACTTTTCAAAAACTTTATAAAAATTTCAATGTTGCGTACTTGAGTTCTGGCAAGTGGCATTGATGATAACTGCTGGTTATGGAACAACTGATCTTCTACTATTAGCTTATGGAGCAGTTCCTGCCACTGCCAGTCAATAATACTAATCTAGTAATCTGTGCTCCCCCCATGATTTAAAAAAAAAAAAAAATCTTTGGAGGATTCTCGCTACCGTAGAAACTCTTATACTTATGAGTTGTTAGTTTTTCTTATTTTTTTAAATTTTTTTGGAGACGGTATCTCGCAGACAATCTGCAGTTTATGCATT
Source organism: Plantago ovata (assembly GCA_028274465.1). Classification (NCBI taxonomy): domain Eukaryota; kingdom Viridiplantae; phylum Streptophyta; class Magnoliopsida; order Lamiales; family Plantaginaceae; genus Plantago; species Plantago ovata. Next base: position 21,424,278 of record CM051458.1, read on the forward strand.
CCTTAAGGTCTTTCGTCACCAATGAGGATCGGTCCATGAAAAGGGCATTTTGGCTAATAATCAACTATCCGGAAATTTCACTTTTGTCGGTATTGAACTTAATAACAGACAATACCGCGGATGTACGGTTGACAATGTGATTGGATACTCCGTCTTTATAAAGAATCCACGTAATATTGAATATCACATATTCACATGGCATTCCTTGGGGAATATGTAATAGTGTCTGTCTTGTTGGCCCTGGAAATGCCACCGTGGCTGTAAACAGTTGTGAAAGAAAAAATTGCTCAGCTATTTTGATCTGTTTATACATTATAATGATGGATTTTTTTAATCATGTCCTAATTATAGTTATATTTTATGGGCTGTGATATGAAGTGGGAGTCAGGGTTATTTCTTTGCATGTTGAATTTATTTGCTTGCATGGATGTTTTACTTTTTTCCTACATACGAGTTATATTTTAATTAAGAATTATAGAGACAACTGCAACCAGTGGCTAAATGATTGTCTCTCTTCATTTAGATATGCATACTATGGATAATGCGTCCTCAGGGTTATTGTTCTTATTCCTTACTTTGGCGCTATGGTGTGGAAATGATGTTATTTATTGATGGTTTATAAATTTGCCTTTGTAGGGCTGCAGAAATCCCAAAACCGAAGGGTGGCAGAGGAATACAAATGAAGCTTGTGTATAATCACTTTGCACCTCTCATTCTGCTTTTTCTGGGGTGGTTTGACTGCTCATTATGCTGCTTCCTACCACGTTACCTGAACTTTGTTCATGTGCTCATTTATAAAGTATCACATACATTTCTTTCTTTTTTGAACATGTTACATAATCGCATCAGTACTATAGGTGTTTTATCTTCTTTTGGCATACACTTTCTGCATGTTGAATCCCACTGTTCTGTCTATAGGAGTACAGTGATGAAAGGCTAACAACATCGAACTTAGGAAGGAAAGCATCAATCCAGGAGTTTTATGGTTTGTTGCTTTCTCTTTCTTTATGTTGAAGTATAGAGTGCATAAGTTTTCTCATTGGTGCTTTAAAAACAACTTGCAGGTGTGATATTGCCGTCTCTTGAGCAGCTCCATGATTCAGTGGAACTGGAGGAGATTCAAGAGGGGAATAGTGTACAGAGAAGTCCTGGAAGGAAGAGCAGCATGGGAGATTCTGATGGAGGATCAACCAGCACTGATTCAGATAGAGATGAAGAGTGTGGAATATGCTTAGAGCCTCGTCCCAAAGTGGTCTTGCCAAGTTGTTGCCACTCAATGTGCATAAACTGCTTCCGTGAGTGGTAAATAACAAAAGTTAACCTTACGTCATCACAGTTCCTTTCCTTCAAAATTGGAAGGCTTTCTTTGAACCGTCCATCCAGGTCTTAAAATATAAGTTAATTATTTTACAAGGTCACGTGTGTGACTTTGGGCTGGGATTGCACTACTAAATTCTAATGTCAGTATTTTTTTTAATTCTTTTCTTTCATTGTTTTTGGAATTTTTTAATTTTTAACGTTTGTAGATACTTTCTTCTCATCCTAACTTTGCCTTATTTTCAGGTGTGATAGATCAGAATCGTGTCCCTTCTGCCGTGGTTGCCTAAGGAGGGTAATGTCCGAAGAGTTGTGGGTTTTGACCTCCAAGGATGATGTGGCAGACTCAAAGACCATCTCCTCTGAGAATGTGCATCGGTTCTACGAGTACATTAGGAACCTCCCAAAGGATAGTCCAGATGCTATGTTTGTTATGTACTATGAGTATCTATTATAGAAATGATGAGGTACTTTGTACATATATAGAAGTAACCAACCAGAAAATATATATACTTGTCTGGTAAGGTTTATAATTTACCCCACGTAGTAAGTGAATAATCGCCACTTTTTCTTCATGAGGTGTTCTTAAGGACAGTGTTATCATTGAGAATATTAATATGATTTATCTTCTTGTTCTTTCATCAATCTTTATTCCCTCGAGTTTATGGCGCTGATTTATTCCTTAAAAGACAGGCTATACTGTTGCTATCACTTTCTTAGTTTGCTCTGGTGCTGCAGGTTTCATGCTTCTTCTCTTTCTTTTTCCTTTTCTTTTGACCAGCTCTTCAGAAGACTTTTGAAGAAAAAACTAGGCATATATATGAAAGTGCCTTGCCAGGCATTGCTTCCAGCTAGTAGACCTGATTTGTCCACTTCATGACCTGCGCAGGTACTATTGCAAATTCTTTTACATCTCTAAGATACTTATTTAACCATTGAGTAATGTCACTCTTTGGGAAGAAACAAAACCAAATCAATCTATCTTCGGTATACTTTTTTTTGGGTGATTTGTGGGGAGAGGTCGTTTCTATCTTCGTTTCTTGTTTGGGTGATACCTTGCACATCTTTCCCATACAAGTTGTGATCACTGAAGATGTTGCGTTTTTTGTGCTTTTGAGCTCAGTTTCACATGAACAAGCTATCGAAAGTGTGTATATGTGCCCCACATTAATTGTCACATTCAGTGATTATTTATTCTTACTAATATATAGTACATATCACTTGAATAAATCTGACAGATAAACGAGGTGGAAGTTGAATATAACGGTTATGGCGTTTGTGATAATTTCCTTGTCTTGAGGAGCAGGGATAGTGGATATTCCATGCACATGGTGAAACCAAATCTCTCATTCATGTTGATTTCAGTGGGATCTTTTCCATTTGGAAGTGACCAATCAAAGAAATAAATCAACGACACAAGGACCAATGGAATAGTCCTTGCAGCCATGGGCATGCCCGCGCAGATTCTTCTCCCTCCACCAAAAGGCAATAACTCGAAATTGTTTCCTTTAAAATCAATATCAGAGCCGAGAAACCTTTCTGGTTTGAACACTAGTGGATCTTCCCAGGCAGATGGATCTCGTCCAATAGCCCAGAGGTTGATCACAACTTGAGCATTCTCAGGGATGGTGTAATTCATAACCTGGCATGTCTCGAGAGCTCTGTGAGGGATCGCAAGTGGTCCTGCTGGGTGCAACCTTAGTGTTTCTTTAATACAAGCTCCAACATAAGGTAGTTGCATTGACTGGAAGTTTTTTGGAAAATCTTGCTTAATTTCACTCTCTATCTCTGCTCGTACTTTACTCATGCATTCTGGATTTCTCAGGAGCTCCGCCATTGCCCATTCCACAGTTGAGGTTGTCGTGTCTGTTCCAGCTCCAAATAATTCCTGCCATTGTACATGTTAAATTTGTCAGCTACAGTTGCATTATACATATTCGGGGAGAGCGGCCAACTTTGTCCAATAACTTGGCTATGTTGGCACACGCAGGTAAGGGTTTGGTGTTCATGGTGACCCTAGTCCAACATTTGCAAACATAGATATAAGTATTTAGTAGAGAGAATCATACTAGAAGTAACATGTTTATCTGGCTGTTGGTGAAATCGTTGTCCAGAAGAGTGTCCAAGAAATCTTGGTGGCCTAAAGCATTCTTCGCCATATTTAATTTTCTTCGTCGCTCTTCTGTGATAGATTCCCAGACACATTCCATTCGTAGTTGAAACTCGACTGACTTTTTGCGCAGACCTTGAAGATCTAGTTTGGAGAGAATTGGATAAAAATCAGCGAAATTGGGAACACCAGCATCCTCAAAACCTTTCCTTATAACACCCTTCAACCCACCATCCTCGAATCTTTCATCCAAGCCAATGAAACTCCTAGACACCAAAGCATTCCCCAGAATGTTGAATACCGTGGCAAAGACTAGCTCTGCTATATTGAACACCTCGCCTTGTCTATCTTTCAAGAACATGATCAGATCATTTATATTTTTCTCTGCTGTTGATGCTTGCGACCGTAGGGCTTGATTGGAGAAGAGCTCGGTTCTGCATATGGTGCGTAAGTGCTTCCAACTATCAGTACAGTCTGACCATCCAATCGATAGTTGGTTAAGTTCTTCCTTGGGGTTTGGAAGAAATTTAGGAACATGCCTGCCAGAGAATATCCTGTCTTTGGTCTTGTAAAATTCTCTGGCAACGTCAGGTGATGAGCCAACGATTAGCAGCTGAGAGCGCATGCCTAGTCGTAGTGAGATTAAAGGACCATGGGTTTTCGCGAGGTTGGAGAGAGCTACGTGAGGCATGGATCCCATCATGTGTGGAATGTTGCCTAGTATTGGCCATGGCCTTGGCCCTGGTGGAAGGTTTAGTGTGGGTTTAGAGAAGTGTCTGTTTAAGATGAGTATCAATATAGGTAAAATGAGGGCTGCAAGCACCATAGAACACTGGCTTTCAGGAGGAAAGTAATTAGCCATGAGTTAAGGATGTTAATTAATTTCATACAGTTTAAGTTGACCTTTTATAACATCAGATTCTCACAACTTAAGAACATTCGTTTTGCATGTTACTCTTGGTAATGGTGTTAGATTTGATTATATTGTTCCCCAGTATGGGCTATAAGATTTTGATTGGCAATGTAACCACATGATTCATGCACTCATTCATTAAAAGTTAAAACCAGGTTTAATTGTACACCTCAATTAGGCCCTTGTTACGTACGTAGTAGGTAACCGATCCTTTTCAACCTGAACGGTGTTAGTCCCGCTCACACGCTATTGGATGTGAGTGGGGTTCCGGGAATGAGCTCTTTTTTATGTTTTATATTTTGCTTTTTTTTTCCTTCATAATATAATTGTTTAAAGCGCAAAGATTAAAAAGAATGAAAATTTAAATGAAAAGTTGAATTTAAGTGTGGATGTCTAGATCTATTGGAGTGTATTAATATTTGTATGTTTGGGTGTGAGTAAATAGGATGTGACGAGGCAAGGGAGGTGAGATGTGAGAATAGATGAGCGTTGGAGATACCCTAAACCAGGTCTTAGAGCACTAGTTGGAGAAATTGTAAAATAAGCATTTGAGACTAAACTTCAAAAAATGATAAAACAATTGAAATCTCAAAAATGGTATCCAACAAGAGGTATTAGGGAGGGAGATCCTTTATCTCCTTACCTATTCATCCTCTGTCAAGAACTACTTGTCCACCTTGTTCTTAAAAAAATTGAAAAGAAGGATATTGTGCCACTAAAAAGCTCAAGGCAAGGTCCTAAAATTCCTTTACTATGTTTTCCTGATGACTGCACAATTTTTGGGAAAGCTTTAATCCATTATGCTGAAAACATACTTCAAACATTACAAGAATATGGGCAAGCTTCAGGACAAATTGTGTGTTGGAAGAAGAGTAGAATACTTTTCTCACCTAACACACCAGTATTATTAAAGCAACAAATTACTCAATTACTTGGAGTAACTCACAACAAAAGATTTGATAAGTACCTGAGACTGCCTTTTCTTTTAGGCAGCAAAAAAAATGATCTCTTCCAAGATACCATCATCAAAGTTCAAAATAGAGTCAACACTTGGTATACAAAATTCTTATCTTATCTAGGGAGGCTAACCTTGATCAAGGCAGTCTCCAATACTATTCCTTCTTATTGTATGTCTATTGCTAGAATGTCTACTACCTCTATAGCAAAAATTGAAGCAATAAACAGACAATTTCTTTGGAATGCTGATAAAGATAAGCACAACAATATGATCCTAGTACTTGATAATTATAAATATTGAATTGATGATCTTGGATTGTCCTAGTGTTTCTAACACTTTCATACGAAGGTATTTAGCTTAGTCGGGTCAAAGAATCGAATAAAACAATTATACAAGTAAAAGACTCAGAAACTCAATCATGCACAATATGAACCCTAGCTATGAATTTACATACTATCACCAACTAGAAATTTAGCTACTCATATCAAAATCAAGATCAACAATAGCAATCATAGATGAAAACATAATTGAATTGAAAGATAGAGTATGAAAAAGGTGAGATACAAAGTTACCAACGAGGGTTGTCAATCTCCGGTGAATTGCTAAACTCACAAGTTTCTAGCAATGTGAGATCAAAAGATGTCCAAATCTCTACCTTGGTGCTCCAAATTGCTAAGAAAAAGTAGTTATAAGAGAAAGAAAACCCAGAACAAGCTCTAGGGCTTATGTCTGCAAAATTATGATCTATGATCTGAAAATTGGACTTATATATATAAAATATCATAGAATTTCGGAATCTGAGGGGCAGTCCGCCCCCCGTCCCAGGCGGTCCGCCTTTGGCTGGCAACAAGTTCACCAGTTTTTCCTCTAAGTTCGAACAGAGATTTCGAGCGCGTTCGAACTCGGATTGGCACGTAAGACCCACCGTAGGATATCTCTTCGAGATAGCTACGCGTAGGTTGTAATCTCATCCAAATCCAATATCGTATGAAAGATTGGTGCCAAAAATACTGAGACTATGCAAATGGAACTTCCAGATTTCACTTCAAGGCTCCAAAATCTTCATCCGAACTCCGAATGAACTACCGTTTCTGACTCATACAAGATATCTCGAATCTTGCATGTTCTCCTTGGCCTTGGGCACGGTTTTGAGCTCCGAAACTTGGTCTTTTGGCTTGGAAACACGTCCCGGTACTCCTTGACACACCACGGGTGATCTTGTTGCCCCAGATCCTCAATGTTTCCCCATGATTTACATCCAAAGTGCGATTTTCTCCTAAAACCTGAAAATAACAAAAGAAATGGAAACGTGACACTATTCTACAAAATGCACTAAAATGAATGCAAGATGATAGCTAAATAGGTGAAAAAGAACTAAATAAAAGTGTAAAAAACACTGTTGTTGGTCTCTTTAAACAACAAGAAAAGACTAGGGGGGTGAATAGTCTTTTCAAACTTTCGTCGTTTAAAAACTTTCTCAGCAAGAGCTTATTACTTTTCAGTAATGAGTTTGCTGATACTTAACTTTCTCAGCAAGCACTAGTTACTTTTCAGTAACGAGTTTTATCAGTGACCTTGGCATCGAGTAAAGCTAACTCGGCATCAGAAAGCTTGTGTTTTTCCTAAGTGCATTTCAGCACGCTCTCTGGCGTACTCTTCTTCAGTTTCAGCAACTTGTTCAGTTGCTTGAGTACTTGTCTCAGCAGGAGAAGGAGTGGATTCTTGATGCTGACTGGGAGTTTGGTCAGCTTGCTGATTTTCAGTAACTTGATGTTCAGTCTCAGCAACTTTCAACTTAACTCCACCAGCATTAGGACTAGGACCTTAATTTTCATCATCATCATCCTTTTTGTCCTTGGAATCTTTTCCTTCATCATCATCACTGGTATCCTTTGGGATATTTTCATCCTCTTCTTCTTCATCATCGTCCGTTAGTATAACTAACTCGAGATGTTTGTACATAGCAGCGCTAGTTACTTACTCTTCTTCATTGATTTTGTGGGGATCAACCACCACGGTACAAAAGAACCCTTGAGCATCACAGCTTGTTCAGCTGGAGAGGCACTCTTGAATGTAGCTTTCATATTTTCTCTGATTAGAGCAATCAGACTTGAGCTCATTAGCTGAGAATATGTCAGCTCTTCTGGAAGTATAGAGTGTACAAAAGTCTCGAGTCTCAGTAAAGAGATTCTCTTTTCTCGTTGGACAGATGAAGGTGAAGATCAGAGAAATTCATCCTTCTGTACCGTTGCCAGTTGCTAACATATTTAGCAACTCTGGTCAAGGTATTCTTTTTGAAGTTTGAGTAAAGTTCTTCTGAACTTACTTCCAAATCTTCAGTGATGTGAACCTAGTCAGTGGTCTCCTTTTGAGCCTGCTGAAGATCAGCAAGCTCATATTGCACACTTTGTTGTGCTGGCACTATTTCCATTGCTTCAGGAGCTTGAGCAGCATTCTTGAATTGTTCATCCTGAGATAATTTTAAGTTAGATACAAGTACTAAGTTGTCAAACTTAGTAGATTTACCAAAAACTTCATCTACCTGCTGAACATGAGTTGTGGATTCTGGTGCAGAAGTTTCAGCAATCTTCTGACTTGTATCTTGAGAAGTCTGTAAGGAAACAATGATATCAGCAAAAGATAGAGTTTCAGATAGTGAAGTTTTGCTTATGTCTGAGTTAACTACCTGCTGAAGAAGGGCAGGTGGTGACTCAGTCCTTTCAGCAATGACATCATCTTCATTATCTGGGACTTGTTCTTCAACAGACTTCTTTTCTTGCTCTATTTGAGAAGGTTGTGCAGATTCAGCAATCTCCCTTATCTTTGAATTGACAAGTTGAGCAGAGACATCTTGACCTTTAAGCTCACTGCTTGTCATGAACAGGTCTACTGACTTGTTGGAGTTGTCATCAATCTCCAAGTCCATTTGCTGGCTTAGGTCTGTCAGCACCAATTAGACTTTTTCAATAGAAGTTATTGGTGAACTTGGTCTAATATTCTCAGCATCACGAGATGCATCGTCGAATACTGTCTCTTGTGGTGTTTCAGCAACCTTTGGGACTTGAACCATTGCAGTCTCAGCAACTGGTTCTTCAGCAATTGCAGCTTCAGCAACTTGATGAGTTGCTTGTTCAGAAACCATCTTTTCAGCAGCATTGTCAGCAAGTGCCGCTCTTCTCAAATCTTCAACAATATCACTTGTTGGTTCCAGAGTGTTGTCATCAGGATTATCTACAATGTAGATATCGGGGACTTGGGCAGGAATTTCATTTCCACTACCTTGTGGTCTATTATCAGCAGATGTATCAACGTTGGGTTGATTGTTGAAGGCTTCTGCAAACACTTCAACATTGCTGAAGGCTTCTGCAAACACTTCAACAACATCTACTGTAGTGGCTTGCGTTTCAGCAACCACTGGAGCATCATCTGAAAGATCATGGACAATTGGAACAGACTTACGTGTCGTTGTTTTCTTTCTTGGGTAAGTCTTTGTCCGTTTCTTCTTGGGAATGGGGTCAGCTGATGACGCTGCAGTTTGAGTGCCATCATCAGCTTTCCTATTTTTCTTCTTAGATTTTCACTGGGTGCATTGGTTTCAGAAACCGCAGTGGCTCCAACAGCAACATCTGCAGCTGTTGTATTCTCAACAACATTTGCAGCTGTTGTACACTTACCTTGTTGATCACCATCTGCAGCAGTTGCATTCATGGACTGATTATCAGTCTCAGCAACATTTGCAGTTGTTGGATACCTGTCTTGCTGACCAACACTGACAACATTTGCAGCTGTTGTCTTGTTTGACTTCTTGTCAGCAAGCTTAGGTCCATTCTTCTTGTAGAAGGCTCTTCCCACATTGCATAATGATTTCTTAATCGGCAATGGATTTCTCAGCTGAATCCTGAAGTGTTCAAGGATGTAGCATATTTTCAATCCATACATCACTGGGAAGGCAGGTGAGACTGTGTTGTCTTCAACCTTTACCTTGAACTTAGTAACACAATCAACAAGTCTGTTGAAAATGTACTTAGCCCAGTTGAGCTCTGTTCTGTTCTCATGGATATGCATCAACAATGGCCACCTTCTCAAGCCAACTTGGTCTATTCCTCCAACTTGGAGTCTAAGACATTGATTAGTAGCAGAGCTACTAGACCTAGAGAATGGCAGAGATGCTTCCTCTTTACGTGCTTTGAGGTCCGACTCACGGGAGCAATATCTCCTTTCTTCATCTTTTCATTTCTGACATCACTGTAGAAGGCTTCAATTTCTTCATCAGTGGCAGTGATGTCATCTTCAGTTCCAGTAGTTGGAATCTGAAAGATGTTGGCTAAATCAATCCATTTCAGGATGATTTGCACACCTTGAACTAAGGTAGAAATCACTTTTTCAGTGACTCCTTGTCCATCAGTGAGAGTTTGGATTTCTGCATTATTGTAGAATTCCATTGTATGTAACATGCTCACTTTCTTAGTGCGAGCAGTTATGAAGAAGAGAAGGCCTTGTTGGTTTATCAAATTCAACGCCTCTTCATTTTCCTCATCCAGTTCTTGTTCATAGAAGTATCTAATATACTTCTCCTTGGCAAATGCGCCCCACTGTTGATGAATGTGTATTTTACACTTTCATTTGAGTCTTTTTTCACCAATTTAGCTATCCTCTATGTTAATTTAGCTATATTTTAGTGCATTTTATTAGAATAGTGTCACGTTTCCCTTTAGTTTGTATTTTACAGGTTTTGAGTGAAAAACGAGGTTTTCCGGGCAATTATATTGAAATAGACAAGGAATTGGTTTACGAAGGCCTATTTGGAGTATCTAGAAGATTCCAGATAGGATTTGAAGTCTAGAGGTCGAGTCTGAAGGCTAAAAGGTCACTAGAAGGCAAAAACCGAGTCCGAAAAGGAGAAGAAATCCAAAAACGCGTATATGGCCGAAAAAACCTCCCGGGCGAGTCGCCCGGGACGTGGGGCGAATCGCCCCACACCAGGCTAATCGCCCGGTGTGTGGGGCGACTCGCCCCACACCTGCCGAATCACTATATATAGTTGCTCAGTTTTCTCCGTTTTTCATACTTTCTCAGACCTTTTCTCTCACCTTTCTCATTAGTTTTAGGTAGGAATTCTCCAGGGCCTGTTCTGGGGATTCTTAGCTTAGGAGATAGTTTTTCTTAGCGTTTTGGAGCTTGTAAGATCGCGATTCTTCGGAGATTGACAACCTTCGATAACATTGTATCTTACAGTTTTTCTATTTATATTTATATATCTTTCAACATATTTTCATTCAATCTTGTTATGATTTCTGTTGATTGCATGACATCTATGAGTAGCTAAACTTCTCGTTGGTGATAGTATGTGATTTCTTAGCGAAGGGTTAATAATTATGCTAATGGCTATATCGCCCATTATACTTTGAGTTATTGCTTTATTTCTTTGATCTATCTAAAACCTCTATCTTCGTAGTGTTGAATAATTACGGAACACAATTGGACAATTCATTGATCAAATATCTCTATGCAAAACCGGGGACTTCATGCATGATTATTAACCTGCTATGCTTGGAATGACCATACTATCACCAATCTCCATTATCTGTTAAGAAAACCTTTGCTAAGTCGTCTGTTGATTTATATCTTAAGTTAGATTAGATAAAGCTAGTTATAGTCCTTAGAGATCGACACTCGAGGTTATTCTATTGCTACACTACGGTTTTCGTTGTAGTTTTGAATTGCCTTTGGCTAAATATAAATTTATTGATTAATTAGAATCCGACAAATTCCAGTTCATCAAATTGGCGTCGTTGCCGGGGACTATACTCCTTTTTCTGTTTAGCTTTTTTATATTTTCAGCATTCAATTCCTAGTTCTAGTAGTTTTTAGTTTTCCTATTTAATCTCTCTCTGATACTCCTTTTCTAGTTTGTTACAGATAGTGTATGCGACATACACGATCTAGAGGAACACCGCTTGCTGATTCAATTGCTGAGATCGACAGAGTCTACCACCAAGAAGGTGACTACTTCGAAGACGTGAACTAGAGGAAATAGAGGATACCGATTTCTCTGAATCTCTACACAATCTTTTCAAGGAAATCGACGGAATGGCAGAAGCTAGACCACTGAAAGCATGGGTTCAACCCTCCAAGGATCGTATGAGGGGATCGGCGATTGTTCTTTCGTCTGCAACTCAAGATCTGGAAATCAAGAACCACGCGTTCCAACAACTTCCGAGGTTCTATGGCTTAGCAAGGGAAGATGTGATGGGGTACTTGCCCGATATCGATGATTTCGTCAACCAACTCCCAGGACCCGGAGTTGAAATAACAACGGATAAGTTGAGGATGAAGGTTTTTGATATGGGGCTTGGCGACAGAGCCAAGTCATGGTTGAGTTCTCTACCGGCGGGCTCGCTGGACACTTGGGAGAAGGTTTTTTCAGCTTTCATGGAAAAATACTTCCCTCACACCTTGACTACCGCGCTTAAGGCGCAAATCACTGGGTTCAAACAAGACTATGATGAGACCATCTACACCGCGTTTGAGTGGTTCCAAGACCTCATGAACAAGTGCTCTCACCATGGTTTTGAGCTTTCTGATCTAGTCCAACACTTCTACAATGGACTAACCTTCGAGAACCAACAAGTGGTGGATTTCCAATGTCGTGGCAATATTTGGGAAGAAACCGCGGAAGCCGTCTGGGCAGTTTTCGAAAGGCTTGCTAAGGGGTCGTAATTCAAGGACCCAAGAGCGATGGTTAGGAGACGTGGACCTGAAGCTCCACCTACTCAAGAAGCCCCTATGTATGGGGGGAATGGGGATCGATTCGAGTGCTTTACCAACGAATTGAAGCAAGTCCTCAAGAGAGCCACTGGAACAGCTATGTCAAACGAGGTTTGCCGAATATGCAAGAACTATGGGCATGGAGCTCATATGTGTAGATCGGAGCTTGCATATGATGATGGCAACTGGGTTCAAGGAGGCGAAGAGGAAGCCTTAGCTACGGAGTTTGGTACTCAAGAAGCTAGCTACGGACAAGATGGTAGGAATCCTCGAGGTGGATTTTGGAGAAGAGTGTTCCGAAACAATCAAGGATATGCACCGGCTATCCAAACTTATGGCCCTAACCAAGACCGTAGTAGGCTTAACTATGGTAATGACTACTGCGAAAATCCCGCTCCAAAGAGCAACCGAAGTCGAAGACAGCTCTACTGATGGAGAACTTGCAAAAGATGGTTGATCATACCCAAAGTTTTCTCAAACCTTATGAAGAAGATTCTAAGAAGACTAGGGCAAGGCTTGATCGGTTGGAAGAGAGCACTAGGCTTGCCCATCAAAAGATGCAAGAGTTGATCGACCGAGGAGCAAGTAGGGAGCAAGGGAAGCTACCTAGCAACACTGAGAAGTCTATGTCCATTACCTTGGTGGGTGATCTACCTGTTGAAATTACCATCAAGAAGGTTGCTAAGTGCGAGTGTTGCAAGGGGGAAGAACCCCGACTAGCCAAGGAAGAAGAGAAGGACCTTGGTTCTGACAAGAGTGAAGAGGAGCACGAGGATCCCGAGCCACTCCCTCAAAGTTTCAATGTTAAGGTCGGGATTGGTGAACTTGAAGATGTTCGTGCTACACTAGACACGGGATCCTACTCTAATGTGCTCCCAATGAATGTGTTTGAGAAGAGTAGCCTTGGAAAACTATCTGAGCATAAGGCTATTGTGCAATTGGCGGATGGATCCTTTGTGAGACCCGAGGGCATTGTGAAGAACGTATTGGTCAAAATTGGTGAAGCTTCTGTATATACCAATTTTGTAGTTATGCCGGTGTCTACACTTGGGATGGGGGATGTTGTTCTCTTGGGCGAACGTTCTTGACCAAACTACGCTCAGTGATAGACATCTACCGAAGGACTTTCACCATTGCGGTGGATGGAAAGCGACATGTGTTGCGAGCCATATCTGACCCACCTAATCACTTCAATACTTCTCACACTGTTAACTACTGTGGTCTTGCTGTCTATGTTCATTCTTATTCACAGGTTCGTGGCATGAGGAGAAGATCCATGAAGGGGAAGTCTAGTACCCTCAAGAAGAAGAGCTAGACGCAAGAAGGAGTCGAGTCAAAGACTATAAACAATGGCGCTATCCGGGAGGCAACCCGGAGTTTTTATCGTTTTTTTACCGCTTTATTGCATGCATTCATACTTGAACAATTTGCTTTTCTTATGTGAATTTGTTCATCTATGTGTCGTATGTGCGTATGTTTGTGTTTGAGTGAACTTTTTCGAGTGGTTTTATGAGAAAAATGGTTTTCAGGGATTAAAAAACCGCAATTTTTTCGAAAGTTTTGTCTCCCCACCTCAGGAGGTGGGGGGCGAGTCGCCCCACATGTCCAGAGAGCTCCGTGCTCTTTGGACGTGCGGGGCGACTCGCCCCGCACGGGGCGACTCACCCCACGAGTACTGCAGAAATAAAAACGCGAGAAACTCCCCTTTCTCCTCATTTTCTTCATCTTCTCCACTTCTTACTCCCCAAAATCCGAAAAAAAGCAAAATAACTTCAATCCTTCATAAAATCTTCCATTCTCCATCAAATTTTGTGTTCTTTAGCTTCAATCGAAGCCCATTACGTGCTCTTTCTTTTCATCCGAACAATTTTCACTCTAGTGCATTCGTTTTCCAGATCTGAGGTATCTTCACATGAACCCTAATTTTTCAATTTGGGGGTTTACTGATTTGTGCTTCAATTAGGCTTATATGATGTATGGGTAGGTTGTTTGTGTGATTAGAAACGTTATTTACTATCAATTGCATGCTCAATTATGCCTGAATTGTTGATTTGAGAATTTTGTTACTAGATGTTTTTATCTTATTATGCAATGTATCTTTTTCTTCGATTCCATACATATGACTGTGTTTACTGATGTAATAATGATGGATATGATGGTAGAATGCATAATTGTTGAGTATGAGGATTTATGATGCTAGAATTTTCGCTACTATGGTACAAATTGAGCCTTATTAATTAGGTTATTGGTCGTCTAGCACGAGCATAATGCGATATGTACATGTCGAAATTATTTTGGTGTGTTGCATATTAGTAGCTAGATGAGACATGAAGGATTTGCGGAGTTCGATTGTTGATTTTATCACTCGTGTGTTTCGCTCTTACATTAGTGATGAATGTGTATTTTACACTTTCATTCGAGTCTTTTTCACCTATTTTAGCTATCCTCTATGTTAATTTAGCTATATTTAGTGCATTTTATTAGAATAGTGTCATGTTTCCCTTTAGATTTTATTTTACAGGTTTTGGTTGAAGATCGAGGATTTCCGGGCAATTATATTGAAGTTGACAAGGAATTGGTGTTCCAGAAGCCTATTTGGAGTATCTGAAGGTTTCCGGATAGGATTTGGAGTCTAGGGGTCGAATCTGGAGGTTAGAAGGCCACTAGAAGACAGAAACCGAGTCCGAAAAGGGGAAGAAATCCAAAAAAGCGTCGACAACGCGGAATTCCGCGAGAAATTCTCTGGGGCGAACCGCCCCACACCGGGCGAACCGCCCCACAGTAATTCGAAGCCTATATATAGTTGCTCAGTTTTCTCCGAAAATCATACTTTTCCAGACCTACTTTCTCACCTTTCTCTGTAGTTTTAGGTAGGGACTTCTCAGAGCCTGTTCTGGGGGTTCGTAGCTTAGGGGACTCTTTTTCGTAGCAGTTTGGAGCTCGTAGGATCGCAATTCTCCGGAGATTGACAACCTTCGGTAACTTTGTATCTTACAGTTTATTCTACTTATTTTATTATATCTTTCAACATGTTTTCTTCTATGATTTATGTTGATTGCGTGCCTATTATGAGTAACTAAACTTATCGTTGGTGGTAGTATGTGAATTCTTAGCGAAGGGAAGATAATCATGCTAATGGCTATATCGCGCATTATACTCCGTGTTATTGCTTTATTTCGTTGATCAGGCACAACCTAAATTCTCGTATGTTGTATTAATTATTATGCACAATTGGACCCTCGTCGACCTGTACGCGAGTTTATCCTCGTAGTGTTGAATAATTACGGAACACAATAGGACAATAGTGCTTGACTTGTCAGAATCGTTATCTTCGTAGTGCTTAATAATTGCAACAGGACATTAGATTGATTCAAATATCTCCATGCAAGACCGAGGAATTTATGCATGATTATCGACCCGTTATGCTTTGAAGTATCATACTATCACCAATCTCCATTATCTGCTAGAAACCCCTTTGCTATTACGTCTGCTGTTTTATATTCTCTAGTTAAATAGATAAAGCTAGTTATAGTCCTGAGAGAACGACACTCGAGTCATTCTACTGCTACACTACGGTTTTCGTTGTAGTTGTGGATTGCCTTTGGCTTAATAACGAATATTATTTGACTGAACCGGAACCGACAAATCCGCATTCATCAATTAGCATATGCATGAGTCAGTTTTGTGTCATACGAGGTACTAACTCCTGTTTGTAGGAACCATGCCACAAAGGGAGAGGAGCACTCCCGTTTGGCTACTATGAAGTATTGGAGGGGGATCGATTACAACCATGTCAAGGAGAGTGATCTCGTTAGAGGTGCGTTCGAGCCACGGGCTCTTGCAACAACGTCGCGGTTTACCCAAAAGGAGGAGCGAGAATCCATCTGGAGTAAGGACTCCTATGCCTATTCATGCACCACCAAAGGGATAGAAACAATTATTACGTCAGCAATCTATCACAAGGACTGCAAGGTTCGAGTGAATAGGAAGGCACCGGGACGACCTCACCACAACGGATTCAGTCTTGAGTCGACAATGGTGAGAAAGTTCCGAATCGCTAGCTCGGTTCCAAAACATAATGACATGGACACCCAGCCCCTCTTACGGGTGCCCCTTGACTGCCTCTAAAGGGAGCGCCATATAGACATCGGGGACATCAACCGTAGAGAATGTGGTGGACATTGGAAAAAATGGAAGAAAACCGCTGAGTATCTGAGCAGCTTACTGTAACCTCCTCGGGGTGTAAAACGTTGGAGAGGGAGGCTCTGATACCACTGCTCTTTCCCCTTCAACAGTTCACAACCTATTGGAGAGCTACAGGATGGATGATTCCATAACTGCGGCGGCTAATCTTGAGGATTCTCTTCGACAATGCAACTCTACTGGTGACAATGGTGATGACAGTAGTGACAATGAAGACCATAGGGACAATGAGGATGCCATGAATAATGATGGAGGAGTTGGCCCTATCCATGGAACTACCACCGCCACCACGAGCTCCGATGATCACCTATAAGGCCCCTCGAGCAGTCTCAATACCTTACATCCAGCATACTCAGCCGACCGAGGCCAAACCACGCCGTAACATCTAGTATCACATCTTATTTCCTCATTTTCTTACTGCTAGGGACTAGCTTTAAATTCATGAGGGGGGATGGGATTTAAGTGAACTAGTGTTGTTTGTTTGGAGCTTGCCATTGATGGTTTAGAGCTTGGGATTTGTAGGATGAGTATAATACCTTGCATGTTTATCCGTCTGCATTTGCATTTGCACGTTTACTGCTTCTTAGTTTTTAGTTGCATACACTACATTCATCCTAGAATAGTCTTGCATGTTTTATGTGGAGTTTATTGCCAAATTTTTGAACTTTTTTATTGGGTAGATTAACTAATTATGACATTAATCGTATGCTTCATCTCTATGAATTTGCTTGAGGTTTTTCTCGCTTGTCTTGTCACATTTATGTATTGCACTTAGTTAAGCTTGGTATTCTCGACATCACTTAGTGGTGTTTTCTCTATTGCGGTTCACGAAGGCCTTTATAATAGGATGATGCATGTTAGGGTCTTATGGTTGTTTTCCCGAGTAATTATGTACCTAAGAGGCAACAAGTCTTCACCTTACTTTGAGATTGCTAAATGCCTAGGAAGGAGGTAGTGTGAGATTGTGTGATCCTTGTTTGCAACCTATTCTTCCGAATAGGTTTGGGGAGGGGGTTACGCTATCATTAGACTTGTTTTTCCATTTTTTAGTGTGTGTTGTGAGTTTATTTCTCTTTTTCGCGAATTTCGTACTCCAACCTATTCTTTTGAATAGGTTTGGGGAGGTCATTTGTGTGTCATTTTTATTTCTTTTTCGTTGTGCTACTGCTGGCTAAAAAAAATCGAAAAAAAAAAGAAAAAGAAAAATTCCAGAAAAAAGAGAGAAAAACTGGAAAAGAAAAAAAAAAGAAAAAAAAAGAAAAGACCCCAAAAAAGCAAGAAGGGTCCAAGGAAAAAAAGCCAAAAAGCAGTTTAGCAAAGTGTTGTGTCTCATTTTCCCATTCATGTATTGTTCGTAATCGTGTTGTAATTTTCTGTCTTTTATTTATTTGAGTGTCATCTATTCTAGACCACCCTCGTCTTGCCATTCAGGAAGTGGTGAATAGCTTAAGGCTTTGCTTGAGAGATGAGTAGAATAGGGGAGTGTTATCTCTTTTAGGGAACCCTCCTTCGTTTGATGAGAGCCAGTATTGGTTCGACCTCTTTGAGGAAAAGTCTTAACTTGGTGAACAGTAGTAAGTCCTCAGTTTCATAGGCACGGGACAACCATTCGTATTTTAACATGTTTCATTACGTCGTCACTGACTAGGTCTAGGTAGAGAATGTTACGAGAGACTATCTTGTCTTGACATAAGTGCTTATGTGAATGTGTATGAGTTAATCGAGGCAGTCTTCAACCTATATTCATGTTATGATTTGTATGGTTTTTGTTCATATGTTTATTGATAGATTCAATAGATTAGTTCATTTCATTTGGCATGAGACTCCATTTTTTGTGTTGCATTGTTTTTTGCATTAGAGTCTTGCTTAGTTGCTTGAGGACAAGCAAATGTTCGGTTTGGGGAGTTTGATGAATGTGTATTTTACACTTTCATTTGAGTCTTTTTTCACCAATTTAGCTATCATCTATGTTAATTTAGCTATATTTTAGTGCATTTTATTAGAGTAGTATCACGTTTCCCTTTAGTTTGTATTTTACAGGTTTTGAGTGAAAAACGAGGTTTTCCGGGCAATTATATTGAAGTAGACAAGGAATTGGTGTTTCGAAGGCCTATTTGGAGTATCCAGAAGATTCCGGATAGGATTTGAAGTCTAGAGGTCGAGTCTAAAGGCTAAAAGGTCACTAGAAGGCAAAACCGAGTCCGAAAGGAGAAGAAACCCAAAAACGCGTCGAAAACGCGTATATGGCCGAAAAAACCTCCCAGGCGAGTCGCCCGGGATGTGGGGCGAATCGCCCCACACCAGGCGAATCGCCCGGTGTGTGGGGCGACTCGCCCCACACCTGCCGAATCACTATATATAGTTGCTCAGTTTTCTCCGTTTTTCATACTTTCTCAGACCTTTTCTCTCACCTTTCTCATGAGTTTTAGGTAGGTATTCTCCAGGGCCTGTTCTGGGGATTCTTATCTTAGGAGATACTTTTTCTTAGCGTTCTGGAGCTTGTAAGATCGCGATGTTTCGGAGATTGACAACCTTCGGTAACATTGTATCTTACAGTTTTTCTATTTATATTTATATATCTTTCAACATGTTTTCATTCAATCTCTCTATGATTTCTGTTGATTGCATGACATCTATGAGTAGCTAAACTTCTCGTTGGTGATAGTATGTGATTTCTTAGCGAAGGGTTAATAATTATGCTAATGGCTATATCGCGCATTATACTTTGAGTTATTGCTTTATTTCTTTAATCTATCTAAAACCTCTATCTTCGTAGTGTTGAATAATTACGGAACACAATTGGACAATTCATTGATCAAAGATCTCTATGCAAAACCGGGAACTTCATGCATGATTATTAACCTGCTATGCTTTGAATGACCATACTATCACCAATCTCCATTATCTGTTAAGAAAAACCTTTGCTAAGTCGTCTGTTAATTTATATTCTTAAGTTAGATTAGATAAAGCTAGTTATAGTCCTTAGAGATCGACACTCGAGGTTATTCTACTGCTAGACTACGGTTTTCATTGTAGTTGTGAATTGCCTTTGGCTAATACAAATTTATTTCATTAATTAGAATCCGACAAATTCCAGTTCATCAAATGTATCATCTGCTCACACTTTGCAGTGTCGAGATATGCAGGCGGCATGGGTCTTTCAGTGATTCTGTCATTTTTCAACACAATTTTCACTGTGTTGGTTGCCGGAATTTCAACCGGTGTAGTGCTTTTCCCAGCACTATCAGCTTTGGACGATTTTGAGGTCTTGGAGGACTGTCTCTTAGGAGCCATCTGTTATATATATAGAAGGGAGTTGTACGAAAAAGATAACTTTCTTTTGACCGGAGGTACAGTGAATTAAGGGCACATGCTATAAAATTTGCAGATAAAGGAAATGTGAGTTAAAGAATTTTGTCTTTCTCTAACTCTTTGTTTATATAGTATCTCTGTTGTGCGAGAAACTCAACGGTTTTGAGTCCTCAACAAGGGTAAAACAGAGATTCATCTGCGTAAGTGGAGCCTTTGCATTAAATGTGTAGTGGTCCATTAACAAAAACCGTCAGAGCACACTTTCTCTTTGTAATATCAACCGTTAGATTAAAAAATGCTTTAAATCAATGGCCACGATTGTATTTCATGTCATGATTAACAACGAGTTTATCTGTGCCACGATTAACGTCACAAATTGATTTTACCTTGATTGACGGGATTTGATCCTTTTTACCCCAGCGCTAATTGCTTGCTGAAGTAAATGAGAATCTTTTCAGCGATTTTGGACAACTTTGACTTTGACATTTACCTTTTTAGGCAACAAGCCTTGTATTTGTTGAAAATTCCCCCTTAATCAAATATCTCATATTTCTTTAAGTTAAAAGACATTTCTGAGTTCCCGTCTCAGCAAATTATTTTTATATTGAGATATCCATAGGTAAAATCTGAGAAGTGTTCTTGCTCTTTGTTGACTTCCAGTCTCAGGTTTTTCCTTTGAAACTTGAATATCTATTTCAGTATCTTTGATTGTCTGAATACCCGTTTCAGCAATCTTTAACGTTTTTCTCTTAGTGAGTGCATGTCTCAGCAAGTGATCAAGTTTCCTAACAAATACCCGTTTTGAAGGAATTACTTGCTGAATGCCTGTTTCAGCAATCATGTAGTGAACTATCATTTCTTTTAGAAGAAATTAGTGGAAGGGACTTTACATGTAAGCATACTTTGGTTTGCTGAATGCCTGTTTCAGCAATCTACCAAATGTATCCCTTACTATT
The DNA here is from genome assembly GCA_028274465.1 of Plantago ovata. Classification (NCBI taxonomy): domain Eukaryota; kingdom Viridiplantae; phylum Streptophyta; class Magnoliopsida; order Lamiales; family Plantaginaceae; genus Plantago; species Plantago ovata. The sequence goes on from CM051458.1 coordinate 21,444,815, forward strand.
GAGGTAGTTCAATCAATCCAAGGTTATACCTAAGCATTGCGAACTTATTATCTGGTAGGGGCTTGGTAAAGATGTCAGCAAGTTGATCATCAGTACCTACTTTCACAACCTCAATGTCTCCTTTTTCCACATGATCTCTAATGAAATGATGTCTAATATCAATGTGTTTTGTCCTTGAGTGGAACTTAGGATTTTGCGTGATAGCAATAGCACTTGTATTATCACAAAAGATTGGTGTTTTCTTTGCAGAAATACCATAATCTCTTAATTGTTGCTGAATCCATAGGATTTGAGCTGTGCAACAAGCAGCCGCAATGTACTCAGATTCAGTAGATGAATTGGCCACACAGGTTTGCTGCTTGCTGAACCATGATATTAATCTAGTACCTAGAATCTGACAAGTTCCAGAAGTACTTTTTCTATCAAGAGTTGATCCTCCATGATCAGCATCAGAATAACCAACCAATTCCAATCCAGAATATTTAGGATACCATAATCCAACATTGACTGTACCTTTGACATATTTCAGTATCTTAAAAGTGTCTTTTTGTAGTGTGATTCTCTTGGATCAGATTGGAATCTTGCACACACACAAACAACATACTGAATGTCAGGTCTACTTGTTGTTAAATACATCAATGAACCAATGAGCTTCCTATACTTGTGTTCTTCAACCCACTTATCTTCTTCAGTATAGCCCAATTTGGTACCAACGCTCATGGGGATCTTTTCAGGTTTTTCTTCCTCTTTGATCCTAAACATTATGAGCATTTCCATTGCATACTTTGCTTGATTTATGAATATTCCATCTTTGAGGTGCTTGACTTGCAATCCTAGGAAATAATTCAATTTACCCATCATACTCATTTCAAACTTATTTGTCATGAGTTTGGCAAAATCATCACAAAGTTGCTTGTCCTTAGATCCAAATATTATGTCATCCACATAAATCTGAACTAAGAGTATTTTACCATCATGGTTCATGGTAAATAAAGATTTGTCAACTTCACCTTTCTTAAAACCATTGTCCAGCAAGAACTTAGCTAAGGTGTCATACCAAGCTCTTGGTGCTTGCTTTAGACCATATACAACTTTCTGAAGCTTGTATACCATCTTGGTTTCTGAGGGAAGTTCAAGGCCAGGGGGTTGTTCCAATTAGACTTCTTCAGCAAGTTCACCATTTAGGAATGCACTTTTAACAATTTGATAAACAATGAAGTCATTGTGAGCAGCAAAGGCCAAGAAAAGTCTAATTGCATCCAATCTTGCAACTGGTGCATAAGACTCATCATAGTCCAATCCTTTAGTCTGACAGTAACCTTGAGCAACTAAACGTGCTTTGTTCCTTGTTACTTCACCAGATTCACTCACCTTGTTTCTGAACACCCACTTTGTACCAATTGATTTCTTGCCTTCAGCAAGGGGTACAAGTTTCCAGACTTTGTTCCTTTCAAATTGATCCAGTTCTTCTTGCATTGCCTTGATCCATTCAGAATGCTTTAAAGCTTCTTCTATGGCCTTGGGTTCAATTTCTGAAACAAAGCAAGAGAACAAAGCTTCTACTTCTACGACATTTGCTTCTTCAGCAAGTTCATGATTAGTAGATACTTTGGATCTAGTCACTTGGCGTTTGTCAATATCACCAACCATATCCGTAGAGGGATGATCTCTAATCCATTTATTAACAGGTTTTCTGCTCTTTGGATCTGGATAAGTTTGCTCATCAGCATGTGACTCTTCAGTATGTACTTGCTCAGTACTACTGCTATTTTGTTGTGTCTCTGTTGAGATTGGTTCATCAACAACTGCTTGTTCAGCATTGCTAGTTTGTGGTAACTCGTCAGCAGGCACAGGAAGTTGCATAGTCTCATCAACATTCGGAGCAACTGCGTCTTTTGCTGGAAATTCTTTGTCATGAACTATATTTATCTTGTCTTGACTCGGGGAGGAGAGTTATTGTCAGAATTATCATTTAGTTCAATTGACTTGACTTGCCTAACATCATATTCAGTTCTTTGCTCGTGTATGAGTAACTTCTTCATACAATCTGATATTTCTTCTTCAGCAAGCACTCCTTGTGACTTTTCATAGAATACAACATGCACTGATTCTTCGATCTTTTGTGCCTTTTTGTTGTAAACTCTATAAGATTTACTAAGCAAGGAGTAACCAAGAAATATCGCTTCGTCTGCCTTTGGTTGAAATGTTCTTAGGTATTCTCTACCATTGTTAAGAACAAAACACTTACAACCAAATACTCTTAGATGCGTAATGTTAGGAGGTCTTCCAACAAATAACTCATTGGGAGTTTTGTTGTATTCCTTAGTAATCAGACATCCATTTTGAGTATAGCAGGCGGTATTAATCTCTTCAACCCAGTAAGCTTCACTTATTTCAGTGTCAGCAAGCATTGTTCTTGCTGCTTCCTTTAGGGTGCGATTCTTCCTTTCAACAACACCATTTTGTTGTGGTGTCCTTACTGAGGATAACTGATGTTGTATGCCTTTTAAAGTGCAATACTCATTTATGTACTGGTTCACAAACTCAGTACCATGGTCTGTTCTTATGACTTTTACCTTGTCATTTTTCATCACTTCAAGCTTATTCAACAAGTTAGGTATTTCAGTCCTTGTTTCAGACTTTTGCTTGATAATACTACCCAAGTGAATCTTGAATAGTCATCTACCACCACCAGACCATACTTCTTACCAGCATAGCTTGTTGAAGAAGATTCAAACAAGTCCATGTGTAAGAGTTGTAAAGGTTTTGTAGTTGACGGTACTGCCTTGTTCTTAAAAGAGGATTTGGTTTGCTTTCCTTGCTGACATGCATTGCAAACACCATCCTTCTTGAAAGTAACCTTAGGTAATCCAACTACAAGTGCCTTTTTAGACAGCTTATCCAGCGTCTTGAATTTTGGGTGACTTGTTCGTTTATGCCATAACCATGCTTTTTCAGCAAGGCAATCATGATTTGAGACAAGGCATTTTTCAACGATTGCTAAAGACCAATCTACAGTGTACAAACCTCCTGATCTTCTAGCAACCATAATAACCTTCTTTATCTCAAAGTCTATATGTTTACATTCATCACTTTTGATTTTGACGAAATATCCTTTGTCAGCGAATTGACTCATGCTGAAAAGGTTAAACTTAAGATTTTTGACATAAAGAACTCCCGAAATGGTAATGCATCCTAACTTCACGTCACCATAACCTTTTGTAGAACCAAAGCCTCCACCAGCAACCTTATAGTTGGACCTTTAGACCATCGTCTATAGTTTATAAGGTTTATCTTATTGCCCGTCATGTGCTTTCCACAACCACTGTCAAAGTGCCAGAATGCATTGTTTGTCTCCGTGGCTGAAGTCTGCACAATCAAGAGAAAACAAGTTAATTATCCAATATTGGATGTCCATTAACATGTTCAAGAATGCGTCCAGTGGAAACCCAAGTCTTTAGTTTTTCAACTTTAACTTGTTTTCTACTTGTTGAGGAACTAGAAAGTTTTGGGCCGAAAGACTTTTGATTAGTGCTGATCAAATCCACTTTCTGGTGTGGTGTCTTGCTTGGTTGACCTTTCTGCTGAACATACTTTTCAGTAAGTTCTTTTCTGGCAAGGTTCCTTCTAGTCCTAGCTTTTTGAGTTTTGTCAGAACTCTTAGGCTTGGTTTTATTGATCTCTTCGAAGTATCTTTGCTGACTTTGCTTATACTCATGAAAGTTGACTTTTCTTGGTTTTGAAACCGAGTCCACTTTTCGGAGAATGCTGAGCTTTTGTTTCAGCAACTCTACACCATTCAGGTTTGTTAGCAAAGGTTTTCTGATTATTTTTAGTAATCTTGCCTTTTGACTTAACAAATTGTTTTTCAACAACTTGTTTGGCAGAATGCTTTGCAACATCCTTTTTCTTAACAGTTTGCTTTTCAGCAACCTGTTTACCTTTTAAAGTCTTGTTACTTTGAGTAGCAACAAGGGGCTTTACGGTCGTAGGTACTTGATTGCATTTTTCAGCAACCTTAGATTGACCAATTTGATAGAGTTCTGGTTGAGCACTATCAGTTGCGCGTACAAAGGTAATTGGTGATTTGTCTTTACTCAAGATTATGACGTCATCACCTTCATACGGTGCACCTAAACCTTCTTTCTGAGATGGATCTCTCAGATAAGAGTTTAGTTCAGTCAGCGTATTACTTGCATCAGCATAAGATTTGAAATTGATTTTCATCTTTTTCATTTCTTGTATTTCAGCAAGTAACTTTAGAATTGAGGACTGATACTCTTCCAATTCTATTGCCGTTTGAGAATTCTTCTCTGTAGCTTCAGTAATCAACTTCTTGATATGCAATATTTCAGCATCCTTCTTTTCAGACTCTTCTTTCAGCAAAATATACTTTTCAGTGGTTTGCTTGGTCAGAGTTTAAGCATTCTGTAGTTTCTCTTGCTGTTTGCTCAGAGTTTTGTCAAATCTTTCGATTTCTCCTTGAATTCTATCAAGGTCAATATCATCTTCACTTTTGAGTCAGAGTCAGAGGTAGGGTTGTTTACCTGACCGGCCATGAGGCAGAATTCGTAGTTTGACACATCTGGATAAGATTCCATAGCTATTCACATACTTCCTTGCCAATCTCTACGTCAAGAGTGGCTTCTTCTTCTTCAGTGTCTGAGATCTCTACCTCACTGTCTTCAAAGCTAGTATCAATGCACAACACATCGATTTTGGCTTGAAGCTTCTTCTTTTCAACAGATTTACCTTTCAGCAAAGGACAATTTGCTTTGAAGTGTCCAGGCTTTTTGCAGTAAAAGCAAAGATCATTTCCAACTGCTGGTTCTTCAGAGGAATTTGCTTGCTGAGCGTGCTTGTTCAGCGAGCTAGCCTCATTCTTTTATTTATGGTAGTTGTTACCAAGATGCTTTTTCAGCTTCTCTTTTGCTTTTCGCCTTTCAAGTTCCTTACTGATGAATTTCTCCATGTTTTTAAAAACTACAACATTTTCATCAGCAGGCTCTTTATCATTCTTCTTTTCAGAAGATGACGACTTTGCAGGAAGAGCAATGTTTTGCGATTTTTCAGCAAACACATTTTCTATTTGCTTTGTCTCGTAGTTGACAGTAGCAAGATGAGAGAACAACTCTGTAGGTGTGATGTTTAGCATTCCTTGATTATAGTAGAAATTCTGAGTATGGATCCATTCTCTGTTCAGACTCCTAATAATGGTTTTCACCTTCTCAGAACCTGAGTAAAGATTTCCAACTCCTAAGGCAGCCATCTCACTTACTAGAGTTGTGAATCTGAAATCCAAGTCATCCAGTGACTCATTTGTACCTTGTTTAAAGTTCTGGAACTTTAACTTCAGCACTTCGAGTTTGTTTTCCTTGGTTTTGTCAGATCCAGCGCAAAGATCGTGAACCATTTTCCAAGCTTCCTTAGCAGTTTTGGCACCCCACACTTTGCACTGTATAGTATCCGGAGTTGATCGAATTATGATGTTTCTTGCTTGGCCATCAATATGGAATCTTTTGGCTTTGTCGGGAGTCCATTCCTCTCTTGGTTTTGGAATGGCGGTGTCAACCGGTTCTCCTAAGATATTTTGCTTACCAGCGGTATCCGTGGTTTTGTGAGGAAAGCTTCTCTCGAGTTTAGTGATCTTGATAGGTCCATCATTTATGACAGTGACCATTTCATCACTAATGTCCTCAAGATGTAGCATCATGTTGTTTCGCCATTTTTCATAGTTTTCGAGCTTCAGCAAGGGAGCGGCTCCTAAAGACATCCTGTCAGCAAAAGACTACCAAACTGATCAAGTGAGAGTGATTTACGGAAAGCACCTAAGGGGATCTACGTTCAGTGCTGAAGGTTAAAGAACCTCCAACTCTGATACCACTTGTTGTTCCGTTTAAACAACAAGAAAAGACTAGAGGGGGGTGAATAGTCTTTTCAAACTTTCGTCGTTTAAAAACTTTCTCAGCAAGAGCTTATTACTTTTCAGTAATGAGTTTGCTGATACTTAACTTTCTCAGCATGCACTAGTTACTTTTTAGTAACGAGTTTTACTGGTACTTTAAAAACAGAGTGCGGAAGTCTTTATACAATAAGTGCTTGTTTCACCAAGTGAGCAGAGTGACAGTGTACAGATAATTAAGCTTGTTGAAAACTAAATGCAGTAAAGTAAATCACACAAACACTTTTATAGTGGTATCTGAGAGTGGCGTAATCTCTCAACTAAAATCCACTTTGTCCTTTCTAGGACTGAATCCACTAAGATAAGTTTGAGGTTCCTTACAACACCTATCTAGAACGATTCTTCAGAAACCAAAGCACACTTGCTTCGTTTCCAACCTAACCAGAGAACGAAACCTTGTTCTCCACCAAACTTGAGACTTATAATCAGCAAAACTACGCTTGATTAATTCCCCCTGAATTTCACGCCTGAAAAAGGGTGTTTATCAGTTAGAGAGGTTTGGGATGAGATGACTTGAGTATAACTTATTCAGCTATAGCAAGTTATCTAAGAAACAAAACTTGGAATACTTGCAGTAAATAAGTTAAGTTGTTTCAGGTGTCAAGACTTGTTCTTGTTTGAAAGAAAGAACACTTAACTAATTTCTTAGCTGTGAATGTTCTACTTCTTCACAAGTAGCTTTTGTTTCAAGCTTTAAGTCTTGGAATGGATCAATAGGCAGTAAAGAGTATGGAAGATGAGTGTTTAAGCACAATTGAGAGTTTGATCACGTTGTTGACACACTTCAACTCTTTGCCGGATGACCTCTATTTATAGTGAATCAAGAGAGCCGTTTGAATTTCAAATTCTAAGGCTTTGTTCCTTAAGATGTCACTATCTTGCTTTTGTACTTTCAGCAGCGTCCTTCATTTGTCTTCGAGTCTTCATGTTCTTCGCATGCTTACTTTTTCATTTAATGTTCTTTTGAATGAAATTCAAATGTGAACGTTGGAGCATAAATGCAAGTACTTTCAGCAAGGAGGTAACATATGTGTTTCAGCAAGCGGTCAGTCTCAGTTTCAGCAAGCACAACCTACTCTGTCATATAGATTTTCACTTATACAAGTTGTTGCTGAAATTTCCACTTTCTGAGCAACATGTGCCTTTGTAGATACCATCTTCAGAAATCTTCTTAAGTCTTTAGTCTTCGAATTCTTCAAGTTTCTGAACGGGTCTAGTGCTTCAATAGTTCATTTGTAAAGAAAACAAAGTACATCATCAGCAAACTAAAGGACCTAACTAGTACCTACACTAAGTCTTGAACAAACATTCCTCTTTTACAATATCCTTAAAATTCTAAATTCCTATGGACCTTAAGATTACTAGTTACTGGACTTTCCTTAATTTAGCATGGTTAATTGCTCATCAAAATTTACAAGTTTCCTAACAACTGTCATCAAACTCCCCAAACCGAACCTTTGCTTCTCCTCAAGCAACTAGTTAGACTCTATGCAAACTACATGCAACATAAAGAGGAATCTCATGACAAACAAAAAGAACTAATCTATTGTATCTACCAAATGCTTATGAACAAAGACCATACAAATCATAACATGGAAGTAGGTCGAAGAATGCCTCGATTGAACCTATACACATTCACATATGCACTTTGTTAGACAAGGGAGTCTCTCGTAACATTCTCTACCTGGACCTGGTCAGTGACGACATAATGATGCATATTAGAATACAAATGGTTAACCCGTGCCTATGAAACTGAGGGCTTACTACTGTTCACCAAGTGAGACATTCGCCCAAGAGAGGTCTAACCAATACTGGCTCTCATCAAACGAAGGAGGGTTCCCTAAAAGACAACACTCCCCTATTCTACCCGACTCTTATAGCAAAGACTCTTTACCACTTTCTGAATGGCAGGACGAGGGTGGTCTAGAACAGGCCTTGGACTAGGCGACACGAAATACAAGGAAGAATTTACAACTCGATTACAAACTACTACAAAAACTGAAAAAATGATGCAACTCTTTGCCAATCTGCTTTTTGGCTTGCTTGGAACCTTCTTTTGTTTTTTTGGGTCTTATTCTTTTTTTTTCTTTTTCCAGATTTCTGGAATATATTTTTTCGATTTTTTCTTCTTTTTATTTTTTTTATTTTTTGTATATAGCCAGTAGTAGCAACAACGACTCTACAACGACCTCCCCAAAGCTATTCGAAAGAATACATTGGAGCACAAACTCACAAAGAAGAAGAAAAACAAACTCAACATGACTCAACTATATGAAAAAAAAGTCATACAATGGTAACCCCTCCCCAAATCTATTCGTTAGAATAGGTTCCAAACAAAGGATCACACACCTCACTCTACCTCCTTCCTAGGCATTTAGCAATCTCAAAAGGCAAGGTGAAGACTTGTTGCCTCTTAGGTACATAATTACACAAGAACACAACCAAAGACTCTAACATGCAACATTTTATAAGGCCCTCGCGAACCGCAGTAGAGAAAACACCACATAGTGATGTCGAGCCAAGCGAGACAAACCTCAAACTAATCCATAGAAATGCAATGCATGGTCAATGATAAAAAAACACTTAGTCTATACAATAAAAGAGTTCAAAAAATTTGGCAATAAACTCCACACAACATCATGCAAAACTAGACTAAGGATGAATGCATACGAACAAACTAAATTCTAAGAAAGTGGTAAACGTGCAAACAAGGCTTTCACGAGTTGAAATGAAATAAGTCACTGGAATACCCAGAGATAATCCCCCCTAACCTGAACTTTGTCGTACGTCCCGAACGTCGAAAGTGGATGTTGGGTGAGAGCCGGAAGTGTACCTGTAACCTATATTACTCAATGAAACTCGTGAGAAACCAAAACGGATGATAAAAAGGGTAAAAAGGTCAATATGTCTGCATACGGGGTGATTCGTGCTGTCCGGATGAAAATCTGGACACCCGGAGCACTGGCGCCCACAGGCGCACCGCCCCATGTGAGGGGCGGTCCGCCTGGGGTGCCCAGGCTTCTGCCTTTCCCGGGCACACCGCCCCGTGTGAGGGGCGGTCCGCCTGGGAGCGGTAGAGGTGACCGGGAATTCTGCTTCTCCCGGGCGCACCGCCTCGTGTGAGGGGCGGTCCGCCTGGGAGCGGCAGAAGCACGTATTCTACTTCTCCCGGGCGCACCGCCCCGTGTGAGGGGCGGCCCGCCTGGGAGCGGCAGAGCCTTGGCTCCGAGTTAATCATTCCCGAACTGAAAAAAAAATCCCAACTTTTTACCTATTTTATCACCAAAAACACACTCTAACACAAGGGAAAAAACAACTAAATGTTCAATGTATGCATGCCATGCAAGAAAGCGATAAAACTCCGGGTTGCCTCCCGGAAAGCGCCATCGTTTATTAGTCTCTGACTCGACTTCTTCATCTCCTTTAGCTCCTACCAGGACAGGTACTAGCCTTCCTCCTCATGGATCTCTTCCTCATAACTAGTACCTGAGAATAAGAATGAACAAACGCATCAGGGCCAAAAAAGCCTATGGGGTGAGAAACAATCATCTGTGGATTAGGATCAGGAATGGCTTGCAACATATGTTGCTTGCCATCCACCTCAATAATGTAGGTTCTCCGGTAGGTGTTGATCACATAGCGCACATTGGTCATGAAAGATCGTCCCAAGAGAACTACACCACTCATCCCACATCTTGATGCCGGCATCACAACGAAATTGGTGTAAACTGAAGTGTCACCAATCCTCATCAACACATTCCTAATAATACCTTCCGGCCTCACAAAGGATCCATCTGCTAGCTGCACAACGGACTTATGTTTCTCCAGCTTCCCAAGACCACTTTTCTCAAACACATTCATTGGGAGCACATTAGAGAATCCTCCCGTATCAAGTGTGGCACGGATATCATCTAAGCTACCAATCCCAACCTTAACATCCAAGCTATTGGGAATTGGTTCAGGATCTTCACCATCCTCATCACTCACCTCAAATCCAAGGCCTTTATCTTTCTCCTTGGTCAGGGGACGCTCACCTTGTGCACAACACTTGCACTCAGCAACCTTCTTAATGGTTGCACTACCGCTAGACACAATGATCTCCACAGGAAGATCTCCTACCAAAGTGATCGACATTGATCTCTCCGTATTACTAGGCAACTTCCCTTGCTCCTTACTCGCTCTACGGTCTATCAACTCCTGTATCTTTTGGTGTGCAACCTTAGTACTTGCCTCCAATTGATCTAGCCGACCCCTTGTCTTTTCTGAATCCTCCTCGTATCGTTTCAGAAATCCCTGGGTGAAATCTACCAATTTCTGTAAATTATCCAAGAGAGTAGCAGACTTGGATTGAGATGTTTCGGCCTTAGGAGCAGGATTTTCACAATGGTCGTTTCCGTAGTTGGGATTACTACGGTCTACCCAGTAAACACCTTCTCGTGCTAGATCTGATCTACACATATGAGCCCATGCCCATAGTTCTTACACACCCCATAAACCTCATTGGAAATAGATGTTCCGATTGAGCTCTTCAGAACTTGCCTCATCTCATTGGCGAAACCATCAAGCCTATCGCCACTCACACCATTCACCTGAACCTCAGGATTTGCTGGAGCTTCACTTCCACGCCTCTTTCCTATGCTCTTGGATCCTTGAACTGAGATCCCCTAGCAAGCTTCTCAAAACATTCCCACACATACTCGGCGGTCTCCTCCCAAATATTTCAATGGCACTGGAAATCTACCTTCTGTTGGCTCTCATAGGTGAGCCCATTGTAGAAGTGCTGAAATAGATCAGCGATATCCATCCCATGGTGCGGGCACTTGTTCTTGAGGTCCTTGAACCTCTCCAAAGCAGTGTAGATGGTTTCATCATAATCTTGCTTGAAACCGCTGATTTGTGCCTTTAGTGCGGTAGTCAAGGTATGGGGAAAATATTTCTCCATAACAGCAAAAAACACATTCCCCCCAGGTGTCGAGCGATCCGGCCTCCAAAGTGCCCAACCATGCTTTTGCTCTATCACCGAGCCCCATAGCAAAAACCTTCATGCGCAACTCATCATCCGTAATTCCTGCTCCAGGCCTTGGGAGATTGTTAATGAAATTCTCAATGTCGCTCAAGAATCCCATAACATCCTCCTTAGCCATCTCGTAGAATTTCGGAAGCTGCTGGAACATGTGATCTTTAATCTCCAAATCACGCGTAGCAGCAGAAAGGACAATAGTAACTCAGTTGTGTCGAACCCATGATTTCAAAAGTGTGTGAGCCATCACAAAACCTGGATATCTGTGACATGAGTAATTCACAACCAAAAATCAGTCCTGTTAGAACCCACCAAAATCTGGAAATCAATCACTAAACTAGACAAACAAAGATCACTTATTCCGGAAATTGAATGCTGGAAATATAAATAAGCTAAAGAGTAAAAAGGAGTTAAAGTCCCCGGCAACGACGCCAATTTGATGAACGAGATTGTTAGACTCGAACAATCAAATGAATTTGTTTGAAAGCCAAAGGGCAACTCACAACTACACAAAATACGTAGTTCAGAGGTAAGACGACCTCGAGTGTCAAACTCTAGGGACTTAACTAGCTTTATTTAAATAATTATTATAAATTCAGAAAACAAATTTGACTTATCTTAACTTAACAATACATAATATGAGTTGGTGATAGTATGCTCATTCTAAGCATCGGGTTCTAATTATGCATGAAAGTGCAACACGTACTGCTTTAAAAGTAATTCGAATTAACAAACACCAAAAGACAGATTTGTACACATTTATTTTGAAAGCTTCCTATCTATACTAATACTTGGCTAAGGTTGTCAGGCTTAGTTCAAGCAGTACTTGATAATTATAAATATTGAATCGATGATCTTGAATTGTCCTAGTGTTTCTAACACTTTCATACGAAGATATTTGGCTTAGTCGGATCAAATAATCGAATAAAACAATAATACAAGTAAAAGACTCAGAAACTCAATCATGCACAATATGAACCCTAGCTATGAAATTACATACTATCACCAACTAGAAATTTAACTACTCATATCAAAATCAAGATCAACAATAGCAATCATAGATTAAAACATAATTGAATTGAAAGATAGAGTATGAAAAAGGTGAGATACAAAGTTACCACCGAGGGTTGTCAATCTCTGGTGAATTGATAAACTCACAAGTTTCTAGCAAGGTGAGATCAAAAGATGTCCAAATCTCTACCTTGGTGCTCCAAATTGCTAAGGAAAAGTAGTTCTAAGAGAAAGAAAACCCAGAACAAGCTCTAGGGTTTATGTTTGCAAAATTATGATCTAAGATCTGAAAATTCGACTTATATATATAAAATATCGCAGAATTCCGGAATCTGAGGGGCGGTCCGCCCCCCGTCCCAGGCGGTCCGCTTGTGGCTGGCAACAAGTTCGCTAGTTTTTCCTCTAAGTTCGAACTTATATTCCGGGCGCGTCCGAACTTGGATTGGCGCATAAGACACACCGTTGGATAGAACTTCGAGTTAGCTACGCGTAGGTTGTAACCTTATCAAAATCCAATATCGTATGAAAGACTGGTTCCCAAAATACTGAGACTATGCAAATGGAACTTCCAGATTTCACTTCAAAGGCTCCAAAATCTTCATTCGAACTCCGAATGAACTACCGTTTCCGCCTCATACAAGATATCTCAGATCTTTCATGTTCCCCTTGGTCTTGGGCACGGTTTTGAGCTCCGAAACTTGGTCTTTTAGCCTGGAAACACGTCTCGGTACTCCTTGACACACCACGGGTGATCTTGTTGCACCAAAACTTCAATGTTTCGGAGCTCAAAACCGTGACCAAGGACAAGGAGAACATGAAATATTCGAGATATCTTATATGAGGCGGAAACGGTAGTTCATTCGAAGTTCAGATGAAGATTTTGAGGCCTTTGAAGTGAAATCTGGAAGTTCCATTTGCATAGTCTTAGTATTTGGGCACCTGTATTTCATATGATATTGGATTGGGATGAGTTTACAACCTACGATAGCATTATGTGCCAATCCGAGTTCGGACGCACCCGGAATCTCTGTTCGAACTTAGAGGAAAAACTAGCGAACTTGCTGCCAGCCACAGGCGGACCGCCTGGGACGGGGGCGGACCGCCCCTCAGATTCCGGAATTCTACGATATTTTATATTTATAAGTCGAACTTTGAGATCTTAGATCATAATTTTGCAGACATAAACCCTAGAGCTTGTTCTGGGTTTTCTTTCTCTTAGAACTACTTTTTCTTAGCAATTTGGAGCACCAAGGTAGAGATTTGGACATCTTTTGATCTCATCTTGCTATAAACTTCCGAGTTTAGCAATTCACCGGAGATTGACAACCCTCGGTGGTAACTTTGCATCTCACCTTTTTCATACTCTATCTTTCAATTCAATTATGTTTTCATCTATGATTGCTATTGTTGATCTTGATTTTGATATGAGTAGCTAAATTTCTAGTTGGTGATAGTATGTAAATTCATAGCTAGGGTTCATATTGTGCATGATTGAGTTTCTGAGTCTTTTACTTGTGTAATTGTTTTATTCGATTCTTTGATCCGACTAAGCCAAATATCTTCGTATGAAAGTGTTAGAAACACTAGGACAATTCAAGATCATCGATTCAATAATTATAATTATCAAGTACTGCTTGAACTAAGCCTGACAACCTTAGCCAAGTATTAGTATAGATAGGAAGCTTTCAAAATACACGTCTACAAATCTGTTTTTTGGTGTTTGTTAATTCGAATTACTTTTAAAGCAGTACGCGTTGCACTTTCATGCATAATTAGATCCCCGATGCTTAGAATGAGCATACTATCACCAGCTCTCATCATATATTGTTAAGCAAAGCTAAGTCATAATTTGTTTTCTGAATTTATAATAGTTATTTAGTTAAAGCTAGTTAAGTCCCTAGAGATCGACACTCGAGGTCATCTTACCTCTGCACTACGTGTTTTGTGTAGTTGTGAGTTGCCCTTTGGCTTTCAAACAAATTTATTTGATTGTTCGAGTCTGACAATCTCTTTCATCAATTCGAAACTTGGTCTTTTGGCCTGGAAACACGTCCCGGTACTCCTTGACACACCACGGGTGATCTTGTTGCACCAAAACTTCAATGTTTCTCCATGATTTACATCCAAAAGTACGATTTTCACCTAAAACCTGAAAATAACAAAAGTAATGGAAACGTGACACTATTCTAACAAAATGCACTAAAATGCATGCAAGAGGATAGCTAAATAGGTGAAAAAGAACTAAATAAAAGTCTAAAAACAATGTCATCATAACACATAAAACCCATGTGAACCCACTTTTTTTCTTGATTTGAAATGGACCAAATTTTTCACTTTCCTTTTCCTTTTTATTCTTTCTTCTTTTTATTGTTGTCGTTTAAATGGAAATAAAAACTGGGTCTGTCTATTGTGGGCGATTACACCGTCACTGTGTGAGATCGATTTTCTTTGTGATTTTGCCATTTTCCTTCGACATTTGTGAATGACGAAGAGGCGATCTGATATGGAAAGAATAGAGGAGGGCTTGAGGGAAGATGAGGATGGGATGACAGAGGAGTTTGAAGAGGATTTGTTCGAAGATGAGGAGTTTGGGGATCCGATTAGGGTTCCGGTGAACCAATCTCCGGCGATTGTACTGAATGATGGGGATATTGGTGATGCTAGGGCGCATGAGACGAGACGCTATAGTGAGCTTTTCGCCGGCAACCGACGAGTAGAAAATGGAGTTGCTCTGAGGTATTCACCGCCGGTAAACCGTGAGATACTGGAATATACTGTTGATGAAGTGTCTGATAGTGTAGAATTCTGGAGATTTGCGCTTATTGGTACTATTGTGGGGATTAAGCTCCCTTTTGAGGCTTTACAGCGTTATGTGGATGCGAGATGGGGAGTAAAACCTACGATTCATGTTGTTGATAAGGGTGTGTATGTGTTCAGATTCAAGTTAGAGGAGGATATGTTACAGGTTTACGGAGGTGGTCCATGGATGGTAAAAGGAGAGTATCCTTTGGTACTTATACAGTGGGAACCGGGGATGAAGTTGGATCCCTCTTCATTGCAGGATTACCCTATTTGGGTACAACTACCGGGATTGGACCTTCAGTTTTGGTCTCCGGAAGTACTAGGGAAGATAGCTAGCGCGATTGGTAATCCTAGCTACATTGACAAGATGACTGCAACAAAAGAAAGGCTAGCTTATGCTAGGATATTTGTGGAACTGAAATCTGGCATGAAACTCATTGATTCTATCAAACTGAAAGCTCCTGATGGGAGAGAATTTAACCAAAGAGTGTATTACGAGATAAGACCACATCAATGTTTTAAGTATTATAAATTTGGGCAGAATGCAAGAATGTGTAGGGCTGTGAGACCAAAATGGCAACTAGTGGATCAGAATCAAAGAGTTGCAGAGAGGACAGGTATGGGAAATGAACAAGGGAGTGATATTACAAGTGCAACTGCTAGTGTAGAAGGCACAAGGGCTGAAAATAGGAACGGGGTGGTTCAGAGTGAGCTACAGGAAACTATTGTTCAGGAAAAAAGAAATGAGGATGTGGCTAGGAGGGTGAATTCTTCAAATCAGACTCTTATTACTACTGTTGGTACTATAGAAGTAGTCACCACTAATCAAAATGATGGAAGGAACAACATACAAGGTGGTAATGATTCAGGAGCTGGGATTGAGAAAAGAAGTATTGCAAATGAAGGGGAAGAGAAAACTGTAAGACATTCTGTGAGGTTGCAAAACAAGAAAGGTAATCAGCAGAGGAGTTCTAGTGACTGGAAAGTAGTTGATAGAAGGACTGGAGGAAGGAAGGAACATGTAAATGGAGGAATTTAAAAAGCGCAGCATGTGGTACAAATAGGAGGGAGGTTCAAAAATCTTCCTAATGGATAGTAAGATCAATATAGGAGTGTGGAACTTAAGAGGGCTGAATGACCCTCTTAAGCAGGCACCAATGAGAGATTTTCTACATGTATATAGTTTTAATATAGGTGCAATTTTGGAAACTAGAATGCAAAAGGAAGGTTTGAAAAAAATAAAAAAGATGTTGAGTGGAGGAAAACTTAGATATGAGTAAGAATTGTAGGATTATAGTGGTTTGGGATACTGATCTGGTTCAGCTTACTATGGTGGAAAAATCTGATCAACACATCCATTGTGAGCTGCAATCCAAAGATTTGCAGTGGGAGGGTGTTATGAGTTTTGTTTATGCTCATAATTCTGTGGATTTGAAAGGAGTTTGTGGATAATTTGGAGAGGTTGGCCAAAGTAATAAGGAAACCTTGGATGGTTGCAGGGGACTGCATGTAGTATTAGATGCAACCGAGAAATGGCATGACATGGAGTCTTCTATTGTGATTGGGGATGAGTTAAAGAATATGCTTGATAGTACTAATCTGGAGGATCATAAGTTTTAGGGTCCACTCTAAACATGGACTAATAGTCATACATATTGCAAACTGGATAGAGTACTAGTGAATGATTTGTGGTTTAATGTGCATAAGGATTCTACTGTGGTGTTTGTCCCTCTCGGAATTTCTGACCATGTTGCCAGAATTACAAGAATGTTTAAGGAAGGGGCTAAACATGGGATTCCTTTTAGGTTCAAGAACATTTGGGTTGAAGATAGAGGATTTATGGAGATTGTGACAGGGGTTTGGAATCATATTGTTAGAGGTTGTTTCATGTTTTAGTTGGTTACTAAATTGAAAGCACTGAAAGTGGAGCTAAAAAGGTTGAATAGTAGGAGCTTCCAAGATTTATAAAAGCAAGTGCTAGAGATTAAAGAAAGATGGTATAAGGTCCAGCAGGAGAGTCTACAACAACTTGAAAATAGAGCTTTGGTGCAGAATGTAGTTTCTTTGCAGGCATAATATGAAGAGAAGCACAAACTTTACCTTGCAGAACTCAAACAAAAAGCTAAACCAGATTGGGTTGAGAGTGGGGATCAGTGTAGCCGACTGTTTTATAACCAAGTAAAGGCAAGGAGGAGGAAGAATTTTATCCTGCTCCTGATTGATCAAAATGGGGCACACTTAACAAAAAGGGGAGAGATTGTTGACCACATTCTTGATTTCTATAAGAATCTTTTTGGTACAGCTGCTGTTACTTCTTCTATTGATTTGGATGTTTTTAATGCAGGTGCTAAGGTGTCTGAGGAAGGGTATAGAGTGTTGCCGGCTCCATTTCTAGATGAAGAGATCAGGACGGCTGTATTCTCTATGAGTGACATTAAAAGTCCTGGTCCCGATGGTTACAATGCTTGTTTTTTCAAAAAGACATGGACTGTCAAAGGAGAACTGGTATGTGCTGCAATCAAGGAATTCCAATTTTCTTGTAGGATTCCGTCTCAAATTAATTCAACCTCTGTAAGTCTCCTACCTAAGTGTGTGAATGCTAGTGTTATCACTGATTTTAGGCCCATTTCTTGTTATAATTTGGTTTATAAATTCATTACCAAAGTTCTGGCTAATAGAATGAAGGATTTGCTGAGTGATTTGATTGATCCTTGTCAAAATGCGTTTATTAAAGGCAGTGATTTATTTCAAAATATCTTTCTTGCTAATGAGCTTATTAGGGGTTACAATAGAAAGAATATCTCTCCCCGTTGTATGCTTAATCTGGACATTAGGAAAGCTTATGATACTATAAGTTGGACTTTTCTGGAGCGAGTTTTGATTGGTTATGGTTTTGATGAGGGTTTTGTGCATCTTGTGATGACTTGTGTTACTAGTGCTCAGTTTTCTTTTTGCATTAATGGAAAATTGGAGGCTAACATGCCAGGCAAACAAGGATTGAGACAAGGGGATCCAATGTCTCCTTACTTGTTTGTTCTTTGCATGAATTACCTATCCAAATTTTTGAAAATGAATCTAGAGAACATTGAGTTCAAGTATCACCCTAAGTGTCACAGGATTGGCCTTACCCATCTTTGTTTTGCTGATGATTTGTTGTTGTTTTGTAGAGGAGATACTACTTCATTGCAGGTACTGAAGGACAAAATGGATGCTTTCTCTAGTATGTCTGGTCTTCACATTAATATGGCCAAAAGTAGCATGTTTCTGGCTGGGGTGCCTTTGAGTGAGAAACAGAGTTTTTTGAGTATTTGGGGCTGCAGTGAAGGAGCTTATCCTGTAAGATATCTAGGCATACCATTGAGTCCAAAGAAGCTCCAATTCTATGACTATGATCCTGTGGTAAAGAAAATGGGAGAGAAATTCAAAGTTGGTTGGCAAAACAACTCAGTTATGCTGGTAGAATTCAATTAATTAAATCAATTCTGAGGAGCATTCAAGGTTTTTGGTGTAGGATGTTTCCCCTACCTGTAGGAGTTGTGAAAAAGATGGAGCAAATGTGTAGAAATTACTTATGGAGTGGGTGTGCTGAGGGTAAGAGAAATTTGGTTTCTTGGTCTCAAGTTTGTCAAGACTATGAAAGAGGTGGTCTGCAGATTAAGGAGGTGCTCAGTTGGAATAAGTGTTTGTTTGGGGTGCAAGTAATAAAACTAGGGGATTCTACCTTGAAGCTAACAATCTGGAGTATGTGGGTCAAAGAATATAAATTGTCCAGAGCTGGTATTTGGCAGGTGGAAGAGAAGAAGAGTGATTCTCCATGGTGGAAGGCACTACTAAAGATCAGGGATAGTATTAAGGATACGGTGCCAGAATATTGCAATCTTCAGATGAAAGGGTATAGGGAAGTTCCTGCAGAGCTGTATGTATTATTTCATAAACAGATGCCTTTGGTTCCTTGGTCTTCTCATGTTTGGAATGGTTTGTTAATGCCTAGAGTAGCAGTTATAAATTGGCTCATTGCTCATCATAAAATTGCTACTCGGGAAAGGTTGAAGAGATTTAAAATCCTAGATAATGACAGTTGTGTTTTGTATGATAATCATGTTGAAGATATATGTCATTTGTTTTTTCAATGCAAGTATTCACAACAGGTTTTCAGGATTCTGATGGGGACTGTGGGAGTGTCTACCACTGCAGGGGATCTTGATGATTGGCTGCATTTATTTGGTAATTCTGACAAGAAACTATCTACTGTTTATAGGGTAAGAGCAGCAGTATTTGGAGCGGTTCTTGCAGGGATCTGGGAAGGAGGAATCACAAGGTGTTTCAAGGAAAGATTATTCCCCTCAGGTACTGTGTAGGGAGATTGCAAGGAATTTACTGGTAAGATTGAGATTTAAACCGAAGGGACATATGAATAGATTTGTAAAGATGGTTGTTAGTAGATTACTTAGAATAGCTTGAAGTGTACAGGTGGTGCTGATTTTGTTTTGAGCTGTTTTGAGTGTACAGATTTTTTTCAGGCTCATAGGATTTCTTTGAAAAGGTTGTTCTGCTTTCATCTACAACTGGTATGGCTTTCGGAAACCTTGTTCCCTTTCTCTCCCCCTGAGAAAGATCAGACCAGTGGAAGCACTATCGAATTGTCCAGTTCGCTGGAACACCTAAGCATGAGTTTGTCGGAACTGGCCTGGAGAGTACAGTCACAGGCAGAGTCCTGGAGCTGGAATGGAGTAGGTTGTTCTGTTGAGTCCTGTTACTTATTGTGGTTGTAGATTTTTTGTACTGGATTGCAACTTGTGTAGGTTTACATGCTAGTCATAGTCTTGTACTAGAGCTAGGTGTATTCCTTAAGGTTTTGATAGCACTGGTTTGTCACGATTTTTAGGATTCTCTGAGTTCTTTCAGCTTCACTTGGGGTATACCCCTCGTATTCTGTATGAATCTTTCTCGGGCTTCAATATATTTTACCTTCATGCGGAAAAAAAAAAAAAAAACTGGGTCTGTGTCTAAGTCTGTTACTGCAATGGTGAGTGATGATTCGGTGGTCTCATTTTAAATAACATTATTATAATCCATAGCCACCGTTCTGAACTGGAAGCAAGAGGAAAGAAAAAAAAAGAAGGTAGGAAGAGGAAAGAACAAGGAAGGTAGAGGAAAGAGAGAAAAAGAAAAAAGATGAATAAAAATGCTAAGGCCATGTTTGGTTGAACAAAATGAAAATTTTCATTTAGTTTGGTCATTGAATTTTGAGCTTTTTGGACCCAGATGTAATTGTTTGACAAATAGGGGGTTAAACGTAATTGGAGCGTCTAGTAGGGGTAGTGGATGTAAAATTCCCTAGGGAAAATATGATGAGCAGCACGCGCTCCAGTATCCTGAGCCAAAGCGAAATCCCGGACTCTGACAAGCAACTCAACAACATCAACACCCAACTCCCCAAGTGTTGAGAAAGAGAAAGGAAGGAATCCATATCCCTTAGCTGCACACAAGTCCCGATACTTCGCACACTTGCGCTTCGCAGCATCAGCAACCGCATGTTCAGGCACAAAGTCCACCATCCCAGACCGAGTCAAAGGGGAAGACCCGGTCAGATCCACACATACATCTCGCGCCCTATCCCAAGCACAAAGGAGCATGCCTGCAGGACGGAGGGACCTGTCACTCCCGCCACTCAAACCAATATCTACTTGCTTACCAACATAAATCTCAGATCGTAAAAAGACACCCAAGAGAGTGTCACGAATGAGGTTATGTCAGTGCTTGATACTTCTCAGTAACGAGTTTTGCTGATACTTAAAATCAGAGAGCGGGAGTCTTTGATACAATAGGTGCTTTGTCAGTAAGTGATAGTTTCAGCAAGTGAAGTGAGTGACTGTGTACACATAGATATGCTTTGCTGAAAACTAAATGCAGTAAGTAAATAACACAAACACTTTTATAGTGGTATCTGAGAGTGGTGTAATCTCTCAACTAATCCACTTTGTCCTTTCTAGGACTGAATCCACTAAGACAAGTTTGAGGTTCCTTACAACACCTATCTAGAGCGATTCAAACAAAAACCAAATCACACTTGCTTCGTTTCCAACCTAACAAGAGAACGAAACCTTGTTCGCCACCAAACGTAGGACTTTTAATCAGCAACACTATGCTCGATTAAGTTCCCCCTGAATATCACGTCTGAAAGGGTGTATTTTCAGTTAGAGATGTTTGGGATGAGATAATTTAATTATAACTTATTCAGTTACAACAAGTAATCTAAGAAACAAAACTTTGAATACTTTGCAGTAAACAAGTTTGATTGTTTCAGGTGTCAAGACTTGTTCTTGTTCGAAAGAAAGAACACTTAACTAATTTCTTAGCCGTGTAAGTTCTACTTCTTCACAAGTAGCTTTTTCAAGCTTTAAGTCTTGGAACGGATCAATGGAAGTAAAGAGTATTTGAAGGGTATGTGAGTTTAAGCACAAGTGAGAGTTCGATCACGTTGTTGACACGCTTCTACTCTTTGTCGGATGACCTCTATTTATAGTGAATCAAGGAGCCGTTTGAATTTCAAATTCTAAGGCTTTTGTTCCTTAAGATGTCACTATCTTGCTTTTGTACTTTCATCAGCGTCCTTTATTTGCCTTCTAGTCTTCATGTCCTTCGTGTGCATGCTTTGCATTTAATGTTCATTTGAATGAAATTCAAACAGTAACGTTGGAGCGCAAATGCAAGTACTTTCAGCAAGAGGTCACAACTGTTCATCAGCAAGTGGCCAGTCTCAGTTTCAGCAACCACAACCTACTCTGTCGTTTAGATTTTCACTTATGCAATGCTGTTGCTGAATTTCCACTTTCTGAGCAACATGTGCCTTTGTAGATACCAGTCTTCAGAAATCTTCTAGTCTTCAATCTTCGAATTCTTCAAGTTTCTGAATGGTTCTAAATGCTTCAATAGTTTGTTTGTGTAAACAAAGTACATCATCAGCAAATGCTTCAATAGGTTGTATATCTTTTCTGAAAACAAGATACATCATAAGCGGTAAATCTAACCTATCTAGCATCTACTCTAAGTCTTCAGCAAACGTTCCTCTTTTACAATGTCCTTAAAATTCTAAATTCCTATGGACCTTAAGAGTACTAGTTACTGGACTTTCCTTAATTTAGCATGGTTAATTGCTCATCAAAATTACAAGTTTCCTAACAAATTTCCCCCTTTTTGATGTTAGCAATCCATGGCTAAATTAATTGTTACCCTTTTAGAGGTTTCTGATGTTGAATAAATCAGTTGATTAATGCAAGCATACTTGAATAATTAAACAGTAAGCATAAGTAAATTGCATAATCAAAAACCAATAAGAGTCAAAGCTTCATTGTTGATAGTTATCTTTCAGTAAGTTTACAAGAAAGTTCAGAGATAACTACACAAAATCAGCAAACAAAAACTTGAACAAAGCTTTTACAGAGATTTAAGCTCTTTCAGAGGAGTTTCTCAAAATCTCTCTTACACTCTTCTCAGCAAGTGCAGTAAATTCAATACAGTCCTTTGCGTAATCTTCAAGTAGCTTACGGACTTGTAGTTGAAGAATCCTTGCATTTTTGCAGGCGGTATGATGATGCTTTTCAACATTCATTTCCTTGTAGTGAACTACCCACAAATGCATGCCCCAATTGTTGGCATGGAGAAGTTGTGTATCTGAAATGCTTTTAGGATGAATCTTCCTTAACCAGAGAAGATCTTCTTCTTGATCCTTAGCAGTGAGATAGAAATACTCATAAGGAATCAATCCAAGTTTCTTCTTTGATTTCTTGGTTACAGGGTCAGAGTAATAGGCAACACCAATTGGTTTTATCAATTCTGGTTCTTGTTTTATGGTCTTACAAATTGAAGTTCTTCTTACCAAGACTTCCAGATTCAGCCATCTCCCAACAATGTTTCTTGGTAGGGAAGGAGGATCCCTTTCTTTTCTTTTCACCTTGAGATCAATCCAAGTATACATTTGGTTCAGTATAGCTGTTGGAAAAAAATCATTTGCCAGCAAGTCTTCCAGCTTTAAGATCGAGCAACCATCAATGTTTCTGACTACATTCTGAGTGGTTTCCTCATTGCTGGTCTTGTGTATTCAATGTCAGAGCCAATAGCAATGCTGACCAACCTCTTTTCTTCCTGTCTTTGCCTTCTTCTTCTTGACTTTGCATTTTCTTGATCTCTTGCTGAAGATCTTGAGTCAGAAGAGAAATGCTTTGAATGGCCAGACGGAGTTAAGGCTGTTATTGGTCTAGCTATTATGGCTTGAGCTATGGTCTGATTGTCATCATCATCATCATCTTCATTGTTCAGATCTTGATGACTTTCAGTGTGACAAAATTCATGAGAGTTTCAGCAGAGGTTTTTCTCTTTTTCGGACTTGCTGAATTCAACTCAGAATCTGCTTGTCTTTTAGAACTTTGCTCTCTTTCAGCAAGAGGTTATATTGTCAGTGGCGCTTCAGTAGGGGTTTTCTTCCTTGAATATATCTTTTGCTTATTGATGAATGTGTATTTTACACTTTCATTCGAGTCTTTTTCACCTATTTTAGCTATCCTCTATGTTAATTTAGCTATATTTTAATGCATTTTTTTAGAGTAGTGTCACGTTTCCCTACTCTAAATTCGAAGATTTTCGGGCAATTATATTGAAGTTGACAAGGAATTGGTGTTCCAGAAGCCTATTTGGAGTATCTGAAGGTTTCCGGATAGGATTTGGAGTCTAGGGGCCGAATCTAGAGGTTAGAAGGCTACTAGAAGATAGAAACCGAGTCCGAAAAGGGGAAGAAATCCAAAAACGCGTCGAAAATGCGGAATTCCGCGAAAAACTCTCCGGGGCGAACCGCCCCACACCGGGCGAATCGCCCGGTGTGTGGGGCGAACCGCCCCACAGTATTTTGGGGCCTATATATAGTGGCTCAGTTTTCTCTGAAAATCATATCTTTCCAGACCTACTTTCTCACCTCTCTCTGTAGTTTTAGGTAGGGACTTCCCAGAGCTTGTTCTGGGGGTCCGTAGCTTAGGGGATACTTTTTCATAGCAGTTTGGAGCTCGTAGGATTGCAATCATCCGGAGATTGACAACCTTCGGTAACTTTGTATCTTACAGTTTTATTCTACTTATTTTATTATATTCTTTCAACATGTTTTCTTCTATGATTTCTGTTGATTGCATGCCTATTATGAGTAGCTAAACTTATCATTGGTGGTAGTATGTGAATTCTTAGCGAAGGGAAGATAATCATGCTAATGGCTATATCGCGCATTATACTCCGTGTCATTGCTTTATTTCGTTGATCAGGCACAGCCTAAATTCTCGTATGTTGTATTAATTATTATGCACAATTGGACACTTGTCGACCTGTGTGCGAGTTTATCTTCGTAGTGTTGAATAATTACGGAACACATTAGGACAATAGTGATTGACTTGTCAGACCAATTATCTTCGTAGTGCTTAATATTTGCAACAGGACACTAGATTGATTCAAAGATCTCTATGCAAGACCGAGGAATTTATGCATGATTATCGACCCGTTATGCTAAGAAGGATCATACTATCACCAATCTCCATTATCTGCTAGAAACCCCCTTTTGCTATCTGTTTGTTGTTTTATATTCTCTTGTTAAATAGATAAAGCTAGTTATAATCCTGAGAGAATGACACTCGAGTCATTCTACTGCTACACTACGGTTTTCGTTGTAGTTGTGGATTGCCTTTGGCTAAATACAAATATTATTTGCTTGAATTCGGAGCACGACATCCGCGTTCATCAAATTGGCTCCGTTGCTGGGGAATATACTCCTTTTTTCTGTTTAATTTGCTTATATTTTCAGCTTTAGATTCCTTATTCTATTTAGTTTTAGTTTTCCTTTTTAATCTCTCTCTGATACTGCTTTCCTAGTCTGTTTCTAATTCACCTTTCCTAGTCTGTTACAGATAGTGTATGCCGCATACACGTTCTGTAGGAACACCGCTTGCTAATTCAATTGCTGAGATCGACAGAGTCTACCACCAAAGAAGGCGACTACTTGAAAGGCGCGCACTAGAGGAAATAGAGGAAACCAATTTCTCTGAATCTCTACTCAGTCTCTTCAAGGAAATCGACGGAATGGCAGAAGCTAGACCACTGAAGGCATGGGTTCAACCCACCAAGGATCGTATGAGGGGACCGGCGATTGTTCTTTCGTCTGCAACCCGAGATCTGGAGATCAAGAACCACGCGTTCCAGCAACTTTCGAGGTTCTATGGCTTATCAAGGGAAGATGTGATGGGGTACTTGCACGATATCGTTGATTTCGTCAACCAACTCCCACGACCCGGAGCTGACATAACAACGGATGAGTTGAGGATGAAGGTTTTTGCTATGGGACTTGGCGACAGAGCCAAGTCATGGTTAAGTTCTCTTCCAGCAGGCTCGCTGGACACTTGGGAAAAGGTTTTTTCAGCTTTCATGGAGAAATACTTCCCTCACACCTTGACAACCGCGCTAAAGGCGCAGATCACTGGATTCAAGGAGGACTATGATGAGACCATCTACACCGCGTTCGAGATGTTCCAAGATCTCACGAACAAGTGCCCTCACCATGTTTTTGAACTTTCCGACCTAGTCCAACACTTCTACAATGGACTAACCTTCGAGAACCAACAAGTGGTAGATTTCCAATGCTGAGGCAATATTTGGGAGGAAACCGCAGAAGCCGTCTGGGCAGTTTTCGAAAGGCTTGCGAAGGGTTCGCAGTTCAAGGACCCAAGAGCAATGGTTAGGAGACGTGGACCTGAAGCTCCACCGACTCAAGAAGCCCCTATGTATAGGGGGAATGGGGATCAATTCGAGTGTTTTACCAACGAGTTGAAGCAAGTCCTCAAGAGCGCCACCGGAACAACTGTTTCGAACGAAGTATGCCGAATATGCAAGAACTATGGGCATGGGGCTCATATCTGTAGATCGGAGCTGGCATACGATGATGGCAACTGGGCTCGAAGAGGCGAAGAAGAAGCCTTTGCTACGGAGTTTGGCACTCAAGAAGTTAGCTACGGACAAGACGGTAGGAATCCTCGAGGTGGATTTTGGAGAATAGGATTCCGAAACAATGAACGATATGCACCGGCTAACCAAACTTATGGACCTAACCAAGACCGTAGTAGGCTGAACTGTGGTAATGATCACTACGAAAACCCCGCTCCGAAAGAGCCACCGAAGTCGAAGTCGGCTCAACTGATGGAGAACTTGCAAAAGATGGTTGGTCACACACAAAGTTTTCTCAAACGGTATGAAGAAGATTCCGAGAAAACTAGGGCAAGGCTTGATAGGTTGGAAGAGAGCACTAGGCTTGCCCATCAAAAGATGCAAGAGTTGATTGACCGAGGAGCAAGTAGGGAGCAAGGCAAACTGCCTAGCAACACTGTGAAGTCGAATGCCATTACATTGGCCGGTGATGTACCTGACGAAATCACCATCAAGAAGGTTGTTAGGTGCGAGTGTTGCATGAAGGAAGAACTTCTACAGGCTGAGGAAGAAGAGAAGGACCTTGGTTCTGACACAAGTGATGTGGAGCAAGAGGATCCCGAACCACTCCCTAAAAGTTTCGATGTTAAGGTAGGGATTGGTGAGCTTGAAGATGTCCGTGCCACACTAGACACGGGATCCTACTCAAACATAATTCCTTTGAATGTGTTTGAAAAGAGCAACCTTGGAAACCTATTTGAGCAAAGGGCTATTGTGCAACTGGCGGATGGATCCTTTATGAGACCCGAGGGCGTTGTGAAAAATGTGTTGGTCAAGATTGGTGAAGCATCTATATACACCAATTTTGTAGTCATGTCGGCGTCTGCACCTGGAACGGGGGATGTCATACTCTTAGGGCAAACGTTCTTGACTAAACTACGCTCCGTGATGGACATCTACCAAAGAACTTGCACTATCGAAGTGGATGGCAAGCAACACGTGTTGCAAGCCATACCTGATCCACCTGAACCGCCTGATATTACTACTCACTACTGTGGTCTTGCAGCCTATATTCTTTCTTATTCACAGGTTCGTGGCATGGAGAGGAGATCGATGAAGGGGAAGTTTAGTACCCGCAGAAAGAAGAGATAGGCGCGGACAGGAGTCGAGTCAAAGACTTTAAACAATGGCGCTATCCGGGAGGCAACCCGGAGATTTTATCGCTTTCTTTAATCGCTTTCTTTACCGCTTTAGATTTTATTTCACGAGTTTGATTGAGTATTATAGGTCACTTATACAAGCATTAGCTCTCACCTTGGATCCACTTTCGACGTTCGGGACAAGCGACGACGTTCAGGTTTGGGGAGGAGGCTATCGCTGGTTATCTCTATACTTATCTTCCTTATGATAAACTCGTGAAATTTTTTGCATTTGCACGTTTACTGCTTTCCTAGGATAGTCTTGCATGTTTTATATGGAGTTTATTGCCGAATTTTTTGAACTTTTTTATTGGGTAGATCATCTAACTATGCCATTAATCGTATGCTTCATCTCTATGAATTTGTTTGAGGTTTTTATCGCTTGGCTTGTCACATTTATGTATTGCACTTAGTTAAGCTTGGTAGTCTCGACATCACTTAGTGGTGTTTTCTCTACTGCGGTTCACGAAGGCCTTTATAATAGGATGATGCATGTTAGGGTCTTATGGTTGTTTTCCCGAGTAATTATGTACCTAAGAGGCAACAAGTCTTCACCATGCTTTGAGATTGCTAAATGCCTAGGAAGGAGGTAGTGTGAGATTGTGTGATCCTTTGTTTATAACCTATTCTTCCGAGTAGGTTTGGGGAGGGGGTTACACTATCGTTAGACTTGTTTCTGTTTTTCATTTTCGTATCGTGAGTTTATTTTTCCTTTTCCGTGAATTTTGTACTCTGACCTATTCTTTCGAATAGGTTTGGGGAAGTCGTGTGAGTCATTTTGTTTCTCTTTTTGTTATGCTACTGCTGGCTAGAAAAAAAATCGAAAGAAAAGAAAGAAAGAAAAAAATTCCAGAAAAAAAGAGAAAAAGAAAAGAAAAAAAAAAGAAAAGAATCTGGAAAGAAAAAAAGAAAAGACCCCAAAAAAGCAAAGAAGGGTCCAAAAAAGAAAGCCAAATAGCAGTTTAGCAAAGTGTTGAGTCTTATTTTCCATTTTTGTAATGTTCGTAATCGTGTTGTAATTTTCTATTTTTTATCTTTTTTGTCTTGAGTGTCATCTGTTCTAGACCACCCTCGTCCTGCCATTCAGGAAGTGGTGAATAGCTTAAGACTTTACTTGAGAGATGGATAGAATAGGTGAGAGTTATCTTTTATAGGGAACCCTCCTTCGTTTGATGAGAGCCAGTACTGGTTCGACCTCTTTTTAGGAAAATTCTTAACATGGTGGAACAACAGTAAGTCCTCACTTTCATAGGCACGGGGCAACCATTCGTATCTTAGCATGCTTCATTACATCGTCACTGACTAGGTCCAGGTAGAGAATGTTACGAGAGACTATCTTGTCTCGACATAAGTGCCTATGTGGATGTGTATAAGTCAATCGAGGTATTCTTCAACCTATATTCATGCTTTAATTTATATGGTTTTTGTTCATATGTTATTTGGTAGATTCAGTAGATTAGTTCATTTTATTTGGCATGAGACTCCATTTTGTGTCTTGCATGTTTTTTGCATTAGAGTCTAGCTTAGTTGCTTGAGGACAAGCAAAGGTTCGGTTTGGGGAGTTTGATGAATATGTATTTTACACTTTCATTCGAGTCTTTTTCACCTATTTTAGCTATCCTCTATGTTAATTTAGCTATATTTTAATGCATTTTATTAGAGTAGTGTCACGTTTCCCTTTAGATTTTATTCTACAGGTTTTGGTTGAAATTCGAAGATTTCCGGGAAATTATATTGAAGTTGACAAGGAATTGGTGTTCCAGAAGCCTATTTGGAGTATCTGAAGGTTTCCGGATAGGATTTGGAGTCTAGGGGCCGAATCTGGAGGTTAGAAGGCTACTAGAAGACAGAAACCGAGTCCGAAAAGGGGAAGAAATCCGAAAACGCGTCGAAAACGCAGAATTCCGCGAAAAACTCTCCGGGGCGAACCGCCCCACACCGGGCGAACCGCCCCACAGTATTTCGGGGCCTATATATAGTTGCTGAGTTTTCTCCGAAAATGTTATCTTTCCAGACCTACTTTCTCACCTCTCTCTGTAGTTTTAGGTAGGGACTTCCCAGAGCTTGTTCTGGGGGTCCGTAGCTTAGGGGATACTTTTCATAGCAGTTTGGAGCTCGTAGGATCGCAATCATCCGGAGATTGACAACCTCCGGTAACTTTGTATCTTATAGTTTTATTCTACTTATTTTATTATATTCTTTCAACATGTTTTCTTCTATGATTTATGTTGATTGCATGCCTATTATGAGTAGCTAAACTTATCATTGGTGGTAGTATGTGAATTCTTAGCGAAGGGAAGATAATCATGCTAATGGCTATATCGCGCATTATACTCCGTGTCATTGCTTTATTTCGTTGATCAGGCACAGCCTAAATTCTCGTATGTTGTATTAATTATTATGCACAATTGGACACTTGTCGACCTGTGTGCGAGTTTATCTTCGTAGTGTTGAATAATTACGGAACACATTAGGACAATAGTGATTGACTTGTCAGACCAATTATCTTCGTAGTGCTTAATATTTGCAACAGGACACTAGATTGATTCAAAGATCTCTATGCAAGACCGAGAATTTATGCATGATTATCGACCCGTTATGCTAAGAAGGATCATACTATCACCAATCTCCATTATCTGCTAGAAACCCCCTTTTGGTATCTGTCTGCTGTTTTATATTCTCTTGTTAAATAGATAAAGCTAGTTATAGTCCTGAGAGAACGACACTCGAGTCATTCTACTGCTACACTACGGTTTTCGTTGTAGTTGTGGATTGCCTTTTGCTAAATACAAATATTATTTGCTTGAATTCGGAGCACAACATCCGCGTTCATCACTTATCTTCCCCCGTAGACATGGATTGCATCATTGGAGTAATGTGCAGAGAAAAGAACTCATTGCAATTTTCAGCAAGAGTACTTAGGCTGTTGTATTTCATAATAATTGCTTGCTGATCAGAGGTCAGCTTTGACAATTCTTGTTTAATACTAACCATATTCTCCTCATGTCTGCGCTCTGTTGCGACCTTATCTTCAATGAAAGTCTGAGCCTTGACTAATGCAGACTTTGCCAACCGGAGTGCTTGACTGACATCTTCTTCATAGCTTTTGTGGTAAAGACTGATGTCTTTCTGAGCTATTGTAAGAGTAGTAGTGCGTTTCAGCACCGTAGCCAAAAATTTGGCAATGTCAAGCGGACTCTGAGCAAGCAGTGCATCATCTTCTGCTTTGCAGGCTTTGTGGACTTCCATAAGTGCCAAGATTCTTGGAGTAAAATCCTCCACATTTTGGAGAGGCACTAAAGTTGGGGTCAAGGAATGAACTTTGAGCTCAGAAGCAAATTGATCATCTTTTGTCAGCAAATGACTTCTCAAGTCATCTCCTACATCATGTTCATAGTCAGGAGGAGGAATTTCAACCACTTTGGGTTCATTTTTCTTTGCGTGATCATCCTCATTTGCTGAAAGATCGTCTTCATCGTCAGATTCATCAAGACCAGCAACCTTGGAACCTAAATCGGCAGCTGATGAACGTGTTTGGATGTCGGGTCCAAAGCAAATCAAATAAATTTGTATTTAGCCAAAGGCAATTCACAACTACAACGAAAACCGTAGTGTAGCAGTAGAATAACCTCGAGTGTCGATCTCTAAGGACTATAACTAGCTTTATCTTATTTAACTAAAGAATATAAAACAGCAGACGATTTAGCAAAGGTTTTTCTTAACAGATAATGGAGATTGGTGATAGTATGGTCTTTCAAAGCATAACGGGTTAATAATCATGCGTAAATTCCTCGGTCTTGCATGGAGATCTTTGATCAATGAATTGTCCAGTTGTAATTATCAAACACTACGAAGATATAGATTTAGATAGGTCGAAGACACATGAATTGTCCAATTGTGTTCGGTAATTAATCAACAATACGAAGATAGAGATTTAGATAGATCAAAGAAATAAAGCAATAACACAGAGTATAATGCGCGATATAGCCATTAGCATAATTATTAACCCTTCGCTAAGAATTCACATACTACCACCAACGAGAAGTTTAGCTACTCATAGTTGTCATGCAATCAACAGAAATCATAGAAGAAAACATGTTGAAAGATATATAAAAATAAGTAGAAAAACTGTAAGATACAATGTTACCGAAGGTTGTCAATCTCCGAAGAATCGCGATCTTACAATCTCCAAACTGCTAAGAAAAAGTATCTCCTAAGCTAAGAACCCCCAGCACAGGCTCTGGGAAGTTCCTACCTAAAACTACAGAGAAAGGTGAGAGAGAAGGTCTGGAAAAGTATGAAAAACGGAGAAAAACTAAGCAACTATATATAGGCTTCGAATTGTGTGGGGCGAAGGGCCCCACACACCGGGCGATTCGCCTAGTGTGGGGCGATTCGCCCCACGTCCCGGGCGATTCGCCTGGGAGGTTTTTTCGGCCAGATACGCGTTTTCGACGTGTTTTTGGATTTCTTCCCCTTTTCGGACTCAGTTTCTGACTTCTAGTGGCCTTCTAACCTCCAGATTCGACCCCTAGACTTCAAATCCTATCCAGAATCTTTCAGATACTCCAATTAGGCTTATGGAACACCAATTCCTTGTCACTTCAATATAATTGTCCGGAAAACCTCGTTTTTCAACCAAAACCTGTAAAATAAAAACTAAAGGGAAACGTGACACTATTATAATAAAATGCACTAAAATATAGCTAAATTAACATAGAGGATAGCTAAAATAGGTGAAAAAGATTCGAATGAAAGTGTAAAATACACATTCATCAAACTCCCCAAACCGAACCTTTGCTTGTCCTCAAGCAACTAAGCTACACTCTAATGCAAAAAACAATGCAGGACACAAAATGGAGTCTCATGCCAAATAAAATGAACTAATCTACTGAATCTATCAAAAAACATATGAACAAGAACCATATAAATCAAAACATGAATATAGGTTGAAGAATGCCTCGATTGACTCATACACATTCACATAAGCACTTATGTCAAGACAAGATAGTCTCTCGTAACATTCTCTACCTGGACCTAGTCAGTGACGACGTAATGAAACATGTTAAGATACGAATGGTTGTCCCGTGCCTATGAAACTGAGGACTTACTACTGTTCACCAAGTTAAGACTTTTCCTCAAAGAGGTCGAACCAATACTGGCTCTCATCAAACGAAGGAGGGTTCCCTATAAAAGATAACACTCCCCTATTCTACCCATCTCTCAAGCTAAGCCTTAAGATTTTCACCACTTCCTGAATGGCAGGACGAGGGTGGTCTAGAACAGATGACACTCAAAAACAAAAGACGAAAAATAGAAAATTACAACACGATTACGAACATTACAAGAATTGGAAAATGAGACACA
This sequence comes from Plantago ovata, assembly GCA_028274465.1. NCBI lineage: Eukaryota > Viridiplantae > Streptophyta > Magnoliopsida > Lamiales > Plantaginaceae > Plantago > Plantago ovata. Next base: position 21,477,126 of record CM051458.1, read on the forward strand.
ACACTTTGCTAAACTGCTATTTGGCTTTCTTTTTTTTTGGACCCTTCTTTGCTTTTTTTGGGGTCTTTTCTTTTTTTCTTTTTTCCTGGAATTTTTCTTTTTTTCCTTTTTTTTTCAATTTTCTTTTTAGCCAGCAGTAGCACAACGAAAAAGAAATAAAAAAGACTCACAAACGACTTCCCCAAACCTATTCGAAAGAATAGGTTGGAGTACAAAATTTACGAGAAAGGAAAAATAGACTCACAACACAGAAATGAAAAATGATAAACGAGTCTAATGATAGTGTAACCCCCTCCCCAAACCTATTCGAGAGATTGCAAACAAAGGATCACACAACCTCACACTACCTCCTTCCTAGGCATTTAGCAATCTCAAAGCATGGTGAAGACTCGTTGCCTCTTAGGTACATAATTACTCGGGAAAACAACCATAAGACCCTAACATGCATCATCCTATTATAAAGGCCTTCGTGAACCGCAGTAGAGAAAACACCACTAAGTGATGTCAAGACTACCAAGCTTAACTAAGTGCAGTACATAAATGTGACAAGCCAAGCGAGAAAAACCTCAAACAAATTCATAGAGATGAAGCATATGATTAATGGCATAGTTAGTTGATCTACCCAATAAAAAAGTTCAAAAACATTCGGCACTAAACTCCATATAAAACATGCATGACTATCCTAGGATGAATGTAGTGAATGCACCCTAAAAAACTAAAAAAGTAGTAAACGTGCAAATGAAAATGCAAAAAATTTCACGAGTTTATCATAAGCAAGATAAGTATAGAGATAACCAGCGATAACCCCCTCCCCAAACCTGAACGTCGTCGCTCGTCCCGAACGTCGAAAGTGGATTCAAGGTGAGAGCTAATACTTGTATAAGTGACCTATAATACTCAATCAAACTCGTGAGAAAACAAACAAAACACACTAACCTTTTGTGGAGGCGGTAAGGGTAAGCTCAAGGTGATCAACCTCCCTTTGATCACTAGATAATTCGAAGTATGGCTTCACTCACTGGCCATTCACCTTGAAGGTATTGCCCGTCTTTGGATCGAAAAGTTTTACAGCTCCATGGGGGGCAACTTCGATAATTTTGTACGGTCCATCCCAACGAGTACGGAGCTTTCCAGGAAATAGTCGAAGGCGAGAATTAAATACTAAAGCCTTTTGTCCAGGAATCAATTCCTTACATACTATACCACGATCATGATACTTCTTAGTACGTTCCTTGTAGATCTTGGCATTTCATAAGCACCTAGTCGTAATTCATTAAGCTCATCTAGTTGCAACAATCGTTCCTCACCAGCTTTTCCCATATCAAGATTGAGTGTCTTTATAGCCCAATATGCCTTGTGTTCCAGTTCTACGCGAAGATGACATGCCTCCCCATACACAAGTCTGTATGGAGTGGTCCCGATCACCGTCTTGTAGCTAGTCCTGTATGCCCAAAGTGCATCATTCAATTTTCCTGCCCAATCTTTTCTACTAGGCTTCACTACTCGCTCCAGGATCTTATTAATTTGACGGTTGCTGACTTCGACTTGTCCCGATGTCTGTGGGTGATATGGTGTAGCGATACTATGGTGGACACTGTATCTCTTGAGAAGGGAGGCAAACGTTCTATTGACGAAGTGTGACCCTCCATCACTGATGATTGTCCTCGGGCACCCAAATCTAGAGAATATTACCTCCTTCAAGAACTTCATAACAACCGCGCCGTCATTTGTTTTTGTAGGAATTGCCTCCACCCATTTAGTCACATAATCCACTGCAATAAGAATGTATACATAGCCTCCACTTGATGTAAATGGTCCCATGAAATCAATGCCCCATACATCGAAAGGTTCTACCACTAGATTCCCTTGAAGGGGCATTTCATCTTTCTTGCCAATACTACCACCTCGTTGACATGGGTCACAATTCTTCACAAAACTTCGAGCATCTCGGTATATTGTTGGCCAGAAAAATCCTGCTTGCAGTACCTTGTGAGTTGTTTTCAACCCACTATAGTGTCCCCCACAATTAAGCTCATGGCAATGACTCAGCACAATTTGTTGCTCTTCTTGTGGTACGCATCTCCTTAGAATCCCATCAGCTCCTTCCTTGAACAGATGCGGATCATCCCATATGTAGGTCCTGCAACGCTTGGCAAGAGCTCTCTTGTATGAGGCTGTAAAGTTAGTGGGGCAAACATTCATAGCCAAATAGTTTACAATATCAGCATACCATGGCTCCACATTAGCCTTCATTAGGTGCTCATCAGGGAGGTCCTCATTGATGGGTATCGAATCAACAGGGATATTAGGTATTCTAGACAAATGATTGGCTACTAAATTCTCCCTACCAGCTCTATCCACTATGGTCAAATCAAAGTCTTGCAGCAAAATGACCCAACGGATTAACCTAGGCTTAGAATCCTGCTTAGCTATCAGATGTCTCAAAGCAGCATGATCAGTATGGACATTCACATGATGGCCAATTAAATAAGACCTAAACTTTTGTAAAGCGAAGACAACAGCTAAAAATTCCTTTTCAGTAGTTGTATAATTAACTTGCGTAGAGTCTAGAGTCTTACTAACATAATAAATCACACGATACTGCTTATCAACTTTTTGGCATAAAACAACACCCATAGCAAAATTCGAAGCATCACACATAATCTCAAAAGGAAGGTTCCAATCGGGCGGCACAACAATGGGAGCAGAAACAAGCTTTTCCTTAAGGGTATTAAAAGCAACTAACCATTCATTAGAGAAATGGAAAACCACATCTTTTGCAAGCAATCTACTTAAAGGTTTAGCAATTTTCAAAAAATATTTAATAAACCTCCTATGAAATCCTACATGGCCAAGAAAAGATTGCAATTCTTTCACACAAGTAGGTGGGGGAAGTTTTTCAATGATTTCAATCTTAGCCTTGTCTACCTCAATACCTCTTTCAGAAACTACATGTCCTAGAACAATGCCTTCTCTAACCATGTAATGACTCTTCTCCCAGCTTAAGGTCAAATTGCATTCAATGCATCTTTTCAAAACAAGATCTAATCTTTGCAAGCATTCATCAAACCAATCACCAAAAAGGGAAAAATCATCCATTAAAACTTCAACAAATTTAGTTACCATTTCAGAGAAAACAGAAAGCATGCACCTTTGAAAAGTGGCGGGAGCGTTGCATAGTCCAAATGGCATCGTCCTATAGGCAAATGTTCCGAATGGGCAAGTGAATGTCGTCTTCTCCTGATCCTCCGGTGCAATCGGAATCTGGTAGAAACCTGATAAACCATCAAGAAAACAATAAAACTTCCGCCCCGCAAGGCGGTCTAGCATGTCATCTATAAATGGTAAAGGGAAGTGGTCTTTCTTAGTGGCGGCATTTAATCTTCTATAGTCAATGCACATCCGCCATCCAGTGGTCTTCCGAACCGGTACCAACTGCCCCTTCTCATTCTCTTCCACCGTGACTCCTGATTTCTTAGGAACTACTTGTACCGGGCTCACCCATCGACTATCAGGAATGGGGTAAATCATATCGGCATCCAGCAACTTGATCACTTCTTTCTTTACCACCTCTTGCATGGCTGGATTTATCTTTCGCTGAGGTTGCCTAACGGGTTTGGCATCTTGTTCTAAAGTGATGTTGTGCACACACCGTGTAGGGCTAATTCCTTTGATATCACTGATCCCCCATCATATAGCTGCAGAATTTTCTTTCAATACTTCAATCAGCTTACTTTCTTCATCGTTGGAGAGATGTGAGGAGACAATTACAGGCTTCTTCTGATTTTCTCCTAAGTACACATACTTGAGGTGCGCAGGAAGTGGTTTCAATTCTAAGCTAGGCTCTTCAGGAAACCTACTTTCTTCCTCTTCTTCATCTAAAGGTTCAAGTACCTACTCTCCTCCGGGAATTTCTGGGGTGCTATCCATTATTTCAACTAGTTCCCTTGCTTCTTTGGTCATGTAGCACGTCTCAGTTTGTGTGGTTAGTGCCTCCTCAAGTGGTTCACGATTATCATGGCAATGATGAAATTCGGAAATCACGGAATCATAGCAATCGACAAATTTTAACTCTTCCGCAACTTCCTTATCTCCGATGCTGCATCCTACCAACTCAATCTTCTCGCCCATTACCTCCATGGTTATTTTCTTGCCCTTAAGTTCAAGGCATGTGTTGGTAGTCGCCATGAATGGTCTCCCAAGTAGTACTACGTGCTCACGAATATGGCTCTTTCCCTCGTCTGCAGACTTCATCACTACAAAATCAGCTGGGATTATCAATTTGTCCACCTTCACAAGGATGTCTTCTATTATTCCGACCGGCCTCTTCACACTTTGGTCTTCCATTTGGACGACCATATCAGTTGGTGTTAATTCTCCGAGATCCAGGGCCTTGTATACCGAATAGGGCATTAAGTTAATGCTAGCCGCTAAGTCAAGCATTGCCTTCGTAGTTTGTCCATTCCCTAAGGCGATGTTGATGATGAAACTTCCAGGATCCTTTTTCTTCACGGGTAATCCTGCAATTGAGTTGACCGTCTCAACCCCATTCACTTCCCTTCCTGAAGTAACCCTTTTGCTCTTGATCTCACGAAAGAATTTCGTATAAGCTGGAATGTTTTGGATTAATTCCAAGAGAGGCACATTGACTTCCACTTTTGAGAGGCGTTGGAATAGGTGTGATTCTCGAATGTCCTTCTTGGCTGGCTTGATCCGACTCGGGAATGGTACATGTGGCTTTGGAGGCACATATGGATTAGAAGATTTGTGAAGTTCCCCTGGCGTAGGAGTTCCTGCCTCGACCTCATCATCACCTATGTCTTCCACAGGTGTTCTTGGTTCATCATTCCTTCCCGGAACTTCTTGAGGTTCTTTGGTACTTTCTCTAACCTCTTGTTCTGCGCTTGGTCCTGCATTTTCGGTTCCAGTAGATTCAACCCGTTTAGGACGCACGAAGTTAGGAATTTTGGTCATCTTGTCTCCACGGAGTAGTAGATTCACCTCTTCGCACTCATTCTCCTCGGTAGTAGCGGCTGGAAGTGGCTCGGTATCAGTTTCAGGTGTCACATCGGGGGAACTGGGGTCTTCCGATTCCCTGGAGTTGGGGGACGATTCGCCCCCTTCCTCGGGTGGTTCGCTCACTACTTCCAGGGGGGTGTCCTCGACTGCTTTGCCTCACCTTTCGCACTTCAACAGGCTAAGCTCCTTGATGAGTTGCTCAGTTACTTCGACCGCTTCAAAAGCCTTTTCGATGCGAAGATTGTTCTCAGCTTGCCCTGCGTGTGCTATCTCGAAAACACTCTCAATGGCTTTAATCCCTGCGTAAAACGCAAGTTCCTCCTCCTCACTGATGTCTTCGTCTTCAGAATATCCTTCGTATAACCCGTCAGTTTCGCCCCGATTTGAATATATGTTGGTGACTTCATTCGTAATTATTTTCTCGGATTGTGTGGATCCATTGGTGTACTTTTGAAAGACCTTCACTGCCTCTTCAACTGTACATTCTTCTAAAGCTCCACACATCCCATCCACTTGAAGCCTAACTTCATCACGTAGTCCTCCAACAAAAAACCAAATCAGCTCCCCGTCGTCAAAACGGTGGTGGGGGCACTCACGTTTATACAGCTCGAAACGTTCATAGGTGTCGCAGAACCGCTCGTATTCTCCTTGCTTGAAGTGTTCAATCCGATTCCGCAGTGCAATCCTCTCATGGTAAGGCATGAAACGTGCCAAGAACTCCTCTACTACTTGGCTCCAGGTCCTCAGTGATCCTGGTGCCAACCTTGCTATCCAAATCCTTGGTTCATATCCCAGAGCAAAAGAAAATAATTTCCTACATAATTGGTCCTCGGTGAACCCCTTTGCTGGAACTTTTGCTATTTCTTCCTCATAGGATCTGATGAAGCTTAACGGATTCATCCCCACTCCATCTTCGAACTTCGGAATCCTTCTTACTATAGAACTTGTTACCTCATACCCTGATAACTCTTCTTCCAAATATATAGCTGACCGTTTCCTGACTTGTGAGAACGTAGGTGTCAAGCGAGCTTTTAAGGTCGTCATAACTGGAAATCTGGAACAGGAGTAACTCAAAACTGAAAATTAGTCTCGTTAGAAATTTCAAAATCGAATACTACTAAGACTAGGAAAGGGGTATCAGAGAGAGATTAAATAGGAAAACTAAAACTACTAGAACTAGGAATTGAATGCTGAAAATATAAATAAATTAAACAGAAAAAAGGAGTATAGTCCCCGGCAGCGGTGCCAATTTGATGAACGCGTTTGGATGTCGGGTCCAAAGCAAATCAAATAAACTTGTATTTAGCCAAAGACAATTCACAACTACAACGAAAACCGTAGTGTAGCAGTAGAATAACCTCGAGTGTCGATCTCTAAGGACTATAACTAGCTTTATCTTATTTAAGTAAGAATATAAAATAGCAGACGATTTAGCAAAGGTTTTTCTTAACATATAATGGAGATTGGTGATAGTATGGTCCTTCAAAGCATAACGAGTTAATAATCATGCGTAAATTCCTCGGTCTTGCATGGTGATCTTTGATCAATGAATTGTCCAGTTGTAATTATCAAACACTATGAAGATATAGATTTAGATAGGTCGAAGACCAATGAATTGTCCAATTGTGTTCGGTAATTAATCAACAATACGAAGATAGAGATTTAGATAGATCAATGAAATAAAGCAATAATATAGAGTATAATGCGGGATATAGGCATTAGCATAATTATTAACCCTTCGCTAAGAATTCACACACTACCACCAACGAGAAGTTTAGCTACTCATAGTTGTCATGCAATCAACAGAAATCATAGAAGAAAACATGTTGAAAGATATATAAAATAAGTAGAAAAACTGTAAGATACAATGTTACCGAAGGTTGCCAATCTCCGAAGAATCGCGAGCTTACAAGCTCCAAACTGCTAAGAAAAAGTATCTCCTAAGCTAAGAACCCCCAGAACAGGCTCTGGTGTTGGGCGATTCGCCCCACGTCCCGGGCGATTCGCCTGGGAGGTTTTTTCGGCCAGATACGCGTTTTCGATGCGTTTTTGAATTTCTTCCCCTTTTCGGACTCGATTTCTGACTTCTAGTGGCCTTCTAACCTCCAGATTCGACCCCTAGACTTCAAATCCTATCCGGAATCTTTCAGATACTCCAATTAGGCTTCTGGAATACCAATTTCTTATCAACTTCAATATAATTGCCCGGAAAACCTCGTTTTTCAACCAAAACCTGTAAAATAAAAACTAAAGGGAAACGTGACACTATTCTAATAAAATGCACTAAAATATAGCTAAATTAACATAGAGGATAGCTAAAATAGGTGAAAATATTCGAATGAAAGTGTAAAATACACATTCATCAGCAGCTTCATTCCTTTCTTGTTGAGTGGTTGCTGATGACAACGCTTCAGACTCAACGACTGGAGTTTCACCAGTAGTAAGTTTTAATTGAGTAGTTACTGAGGGCAACGTTTGAGACTCAATTGCTGGAGTTTCACCAGTAGTAAGTTTTAATTGAGTAGTTGCTGAGGGCAACGTTTGAGACTCAATTGCTGGAGTTTCACCAGTAGTAAATTGAAGGGAGGGGACTTCCTGTGGCTTTACTCCTGAAGATTGAGCAATATCCAAATTCTGCGTATGCCTTGCATGAATTTGGAGACTATTTTAAAGTGCTCTTTGGTAATCTTCATCCATTTCTTCATCATCATCAAGGTTTGGATCAGTGACCTTGGCATCGAGTAAAGATAACTCGGCATCAGAAAGCTTGCCTTTGCCATGTGTCAATGCGGCTCGCTTTCTGGCGTATTCTTCTTCAGTATCAGCGCCTTGTGATAGTGTATATGTCCTAGAGACAGTCCTTATTAAGGGCATGCAGCCCTTATAGAGGGCATATATGTACTATTACACAGGTCAACGTAATATAATATATGTTTGTTGTTTTACTATTGAGTATCGCTTTCATATTTATATTACACCAGGCATGCAGCATGTCATATCTCTATTTCTGTCTGTATTGATATTAAACATGTCCCCTCGGATAGATGACTGATCATACAGATAGTGGGAGCTATGTGAGTTATCATCTATCCCAAACTCTCCCTAGTCGAGGTTCATCTCGGATGTAGAGGTCTGAATGAACCAGCTAAGACTAGTATGCGTGGAGTTTATACTTGTTGGAGCAAGTGTGAGCCGATCCCACGGCCACGGAACGGATTGTTGGACAATCAAGAAACGTTCCCATAACTGCGCATCGTTGTTCGATGGGAGATTACCGAACAATGGAAGTACCCACCGGACACTCCCATAGATGTATACTCTACACCGAAGTGTCTATGGGAACCGGTAAGTTGTCGAAGTGATGCCAGTCGTCCTTTGGACTTACAGGACTTTATAATCACATTTGTTGCCCCATATCCTTGGTGGACCCGTCGATGTCAGCTCTGAATAAGCAGTTGACCTAAGATACGATCCAGGATTATGGCTACATACAAATGGGGATGATAATTGTTTGTGAAGGATTCATCTCTCATGTGTAGCACAGGAGAGTACTGCTCATAGTCTTCATAGTTGTGTTGGTAAAGTCACTGGCCATTGCATCGATATATTATGATGGTCATAAGTATATCTTCGTAACCAAACAACTCCCTGAGACGCCCGTGGATGTATTATTGGGATAGACACATCATCGATCGTATATGCATTCGAGTCAGTCAGATGAAGGGACGTTACCATCGCCGTGTTGAGCGCAACAGACTTCGCAACGAAAGGGTTTGCTTTGAGAAACCTCTCAAACGTCCTCATGTATTAATATTGCAAATGGAACCGTCTAGGAATTCCATTTTGCCTAGTCTAGGACTTGCTTAATACAATGAGGCTCTATGGATCACACTATGTGGTGATTCAGCTTATCAGAATATCCTTGAAGATGGAATCGCAATTGATTTGGAATTAATTGTGATTGATGGATTATAATTGATTTGGAATTAATTATAATATTTAATGGCTCAATTAATGAGTTGGAATTATTAATTGAATTGCCTAATTAATTGTATTTCAGGTAAATACAATTAAAGATTATATTTTAGAAATATAATAGAGGTTTGATTTGGAAGGATATGTTAATTTAGAATTAACATATGCACATGGGCAAAATCTACTTGGAGTTTGAATTGCCTTAGAACTATATGTGGGTCCCAAAATCGGGACCCACCTATCTCCCGTAAGGCAGGCGCGCGCGCGCAGGAGCTGGAGTAGGGGAAGGAGTTCGACTCCTTCCTCTATTAGAAGTCCAAGGGATAAGTTAGATTTTCTTGATTGAGTTTTAATTTGATTGGAATGAATCTAGACTTGAAATTGGTTTCCTAGTGCGATGAGAATTAGATTCTTATTCCTTTATGAAGTCTAATTGCTTATGCTTTAGGCTTCTATTGACTACTATATAAGTAAGTCATTAGAGAGCTTTTTCAGTATTCTGAAGTATCAAATTCTTAGAGAATTATTCTACCTTTCTTAGAGAAAATAAAAGCTCTCCCCCTCCTCTATAAGCCACACGGGCGCCACCCTCTTGCCGGAGGAAAATCGCCGCCCCGTCTTCTTGGTCACACAAAGAATATCCTAGCATTCTTCTGATAGGCTGTTCATCCGTGGATACCAAGGTTGAGGTTCTAGGAGCTGGAAACTAACTCTTATTGTCATGCAGATAATTAGAGTATTGCAGATATCTTCGACTTCGACGAAGGAGAAGATACACCGGATTATTACGAATACTTGGAAGCTGCTTTGGAAGTAATGTTAGTCTTCTAATTGACGTGTTTAAATATATACGGCATATACATAATCAATTAACCTGTATGTGAAGAAATTTTTTGAAATTCCGCTGCGTACCCTAGAGGTAACTCTGACCGTATTTTCTTACAGTGGTATCGGAGCGAGGTTAATTGATTACGTATATACGTATATATGTTGTATGCTTTTGTAGTTTATGTGGGTGCAATTGATTCGATGATTAATTCGATTTTCAAAAGTTTTGTTTTTTATATAAATTTAGAATTTATAATTTTTTCAAAAAAAAAAAATTAAAAAAAAATATATATATACATATATATATATATATATATATCGACCGAGCGCCTGCGAGACGCAAGTGGCGGGCACCTGCGGCCGCAGGCGCCCCGCGCCTGCGGCGCCGCAGACGCCCGTGCCTGCGGGCGCAGGCGCTCGGCGCCTGCGTGCCGCGGGCACCCGGGTGCCTGAGGGACGCAGGCACCCGCGCATGCGGACGTAGGTGCCCGTGCGCCACAGGCGCCGGGAGCTTACGGGCGCGGTGATGAATGTGTATTTTACACTTTCATTTGAGTCTTTTTCACCTATTTTAGCTATCCTCTATGTTAATTTAGCTATATTTTAGTGTATTTTATTAGAATAGTGTCACGTTTCCCTTTAGTTTGCATTTTTCAGGTTTTAGGTGAAAAACGTGCTTTCCGGGCAATTATGTTGAAGAGAACGAAGATTCGGTGTTTCATGGTCATCCGTGGTGTATCTAGAAAGTTCCGGACGAGATTTGAGGTCTAGGGGTCGAGTATTCAAGGCTTAAAGGTCACTAGAAGGCAAAATCCGAGTCCGAAAAGGAAAAGAAGACCAAAAACGCGTCCACCGCCACTGGAGCTCCCGCGCGGTTCGCCGTACGCCAGGCGGTTCGCCCGGCGTCTGGGGCGGTTCGCCCCACGTCATCCGAACTACTATATATAATTTCACTCACAACAACTGTTTCCGAATGCAATCAGGAAAAGATAATTGTCTCCATTAGGAAATCAATTTCTATTTGAATTCAATTCCTATTCAAATTCCTTTAGGAAAAGGTAATTGTCTCCACTAGGAAATCAATTCCTATTTGAATTCAATTCCCATTCAAATTCCTTTAGGAAAAAGGTAATTGTCTCCATTAGGAAATCAATTCCTATTTGAATTCAATTCCTATTCGAATTCCTTTAGGAAAAGGTAATTGTCTACATTAGGAAATCAGTTCCTATTTGAATTCAATTCCCACTCAAATTCCTTTAGGAAAAGGTAATTGTCTCCATTAGGAAATCAATTCCTAATTGAATTCAATTCCTATTCGAATTCCTTTAGGTTTAGCTGCTAATTGAAGGCTATATAAAGGGGTGATTATTGCATGCTCAGAATCATACTTTTCCAGACCTACTTTCTCACCTTTCTCTGTAGTTTTAGGTAGGGACTTCCCAGAGCCTGTTCTGGGGTTCGTAGCTTAGGGGACACTTTTTCATAGCAGATTGGAGCTTGTAGGATCGCAATTCTCCGGAGATTGACAACCTTCGGTAACTTTGTATCTTACAGTTTATTCTACTTATTTTTATTTATCTTTCAACATGTCTTCTTCTATGATTTCTGTTGATTGCATGCCTATTATGAGTAGCTAAACTTATCGTTGGTGGTAGTATGTGAATTCTTAGCGAAGGGAAGATAATCATGCTAATGGCTATATCGCGCATTATACTCCGTGTTATTGCTTTATTTTGTTGATCAGGCACAACCTAAATTCTCGTATGTTGTATTAATTATTATGCACAATTGGACCCTCGTGGACCTGTACGCGAGTTTATCTTCGTAGTGTTGAATAATTACGGAACACAATAGGACAATAGTGCTTGACTTGTCAGAATCGTTATCTTCGTAGTGCTTAATAATTGCAACAGGACATTAGATTGATCAAAGATCTTCATGCAAGACCGAGGAATTTACGCATGATTATCGATCCGTTATGCTTTGAAGGATCATACTATCACCAATCTCCATTATCTGTTAGAAACCCCTTTGCTATCTGTCTGCTGGTTTTATATTCTAAATTAGATTCGATAAAGCTAGTTATAGTCATGAGAGAACGACACTCGAGTCATTCTAATGCTACACTACGGTTTTCGTTGTAGTTGTGGATTGCCTTTGGCTAATTAACAAATATATTTGACTGAACCGGGACCCGACAAACCCGCGTTCATCAAATTGGCGCCGCTGCCGGGGATGTGTGGGCGTGTTTCGAAAGGCTTGCTAAAGGATCTCAATCCAAGGATCCAAGAGCAATGGTTAGAAGGCGTGGACCTGAGGCTCCACCAAACCAGGAAATCCCAATGCATGAAGTGAATGGTGTGAGTGGCGATAGGTTCAAAGGTTTCGCCAATCAGATGAGGCAAGCTCTAAGTGGCCTAATCGGAACTTCTCTCTCCAACGAGGTATGTAGGGTGTGCAAGAATTATGGGCATGGGGCTCATATGTGCAGATCAGATCTAGCACGAGAAGACGTTCACTTGGGAAACCGTAGTAATCCTACTCCTAAGGACGATGCTTCTACATCCAAGTCAGCAACTCTCTTGGATAATTTACAGAAATTGGTGGATTTCACACAAGTGTTTTTGAAGAGATACGAGGAGGATTCGGGAAAGATCAATGCTCGTCTGGATCAATTGGAAGCTAGAGCTAGTAGAGAGCAGGGGAAGTTACATAGCAGCACTGAGAGGTCCATGTCGATCAACTTGGTGGGAGATCAACCAGTGGAAATCACCATTAAGCAAGTTGCTAAGTGCGAGTGTTACAAGGATGAAGAGCCTCCACTAGCCAAGGAAGAAGAGAAGGACCTTGGTACTGATGAGAGTGGAGAGGAGCAAGAGAATCCCGAGCCACTCCCTCAAAGTTTCGATGTTATGGTCGGGATTGGCAAACTTGAAGATGTCAGTGCCACACTAGACACGGGATCCTACTCGAATGTGCTACCCATGAATGTGTTTGAGAAGAGTGGCCTTGGAGAGCTTTCAAAGCACAAGGCCATTGTGCAACTAGCGGATGGATCCTTTGTAAGACCCGAAGGCGTTGTGAGGAATGTATTGGTCAAGATTGGTGAAGCTTCTGTATACACCAATTTTGTAGTTATGCCGGCGTCTGCACCTGGAACGGGGGATGTCATACTCTTAGGGCGAACATTCTTGACTAAACTACGCTCCGTGATGGACATCTACAAAAGGACTTGCACTATTGAAGTGGATGGCAAGCAACACGTGTTGCAAGAAATATCTGATCCACCTGATCCGCCTGATATTTCTTACACTACTCGCTACTGTGGTCTTGCAGCATATGTTCTTTCTTATTCACAGGTTCGTGGCATGGAGAGGAGATCAATGAAGGGGAAGTCTAGTACCCGCAGAAAGAAGAGATAGGCACAGACAGGAGTCGAGTCAAAGACTTTAAACAATGACGCTATCCGGGAGGCAACCCGGAGTTTTTATCGTTTTTTTTACCGCTTTCATGCATGCATATCATTGTGTTTTATTTTATATTTTCGTATGTTTTTGGTTTCTCACGAGTTTTCTTAAGTCCTATAAGTTACAGGTACAAGCTGGCTCTCACCTTAAATCCACTTTCGACGTTCGGGACGAGCGACGACGTTCAGGTTTGGGGGGGAGGTTATCGCCGGGTATTTCTATACTTGTTTTGCTTATGATTACTCGTGAAACCTTTTGTTTGCATTTGCATTTGCACGTTTACTGCTTTCTTAGTTTTTTAGGTTGCATTCACTACATTCATACTAGGATAGTCTTGCATGTTTTATATGGAGTTTATTGCCGAATTTTTTGAACTTTTTTGTTGGATAGATCAACTAACTATGCCATTAATCATATGCTTCATCTCTATGAATTTGTTTGAGGTTTTTCTCGCTTGGCTTGTCACATTTATGTACTGCACTTAGTTAAGCTTGGTAGTCTCGACATCACTTAGTGGTGTTTTCTCTACTGTGGTTCACGAAGGCCTTTATAATAGGATAATGCATGTTGGAGTCTTATGGTTGTTTTCCCGAGTAATTATGTACCTAAGAGGCAACAAGTCTTCACCATGCTTTGAGATTGCTAAATGCCTAGGAAGGAGGTAGTGTGAGGTTGTGTGATCCTTTGTTTATAACCTATTCTTCCGAATAGGTTTGGGGAGGGGGTTACACCATCATTAGACTTGTTTTTGTTTTTCATTTCCGTATCGTGAGTTTATTTTTCCTTTTCCGTAAATTTTGTACTCCAACCTATTCTTTCGAATAGGTTTGGGGAAGTCGTGTGAGTCATTTGTTTCTCTTTTTGTTATGCTACTGCTGGCTAGAAAAAAATCGAAAAAAAAGAAAGGAAGGATTCCAGGAAAAAGAAAGGAAGGATTCCAGGAAAAAGAAAAAAAGAAAAGAAAAAAGAATCTGGAAAGAAAAAAAAGAAAAAAAGAAAAGACCCCAAAAAAGCAAAAGAAGGGTCCAAAAAAAAGAAATCAAAATAGCAGTTTAGCAAAGTGTTGAGTCTCATTTTTCAATTCTTGTAATATTCGTAATCGTGTTGTAATTTTCTATTTTTTGTCTTTTGTTCTTGAGTGTCATCTGTTCTAGACCACCCTCGTCCTACCATTCAGGAAGTGGTGAATAGTTAAGACTTTACTTTAGAGATGGGTAGAATAGGGGAGTGTTATCTTTTATAGGGAACCCTCCTTCGTTTGATGAGAGCCAGTATTTGTTCGACCTCTTTGAGGGAAAGTCTTAACATGGTGGAACAATAGTAAGTCCTCAGTTTCATAGGCACGGGACAACCATTCGTATCTTAGCATGCTTCATTACGTCGTCACTGACTAGGTCCAGGTAGAGAATGTTACGAGAGACTATCTTGTCTTGACATAAGTGCTTATGTGGATGTGTATAAGTCAATCGAGGTATTCTTCAACCTATATTCATGCTTCGATTTATATGGTCTTTGTTCATATGTTTATTGGTAGATTCAGTAGATTAGTTCATTTTATTTGGCATGAGACTCCATTTTATATGTTGCATTGTTTTTTGCATTAAAGTCTAGCTTAGTTGCTTGAGGACAAGCAAAGGTTCGGTTTGGGGAGTTTGATGAATGTGTATTTTACACTTTCATTTGAGTCTTTTTCACCTATTTTAGCTATCCTCTATGTTAATTTAGCTATATTTTAGTGCATTTTATTAGAATAGTGTCACGTTTCCCTTTAGTTTGCATTTTTCAGGTTTTAGGTGAAAAACGTGTTTTCCGGGCAATTATGTTGAAGAGAACGAAGATTCGGTGTTTCGTGGTCATCCGTGGTGTATCTAGAAAGTTCCGGACGAGATTTGAGGTCTAGGGGTCGAGTATTCAAGGCTTAAAGGTCACTAGAAGGCAAAATCCGAGTCCGAAAAGGAAAAGAAGACAAAAAACGCGTCCACCGCCACTGGAGCTCCCAGGCGGTTCGCCCGGCGTCTGGGGCGGTTCGCCCCACGTCGTCCGAACTACTATATATAATTTCACTCACAACAACTGTTTCCGAATGCAATCAGGAAAAGATAATTGTCTCCATTAGGAAATCAATTCCTATTTGAATTCAATTCCTATTCAAATTCCTTTAGGAAAAGGTAATTGTCTCCACTAGGAAATCAATTTCTATTTGAATTCAATTCGCATTCAAATTCCTTTAGGAAAAAGGTAATTGTCTCCATTAGGAAATCAATTCCTATTTGAATTCAATTCCTATTCGAATTCCTTTAGGTTTAGCTGCTAATTGAAGGCTATATAAAGGGGTGATTATTGCATGCTCAGAATCATACTTTTCCAGACCTACTTTCTCACCTTTCTCTGTAGTTTTAGGTAGGGACTTCCCAGAGCCTGTTCTGGGGGTTCGTAGCTTAGGGGACACTTTTTCATAGCAGATTGGAGCTTGTAGGATCGCAATTCTCCGGAGATTGACAACCTTCGGTAACTTTGTATCTTACAGTTTATTCTACTTATTTTTATTTATCTTTCAACATGTCTTCTTCTATGATTTCTGTTGATTGCATGCCTATTATGAGTAGCTAAACTTATCGTTGGTGGTAGTATGTGAATTCTTAGCGAAGGGAAGATAATCATGCTAATGGCTATATCGCGCATTATACTCCGTGTTATTGCTTTATTTCGTTGATCAGGCACAACCTAAATTCTCGTATGTTGTATTAATTATTATGCACAATTGGACCCTCGTGGACCTGTACGCGAGTTTATCTTCGTAGTGTTGAATAATTACGGAACACAATAGGACGATAGTGCTTGACTTGTCAGAATCGTTATCTTCGTAGTGCTTAATAATTGCAACAGGACATTAGATTGATCAATGATCTCCATGCAAGACCGAGGAATTTACGCATGATTATCGACCCGTTATACTTTGAAGGATCATACTATCACCAATCTCCATTATCTGTTAGAAACCCCTTTGCTATCTGTCTGCTGTTTTTATATTCTAAATTAGATTTGATAAAGCTAGTTATAGTCCTGAGAGAACGACACTCGAGTCATTCTACCGCTACACTACGGTTTTCGTTGTAGTTGTGGATTGCCTTTGGCTAATTAACAAATATATTTGACTGAACCGGGACCCGACAAACCCGCGTTCATCACGCGACACCGTGCCTGCGTGCCGCAGGCGCCCGAAGGCAAGGTAGGGGATGGGACTACGTCCCGTCTCATATTTTAATATATATATATATATATATTTCCAGGTTGGACTCAAAATCGAATTTTGAAAATTTTAAAGATTGAATTTTATATTTGGAATATAAATATGATTTAATTGTAATTGTTTTTAACTAGAGGGGTTAAATTTAATTAGTATAAAGTTAAAGGGCTTATTTGTAATTTATTAATTTATTGTGTATTGCAAATTGGTCCTTCTACTTTTGAATTTTAGATTTAACACCTCCAAGGTTTCAAAAATTACAATTAAGTCCTTCGGATTTTCAAAAATTGCTACTTGGTCAATAGAATTTTCGATTTTCAATCTAGTCCAAATTTTCAATTATTTCATAGAGATTATAAGTATGGGATTATAATTTTCATAATGAAATTATGAAGTCATTTGGCATCCACATAGGCTACTACTTGTTTTGTTTGCTCGATATGCTATTGTTTGACAATGCATGTTTAAATACCAAGTATTTTACTTTCCGTTCGACCGCTATGCATGCGAGGGTAGGCGGCGCCCTCTTATATGTCGGACCGCATATTTTATGTATGGGTAGGCGGCACCCATTATGTGCTTGACCGCGTTTAGAATTAGAATGGATAGGCGACATCCATTACGTGTAGACCGCTCATGCATGATGGGTAGGCGGCGCCCTTATTTGTTTGTAGATGACTGATAACAACCCTCAAGCTACAAGCCCCAACCAATATAAGTACATAAATGTATATATGTATATATTTCTGAGATGCTTTCCATAGGGTGCTTTAATTCTGAACTTTCATTGCGTTTTCTTGTATTGGCGACCTCGTCTTACAGACTCGCAGTGATCGTCAGATTAGAGTAAGCCTATGGTTATAACTTACTGCATATTGTATCTAGCGACCTCGATAGGTACAATATGAAGAGCATTGGTTAAATTAGATTTAACAACCAAGAGTTGCGTGACGCAATTGGATAGTCCTACCGGTCATATTATGCTATGCGACCAGCCCCCGTTGGAGTATAGCATAGTATGGATTTGGATCTTGGCCACTACGGTAACTTGTTGGACATTACCCGTATGTTTGTTTTGGGGGCAAGCATATGTGAAAATAGTGGGTGCTAAACAGCTAAAGGACCTTGTTGTTTAGTTATGTTGACTGTGTATTTAGAAGTAATATTTCAATAGTTGATTTATTATTTTCGTTCTATACTATTTCTCCTAAGAAAAACCGAAATGGCGAGTATCTCGCTCCGTGCAGTCTTAGATAAGCAAATTTTGACCGGACCAAACTTCCTAGATTGGATCAGGAATATACGTTTGGTGCTGAGGTACGAAAGGATTGAGTACGTCTTAGACGAGGCTAATCCCGTGTGTCCCGAGAATCAGACTGTCGATCAAGTTGCTGATTTGGAATCAAGCCAACAAGGCAAAGTCTGATAAGCATCATGAGAATGCTAGATCCGCGCAGTGTATTATGCTGGAGGCAATGAGCAATGAGTTGCAAAGGCAACATGAAAGCATGTTGCCGTATGAGATGCTGAAGCATCTTGAGTCGCTCTTTAAGACGACAGCTAGAAGTGTTGAATTTGATTTGATCAAAGAGATACAAGATGCAAGCTCAATGAAGGAGGGAACATGTATGAACATGTTCTCAAGATGAGAATAAGATCATGGTGATCTTTGTCCTTCAATCATTGTCGAGTTCGTATTCGCATTTCATCATTAACTACACGATGAATGCGAAGGACGTAACACTGCCCGAACTCCATAATCTGCTGAAGACATATGATCAAACTCTTCTTAAAAGAAGAAATCGATCATGTATGTTGGGCAACCGTCTAACCCAAACCCAAGAAACAAAGGTGCTAAGGGTAAGGCAAAGTCGGGAGCCAAGGCTAACACTTCGAGTGATAGGCCTAAGTGTCTGAACCAGAAAAGGAAGTTCAAGAGAAGCGGAACGGTACACACAGATGAATGTTTTTTCTATAAGCAGAAAGGGCATTGGAAGAAAGATTGCCCTAAGCTAAGGGCAGATCAAGCTAAGAAGCCGTCGGCTTCTAGCTCAGGTATGTTTGTTATTGAAATGAACATGACTCCTTTTGACTCCAATGGTTGGGTATTAGATACAGCCTGTGGCTCGCACATTTGTAATAATGTGTAGGGGCTCATTGAACACAGGCTAGTCAAGCAAGGTGAAATTGACTTGCATGTTGGGAACGATAATCCAGTTGAAGCCAAACGCGTTGGACGCTGCAAGATAGATTTACCTTCGGGACAATGTTTAGAACTTGATAACGTTTATTTTGTTCCATCCATTGTCAGAAATATTATTTCCATTCCATTGTTAGACAAATGGGTTTTTTCTTTCGATTTGCGAATAATACTTGTTATTTTTCAATGAATGACCAGTATTATGGAAAGGCTCGCTTAGTGAATGGTTTATATATTTTGCAAAGTAGTCTACCTTTATGTCAAATACATAACAAACAACCGTCTTCAAGTAGGAAGAATAATCCATCTTATCTATGGCATTGTCGGCTAGGCCATATCAATGAAACACGGATTCAAAGACAAGGAAGTTGGACTACTTAGAACCATTTGATTTTGAATCATATGGTACATGCGAATCATGTGTTAAGGGTAAGATGACGAACAAACCTTTTGTTGGACAAGGTGTTCGTGCCACTCGCTGCTTAAAGCTCATACATACCGATGTATGTGGACCTTTTAAAGTCCTTGCGCGTGGGGGTTATCCTTACTTCGTCACCTTTACTGATGATTTCTCAAGGTATGGATATATTTATCTTATGAAGAATAAATCCGAGACCTTTGGGAAAGTCAAGGAGTTTAGGAATGAGGTCGAGAATGAATTGAACCTAAGGATAGTCACTCTTCGATCAGATCGAGGAGGTGAATACCTTAGTGAAGAATTTATCGACTACTTGAAGGAAAATGGAATTCAATCGCAATGGACTCCTCCTGGAACACCACAGTTAAATGGTGTGTCTAAGAGAAGGAATCGAACCCTATTAGACATGGTGAGATCAATGATTGGATTCTCGACTCTTCCGAAATATCTGTGGGGATATGCACTACAAACTGCAACCTACATTCTGAACCGTGTACCATCTAAATCAGTGGAGAAAACTCCTTATGAGTTATGGAAGGGAAAGAAGCCCTCACTGGGCTATCTTAGACCTTGGGGCTGTCCTGCGATAGTCAAACTAATGCTCACTGATAAGTTAGATGCCAAGGGTGTCAAAGTATATTTCATAGGCTATCCTCGTCAGACGAGAGGCTATGAATTCTATCATGTTGAAGATCACAAGGTGATAGTATCTAGAAACGTCAAGTTTTTAGAAGCAGAATACCTCGAAGAAGAGAGGTTAGATGACATGATAGAACTTGAAGAAATTCAAGACTTTGACACGCGCGAACATGAGTTCTCTAAATCTTCTGATTTGGACTCAAGTTCAGTGGAAGCTTTCGAAGCAGACAAGGGTAATGATATGACACTTGCTAGGCATGTCATAGTCAATGGGAATCCTGTGATTAGATCAACAGTTGAAACCACACCAATAGAACCCGTTATCAACCAACCTGTGCAACAAGTTGCACAAGAGCAGCCTCCCGCAAGGGAACAGGGTCGCGGGGCGCGACCAGCTGCATCTGTACCCACTGATAATGTTCGTGTTACACGAAGCCAGAAAAGAAAAGCACCAGAACCAGTCGAGCTCCGTAGGTCGAAGAGGATCCTAAAAGGACCTCAGAAGCAAAGCCTTATGATAGAAGACATCAGTGAACTTGATGTCGGCTTATCAGACCGGGAAGATCCCGAGACCTACAAAGAGGCAATAATTGATATTGACTCAGACAAATGGCAAGAGGCCATGGAATTGGAAATGGACTCCATGTACCAGAACCAAGTTTGGAACTTGGTAGACTTGCCCCAAGGGGTTAGACCTATTGGGTGCAAATGGGTCTTTAAACGAAAGACAGATGCCGATGGCAAGGTACAAACATACAAGGCTAGACTTGTGGCGAAAGGCTACACGCAAAGGTATGGCATCGATTACGATGAAACCTTTTCACCGGTAGCAAAATTGAAGTCCATTCGAATTCTACTTGCGATAGCTGCCTACTATGATTATGAGATCTGGCAGATGGATGTAAAGACTGCCTTCCTCAATGGCAACCTTGAGGAAGAGGTCTATATGGTACATCCGGAAGGTTTTATTAGTAAAACTAGGCCAACTTCTGTACGCAAATTACAAAGATCCATCTATGGGCTAAAGCAAGCATCTAGGAGCTGGAATATCCGCTTTGATGAAGCTGTCAAATCGTTTGACTTCATCAAAAGCAAGGAAGATCCCTGTGTCTACGCTAGGCACAGCGACAAGGGAGTTGTTTTCATGATCATCTATGTTGATGACATTTTGATCATGGGAAACAATGTCTCTATGCTAGAAGAGTCTAAAGTTTGGTTATCAAGAACCTTCTCAATGAAGGACTTGGGTGAAGCGAACTACATCCTAGGGATCAAGATCTATAGAGATAGATCCAAGAGGATGTTAGGATTGACACAGTCCACCTACATCGACAAAATACTGAAGCGTTATAAGATGGACGACTCAAAGAGAGGCTTTCTCCCAACTAGGCATGGGGTAGTCTTATCAGTTAAGGATAGTCCTAAAATTGATGAAGAAAGAAATGCAAGGAGTCGTGTGCCCTATGCTTCGGCAGTAGGGTCTATAATGTATACAATGAATTGTACAAGGCCCGATGTGGCATATGCGCTTAGTGTCACTTGTCAACACCAACAGAATCCAGGAGTACCTCACTGGACTGTTGTAAAGAACATTCTGAAGTACCTTCGACGAACTAAAGAGATGTTCTTGGTGTTTGGTGGAGAACCAGAATTAAAGATGTCTGGGTATGTCGACGCTGGATTTGAATCAGATCCTGATGACTTTAAGTCACAGACAGGATACGTATTCAAATTGAACAGAGGAGCTATCTGTTGGAAGAGTTCTAAGCAAGCCAAGGTTGCTGACTCATCCACAGAAGCCGAGTACATTGCTGCATCAGAATCATCGAAAGAAGCTGTCTGGATTTCAAAGTTCTTCAAGGAATTGAGGGTTGTTCCTGCTCCTAGTCCAATAACGATTTATTGTGACAATACGGGCGCCGTAGCTCAAGCTAGGGAGCCTAGATCTACAAACAAGAACAAACATGTACTTAGAAAATATCACGTTATACGTGAGATTATAGATAGAGGAGAAGTTAGTATAGAACGTGTTTCTACCACGGACAACGTGGCAGATCCTTTCACCAAGGTTTATGAGTGGAAGTCCACTTAAGACATTATGCTAATATGGGTATTAAGCATAAAGGTGACTGGCTCTAGTCCAAGTGGGAGATTGATAGTGTATATGTCCTAGAGACTGTCCTTATTAAGGGCATGCAACCCTTATAGAGGGCATATATGTACTATTACACAGGTCAGCGTAATATAATATATGTTTGTTGTTTTCCTATTGAGTATCGCTTTCATATTTATATTACACCAGGCATGTAGCATGTCATATCTCTATTTCTGTCTGTATTGATATTAAACATGTCCCCTCGGATAGATGACCGATCACACAGATAGTGGGAGCTATGTGAGTTATCATCTATCCCAAACTCTCCCTAGTCGAGGTTCATCTCGGATGTAGGGGTCTGAATGAACCATCTAAGACTAGTATGCGTGGAGGTTATACTTGTTGGAGCAAGTGTGAGCCGGTCCCACGTCCACAGAACGGATTGTTGGATAATCAAGAAACGTTCCCATAACTGCGCATAGTTGTTCGATGGGAGATTACCGAACAATGGAAGTACCCACCGGACACTCCCATCGATGTATACTCTACACCGAAGTGTCTATGGGAACCGGTAAGTTGTCGAAGTGATGCCAGTCATCCTTTGGACTTACATGACTTTATCATCACATTTGTTGCCCCATATCCTTGGTGGACCCGTCGATGTCAGCTCTGAATAAGCAGTTGACCTAAGACACGATCCAGGATTATGGCTACATACAAATGGGGATGATAAGTGTTTCTGTGAAGGATTCATCTCTCATGTGTAACACAGGAGAGTACTGCTCATACTCTTCATAGTTGTGTTGGTAAAGTCACTGGCCAGTGCAACGATATATTATGATGGTCATAAGTATATCTTCGTAACCAAACAACTCCCTGAGACGCTCGTGGATGTATTATTGAGATAGACACATCATCGATCCTAGATGCATTCGAGTCAGTCAGATGAAGGGATGTTCCCATCGCCGCGTTGAGCGCAACAGACTTCGCAACGAAAGGGTTTGCTTTGAGAAACCTCTCAAACGTCCTCATGTATTAATATTGCAAATGGAACCGTCTAGGAATTCCATTTTCCCTAGTCTAGGACTTGCTTAATACAATGAGGCCCTATGGGTCACACTATGTGGTGATTCAGTTTATCAGAATATCCTTGAAGATGGAATCGCAATTGATTTGGAATTAATTGTGATTGATGGATTATAATTGATTTGGAATTAATTATATTATTTAGTGGCTCAATTAATGATTTGGAATTATTAATTTAATTGGCTAATTAATTGTATTTTATGTAAATACAATTAAAGATTATATTTTAGAAATATAATAGAGGTTTGATTTGGAAGGATATGTTAATTTAGAATTAACATATGCACATGGGCAAAATCTACTTGGAGTTTGAATTGCCTTAGAACTATAAGTGGGTCCCAAAATCGGGACCCACCTATCTCCCGTAAGGCAGGCGCGCGCGCGCAGGAGCTGGAGTAGGGGAAGGAGTTCGACTCCTTCCTCTATTAGAAGTCCAAGGGATAAGTTAGATTTTCTTGATTGAGTTTTAATTTGATTGGGAATGAATCTAGACTTGAAATTGGTTTCCTAGTGCGATGAGAATTAGATTCTTATTCCTTTATGAAGTCTAATTGCTTATGCTTTAGGCTTCTATTGACTACTATATAAGTAAGTCATTAGAGAGCTTTTTCAGTATTCTGAAGTATCAAATTCTTAGAGAATTATTCTACCTTTCTTAGAGAAAATAAAAGCTCTCCCCCTCCTCTATAAGCCACACGGGCGCCACCCTCTTGCCGGAGGAAAATCGCCGCCCCGTCTTCTTGGTCACACAAAGAATATCCTAGCATTCTCTGATAGGTTGTTCATCCGTGGATACCAAGGTTGAGGTTCTAGGAGCTGGAAACTAACTCTTATTGTCATGCAGATAATTAGAGTATTGCAGATATCTTCGACTTCGACGAAGGAGAAGATACACCGGATTATTACGAATACTTGGAAGCTGCTTTGGAAGTAAGGTTAGTCTTCTAATTGACGTGTTTAAATATATACAACATATACATAATCAATTAACCTGTATGTTAAGAAAATTTTTGAAATTCCGCTGCGTACCCTAGGGGTAACTCTGACCGTATTTTCTTACACCTTGTACAGGTTCTTGAGTACTTGTTTCATCAGGAGCAGGTTGAGATTCTTGCTGACTTGGTGCATGATTAGCTTGCTGATTGTTTTGATTCTCAGTTTCAGCAACTTTCAGTTTGAGTCCACCAGCATCAGGACTAGGACCTTGATTGTCATCATCGTCGTCCTTCTTATCCTTAGAATCTTTCCCTTCATCATCACTGGGATCAGTAGGGATGTTTTCATCTTCTTCCTCTTCATCATCATCCGTCAGTATAACTAACTCGAGATGCTTGTACAAAGCAACACTCGTAACTTCCTCTTCTTCATTGATTTTGTGGGGATCAGCCACCACGGGTACAAAAGAACCCTTGAGCATCACAGCTTGTTCAGTTGGACAGGCACTCTTAAATTTGGACTTCATATTCTCTCTGATTTGAGCAATCAGATTCGAGCTCATTAGCTGAGAATATGACATGTCTTCCGGAAGTATAGAGTGGACAAAGGTCTCGAGCTTCAGCAAAGAAGACCTCTTTTTCTCGTTTGATAGATGAAGATGAAGGTCAGAATAGTCCATCCTTCTGTACCTTTGCCAGTTGCTGACAGACTTAGCAACTCTTGACAAGGTAGTTCTCTTGAAGTCTAAGTAAAGTTCTTTAGAACTTACTTTTGGATCTTCAGTGATGTGAACCACTTATGTGGTCTCCTTTTGAGCCTGAAAAAGAAAAAAAATTATGTTCAGGAAAGGTTTGGAAAATAGTCTTAGAGTCCAAAGCTGAAACATGATTTACCTGCTGAGATTCAGCAAGCTCATGTTGCACACTTGTTTGTGCAGGTACGATTTCCATTCCTTGAGGAGCTTGAGAAGCATCCTTCATTTGTTCATCCTAAAATAATTGTAAGTTAGATACAAGTACTAAGTTATCAAACTTAGTTGAATTACCAAAAACTTTAACTACCTGCTGAGCAGGAGGTGTTGATTCTGGTGTAGAGGCTTCAGCAACCTTCTGACTTGTATCTTGAGAAGTCTGTAGAGAAATCATTATATTAGCAAAAGATTGAGTTTCAGATAGTGAAGATTTGCTTATGGTTGAGTTAACTACCTGCTGAAGAAGGACAGGTTGTGGCTCAGTCCTTTCAGCAACGACAGCTTCTTCAATATTTGGGACTGTTTCTTCAGCAGACTTCTTTTCTTGCTCTGTTTGAGAGAGCTGTACGGTTTCAGCAATCTCCCTTGTCTCTGAAATGACAAGTTGAGCAGAGGCATCTTGACCCTTGAGCTCACTGCTTGTCATGAAAACATCGATTGATTTGTTGGATGTGTCTTCAATATCCAACTCCATTTGATGACTTAGTTCTTCCAGCACAAGCTGAACTTTGTCAATGGCTGTTTTCGGTGAACTGGTTCCAGTATTCTCAGCATCACGAAATGCATCGTCGAATAATGTCTCTTGTGTTGTTTCAGCAACCTCTGGGACTTGAACCATTGCGGTCTCAGCAACTGGTTCTTCAGCAACTTGATGAGTTGCTTGTTCAGCAACCATCTTTTCAGCAACGACAGCTTCAGCAAGTGCCGCGGTTCTTATATCAGCAGCGATATCAGTCACTGGTTCTAGAGTCCGATCATCAAGATTATCTACAATGTAGATATCTGGGATTGGGGCAAGAAATTCATTTCCACTGCCTTGTGGTCTATTCTCAGTAGATGTATCAACATTAAATTGATTGTTGAATGCTTCCGCAAACACTTCAACATTGTTGACATAGGTCTCAGTAACCACTTTGTCAACATTTACTGGAGTTTGCTTTTCAGCAACTGCTTGAGAATTGTCCGAAAGATCATGGACAATTGGGACTGACTTGCGAGCCAGTGTTTTCTTTCTTGGGTTACTTGTCCTTTTTCTTTTGTGGACGGGGTTAGCTAATGACGCTGCAGTCTGAGTGTCATCATCAACTTTCCTCTTTTTCTTCTTGGATTTCTCCAATTTCCCAGCAGTGGCGTCAGTAGTTGCATTTTCAGCAACGGGTGTAGTGGTCTTAGCATGATCACCATCTACAGCAGTTTCATCATGATCACCATCTACAGTTGTTTCATCAACAACGTTTTCAGTTGCTGGAACATTTTCTTGCTGAGTGGTGACATCTGAAGTTGTTGTATACCTTTCTTGTTGTCTTGTGCTGACAACATCTGCAGCTGTTGTCTTCTTTGATTTTTCGAGTTTCTTGCCAGCAGTCTTAGTTTCATTTTGCTTGTAGAAGGTTCTTCCCACATTGCATACAGATTTCTTGATTGGCAATGGGTTTCTCAGCTGAATCCTGAAGTGTTCAAGGATATAGCATTTCTTTAGTCCATACATTACTGGGAAGGTAGGTGAGACCTTGTTGTCTTCAACCTTAACCTTGAATTTAGTAACACAATCAACAAGTCTGTTGAAAATGTACTTTGCCCAGTTGAGCTCCGATTTGTTCTCATAGATATGCATCAGCAGCGTCCACCTTCTCAAGCCTACTTGGTCTATTCCTCCGACTTGGGAGTCTAAGACTTTGATTAGTAGCAGAGCTACTAGACCAAGTGAGTGGCAGAGATGCTTCCTCTTAACGTGCTTTGTCCAAGTCACGGGAGAAATCTCTCCTTTCTTCATTTTCTCATTTCTGACATCACTGTAGAAGGCTTCTATCTCTTCATCAGTGGCAGTGATGTCATCTTCAGTTCCAGTGGTTGGAATCTGAAAGATTTCTGCTAAATCAGTCCATTTCATGACGATTTGTGTATTCTGATCTGTAGAGAAGATCACTTTTTCAATGACTCCTTGACTATTAGTTAGGGACTGGATTTCTGCATTATTGTAGAACTCCATAGTATCTAACATGCTCACTTTCTTAGGGCGAGCTGTTATAAAATGAATGAGGCCTTGCTCTTTGATAAAGTCAAGCGCCTCCTCATTGTCACCGTCTAGTTCTTGTTCATAGAAGTATCGGATATACTTCTCTTTTGCAAAACCACCCCATTGCATCATCATCTCACACTTTGCAGTGTCAAGATATGAGGGAGGCATAGGTTTTTCTATTATCCTATCGTTTTTCAACACAACTTTCAATGTGTTAGTCACCGGAGTTGTCACCGGAGCAGTGCTTTTTTCAGCATTGTAAACCTTAGACGACTTTGATGTCTTAGATGATTGTCTTATTGGTGACATTTCTTTATATAGAGGAGAAATGTGTACGAAAAAGATTGTTTGCTTTTTGACCGGAGGTACAGTAGATTCAGGCCAAAATTTGCAGAGAAAGGAAATATGAGTTAAAGAATTTTGTCTTTCTCTAACTCCTTCTTTATATAGTGTCTCTGATGTGCAAGAATCTCAATCGATTTGAGTTCTCAGCAAGGGTAAAACAGAAAAACAATGGCGTTAGTGGAGCCTTTGCATTAAATGCGTAGTGGCCCACTAACAAAAACCGTCAGAGCACTCTTTCTCTTTGTAATGTTAATCGTTAGATCAATAACTCCTTTTAATCAATGGTCACGATTGCAATTCATGTCATGATTATTAGCGAGTTTATTTGTGCCCGATTAACGTCACAAATTGATTTTACCGAGATTTATGGGATTTGATTGCTTGCTGAAATAAACAAGAATCTTTTCAGCGAGTTTGCATAAATAGCCTTGTTACATGCTGAAAGTTCCCCCTCAATCAGACATCTCATATTTCTTTTAAGTTAAAAGACATTTTTGAGTTCCCGTATCAGTAAATTCTTTTTATACTTGTGATATCTTTTGATAAAATCTGAGAAGTGAGTTTTGCTCTTTTCTGAGTTCCCGTCTCAGAATATTCCCTTGATACTTGAATACCTGTTTCAGTATCTTTGATTGTCTGAATGCCCGTTTCAACAATCTTTAAGGTTTTTCTCTTACTGAGTGCCTGTCTCAGCAAGTGATCAAGTTTCCTAACAAATATCTGTTTTGAAGGAATTACTTGTTGATTGCTTGTTTGAGCAATCATGTAGTGACTTAACATTTCTTAGAAGAAATTAGTGGAAGGAGCTTTAATGAAGTAAGAATACTTTGGTTTGCTGAATGCCTGTTTCAGCAATCGGCCAATTGTATCCTTTATTGAGGTAATTCAATCAATCCAAGGTTATACCTTAGAATTGCGAATCTATTATCTGGTAGGGGCTTGGTAAAGATGTCAGCAAGTTGATCATCAGTACCCACTTTTACAACCTCAATATCTCCCTTTTCCACATGATCTCTAATGAAATGATGTCTAATATCAATGTGCTTAGTCCTTGAGTGAAACTTAGGATTTTGCGTGAAAGCAATAGCAATTGTATTATCACAAAAGATTGGTGTTTTCTTTGCAGAAATACCATAATCTCTTAATTGTTGTTGAATCCATAGGATTTGAGCTGCGCAACAACCAGCCGCAATGTACTCAGATTCAGTAGATGAATTGGCAACACAGGTTTGCTTCTTGTTGAACCATGATATTAATCTAGTATCCAAAAACTGACAAGTTCCAGAGGTACTTTTTCTATCAAGAGTTGATCCTCCATGATCAGCATCAGAATAACCAACCAATTCAAGTCCAGAATCTTTAGGATACCATAATCCAACATTGACTGTACCTTTGACATATTTCAGTATCTTAAGTGCCTTTTTGTAGTGTGATTCTCTTGGATCAGATTGGAATCTTGCACACACACAAAAGCATACTGAATGTCAGGTCTAATTGTTGTTAAATAGAACAAGGAACCAATGAGCTTCCTATACTTGTGTTCTTCAACACTTTTATCTTCTTCAATATAGCCCAATTTGGTACCAACACTCATAGGGATCTTTTCAGGTTTTTCTTCCTCTTTCATCCTAAACTTGATAGTGTATATGTCCTAGAGACGGTCCTTATTAAGGGCATGGAGCCCTTATAAAGGGCATATATGTACTATTACACAGGTCAACGTAATATAATATATGTTTGTTGTTTTACTATTAAGTATCGCTTTCATATTTATGTTGCACCAGGCATGCAGCATGTCATATCTCTAATTCTATTTGTATTTATATTAAACATGTCCCCTCGGATAGATGACCGATCACACAGATAGTGGGAGCTATGTGAGTTATCATCTATCCCAAAGTCTCCCTAGTCGAGGTTCATCTCGGATGTAGGGGTTTGAATGAACCAGATGAGACTAGTATGCGTGGAGGTTATACTTGTTGGAGCAAGTCTGAGCCGATCCCACGGCCACGGAACGGATTGTTGACAATCAAGGAACGTTCCCATAACTGCGCATAGTTGTTTGAAGAATGATTATCGAACAATGGAAGTACCCACCGGACACTCCCGTCGATGTATACTCTACACCGAAGTGTCTATGGGAACCGGTAAGTTGTCGAAGTGATGCCAGTCGTCCTTTGGACTTACAGGACTTTATCATCACATTTGTTGCCCCATATCCTTGGTGGACCCGTCGATGTCAGCTCTGAATAAGCAGTTGACCTAAGACACGATCCAGGATTATGGCTACATACAAATGGGGATGATAAGTGTTTCTGTGAAGGATTCATCTCTCATGTGTAGCACAGGAGAGTACTGCTCATAGTCTTCATAGTTGTGTTGGTAAAGTCACTGGCCAGTGCATCGATATATTATGATGGTCATAAGTATATCTTAGTAACCAAGCAACTCCCTGAGACGCCTGTGGATGTATTATTGGGATAGACACATCATCGATCCTAGATGCATTCGAGTCAGTCAGATGAAGGGACGTTACCATCGCCGCGTTGAGCGCAACAGACTTCGCAACGAAAGGGTTTGCTTTGAGAAACCTCTCAAACGTCCTCATGTATTAATATTGCAAATGGAACCGTCTAGGAATTCCATTTTGCCTACTCTAGGACTTGCTTAATACAATGAGGCCCTATGGGTCACACTATGTGGTGATTCAGCTTATCAGAATATCCTTGAAGATGAAATCTGATGAATGTGTATTTTACACTTTCATTCGAGTGTTTTTCACCTATTTTAGCTATCCTCTATGTTAATTTAGCTATATTTTAATGCATTTTATTAGAATAGTGTCACGTTTCCCTTTAGATTTTATTTTACAGGTTTTGGTTGAAATTCGAAGATTTCCGGGCAAATATATTGAAGTTGACAAGGAATTGGTGTTCCAGAAGCCTATTTGGAGTATCTGAAGGTTCCCCGATAGGATTTGGAGTCTAGGGGCCGAATCTGGAGGTTAGAAGGCTACTAGAATTCAGAAACCGAGTTCGAAAAGGGGAAGAAATCCAAAAACGCGTCGAAAACGCGAAATTCCGCGAGAAATTCTCTGGGGCGAACCGCCCCACAGTATTTCGGGGCCTATATATAGTTGCTCAATTTTCTCCGAAAATCATATCTTTCCAGACCTACTTTCTCACCTCTCTCTATAGTTTTAGGTAGGAACTTACCGGGGCCTATCCTGGGAGTTCCGTAGCTTAGGGGACACTTTTTCATAGCGGATTGGAGCTCGTAGGATCGCAATTCTTCGGAGATTGACAACCTTCGGTAACTTGTAACTTGTATTTTATATATCTTTCAATATGTTTTCTTCTACGATTTCTATTGATTGCATGCCTATTATGAGTAGCTAAACTTATCATTGGTGGTAGTATGTGAATTCTTAGCGAAGGGAAGATAATCATGCTAATGGCTATATCGCGCATTATACTCCGTGTCATTGCTTTATTTCGTTGATCAGGCACAACCTAAATTCTCGTATGTTGTATTAATTATTATGCACAATTGGACACTTGTCGACCATCAGACCAATTATCTTCGTAGTGTTGAATAATTACGGAACACATTAGGACAATAGTGATTGACTTGTCAGACCAATTATCTTCGTAGTGCTTAATATTTGCAACAGGACACTAGATTGATTCAAAGATCTCTATGCAAGACCGAGGAATTTATGCATGATTATCGACCCGTTATGTTAAGAAGGACCATTCTATCACCAATCTCCATTATCTGCTAGAAACCCCTTTGCTATCTGTTTGCTGTTTTTATATTCTAAATTAGATTTGATAAAGCTAGTTATAGTCCTAAGAGAACGACACTCGAGTCATTCTACTGCTACACTACGGTTTTCGTTGTAGTTGTGGATTGCCTTTGGCTAAATACAAATTTATTTGATCCGTTCGCGTTGGAACACGACACCAGCACGTTCATCAAATTGGCGCCGCTGCCGGGGACTATACTCCTTTTTTCTGTTTAATTTGCTTATATTTTCAGCTTTAGATTCCTAATTCTATTTAGTTTTAGTTTTCCTTTTTAATCTCTCTCTGATACTGCTTTCCTAGTCTGTTTCTAATTCACCTTTCCTAGTCTGTTACAGATAGTGTATGCCGCATACACGTTCTGCAGGAACACCGCTTGCTAATTCAATTGCTGAGATCGACAGAGTCTACCACCAAAGAAGGCGACTACTTGAAAGGCGCGCACTAGAGGAAATAGAGGAAACCGATTTCTCTGAATCTCTACTCAGTCTCTTCAAGGAAATCGACGGAATGGCAGAAGCTAGACCACTGAAGGCATGGGTTCAACCCACCAAGGATCGTATGAGGGGACCGGTGATTGTTCTTTCGTCTGCAACCCGAGATCTAGAGATCAAGAACCACGCATTCCAACAACTTCCGAGGTTCTGTGGCTTATCAAGGGAAGATGTGATGGGGTACTTGCACGATATCGATGATTTCGTCAACCAACTCCCACGACCCGGAGCTGACATAACAACGGATGAGTTGAGGATGAAGGTTTTTGCTATGGGACTTGGCGACAGAGCCAAGTCATGGTTAAGTTCTCTTCAAGCAGGCTCGCTGGACACTTGGGAAAAGGTTTTTTCAGCTTTCATGGAGAAATATTTCCCTCACACCTTGACAACCGCGCTAAAGGTGCAGATCACTGGATTCAAACAGGACTATGATGAGACCATCTACACCGCGTTTGAGAGATTCTAAGATCTCACGAACAAGTGCCCTCACCATGGTTTTGAACTTTCTGACCTAGTCCAACACTTCTACAATGGACTAACCTTCGAGAACCAACAAGTGGTGGATTTCCAATGCCGAGGCAATATTTGGGAGGAAACCGCAGAAGCCGTCTGGGCAGTTTTCGAAAGGCTTGCTAAGGGTTCGTAGTTCAAGGACCCAAGAGCAATGGTTAGGAGACGTGGACCTGAAGCTCCACCGACTCAAGAAGCCCCTATGTATAGGGGGAATGGGGATCAATTCGAGTGTTTTACCAACGAGTTGAAGCAAGTCCTCAAGAGCGCCACCGGAACAACTGTTTCGAACGAAGTATGCCGAATATGCAAGAACTATGAGCATGGGGCTCATATGTGTAGATCGGAGCTGGCATATGATGATGGCAACTGTGCTCGAAGAGGCGAAGAAGAAGCCTTTGCTACGGAGTTTGGCACTCAAGAAGTTAGCTACGGACAAGACGGTAGGAATCCTCGAGGTGGATTTTGGACAAGAGGATTCCGAAACAATCAAGGATATGCACCGGCTAACCAAACTTATGGACCTAACCAAGACCGTAGTAGGATGAACTATGGTAATGATCACTGCGAAAACCCCGCTCCGAAAGAGCCACCGAAGTCGAAGTTGGCTCAACTGATGGAGAATTTGCAAAAGATGGTTGATCACACATAAAGTTTTCTCAAACGTTACAAAGAAGATTCCGAGAAAACTAGGGCAAGGCTTGATAGGTTGGAAGAGAGCACTAGGCTTTCCCATCAAAAGATGCAAGAGTTGATCGACCGAGGAGCAAGTAGGGAGCAAGGCAAACTGCCTAGCAACACTATGAAGTCGAATACCATTAAATTGGCTGGTGATGTACCTGACGAAATCACCATCAAGAAGGTTGTTAGGTGCGAGTGTTGCATGAAGGAAGAACTTCTACAGGCTGAGGAAGAAGAGAAGGACCTTGGTTCTGACACAAGTGATGAGGAGCAAGAGGATCCCGAACCACTCCCTAAAAGTTTCGATGTTAAGGTAGGGATTGGTGAGCTTGAAGATGTCCGTGCCACACTAGACACGGGATCCTACTCAAACATAATTCCTTTGAATGTGTTTGAAAAGGACAACCTTGGAAAACTATCTGAGCAAAGGGCTATTGTGCAATTGGCGGATGGATCCTTTATGAGACCCGAGGGCGTTGTGAAAAATGTGTTGGTCAAGATTGGTGAAGCATCTATATACACCAAATTTGTAGTCATGCCGGCGTCTGCACCTGGAACGGGGGATGTCATACTCTTAGGGCAAACGTTCTTGACTAAACTACGCTCCGTGATGGACATCTACCAAAGAACTTGCACTATCGAAGTGGATGGCAAGCAACACGTGTTGCAAGCCATACCTGATCCACCTGAACCGCCTGATATTACTACTCACTACTGTGGTCTTGCAGCCTATATTCATTCTTATTCACAGGTTCGTGGCATGGAGAGGAGATCGATGAAGGGGAATTCTAGTACCCGCAGAAAGAAGAGATAGGCGCGGACAGGAGTCGAGTCAAAGACTTTAAACAATGGCGTTATTCCGGAGGCAACCCGGAGATTTTATCGCTTTCTTTACCGCTTTAGATTTTATCTCACGAGTTTGATTGAGTATTATAGGTCACTTATACAAGCATTAGCTCTCACCTTGGATCCACTTTCGACGTTCGGGACGAGCGACGACGTTCAGGTTTGGGGAGGAGGCTATCGCTGGTTATCTCTATACTTATCTTGCTTATGATAAACTCGTGGAATTTTTTGCAGTTGCACGTTTACTGCTTTCCTAGGATAGTCTTGCATGTTTTATATGGAGTTTATTGCCAAATTTTTTGAACTTTTTTATTGGGTAGATCATCTAACTCTGCCATTAATCGTATGCTTCATCTCTATGAATTTGTTTGAGGTTTTTCTCGCTTGGCTTGTCACATTTATGTATTGCACTTAGTTAAGCTTGGTAGTCTCGACATCACTTAGTGGTGTTTTCTCTACTGCGGTTCACGAAGGCCTTTATAATAGGATGATGCATGTTAGGGTCTTATGGTTGTTTTCCCGAGTAATTATGTACCTAAGAGGCAACAAGTCTTCACTATGCTTTGAGATCGCTAAATGCCTAGGAAGGAGGTAGTGTGAGGTTGTGTGATCCTTTGTTTATAACCTATTCATCCGAATAGGTTTGGGGAGGGGGTTACACTATCGTTAGACTTGTTTCTGTTTTTCATTTTCGTATCGTGAGTTTATTTTTCCTTTTCCGTGAATTTTGTACTCTGACCTATTCTTTCGAATAGGTTTGGGGAAGTCGTGTGAGTCATTTTGTTTCTCTTTTTGTTATGCTACTGCTGGCTAGAAAAAAAATTGAAAGAAAAGAAAGAAAGAAAAAAATTCCAGAAAAAAAGAGAAAAAGAAAAAGAAAAAAAAAGAAAAGAATCTGGAAAGAAAAAAAGAAAAGACCCCAAAAAAGCAAAGAAGGGTCCAAAAAGAAAGCCAAATAGCAGTTTAGCAAAGTGTTGAGTCTTATTTTCCATTTTTGTAATGTTCGTAATCGTGTTGTAATTTTCTATTTTTTATCTTTTTTGTCTTGAGTGTCATCTGTTCTAAGACCACCGTCGTCCTGCCATTCAGGAAGTGGTGAATAGCTTAAGACTTTACTTGAGAGATGGGTAGAATAGGTGTAACACCCCGTTTTTTTAATTATTTATTTAATTATTATTTTATTATTTAATTATTTAATTATTTATTTTAGTTAATTGATTATCAGAGTAAATTATTTATTCGATAATTATTTAATTAATTTCGCATAAGCAAGTTCGTTTCGTTACGTTTGGATCGATCTGGAAGCCTGGACCGTTTTGACCTCTTTTTGGCCCATTATTGATCCCAGTCAAAGGCCTGTTGACCGGCCCTTTTGACCAACCCTAACCCTAATCAGACTTGACTCCTCCTCTTCCTTGCTGCCGTCATAATCGAATTAGAAGAAGAAAGAAAAGAAAGAAAGAAAGAGAGGAGAGGAAGAGAAAGAGAAGAGAACTCGCTGCTTCTGTTTCGCCGCCGCCGCCGCCGCGCCGTTGGCCTCCCGTTTCGATCTGGACGCACCGGTCCCGTTCGCGCCGCAGAGCCGCACCGTCGTCCGACCGTTCCGCTTCGCGTACGCTGGCCGATCTCATCTCTCTGTCTGTTCCGATCCGCGAAGTACGCCGCCGCCGCGCCGATTGGGACCACGTTTCGATCGAATCTCGTCCGATCCGATCGTTCCGTCACCGCGCCGCCACCCAAGCTCCGACACGACGCCGCCGCCAGCACCGTCCCGATTCTGCCCGTATCTGCTGCGGTTCACGTGCTCTGCCCCGGCTCCGATTTAGTCAGCCGTTCGCGACCCCAGCTCCGTTCAAATCTCGGTCCAACCATCATCATTCGCGCCCGCACTCCGTCCGAATTCATTCCGACCCATTCTGATTCCGTTTTCAATTCCGGTAAGTGGAGTACAACCTTCTGTTCTGCTCGTTTTCTCCATCCTCTCGATTCAAGTCGCAATTTAGATTTCATTTTAACATTTCCCTCTTTTAAATTCACAGATTGCTGGTTCTCCGTTTACATTCGAAGGTAAACTCTGTTTTTCTCCCCATTTTGTTCTTACTTCTTCTTTCGGACATTTTTACCCCTGCTGCTGTTGACCTTGAAATTGAACCGGGACTTAGGAAAGTTTGGTTTTGTGTTGTGTTGTTGTTTGTGGACTGACTGTTGACCAAATCTGAACTATTCGAACTCGTATTGACTGACTTGGACTTTTGAGTAATTATTTAAGAAACTTGAGGACTGAATTTGTAAAGATTAAAACCTTTGAGGACCTTTTTGGGGTTTCTGGAACTTTAAGGGGCCTTTTTGCAATTTACCGTTGACCGTAGTTGACTGACAAAAGACTTTGTCGTAAACCATTTTATTCTTTGGGGACTGATTGGTATGTTTGGCACTTCTGGTTCTGTTTGGACTTTCTGTTTTCGAAAAGGGTTCTTTTGCAATTTACCACTGAGGGTATTTTGGTAATTTCCAGAATCTGAAAACCGAGAGAGTATTTCTGCAAATGTTTCAACTTAGTTTCTGTTTTTGTAAGTTAGTAATGACTTGACTTGCTAGCCTAGTTGGTTAGGTCATTGCTTGACTAACTTAGAGGTCCCGAGTTCGAACCCCGTCTTTACCACTTCCTTTTCAACCTTTTTCCTTCCGTCCGTTCGACTTCTAAAGTGTGATTAGTATTTTCTCTTTAGGTTCTACGTTGTCCGATAACCTGTAAGCTCATTACTCGTTGGAGATCTTTTGCTCGTAAGTTAAGGTGAGTGTTCACCCCTAAACCTATTATTTGCGGAAAACTGGAAGGCTATGTGACTGTTTGTACCTATTACTATATACTGTTTACTGTATGCTCCCGCGTAAAAGTATAAATCCTAAGTATGACTTTTTACATTTCTGTTTATTGCTACTCTGTTCTGGACTGACCTTTCTACAGGAACACCTCTCGGTGTTAATTATCTGTATCTGTTGTTCTGTATCTGCTCTGTTTTTGTGTGACCGGTCGATTAGGTTATGATTAGGTAGGCTTGGGTAGTAGAGGACTATCGGGTTTGCTTGATTGTGGCCTAGTCTATTCCCTTTTAGGCGCGAGGCAGAAGTCGCTGAGGTCTATTAGGGTCGTAGGATCTGTTTCTCCAAAGTACACGGGGGTTTCTGTTTCTGTCCGGAGTTGTGCACCCTCTGGAGGGAGTTATAAGGGCATTCTGGGAGTAGGAGCAATAAGGCGGGCTGCACCAACGGTCTACAACGTATCTGTTCTGTTAATCTGTTATATGTGTTCTGTTCTGTTTGCTCGTTTTTCTGAAAAGGATTTTGTTTTAAAACTGTTTATTTTCTGTTTTAACTTAGAACCTCACTGAGATCCTTTATCTCACACTCTTCTGTTTTTCAAAATTCCTTCCTTCCAGATGCTGCTGAGGATGTGCGTGACTAGGATGCCAGCGACTGAGAGAAGGGTCTGGGGTGTCACGGGTTTCTTTTCAAAATAAGAAGATAAATTTTTATTGTCTTCACTCGTTGATCTTTCGAACTTGAGTTGTCATTGGATATTGTTTATTATTGTTAGCGTCAAAGATTATTTTGGCATTTATTGCCGACCGTTGTTATTAAAGTATTTTTCGATTTTCCTTTTTCAAGAAAATATTTTGTTTTCAAAACCGGTGATTTAGTCAGCCGTTCGCGACCCCAGCTCCGTTCAAATCTCGGTCCAACCATCATCATTCGCGCTCGCACTCCGTCCGAATTCTCTTAACCTTTGGCTTGCGAACGTGTTCGTTGACCCGGCATTTGAAGTTTGAAGACTTTCGTTTACCCATTCCACGTTCGTTATTTCAACGCGAGTTAAGTTTCGAGGACGAAACTTCTTGTAAGGGTGGTGGAGTGTAACACCCCGTTTTTTTAATTATTTATTTAATTATTATTTTATTATTTAATTATTTATTTTATTTAATTGATTATCAGAGTAAATTATTTATTCGATAATTATTTAATTAATTTCGCGTAAGCAAGTTCGTTTCGTTACGTTTGGATCGATCTGGAAGCCTGGACCGTTTTGACCTCTTTTTGGCCCATTATCGAGCCCAGTCAAAGGCCTGTTGACCGGCCCTTTTGACCAACCCTAACCCTAATCAGACTTGACTCCTCCTCTT
Source organism: Plantago ovata (assembly GCA_028274465.1). Classification (NCBI taxonomy): domain Eukaryota; kingdom Viridiplantae; phylum Streptophyta; class Magnoliopsida; order Lamiales; family Plantaginaceae; genus Plantago; species Plantago ovata. The sequence goes on from CM051458.1 coordinate 21,514,889, forward strand.
CCTTGCTGCCGTCATAATCGAATTAGAAGAAGAAAGAAAAGAAAGAAAGAAAGAGAGGAGAGGAAGAGAAAGAGAAGAGAACTCGCTGCTTCTGTTTCGCCGCCGCGCCGTTGGCCTCCCGTTTCGATCTGGCCGCACCGGTCCCGTTCGCGCCACCGAGCCGCACCGTCATCCGACCGTTCCGCTTCGCGTACGCCGGCCGATCTCATCTCTCTGTCTGTTCCGATCCGCGAAGTACGCCGCCGCCGCGCCGATTGGGACCACGTTTCGATCGAATCTCGTCCGATCCGATCGTTCCGTCACCGTGCCGCCACCCAAGCTCCGACACGACGCCGCCGCCAGCACCGTCCCGATTCTGCCCGTATCTGCTGCGGTTCACGTGCTCTGCCCCGGCTCCGATTTAGTCAGCCGTTCACGACCCCAGCTCCGTTCAAATCTCGGTCCAACCATCATCATTCGCGCCCGCACTCCGTCCGAATTCATTCCGACCCATTCTGATTCCGTTTTCAATTCCGGTAAGTGGAGTACAACCTTCTGTTCTGCTCGTTTTCTCCATCCTCTCGATTCAAGTCGCAATTTAGATTTCATTTTAACATTTCCCTCTTTTAAATTCACAGATTGCTGGTTCTCCGTTTACATTCGAAGGTAAACTCTGTTTTTCTCCCCATTTTGTTCTTACTTCTTCTTTCGGACATTTTTACCCCTGCTGCTGTTGACCTTGAAATTGAACCGGGACTTAGGAAAGTTTGGTTTTGTGTTGTGTTGTTGTTTGTGGACTGACTGTTGACCAAATCTGGACTATTCGAACTCGTATTGACTGACTTGGACTTTTGAGTAATTATTTAAGAAACTTGAGGACTGAATTTGTAAAGATTAAAACCTTTGAGGACCTTTTTGGGGTTTCTGGAACTTTAAGGGGCCTTTTTGCAATTTACCGTTGATCGTAGTTGACTGACAGAAGACTTTGTCGTAAACCATTTTATTCTTTGGGGACTGATTGGTATGTTTGGCACTTCTGGTTCTGTTTGGACTTTCTGTTTTCGAAAAGGGTTCTTTTGCAATTTACCACTGAGGGTATTTTGGTAATTTCCAGAATCTGAAAACCGAGAGAGTATTTCTGAAAATGTTTCAACTTAGTTTCTGTTTTTGTAAGTTAGTAATGACTTGACTTGCTAGCCTAGTTGGTTAGGTCATTGCTTGACTAACTTAGAGGTCTCGAGTTCGAACCCTGTCTTTACCACTTCCTTTTCAACCTTTTTCCTTCCGTCCGTTCGACTTCTAAAGTGTGATTAGTATTTTCTCTTTAGGTTCTCCGTTGTCCGATAACCTGTAAGCTCATTACTCGTTGGAGATATTTTGCTCGCAAGTTAAGGTGAGTGTTCACCCCTAAACCTATTATTTGCGAAAAACTTGAAGGCTATGTGACTGTTTGTACCTATTACTATATACTGTTTACTGTATGCTCCCGCGTAAAAGTATAAGTCCTAAGTATGACTTTTTACATTTCTGTTTATTGCTACTCTGTTCTGGACTGACCTTTCTGCAGGAACACCTCTCGGTGTTAACTATCTGTATCTGTTGTTCTGTATCTGCTCTGTTTCTGTGTGACCGGTCGATTAGGTTATGATTAGGTAGGCTTGGGTAGTAGAGGACTATCGGGTTTGCTTGATTGTGGCCTAGTCTATTCCCTTTTAGGCGCGAGGCAGAAGTCGCTGAGGTCTATTAGGGTCGTAGGATCTGTTTCCCCAAAGTGCACGGGGGTTTCTGTTGCTGTCCGGAGTTGTGCACCCTCTGGAGGGAGTTATAAGGGCATTCTGGGAGTAGGAGCAATAAGGCAGGCTGCACCAACGGTCTACAACGTATCTGTTATGTTAATCTGTTATATGTGTTCTGTTCTGTTTGCTCGTTTTTCTGAAAAGGATTTTGTTTTAAAACTGTTTATTTTCTGTTTTAACTTAGAACCTCACTGAGATCCTTTATCTCACACTCTTCTGTTTTTCAAAATTCCTTCCTTCCAGATGCTGCTGAGGATGTGCGTGACTAGGATGCCAGCGACTGAGAGAAGGGTCTGGGGTGTCACGGGTTTCTTTTCAAAATAAGAAGATAAATTTTTATTGTCTTCACTCGTTGATCTTTCGAACTTGAGTTGTCATTGGATATTGTTTATTATTGTTAGCGTCAAAGATTATTTTGGCATTTATTGCCGACCGTTGTTATTAAAGTATTTTTCGATTTTCCTTTTTCAAGAAAATATTTTGTTTTCAAAACCGGTGATTTAGTCAGCCGTTCGCGACCCCAGCTCCGTTCAAATCTCGGTCCAACCATCATCATTCGCGCCCGCACTCCGTTCGAATTCTCTTAACCTTTGGCTTGCGAACGTGTTCGTTGACCCGGCATTTGAAGTTTGAAGACTTTCGTTTACCCGTTCCACGTTCGTTATTTCTACGCGAGTTAAGTTTCGAGGACGAAACTTCTTGTAAGGGTGGTGGAGTGTAACACCCCGTTTTTTTAATTATTTATTTAATTATTATTTTATTATTTAATTATTTAATTATTTATTTTAGTTAATTGATTATCAGAGTAAATTATTTATTCGATAATTATTTAATTAATTTCGCGTAAGCAAGTTCGTTTCGTTACGTTTGGATCGATCTGGAAGCCTGGACCGTTTTGACCTCTTTTTGGCCCATTATCGAGCCCAGTCAAAGGCCTGTTGACCGGCCCTTTTGACCAACCCTAACCCTAATCAGACTTGACTCCTCCTCTTCCTTGCTGCCGTCATAATCGAATTAGAAGAAGAAACAAAAGAAAGAAAGAAAGAGAGGAGAGGAAGAGAAAGAGAAGAGAACTCGCTGCTTCTGTTTCGCCGCCGCGCCGTTGGCCTCCCGTTTCGATCTGGCCGCACCGGTCCCGTTCGCGCCACCGAGCCGCACCGTCATCCGACCGTTCCGCTTCGCGTACGCCGGCCGATCTCTCTCTGTCTGTTCCGATCCGCGAAGTACGCCGCCGCCGTGCCGATTGGGACCACGTTTCGATCGAATCTCGTCCGATCCGATGGTTCCGTCACCGCGCCGCCACCCAAGCTCCGACACGACGCCGCCGCCAGCACCGTCCCGATTCTGCCCGTATCTGCTGCGGTTCACGTGCTCTGCCCCGGCTCCGATTTAGTCAGCCGTTCGCGACCCCTGCTCCGTTCAAATCTCGGTCCAACCATCATCATTCGCGCCCGCACTCCGTCCGAATTCATTCCGACCCATTCTGATTCCGTTTTCAATTCCGGTAAGTGGAGTACAACCTTCTGTTCTGCTCGTTTTCTCCATCCTCTCGATTCAAGTCGCAATTTAGATTTCATTTTAACATTTCCCTCTTTTAAATTCACAGATTGTTGGTTCTCCGTTTACATTCGAAGGTAAACTCTGTTTTTCTCCCCATTTTGTTCTTACTTCTTCTTTCGGACATTTTTACCCCTGCTGCTGTTGACCTTGAAATTGAACCGGGACTTAGGAAAGTTTGGTTTTGTGTTGTGTTGTTGTTTGTGGACTGATTGTTGACCAAATCTGGACTATTCGAACTCGTATTGACTGACTTGGACTTTTGAGTAATTATTTAAGAAACTTGAGGACTGAATTTGTAAAGATTAAAACCTTTGAGGACCTTTTTGGGGTTTCTGGAACTTTAAGGGGCCTTTTTGCAATTTACCACTGAGGGTATTTTGGTAATTTCCAGAATCTGAAAACCGAGAGAGTATTTCTGAAAATGTTTCAACTTAGTTTCTGTTTTTGTAAGTTAGTAATGAGTTGACTTGCTAGCCTAGTTGGTTAGGTCATTGCTTGACTAACTTAGAGGTCCCGAGTTCGAACCCTGTCTTTACCACTTCCTTTTCAACCTTTTTCCTTCCGTCCGTTCGACTTCTAAAGTGTGATTAGTATTTTCTCTTTAGGTTCTCCGTTGTCCGATAACCTGTAAGCTCATTACTCGTTGGAGATATTTTTTTCGCAAGTTAAGGTGAGTGTTCACCCCTAAACCTATTATTTGCGAAAAACTTGAAGGCTATGTGACTGTTTGTACCTATTACTATATACTGTTTACTGTATGCTCCCGCGTAAAAGTATAAGTCCTAAGTATGACTTTTTACATTTCTGTTTATTGCTACTCTGTTCTGGACTGACCTTTCTGCACGAACACCTCTCAGAAGTCGCTGAGGTCTATTAGGGTCGTAGGATCTGTTTCCCCAAAGTACACGGGGGTTTCTGTTTCTGTCCGGAGTTGTGCACCCTCTGGAGGGAGTTATAAGGGCATTCTGGGAGTAGGAGCAATAAGGCCGGCTGCACCAACGGTCTACAACGTATCTGTTCTGTTAATCTGTTATATGTGTTCTGTTCTGTTTGCTCGTTTTTCTAAAAAGGATTTTGTTTTAAAACTGTTTATTTTCTGTTTTAACTTAGAACCTCACTGAGATCCTTTATCTCACACTCTTCTGTTTTTCAAAATTCCTTCCTTCCAGATGCTGCTGAGGATGTGCGTGACTAGGATGCCAGCGACTGAGAGAAGGGTCTGGGGTGTCACGGGTTTCTTTTCAAAATAAGAAGATAAATTTTTATTGTCTTCACTCGTTGATCTTTCGAACTTGAGTTGTCATTGGATATTGTTTATTATTGTTAGCGTCAAAGATTATTTTGGCATTTATTGCCGACCGTTGTTATTAAAGTATTTTTCGATTTTCCTTTTTCAAGAAAATATTTTATTTTCAAAACCGGTGATTTAGTCAGCCGTTCGCGACCCCAGCTCCGTTCAAATCTCGGTCCAACCATCATCATTCGCGCCCGCACTCCGTTGGAATTCTCTTAACCTTTGGCTTGCGAACGTGTTCGTTGACCCGGCATTTGAAGTTTGAAGACTTCGTTTACCCGTTCCACGTTCGTTATTTCTACGCGAGTTAAGTTTCGAGGACGAAACTTCTTGTAAGGGTGGTGGAGTGTAACACCCCGTTTTTTTAATTATTTATTTAATTATTATTTTATTATTTAATTATTTAATTATTTATTTTAGTTAATTGATTATCAGAGTAAATTATTTATTCGATAATTATTTAATTAATTTCGCGTAAGCAAGTTCGTTTCGTTACGTTTGGATCGATCTGGAAGCCTGGACCGTTTTGACCTCTTTTTGGCCCATTATCGAGCCCAGTCAAAGGCCTGTTGACCGGCCCTTTTGACCAACCCTAACCCTAATCAGACTTGACTCCTCCTCTTCCTTGCTGCCGTCATAATCGAATTAGAAGAAGAAACAAAAGAAAGAAAGAAAGAGAGGAGAGGAAGAGAAAGAGAAGAGAACTCGCTGCTTCTGTTTCGTCGCCGCGCCGTTGGCCTCCCGTTTCGATCTGGCCGCACCGGTCCCGTTCGCGCCACCGAGCCGCACCGTCATCCGACCGTTCCGCTTCGCGTACGCCGGCCGATCTCATCTCTCTGTCTGTTCCGATCCGCGAAGTACGCCGCCGCCGTGCCGATTGGGACCACGTTTCGATCGAATCTCGTCCGATCCGATGGTTCCGTCACCGCGCCGCCACCCAAGCTCCGACACGACGCCGTCGCCAGCACCGTCCCGATTCTGCCCGTATCTGCTGCGGTTCACGTGCTCTGCCCCGGCTCCGATTTAGTCAGCCGTTCGCGACCCCTGCTCCGTTCAAATCTCGGTCCAACCATCATCATTCGCGCCCGCACTCCGTCCGAATTCATTCCGACCCATTCTGATTCCGTTTTCAATTCCGGTAAGTGGAGTACAACCTTCTGTTCTGCTCGTTTTCTCCATCCTCTCGATTCAAGTCGCAATTTAGATTTCATTTTAACATTTCCCTCTTTTAAATTCACAGATTGCTGGTTCTCCGTTTACATTCGAAGGTAAACTCTGTTTTTCTCCCCATTTTGTTCTTACTTCTTCTTTCGGACATTTTTACCCCTGCTGCTGTTGACCTTGAAATTGAACCGGGACTTAGGAAAGTTTGGTTTTGTGTTGTGTTGTTGTTTGTGGACTGACTGTTGACCAAATCTGGACTATTCGAACTCGTATTGACTGACTTGGACTTTTGAGTAATTATTTAAGAAACTTGAGGACTGAATTTGTAAAGATTAAAACCTTTGAGGACCTTTTTGGGGTTTCTGGAATTTTAAGGGGGCTTTTTGCAATTTACCACTGAGGGTATTTTGGTAATTTCCAGAATCTGAAAACCGAGAGAGTATTTCTGAAAATGTTTCAACTTAGTTTCTGTTTTTGTAAGTTAGTAATGACTTGACTTGCTAGCCTAGTTGGTTAGGTCATTGCTTGACTAACTTAGAGGTCCCGAGTTCGAACCCTGTCTTTACCACTTCCTTTTCAACCTTTTTCCTTCCGTCCGTTCGACTTCTAAAGTGTGATTAGTATTTTCTCTTTAGGTTCTCCGTTGTCCGATAACCTGTAAGCTCATTACTCGTTGGAGATATTTTTTTCGCAAGTTAAGGTGAGTGTTCACCCCTAAACCTATTATTTGCGAAAAACTTGAAGGCTATGTGACTGTTTGTACCTATTACTATATACTGTTTACTGTATGCTCCCGCGTAAAAGTATAAGTCCTAAGTATGACTTTTTACATTTCTGTTTATTGCTACTCTGTTCTGGACTGACCTTTCTGCACGAACACCTCTCGGTGTTAACTATCTGTATCTGTTGTTCTGTATCTGCTCTGTTTCTGTGTGACCGGTCGATTAGGTTATGATTAGGTAGGCTTGGGTAGTAGAGGACTATCGGGTTTGCTTGATTGTGGCCTAGTCTATTCCCTTTTAGGCGCGAGGCAGAAGTCGCTGAGGTCTATTAGGGTCGTAGGATCTGTTTCCCCAAAGTACACGGGGGTTTCTGTTTCTGTCCGGAGTTGTGCACCCTCTGGAGGGAGTTATAAGGGCATTCTGGGAGTAGGAGCAATAAGGCGGGCTGCACCAACGGTCTACAACGTATCTGTTCTGTTAATCTGTTATATGTGTTCTGTTCTGTTTGCTCGTTTTTCTAAAAAGGATTTTGTTTTAAAACTGTTTATTTTCTGTTTTAACTTAGAACCTCACTGAGATCCTTTATCTCACACTCTTCTGTTTTTCAAAATTCCTTCCTTCCAGATGCTGCTGAGGATGTGCGTGACTAGGATGCCAGCGACTGCGAGAAGGGTCTGGGGTGTCACGGGTTTCTTTTCAAAATAAGAAGATAAATTTTTATTGTCTTCACTCGTTGATCTTTCGAACTTGAGTTGTCATTGGATATTGTTTATTATTGTTAGCGTCAAAGATTATTTTGGCATTTATTGCCGACCGTTGTTATTAAAGTATTTTTCGATTTTCCATTTTCAAGAAAATATTTTGTTTTCAAAACCGGTGATTTAGTCAGCCGTTCGCGACCCCAGCTCCGTTCAAATCTCGGTCCAACCATCATCATTCGCGCCCGCACTCCGTTGGAATTCTCTTAACCTTTGGCTTGCGAACGTGTTCGTTGACCCGGCATTTGAAGTTTGAAGACTTTCGTTTACCCGTTCCACGTTCGTTATTTCTACGCGAGTTAAGTTTCGAGGACGAAACTTCTTGTAAGGGTGGTGGAGTGTAACACCCCGTTTTTTTAATTATTTATTTAATTATTATTTTATTATTTAATTATTTAATTATTTATTTTAATTAATTGATTATCAGAGTAAATTATTTATTCGATAATTATTTAATTAATTTCGCGTAAGCAAGTTCGTTTCGTTATGTTTGGATCGATCTGGAAGCCTGGACCGTTTTGACCTCTTTTTGGCCCATTATCGAGCCAGTCAAAGCCTGTTGACCGGCCCTTTTGACCAACCCTAACCCTAATCAGACTTGACTCCTCCTCTTCCTTGCTGCCGTCATAATCGAATTAGAAGAAGAAACAAAAGAAAGAAAGAAAGAGAGGAGAGGAAGAGAAAGAGAAGAGAACTCGCTGCTTCTGTTTCGCCGCCGCGCCGTTGGCCTCCCGTTTCGATCTGGCCGCACCGGTCCCGTTCGCGCCACCGAGCCGCACCGTCATCCGACCGTTCCGCTTCGCGTACGCCGGCCGATCTCATCTCTCTGTCTGTTCCGATCCGCGAAGTACGCCGCCGCCGTGCCGATTGGGACCACGTTTCGATCGAATCTCGTCCGATCCGATGGTTCCGTCACCGCGCCGCCACCCAAGCTCCGACACGACGCCGTCGCCAGCACCGTCCCGATTCTGCCCGTATCTGCTGCGGTTCACGTGCTCTTCCCCGGCTCCGATTTAGTCAGCCGTTCGCGACCCCTGCTCCGTTCAAATCTCGGTCCAACCATCATCATTCGCGCCCGCACTCCGTCCGAATTCATTCCGACCCATTCTGATTCCGTTTTCAATTCCGGTAAGTGGAGTACAACCTTCTGTTCTGCTCGTTTTCTCCATCCTCTCGATTCAAGTCGCAATTTAGATTTCATTTTAACATTTCCCTCTTTTAAATTCACAGATTGCTGGTTCTCCGTTTACATTCGAAGGTAAACTCTGTTTTTCTCCCCATTTTGTTCTTACTTCTTCTTTCGGACATTTTTACCCCTGCTGCTGTTGACCTTGAAATTGAACCGGGACTTAGGAAAGTTTGGTTTTGTGTTGTGTTGTTGTTTGTGGACTGACTGTTGACCAAATCTGGACTATTCGAACTCGTATTGACTGACTTGGACTTTTGAGTAATTATTTAAGAAACTTGAGGACTGAATTTGTAAAGATTAAAACCTTTGAGGACCTTTTTGGGGTTTCTGGAACTTTAAGGGGCCTTTTTGCAATTTACCGTTGACTGTTGTTGACTGACAGAAGACTTTGTCGTAAACCATTTTATTCTTTGGGGACTGATTGGTATGTTTGGCACTTCTGGTTCTGTTTGGACTTTCTGTTTTCGAAAAGGGTTCTTTTGCAATTTACCACTGAGGGTATTTTGGTAATTTCCAGAATCTGAAAACCGAGAGAGTATTTCTGAAAATGTTTCAACTTAGTTTCTGTTTTTGTAAGTTAGTAATGACTTGACTTGCTAGCCCAGTTGGTTAGGTCATTGCTTGACTAACTTAGAGGTCCCGAGTTCGAACCCCGTCTTTACCACTTCCTTTTCAACCTTTTTCCTTCCGTCCGTTCGACTTCTAAAGTGTGATTAGTATTTTCTCTTTAGGTTCTCCGTTGTCCGATAACCTGTAAGCTCATTACTCGTTGGAGATCTTTTGCTCGCAAGTTAAGGTGAGTGTTCACCCCTAAACCTATTATTTGCGAAAAACTTGAAGGCTATGTGACTGTTTGTACCTATTACTATATACTGTTTACTGTATGCTCCCGCGTAAAAGTATAAGTCCTAAGTATGACTTTTTACATTTCTGTTTATTGCTACTCTGTTCTGGACTGACCTTTCTGCAGGAACACCTCTCGGTGTTAACTATCTGTATCTGTTGTTCTGTATCTGCTCTGTTTCTGTGTGACCGGTCGATTAGGTTATGATTAGGTAGGCTTGGGTAGTAGAGGACTATCGGGTTTGCTTGATTGTGGCCTAGTCTATTCCCTTTTAGGCGCGAGGCAGAAGTCGCTGAGGTCTATTAGGGCCGTAGGATCTGTTTCCCCAAAGTACATGGGGGTTTCTGTTTCTGTCCGGAGTTGTGCACCCTCTGGAGGGAGTTATAAGGGCATTCTGGGAGTAGGAGCAATAAGGCGGGCTGCACCAACGGTCTACAACGTATCTGTTCTGTTAATCTGTTATATGTGTTCTGTTCTGTTTGCTCGTTTTTCTAAATAGGATTTTGTTTTAAAACTGTTTATTTTCTGTTTTAACTTAGAACCTCACTGAGATCCTTTATCTCACACTCTTCTGTTTTTCAAAATTCCTTCCTTCCAGATGCTGCTGAGGATGTGCGTGACTAGGATGCCAGTGACTGAGAGAAGGGTCTGGGGTGTCACGGGTTTCTTTTCAAAATAAGAAGATAAATTTTTATTGTCTTCACTCGTTGATCTTTCGAACTTGAGTTGTCATTGGATATTGTTTATTATTGTTAGCGTCAAAGATTATTTTGGCATTTATTGCCGACCGTTGTTATTAAAGTATTTTTCGATTTTCCTTTTTCAAGAAAATATTTTGTTTTCAAAACCGGTACCGTTACAATAGGGGAGAGTTATCTTTTATAGGGAACCCTCCTTCGTTTGATGAGAGCCAGTACTGGTTCGACCTCTTTTGAGGAAAAGTCTTAACATGGTGGAACAGCAGTAAGTCCTCAGTTTCATAGGAACGGGGCAACCATTCGTATCTTAGCATGCTTCATTACGTCGTCACTCACTAGGTCCAGGTAGAGAATGTTACGAGAGACTATCTTGTCTCGACATAAGTGCCTATGTGGATGTATATAAGTCAATCGAGGTATTCTTCAACCTATATTCATGCTTTGATTTATATGGTTTTGTTCAAGAATGAATGCATGCAGAAAAGCAGTAAAGAAAGCGATAAAAAATTCCGGGTTGCCTCCCGGATAGCGTCATTGTTTAAACTCTTTGACTCGACTCCTGTCTGCGCCTATCTCCTCTTTTTGCGGGTACTAGACTTCCCCTTCATTGATCTCCTCTCCATGCCACGAACCTGCGAATAAGAAAGAATATAGGCTGCAAGACCACAATAGTGAGTAGTAATATCAGGCGGTTCCGGTGGATCAAGTATGGCTTGTAATACGTGTTGCTTGCCATCCACCTCGATGGTGCAAGTTCTTTGGTAGATGTCCATCACGGAACGTAGCTTGGTCAAGAATGTTTGCCCTAAGAGTATGACATCCCCCGTCCCAGGTGCAGATGCCGGCATAACTACGAAATTGGTGTATATCGATGCTCCGCCAATCTTGACCAACACATTTTTCACAATTCCCTCGGGTCTCATAAATGATCCATCCGCCAGTCGCACAATAGCCCTTTCCTCAGATAGTTTTCCAAGGTTACTCTTTTCAAACACATTCAAAGGAATTATGTTTGAGTAGGATCCCGTGTCTAGTATGGCACGGACATCTTCAAGGTCACCAATCCCTACCTTAACATCGAAACTTTTAGGGAGTGGTTCGGGATCCTCTTGCTCCTCATCACTTGCGTCAGAACCAAGGTCCTCCTCTTCTTCCTCAGCCTGTAGAAGTTCTTCCTTCATGCGACACTCGCACCTAACGACATTCTCAGTGTTGCTAGGAATTTTGCCTTGTTCCCTACTTGCTATTCGGTCGATCAACTCTTGCATCTTTTGATGGGCAAGCCTAGTGCTCTCTTCCAACTTATCAAGCCTTGCCCTAGTCTTCTCAGAATTTTCCTCATAACGTTTGAGAAAACTTTGTGTGTGATCAACCATCTTCTGCAAGTTCTCCATCAGTAGAGCCGACTTCGACTTCGGTGGCTCTTTCGGAGCGGGGTTTTCGCAGTGATCATTACCGTAGTTCAGCCTACTACGGTCTTGGTTAGGTCCATAAAGTTTGGTTAGCCGGTGCATATCCTTGATTGTTGCGGTATCCTCTTCTCCAAAATCCACCTCGAGGATTCCTACCGTCTTGCCCGTAGCTAACTTCTTGAGTGCCAAATTCCGTAGCAAAGGCTTCTTCTTCTCCTCCTCGAGCCCAGTTGCCATCATCGTATGCCAGCTCTGATCTACACATATGAGCCCCATGCCCATAGTTCTTGCATATTCGGCATACTTCGTTCGAAACAGTTGTTCCTGTGGCGCTCTTGAGGACTTGCTTCAATTCGTTGGTAAAGCACTCGAATTGATCCCCATTCCCCCTGTACATAGGGGCTTCTTGAGTCGGTGGAGCTTCAGGTCCACGTCTCCTAACTATTGCTCTTGGGTCCTTGAACTGCGAACCCTTAGCAAGCCTTTCGAAAACTGCCCAGACGGCTTCTGCGGTTTCCTCCCAAATATTGCCTCGGCATTGGAAATCCACCACTTGTTGGTTCTCGAAGGTTAGTCCATTGTAGAAGTGTTGGACTAGGTCGGAAAGTTCAAAACCATGGTGAGGGCACTTGTTCGTAAGATCTTGGAACCTCTCGAACGCGGTGTAGATGGTCTACTCATAGTCTTGCTTGAATCCAGTGATTTGCGCCTTAAGCGCGGTAGTCAGAGTGTGTGGGAAGTATTTCTCCATGAAATCTGAAAAACCTTTTCCCAAGTGTCCAGCGAGCCGGCTGGTAGAGAACTCAGCCATGACTTGGCTCTGTCGCCAAGTCCCATAGCAAAAACCTTCATCCTTAACTCATCCGTTGTTATGTCAGCTCCGGGTCGTGGGAGTTGGTTGACGAAATCATCGATATCGTTCAAGTACCCCATCACATCTTCCCTTGATAAGCCATAGAACCTCGGAAGTTGTTGGAATGCGTGGTTCTTGATTTCCAGATCTCGGGTTGCAGGCGAAAGAACAATCGCCGGTCCCCTCATACGATCCTTGGTGGGTTGTACCCATGCCTTCAGTGGTCTAGCTTCTGCCATTCCGTCGATTTCCTTGAAAAGGAGTCGCCTTCTTTGGTGGTAGACCCTATCGATCTCAGCAATTGAATCAACAAGCGGTATTCCTGCAGAACGTGTATGCGGCATACAAAATCTGTGACAAACTAGGAAATGTGATTAGAAATAGACTAGGAAAGCAATATTAGAGAGAGATTAAAAAGGAAAACTAAAACTAGTAGAATTAGGAATCTAAAGCTGTAAATAAAAACAAATTAAACAGAAAAAAGGAGTATAGTCCCACAACAGCGCCAATTTGATGAACACGAGTTTGTCAGGTCCCGGTTCAGTCAAATAATATTTGTTATTTAGCCAAAGGCAATCCACAACTACAACGAAAACCGTAGTGTAGTAGTAGAATGACTCGAGTGTCGTTCTCTCAGGACTATACTAGCTTTATCAAATCTAATTAAGAAAATAAAACAGCAGATAGAAAGCAATAGGGGTTTTCAAGCAGATAATGGAGATTGGTGATAGTATGGTCCTTCTTAACATAATGGGTCGATAATCATGCATAAATTCCTCGGTCTTGCATAGAGATCTTTGAATCAATCTTGTGTCCTGTTGCAAGTATTAAGCACTACGAAGATAATATGGGTCTGACTCGTCAACAACTAACGTCCTAATGTGTTCCGTAATTATTCAACACTACGAAGATAATTTGGTCTGATTGGTCGACAAGTGTCCAAGTGTGCATAATAATCTATACAACATACGAGAATTTTGGTTGCAACTGATCAACGAAATAAAGCAATGACACGGAGTATAATGCACGATATAGCCATTAGCATGATTATCTTCCCTCGCTAAGAATTCACATACTACCACCAATGATAAGTTTAGCTACTCATAATAAGCATGCATCAATAGCAATCATAGAAGAAACATATTGAAAGAAGAATAAAATAAGTAGATAAAAACTGTAAGATACAAAGTTACCGAAGGTTGTCAATCTCCGGATGATTGCGATCCTACGCGCTCCAATCTGCTATGAAAAAGTATCCCCTAAGCTATGGAACTCCCAGGACAGGCCCCGGGAAGTTCCTACCTAAAACTATAGAGAGAGGTGACAAAGTAGGCTTGGAAAGATATGATTTCGGAGAAAAACTTGAGCTCTATATATAGGCCCCGAATTTCTTCTGGGGCGGTTCGCCCCCCAGTTTTTCGCGGAATTTCCGCGTTTTTCGACGCGGATTTGGATTTCTTCACCTTGTGGACTATACTACCTACTTAGTTCAGTAGGTTCCATTCGTTTTCGTGGATGTTTGGCAGGTATTTAGGAACCTACCTCAACCCCATCCGCTCTGAATCCAACTCGCAGTCCCATTGAATCTAGGATAGCATAGTGTAGGCTCAATGAAGTCTGGGTTATCGGACTCGGTTTATGACTTCTAGTAGCCTTCTAACCTCCAGATTCGGCCCCTAGACTCCAAATCCTATCCGGAAACCTTCAGATACTCCAAATAGGCTTCTGGAACACCAATTCCTTGTAGACTTCAATATAATTGCCCGTAAATCTCCGAATTTCAACCAAAACCTGTAAAATAAAATCTAAAGTGAAACGTGACACTATTCTAATAAAATGTACTAAAATATAGCTAAATTAACATAGAGGATAGCTAAAATAGGTGAAAAAGACTCGAATGAAAGTGTAAAATACACATTCATCACTAGGCCATATCAATGAAACACGGATTCAAGACTAAGGAAGTTGGACTACTTAGAACCATTTGATTTTGAATCATATGGTACATGCGAATCATGTGTTAAGGGTAAGATGACGAACAAACCTTTTGTTGGACAAGGTGTTCGTGCCACTCGCTACATAGAGCTCATACATACCGATGTATGTGGGCCTTCTAAAGTCCATGTGCGTGGGGGTTATCCTTACTTCGTTACCTTTACTGACGATTTCTCAAGGTATGGATATATTTATCTTATGAACAATAAATCCGAGACCTTTGGGATATTCAAGGAGTTTAGGAATGAGGTCGAGAAAGAGTTGAACCTAAGGATAGTCACTCTTCGATCAGATGGAGGAGCTGAATACCTTAGTGAAGAATTTATCGACTACTTGAAGGGAAATGGAATTCAATCGCAATGGACTCCTCCTGGAACACCACAGTTAAATGGTGTGTCTGAGAGAAGGAATCGAACCCTGTTAGACATGGTGAGATCAATGATTGGATTCTCGGCTCTTCCAAAATATCTGTGGGATGCACTACAAACTGCAATCTACATTCTGAACCGTGTACCATCTAAATCAGTGGAGAAAACTCCTTATGATTTATGGAAGGGAAAGAAGCCCTCACTGGGCTATCTTAGACCTTGGGGCTGTCCTGCGATAGTCAAACTGATGCTCACTGATAAGTTAGATGCCAAGGGTGTCAAAGTATATTTCATAGGCTATCCTCGTCAGACGAGAGGCTATGAATTCTATCATGTTGAAGATCACAAGGTGATAGTATCTAGAAACGTCAAGTTTTTAGAAGCAGAATACCTCGAAGAAGAGAGGTTAGATGACATGATAGAACTTGAAGAAATTCAAGACTTTGACACGCGCGAACATGAGTTCTCTAAATCTTCTGATTTGGACTCAAGTTTAGTGGAAGCTTTCGAAGCAGACAAGGGTAATGATATGACACTTGCTAGGCATGTCATAGTCAGTGGGAGTCCTGTGATTAGATCAACAGTTGAAACCACACCAATAGAACCCGTTATCAACCAACCTGTGCAACAAGTTGCACAATAGCAGCCTCCCGCAAGGGAACAGGGTCGCGGGGCGCGACCAGCTGCATCAGTACCCACTGATAATGTTCGTGTTACACGAAGCCAGAAAAGAAAAGCACCAGAACCAGTCGAGCTCCGTAGGTCGAAGAGGATCCTAAAAGGACCTCAGAAGCAAAGCCTTATGATAGAAGACATCAGTGAACTTGATGTCGGCTTATCAGATCGGGAAGATCCCGAGACCTACAAACAGGCAATAATTGATATTGACTCAGACAAATGGCAAGAGGCCATGGAATTGGAAATGGACTCCATGTACCAGAACCAAGTTTGGAACATGGTAGACTTACCTCAAGGGGTTAGACCTATTGGGTGCAAATGGGTCTTTAAACGAAAGACAGATGCCGAAGGCAAGGTACAAACGCATAAGGCTAGACTTGTGGCGAAAGGCTATACGCAAAGGTATGGCATCGATTACGATGAAACTTTTCTCCGGTAGCAAAATTGAAGTCCATTCGAATTCTACTTGCGGTAGCTGCCTACTATGATTATGAGATCTGACAGATGGATATAAAGACTGTCTTCATCAATGGCAACCTTGAGGAAGAGGTCTATATGGTACAACCGGAAGGTTTTATAGTAAAACCATGCCAAATGTGTATGCAAATTACAAAGTCCATCTAGTGGCTAAAGCAAGCGGCTAGGAGCTGGAATATCCGCTTTGAATGAAGCTGTCCAATCGTTTGACTTCATCAAAGCAAGGAAGATCCCTGTGTCTTGCTAGGCACAGCGAAGACAAAGGAGCGCAGTTTTTCATGATCATCTTATGGTGATGACATTTTGATATGGGAAACAATGTTCTCTATGCTAGAAGAGACTAAATTTGGTTTCAAGTACCTTCTCCGATAAGGACTTGGGTGAAGCGAACTACATCCTAGGACAAGATCTTTAGAGATAGATCCAAGAGGATTGTTAGGATTGACACATCACCTACAATCGACAAAATACTGAGCGTTATAAATGGACGACTCAAAAGAGAGGGCTTTCTCCCAGCTAGGCAGGGAAATTGTCTTGATCAGTTAAGGAGGGCCCTAAAACTGATGAAGAAAAAAATCAATGAGTCGTGTGCCCTATGCTTCGGCAGAGGGGTCTATAATGTGCAATGAATTGCACAGGCCCGATGTGGCAATGCGCTTAGTGTCACTTGTCGACACCAACAGAATCCAGGAGTACCTCACTGGACTGCTGTAAAGAAAATTGTTAAGGTACCTTCGACGGACTAAAGAGAGTGTTCTTTGGTGTTTGGTGGAGAACCAGAATTAAGATGTCTTGATGTCAACGCTGGATTTGAATCAGATCCTGATGAATTCAGTCATAGACAGGATACGTATTCAAAGTGGAACGAGGGCTGTCTGTTGTAAGAGGTTCTAAGCAAGCCACGGTTGCTGACTCATCCACAGAAGCCGGTACATTGCTGCACAGAAGCCGAAAGACTACTGGATTTCAGAGTTCTGAAGGATTGAGGGTTGTTCCCTGCTCCCAATCCAATAACGATTTTTGTAGAAAATACGCGCAGCACGCTCAAGCTGGGACCTAGATCTACAAACAAGAACAACATGTACGTAGAAAATATCA
>CM051458.1:21531873-21613573 GCA_028274465.1 Plantago ovata
GTGATGAATGTGTATTATTACACTTTCATTCGAGTCTTTTACCTATTTTAGCTATCCTCTAGGGGAATTTAGCTATATTTTAGTACATTTTATTAGAATAGTGTCACGTTTCCCTTTAGACTTTATTTTACAGGTTTTGGTTGAAATTCGGAGATTTACGAGCAATTATATTGAAGTCTACAAGGAATTGGTGTTCCAGAAGCCTATTTGGAGTATCTCAAGGTTTCTGGATAGGATTTGGAGTCTAGGGGCCGAATCTGGAGTTAGAAGGCTACTAGAAGTCATAAACCGAGTCAAAAAGGTGAAGAAATCCAAAACCGCGTCGAAAACGCGAAATTCCGCGTTTACACTGTGGGGGGAACCGCCAGAGGCCAGGGGCGAACCGCCGCGGGCAGTAAATCGGGCCTATATATAGTTGCGAGTTTTCTCTCCGAAAATCATATCTTTCCAAGCCTACTTTCTCACCTCTCTCCATAGTTTTAGGTAGGGACTTCTCGGGGCCTGTCCTGGGAGTTCCATAGCTTAGGGGATACTTTTTCATAGCAGATTGGAGCGCGTAGGATCGCAATCATCCGGAGATTGACAAACTTTGGTAACTTTGTATCTTACAACTTTTATCTACTTATTTTATATTCTTTCAATATGTTTTCTTCTATGATTGCTATTGATTGCATGCCTATGAGTAGCTAAATTTATCATTGGTGGTAGTATGTGAATTCTTAGCGAGGGAAGATAATCATGCTAATGGCTATATCGCGCATTATACTCCGTGTCATTGCTTTATTTCGTTGATCAGTTGAACACCAAAATTCTCGTATGTTGTATTGATAATTATGCACACTTGGACACTTGTCGACCAATCAGACCAAATTATCTTCGTAGTGTTGAATGATTACGGAACACATTAGGACGTTAGTTGTTGACGAGTCAGACCCTTATTATCTTCGTAGTGCTTAATACTTGCAACAAGGACACAAGATTGATTCAAAGATCTCTATGCAAGATCGAGGAATTTATGCATGATTATCGACCCATTATGTTAAGAAGGACCATACTATCACCAACCTCCATTATCTGCTTGAAAACCCCTATTGCTTTTTATTTGTTGTTTTATATTTTCTTGTTAAATAGATAAAGCTAGTTATAGTCCTGAGAGAACGACACTCGAGTCATTCTACTACTACACTACTGTTTTCGTTGTAGTTGTGGATTGCCTTTGGCTAAATAACAAATTTATTTGACTGAACCGGGACCTGACAAATCCGCGTTCATCAAATTGGCGCCGCTGCCGGGGACTATACTCCTTTTTTCTGCTTAATTTGTTTTTATTTACAGCTTTAGATTCCTAATTCTTTTAGTTTTAGTTTTCCTTTTTAATCTCTCTCTACTTTCCAATTTGTTTCTAATTACTTTACCTAGTCTGTCACAGATTGTGTATGCCGCATACACGTTCTGCAGGAATACCGCTTGCTGATTCAATTGCTGAGATCGATAGAGTCTACCACCAAAGAAGGCGACTCCTTTTCAAGGAAATCGACGGAATGGCAGAAGCTAGACTACTGAAGGCATGGGTACAACCCACCAAGGATCGAATGAGGGGACCGGCGATTGTTCTTTCGCCCGCAACCCGAGATCTGGAAATCAAGAACCACGCATTCCAACAACTTCCGAGGTTCTATGGCTTATCAAGGGAAGATGTGATGGGGTAATTGAACGATATCGATGATTTCGTCAACCAACTCCCACGACCCGGAGCTGACATAACAACGGATGAGTTGAGGATGAAGGTTTTTGCTATGGGACTTGGCGACAGAGCCAAGTCATGGCTGAGTTCTCTACCAGCCGGCTCGCTGGACACTTGGGAAAAGGTTTTTTCAGCTTTCATGGAGAAATACTTCCCGCACACTCTGACTATCGCGCTTAAGGCGCAAATCACTGGATTCAAGCAGGACTATGATGAGACCATCTACACAGCGTTCGAGAGGTTCCAAGATCTCACGAACAAGTGCCCTCACCATGGTTTTGAACTCTCCGACCTAGTCCAACACTTCTACAATGGACTAACCTTCGAGAACCAACAAGTGGTGGATTTCCAATGCCGAGGCAATATTTGGGAGGAAACCGCAGAAGCCGTCTGGGCAGTTTCGAAAGGCTCGCTAAGGGTTCGCAGTTCAAGGACCCAAGAGCAATGGTTAGGAGACGTGGACCTGAAGCTCAACCGACTCAAGAAGCCCCTATGTACAGGGGGAATGGGGATCAATTCGAGTGCTTTACCAACGAATTGAAGCAAGTCCTCAAGAGCGCCACTGGAACAACTGTTTCAAACGAAGTATGCCGAATATGCAAGAACTATGGGCATGGAGCTCATATGTGTAGATCGGAGTTGGCATACGATGATGACAACTGGGCTCGAGGAGGCGAAGAAGAAGCCTTTGCTACGGAGTTTGGCACTCAAGAAGTTAGCTACGGACAAGACGGTAGGAATCCTCGAGGTGGATTTTGGAGAAGAGGATACCGTAACAATCAAGGATATGCACCGGCTAACCAAACTTATGGACCTAACCAAGACCGTAGTAGGCTGAACTATGGTAATGATCACTGCGAAAACTCCGCTCCGAAAGAGCCACCGAAGTCGAAGACGGCTCTACTGATGGAGAACTTACAGAAGATGGTTGATCACACACAAAGTTTTCTCAAACGTTATGAGGAAGATTCTGAGAAGACTAGGGCAAGGCTTGATAAGTTGGAAGAGAGCACTAGGCTTGCCCATCAAAAGATGCAAGCTTTGATCGACCCAAGAGCAAGTAGGGAACAAGGCAACACTGAGAAGG
The DNA here is from genome assembly GCA_028274465.1 of Plantago ovata. Taxonomy (NCBI): domain Eukaryota; kingdom Viridiplantae; phylum Streptophyta; class Magnoliopsida; order Lamiales; family Plantaginaceae; genus Plantago; species Plantago ovata. Next base: position 21,534,705 of record CM051458.1, read on the forward strand.
TCGTTAGGTGCGAGTGTTGCATGAAGGAAGAACTTCTACAGGCTGAGGAAGAAGAGGAGAACCTTGGTTCTGACGCAAGTGATGAGGAGCAAGAGGATCCCGAACCACTTCCTAAAAGTTTCGATGTTAAGGTAGGGATTGGTGAGCTTGAAGATGTCCGTGCCACACTAGACACGGGATCCTACTCAAACATAATTCCTTTGAATGTGTTTGAAAAGAGTAACCTTGGAAAACTATCTGAGGAAAGGGCTATTGTGCGACTGGCGGATGGATCATTTATGAGACCCGAAGGAGTTGTGAAAAATGTGTTGGTCAAGATTGGTGAAGCATCTATATACACCAATTTTCGTAGTTATGTCGGCGTCTGCACCTGGAACGGGTATGTCATACTCTTAGGGAAAACATTCTTGACCAAGCTACGATCGGTGATGGATATCTACCAAAGAACGTGCACCATCGAAGTAAATGGCAAACAACACGTATTGCAAGCCATACCTGATCCACCTGAACCGCCTGATATTACTACTCACTATTGTGGTCTTGCAGCCTATATTCTTTCTTATTCACAGGTTCGTGGCATGGAAAGGAGATCAATGAAGGGGAAGCCTAGTACCCGCAAAAAGAGGAGATAGGCGCAGACAGGAGTCGAGTCAAAGACTTAAAACAATGACGCTATCCAGGAGGCAACCCGGAATTTTTTATCGCTTTCTTTACTGCTTTTCTGCATGCATTTCATTCTTGAACTATTTGCTTCTCATATGCGAATTGTTCATGTGTATGTCGTATATGCTTTTGTTTGAGTGAGATTTTTCGAGTGATTTTTTGAAAAAATTAGTTTCGGGATTTAAACCGCATTTTCTGACATCAGGACCCGTCTCCCCGCATTCGGGAGCACGGGGCGAACCGCCCCACTTGGGGGCGAACCGCCCCACAGTCCCAGATCTTAAAAAACGCGGATTTCAACCCCAAATCATTATTTTCTTCATTCTTCTTCATCCATACTCCCAAAAAACCCGAAAAGTGCGATTTTGCTTCTAAATCTTCATAACTTCTTCGTTTCATGACCAAATTGAGTGTTCTTTAGCTTAATTTGAATCCTATTACATGATCTATCATCCTAAATGATCAGATTTCATCCTAATTCGTTAGATTTGCAGATCTGAGGTATCATCTTTAAGAACCCTAATTTTCGAATTTGGGGGTTTTCTAATTTGAGCTTCAATTTTGCTTGTTTGATGCATGGGTATGTTGTTTATGTGATTAGACATGTTATTTACTATCAATTACATGCTCAATTTTGCTTAAATTGTTGATTTGGGTATTTTGCTATTAGATGATATATCTTGTTATGCATTATGTCTTTATCTTTGATTTATCGCATATGGATATGTTTATTGGTGTAATGTTGGTGGATTTGACGATAGAATGCTTATTAGTTGAGAATGAGGATTTATGCTGTTGAATTTTTTGCGCTGCTATGGTATGAATTGAAACCTTGTTATCAAGGTTATTGGTTGTCTAGTAGGAGCATGATGTGATGTATTGCATATAGTAGTTACGTTGATATGTTGCATGATGAAGAAGCTAGGCTAGACATTGTGGTTTGGAGAGTTCGATTGTTGATTTTATCACTTGTGTATTTCGCCTTTACACTAGCATATATTTGAGTCTGTTTTGAGTCATACGAGGTGTTAATCGCTGTTTGTAGGTACCATACTAAGGGAAGGGAGCATTCCCGTATGATTGCTGTGAAAAACCATGTCAAGGAAGGTGATCTCGCTAGATGTGCGTTCGAGCCAAGGGGTTTGGCAGCAACGTCGTGGATTAACCAAGAGGAGGAGCTAGAGTACACATGGAGTAAGGACTCCTATGCCTATTCATGCACCACCGAAGGGTCAGAAACCACTATTATGTCAGCACTCCATCACAAGGACTACAAAGTTCGAGTGAACAGGAAGGCACCGGGACATTCTAGCAGCAACGGGTTTGATCTTGAGTTCGCAGTTGCTAGAAGGTTCCGAAACGCTAGCTTGGTTCCAAAACGTAACGACATGGGTACCCAGTCCCTCGTTGGGGCGCCCTTTGCCAACCTCTGAAGTGAACATCATATTGACATCGGGCGGAGCAACAGTGGAGAATGTGGTCGAAATTGGAGAAAAAGGTAGAAGACTTCTGAGTGTCCGAGCAGCTTACTGTAACCTTCTCATGGTGTAAATTGTTGGAGGGGGAGGCCCTGATACCACTGCCCTTTCCCCTTCAACAGTTCACATCCTATTGGAGGGCTTCAGGATGGGGGATTCCATAACAGCGGCGGCCACTCTTGAGAATTCTACCTGCCACTACAACTCTACTAGTGAGGATCTGCGTGATAGTAGTGACAATGAAGGCCATACGGGCAATGATGACTCTGATAGAGGAGTTGCTCATGTTCGGCGTATAAATCGAACTACTACACCTGCCAGAAGACCTGATGACCACCTATGACGCTCACAAAGGAGGCCCAATAAATCACAAGCAGCATACTCATCCGACCGAGGCCAAACCATGGGGTAACATCTAGTATTAAATCTTATTTCCTCATTTTCTTACTGCTAGGGACTAGCGTTAATTTCATGAGGGGGGATTAGATTTAAGTGATCTAGTATTATTAGTTTGGAGCTTGACATTGGTAGGCTGAGTATAGTACCTCGCATATCCATTTGCATTTGCACGTTTACTGCTTACTTAGAATTTTTAGGTTGCATTTCACTACATTCATCTTAGGATAGTTTTACATGTTTTATATGGAGTTTATTGCCGAATTTTTGAACTTTTTTATTGGGTAAATCAACTAGCTATGCCATTAATCGTATGCTTCATCTCTATGAATTTGTTTGAGGTTTTTCTCGCTGGGCTTGTCACATTTATGTATTGCACTTAGTTGAGCTAGGTAGTCTCGACATCACTTAGTGGTGTTTTCTCTACTGCGGTTCACGAAGGCCTTTATAATAGATGATGCATGTTAGGGTCTTATGGTTGTTTTCCCGAGTAATTATGTACCTAAGAGGCAACAAGTCTTCACCATGCTTTGAGATTGCTAAATACCTAGGAAGGCGGTAGTGTGAGTTTGTGTGATCCTTTGTTTATAACCTATTCTTCCGAATAGGTTTGAGGAAGGGGTTACACCATCGTAGACTTGTTTCTGTTTTTCATTCTTCGTATCGTGAGTTATTTTCCTTTTCCGTAAAATTTTGTACTCCAACCTATTCTTTCGAATAGGTTTGGGGAAGTCGTGTGAGTCTTTTTGTTTCTCTCTTTGTTATGCTACTGCTGGCTAGAAAAAATTGAAAGAAAGAAAGGAAAATTCCAGAAAAAAGAGAAAAAGAAAATGAAAAAAGAATCTGGAAAGAAAAAAAAGAAAAAAAAGAGAAGACCCCAAAAAAGCAAAGAAGGGTCCAAAAAAGAAAAGCCAAATAGAAGTTTAGCAAAGTATTGAGTCTTTTCCATTGTTCGTAATTGTGTTTTTCTATTTTTTATCTTTTTTGTCTTAAGTGTCATCTGTTCTAGACCACCCTCGTCCTTCCATTCAGGAATTGGTGAATAGCTTAAGACTTTACTTGAGAGATGGGTAGAATAGGGGAGTGTTATCTTTATAGGGAACCCTCCTTCGTTTGATGAGAGCCAGTACTGGTTCGACCTCTTTTGAGGAAAAGTCTTAACATGGTGGAACAGCAGTAAGTCCTCAGTTTCATAGGGACGGGGCAACCATTCGTATCTTAGCATGCATCATTACGTCGTCACTGACTAGGTCCAGGTAGAGAATGTTACGAGAGGCTATCTTGTCTTGACATAAGTGCTTATGAGAATGTGTATAGGTCAATCGAGGTATTCTTCAACCTATATTCATGCTTTGATTTATATGGTTTTTATTCATATGTTATTTGGTAGATTCAGTAGATTAGTTCATTTTATTTGGTATGAAACTCCATTTTGAGTCTTGCATGTTTTTTGTATTAGAGTCTAGCTTAGTTGCTTGAGGACAAGCAAAGGTTCGGTTTGGGGAGTTTGATGAATGTGTATTTTACACTTTCATTCGAGTCTTTTTCACCTATTTTAGCTATCCTCTATGTTAATTTAGCTATATTTTAGTACATTTTATTAGAATAGTGTCACGTTTCCCTTTAGACTTTATTTTACAGGTTTTGGTTGAAATTCGGAGATTTACGAGCAATTATATTGAAGTCTACAAGGAATTGGTGTTCCAGAAGCCTATTTGGAGTATCTGAAGGTTTCCGGATAGGATTTGGAGTCTAGGGGCCGAATCTGGAGGTTAAAGGCTACTAGAAGTCATAAACCGAGTCCGAAAAGGTGATGAAATCCAAAACCGCGTCTAAAACGCGGAAATTCCGCGTTTACACAGTGGGGCGAACCGCCGGAGGCTAGGGGCGAACCGCCGCGGGCGTAAATCGGGCCTATATATAGTTGCGAGTTTTCTCTCCGAAAATCATATCTTTCCAAGCCTACTTTCTCACCTCTCTCTATAGTTTTAGGTAGGGACTTCCCGGGGCCTGTCCTGGGAGTTCCATAGCTTAGGGGATACTTTTTCATAGCAGATTGGAGCGCGTAGGATCGCAATCATCCGGAGATTGACAACCTTCGGTAACTTTGTATCTTACAACTTTTATCTACTTATTTTATATTCTTTCAATATGTTTTCTTCTATGATTGCTATTGATTGCAAGCCTATGAGTAGCTAAATTTATCGTTGGTGGTAGTATGTGAATTCTTAGCGAGGGAAGATAATCATGCTAATGGCTATATCGCGCATTATACTCCGTGTCATTGCTTTATTTCGTTGATCAGTTGAACACCAAAATTCTCGCATGTTGTATTGATAATTATGCACACTTGGACACTTGTTGACCAATCAGACCAAATTATCTTCGTAGTGTTGAATGATTACGGAACACATTAGGACGTTAGTTGTTGATGAGTCAGACCCTTATTACCTTCGTAGTGCTTAATACTTGCAACAAGGACACAAGATTGATTCAAAGATCTCTATGCAAGACCGAGGAATTTATGCATGATTATCGACCCATTATGTTAAGAAGGACCATACTATCACCAATCTCCATTATCTGCTTGAAAACCCCTATTGCTTTTTATTTGTTGTTTCATATTTTCTTGTTAAATAGATAAAGCTAGTTATAGTCCTGAGAGAACGACGCTCGAGTCATTCTACTACTACACTACTGTTTTCGTTGTAGTTGTGGATTGCCTTTGGCTAAATAACAAATTTATTTGACTGAACCGGGACCTGACAAATCCGCGTTCATCATTTTATTACAAAACTTTATGAGCATTTCATTCGCATACTTTGCTTGATTTATGAATATTCCATCTTTGAGTTGCTTGACTTGCAATCCTAGGAAATAATTCAATTTTCCCATCATACTCATTTCAAATTTGTTTGTCATGAGTTTGGCAAAATCATCGCAAAGTTGCTTGTCCTTAGATACAAAAATTATGTCATCCACATAAATTTGATCTAAGAGTATTTTACCATCATGGTTCATGGTAAACAAAGTTTTATCAACTTCACCTTTCTTGAAACCATTATCCAGCAAGAACTTAGCCAAGGTATCATACCAAGCTCTGGGTGCTTGCTTTAGACCATATACAGCTTTCTGAAGCTTGTATACCATCTTGGTTTCTGAGGGAAGTTCAAAGTCAGGGGGTTGTTCTAGGTAGACTTCTTCAGCAAGTTCACCATTCAAGAATGCACTTTTAACATCCATTTGGTAAACAATGAAGTCATTGTGAGCAGCAAAGGCCAAGAAAAGCCTAATTGCATCCAATCTTGCAACTGGTGCATAAGACTCATCATAGTCCAATCCTTCAGTCTGACAGTAACCTTGAGCAACTAATCGTGCTTTGTTTCTTGTTACTTCACCATACTCACTCAGTTTGTTTCTGAACACCCACTTTGTACCAATGACTTTCTTGCCTTTAGCAAGAGGTACAAGTTTCCAGACTTTGTTCCGTTCAAATTGATGCAGTTCTTCTTGCATTGCCTTGATCCATTCAGAATGCTTTAAAGCTTCTTCTATGGTCTTAGGTTCAATTTCTGAAACAAAGCAAGGGAACAATGATTCCACTTCTACGACATTTGCTTCTTCAGCAAGTCCATGAGTAGTAGAAACTTTGGATCTAGTCACTTGGCGTTTATCAATATCACCAATCATATCCGTAGAGGGATGATCTCTAATCCGTTTTTTAACAGGCTTTCTGTTCGTTGGATCTGGATATGTTTGCTCATGTGACTCTTCAGCATGTACTGGTTCAGTACTACTGGTATTTTGTGTCTCTGCTGAGATTGGTTCATCAGCAACTGCTTGTTTAGCATTGCTAGAATGTGGTAACTCATCAGCAGGCACGGGAGGTTGCGTAGTTTTAGCAACTTCCGGAGCAACTGTGTCTTTTGCTAGAAATTCCTTGTTGTGAACTATATTTATCTTGTCATGACTTGGGGGAGGAGAATCATTGTCAGAATCATCATTTAGTTCAATTGACTTGATTTGCCTAGCATTAGATTCAGTTCTTTGCTCATGTATGATTAGCTTTTTCATACATTCTGATATTTCTTCTTCAGCAGGCACTCCTTGTGGCTTTTCGTAGAATACAACATGCACTGATTCTTCGATCTTTTGTGCCTTTTTGTTGTAAACTCTATAAGCTTTACTATGCAAGGAGTTACCAAGAAATATCGCTTCGTCTGCCTTTGGTTGAAATGTTCTTAGGTATTTTCTACCGTTATTAAGAACGAAACACTTACAACCAAATACTCTTAGATGAGTGATATTAGGAGGTCTACCAACAAACAACTCATATGGAGTTTTGTTGTATTCCTTAGTAATCAGACATCTGTTTCGAGTGTAACATGCGCCATTAACCGCTTCAACCCAGTAAGCCTCACTTATTTCAGTGTCAACAAGCATTGTTCTTGCGGCTTCTTTTAGGGTGCGATTCTTCCGTTCAGCAACACCGTTTTGTTGTGGTGTCCTTACTGAGGATAACTGATGTTGTATCCCTTTTGAAGTGCAATACTCAGTTATGTACTGGTTTACAAACTCAGTACCATGGTTTGTCCTTATGACTTTTACCTTGTCATTTTTCATGACTTCAAGCTTATTCAGCAAGTTAGGTATTTCAGTCCTAGTTTCAGATTTGTGCTTGATAAATACTACCCAAGTGAATCTTGAATAGTCATCTACCACCACCAGACCATACTTCTTACCAGCATAGCTTGTTGAAGAAGATTCAAACAAGTCCATGTGCAAGAGTTGTAAAGGTTTTGTAGTAGACGGTACTGCCTTGTTCTTAAAAGAAGATTTGGTTTGCTTTCCTTGCTGACATGCATTGCAAACACCATCCTTCTTAAACCCACCGTTGATTGATATTTGTCCTCTTCCTTTGTTTAGGATGTCAGAGAGGAGTGATAGCGAGAACATGTCCGAGGGACGTGGTTACGCGGACAGCAGCAGTTCCTTATCTGCAAGCTTTCTTGATAGCGACCTGCCCGTGGTTGATGTGCCCGAGGGGGAGGAGGAGATTGTGAGCACTCCTCAGGAGCAGAATAGAGAAGATATTCGTATGTGGAATTTTACTAAAAATGGTGTGTACTCTGTCAGTTCCGCATACCATCTAGCACGGGATATAGATGTGAGGTCGAACTAGGCAAGAGTAGGGGCCTCAAGCTCGTCTGCTGTGGGTAATTGGAATTGGGTGTGGAGTTAAGGTGTCCCGAACAAGATTAAGATTTTTATTTGGCGTCTTCTCCATAATGCAATTCCTATTTCTACTTGTTTGAGACAGAGGGGTCTACTTGTTGATGTGTTGTGTCCGTTGTTTCATAATGGTGTCGAGTCCCCCGTGCATGTGTTTAGAGATTGCCCGTTTTCACGATGTTTCTGGGCATGTCATTGCAATTTGATTAACAGCTTATTCTGTCCAGATTCTATTTGTATACGTAGCTGGTTGGATCAAGTGCGGGCAGAGGTTGACAAGGCGGCTTTGGAGCAGGTTGCAGTCTCATTGTGGGTTATCTGGCCAGGCCGCAATAGGCTGGTACACGAGCCAGGTGGAGATAAATGCGATCCACAGTCCATGTCATGCTATGCTGAAAATTAATTGTAGGAATTCAAAGCAGCTAATATGCGGCAGTAGCAGGAGAAGGTTACTGGCGGTGGTGGGGCGTAGAGTCAGTGGCAGTCTCCCCCAGTTGGTGTTTTAAAATTGAATACTGATGCCGCACTCTCAACTGGATAGGGGGAGAAGTTGGGGGCTGTAATTCGAAATGATATGGGGCGTGTCAAGTGCTGGAGCAGGAAGATTGTCCCACATATTATTACTCCGTAGATTGGCGAGGCGCTGGCTATACGTACAGGTCTGCGCTTGACACTTCAACATGGTTTCCTTCATTTACATGTGGAATCAGATTGCAGCATTTTGGTGGCCAAGATTAAAGATAGAAATGAGTCTCATTCTTGTGTTGGAGTTTTGCTTGAGGATGTTAAATCCTTAGCTTCAGACTTTTCATCTATTTCCTTTTCTTTTATTCCTAGGAGTTGTAATAAGGTCGCCCATTTACTAGCGTATGATGCTATTAGTGATAGTGTTGGTATGGAGGATTTGACTTTTGTTAATCCGGATGTAATTCATTCTTGAAACATCATTATAATATATGTTTCTTCTAAAATAAAAAATAAAAAAATCCTGACCACTAAAACAACTAATTAATAGCTAATGAATACATTACAATACTAAATATAAATGCATAAATAATAAATAATAAGTATCCATCATTTTGCAAGATGACTGAATTATTTATTTAAAAATCGCTTAACATGTCCTGTTACAAATTTTTGATAACATACATGTTATTATTTTTACATAACATATATTATTTCCTAATACTTGATATCAAAGGGAGGCCGAGGGGGAGCTAGTAATTTTGGATGCCACCTGTCAAGTAGCACCCACAGGTGGTCATGGGTCCGGCGGTATAATCCAATTCGATCAAACTTGACATCTATAATCACAGTATCATTTTCAATCCGCGGGTTATCAGTCTGTGAATTGTATAAGCTAAATCTATTTGTATATTTGCCAAGATAGAAGGCCTTCATAGTAAAGTTTTTTTCCGGATGCCTTAATCTATACTCCTGTACATAACCAGGTTCTATGTCGTAATGATGTATTCCTCTCGGCCCTTTGTTGACAACTTCAAGCACAACAATTGCTCCAGGAAACAATCTGTTGTTAAGCCTGATTATCACAGGGCTATAATAGGATTTTAGTACTGGTGCAGATGATACTATGATGAGATGATAAAAATGCATAGCGAAAATAACAATAGGAAACATATTCCACAACTTTGAGGCCATGGTTCTGATTACTATATTTCTTACTGTTGAGTTCACAGGCTAATTTATAATACTGCTTGGTGTGATACCTTCCCTTTATTATTATTCACCTTGGAAAATTGTTGTAATAGTATCTTTTTCTTCTTTTCTTTTATACTGTGTGTGTTTTACTTGAAGTTTTGTAACCTTATGACTCCACCTATTTTGAATTTTGGTCGTGTAACTATAATAAGCATATTCGATAAATGTGAATAAGGTGAGTGATTAACAATCGGTTAATAACTTTATCACCAACTTACGGTTGAGTTCACAAGCTAATTTATAATACTTCGTGAAATCTTCCCTTTATTATTATTCACTTTGGAAAATCGTTGTAATAGTATCTTTTTGTTCTTTTATACGGTTTGTGTTTTACTTGAAGTTTTGTAACCTTATCATGTGAGTCCACCTATTTTAAATTTTGATTGTGTGACTATAAATAAGTATATTCGATAAATGTCAATAAGGTGATTGATTAACTATCTGTTGGTCCCTTTAAACAACAAGAAAAACTAGAGGAGGGGAGTGAATAGTCTTTTCAAACTTTTCGTCGTTTAAAACTTTCTCAACAAGTGTTTATTACTTTTCAGTAATGAGTTTGCTCATACTTAAATTTTCTCAGCAAGTACTTATTACTTTTCAGTAATGAGTTTGCTGATACTTAAAAACAGAGTGCGGAAGTCTTTTACAATAAGTGTTTTTCTTAAAGAGTTAGTTTCAACAAGTGAGCAGAGTGACAGTGTACGAGAAATGTAACTTGCTGAAAACTAAGTGCAGTAAAGTAAATCACACAAACACTTTTATAGTGGTATTTGAGAGTGGCTTAATCTCTCAACTAATCCACTTTGTCCTTTCTAGGACTGAATCCACTATGATAAGATGTGAAGTTCCTTACAAATCCTATCACTAATGATTCTCAGAAACCAAAGCACACTTGCTTCGTTTCCAACCTAACTTTTTTTTGAATAAGCCGAACGTATATTAAATGAAAGAAAGTAAAGTACAAGAGTCATGAACAAAGCTCAAGTCCACAACCGGACTGAAAAACAATAAAGTAAACAAGAAAACAAAACCCAAGAAAAGCGATTCCTGGTTGCAACCACGAGCCTCGTTAAAAACCATTCATAGTAAACCCAGTGGGAAAAACCTATGAATGGGAAAAAGAGTGCCTGAATGTTAACGTTGCGTAAGATAGTGAGGTTGTCCGGAGACGCCCCAAACCACCGGATCAACAATACAATCAAACTCATTCCTCAGCTTCCATAAGATCAGCCCAAGAGTGCTTAACTGCAATGTCCATGTTGGCTCTGGCCAGCAAGCGGCGTTCTTTTTCCACGCCAATAGAATCACGGATAGAATCATGCACTACAGAATTATCTCCCGGATCCAGAGAGGCCTCAGAGTCGCAATCAGAAGTGTGACCATCGACCAGAGGAGCTTCAACTTGTGAGACGACGCTATCATTCGTAACTTCCAAACCAGTTAAAGGTGTGAACTGGTTATTTGTTGCAGCAAAAACATCGACATGATAGAAGAGGAGGGCCTAGCAGGAGGTAGACGACGAGGTAGACCCCTGTCTCTTCTAGAAAAACAGCCTTAAATCCCGCATTATCAATGATGGAATCATCCCCCCCCCCCGGGTTGCATTGGCTGAGAATTAGTTTGAATAGTTGGCGAAGTATCAGTCTGGATCGGTAGAATTCCTGGAGCTTTATTGGTTAAGGGTCGAGTCTCAACATGAGCCGAAGGAGACACTGAGGATACATTGTGATGAACATCTGGTAACACTTGTATAGAATTGATAGTAACCTGTTCTGGAGCAGAAGTAGAACGAGGTGTAGAACGTCGACAAGAGGTGGCTAAATGTCCTATGGACATACAATTTTTGCAAAAGTCTGGAACTTTTTCCATTGACATGTCAATACGGATAGCACCCATCGGGGTTTCGAGCATTATAAAAGCGTCCAGCTCTTGGGAGAGATCCACATCTACTAAGACTCGAACGTATGAACCAAAGCAACGATCCAGTGAGCCAGTGTCTAGAGTAATTGGTCACCCAAAAGCCGATGCCAAGCTTAGAATGATAGATCGATGTAAGAATTCAAATCTCAATCCATGAAGACGAATCCACACCTTAGCATGAGTTGTGGCAGCCTTTGATGGATTGAAATCCGGAACCCATGGTTGCATATAAACCGTTCCAAGCTTAAGTTTAAACATTCCAGAATCTAAAACTTTGTTGCGTAGCTCCTCTGTAGCGAACTGAAAAACAAAGAAACCGTGACCAATGGCAAGCATATGCCATGCCGTATCCTCCCAAATAGCCTGCAATGAGGTCTTGAGATCATGGTATTTCAGGGGCGTATTACCCTTAGCCATTATCAATCGACCGATACAAGCAAAACGAGAACAAGAATCAACTTGCGTATTATAGAAATTCGCATCTAATGTAATAGATACAGAGTTACCTTTTCGAACCGGCGTGAACTTGGGACCTTTCAAGGTCCAAGCAGGCTGGTTTGGACCCATAGGAGTGGGTGTTGAAAGAATCTGAGCCGCCGTGCGTTGAGAGGCTGCTATTGAAGTCGAAAGAAATTGATATAGCCTGGAACGGAAAATCGTACAGGGCGCGTTTTTGGGCCAAAAATAACGATCTTGGTACTGATACGAAGCTCTTGAGAAACAGCTTCTGATGGACGGGCGCGTGTTAAAGGTGGAGTCACCGACGGAGAGTGAAAGCCAGAAACAGAGAATGTATAAATTTGCAGAATCTTAAACTTATAAAACTCTGGACGCCGTCGGACGGAAAAGATGTTGTAGGGAGCGTCCGATATCGTATCGCGGTGATTCCGGTGTCCTTGAATTTGTCTCACGATGTGCTAAAAAATGACGTGGCGCGTGGCTATAGGTTCTCTGTCACCGGAGACTGGTGGCCAAAAATAGCGGACGGCAGAAACCCTAGAGAATAAAACGCTGTCAAACTGAAAACGTCTTATAGGGCGCGTTCGGTGTCGGATTGATACGATTTAGGTGACCCTGAACTCGAATCGAGACGAGGAATAATAATATCCAGTGCGTGATGGACAAAAAGCCACCACCATAGACGGGTCGCCGGTTAAAAACCGGCTAAAAAATAGGGAACATGAGAAAATTTAGGAGAAAAAATCCCCTCGAAACCTAACTAGAGAACTGTAACCTTGTTTTCCACCAAACTTTGGGACTTATAATCAGCAACACTATGCTTGATTAATTCCCCCTGAATTTCACGCCTGAAAAGGGTGTTTATCAGTTAGAGAGGTTTGGGATGAGATGACTTGAATATAACTTTTTAGCTATAACAAGTTATCTAAAGAAACACAACTTGTAATACTTTGCAGTAAGCAAGTTTGATTGTTTCTGGTGTCAAGACTTTTTCTTGTTCGAAAGAAAGAACACTTAACTAATTTCTTAGCCGTGAATGTTGTACTTCTTCACAAGTAGCTTTTGTTTGAAGCTTAAGTCTTGGAACGAATCAATAGGCAGTAAAGAGTATAGAAGGATTTGAGTGTTTAAAGCACAAGTGAGAGTTTGATCACGGTGTTGACACACCTTCTACTCTTGCCTGATGACCTCTATTTATAGTGTCTCAAGGGAGCCGTTTGAATTTCGAACTCTAAGGCTTTGTACCTTATGATGTCACTATCTTGCTTTTATACTTTCAGCAGCGTTCTTCATTTGTCTTCTTGTCTTTATGTTCTTCGCGTGCTTACTTTGCATTTAATGTTCATTTGAATCAAATTCAAATGTGAACGTTGGAGACAAAATACAAGTACTCTTCAGCAAGGAGATCACATATGTTGTCAACAAGTGGTCAGTCTCAGTTTCAGCAAGCACAACCTACTATGTCATATAGATTTTCACTTATGCATGTTGTTGCTGAAAATATCACTTTCTAAAGCAACATGTGCCTTTGTAGATACCTTTCTCAGAATTCTTCTAAGTCTTCAGTCTTCGAAACTTCAACTTTCTGAGTGGTTCTAGGTCTTCAATAGTTTGTTTGTAAAAACAAAGTACATAATCAGCAAACGAAAGAACCTAACTAGTACCTACACTAAGTCTTTCAGCAAACGTTCCTCTTTTACAATGTCCTTAAAATTCTAAATTACTATGTACCTTAAGAGTACTAGTTACTGGACTTTCCTTAATTTAGCATGGTTAATTGCTCATCAAAATTACACGTTTCCTAACACCATCGGTTAATAACTTTATCACCATATTAGTTCGTTTGACGATGTGTCACATAATTTGTGCATTTATAAGGAAATTTCATGTTCCAATTGTTGATTCACGTTTCAAGCATCCGAGCGAGACTACGCGATCTAAGACTCACTAGTTCGCGAACTTAGGTTCACGAGTTCGAGAGAATACATATCACAGACTAAATGAGAGAAAATAAGAGGGAATTGGGGGAGATCTCACCGTTGTTGTTATTACCAGATATGGCGTGCGAATTGGTCTCAGTTTGCAGCCATAGGTATAAGATTCAAGGGGATTAGACGAAGAAACAGAGATGTTTTGGACGCCACTGAAGAAGCACCTTCAACTGCATGATTGCAGAAATGAATGTCATTAACCTCACTATTGTCATATACTCAGGGACAATCATCGGAATCTAAATACAACTGACTGGTGGAGGCATAATATGAAAGTTCACTATGAATTCTTGGACTGGTGATGGCAATTATCTCACAATGTATATGAGGTGGAAAGATCTCCTTCGTGTCACTTCCATTAAGATCGGTCCGTCTCTTTTCGTGCAACTTTTACTATGTTCTATTGTTGATAAGAAAAATATGTCTAGTTTGTAACGTGCATTCCTCCACGAACTATGAAGCTTTCTAAGTACAAGCGTTGATGAGAGGTCGCGGTCCCAAAAGATACGAACCTTGAATTATGTGAACCTCTAGGGCATTTTTACAAATGTGCCTAGTTTGTTAAAATAATCCTCTGTAGAGAGGCGGAGATCCCGAGGTCCGGAACGGTAGTTAGAAGGACAAGGAGCATTACTCAAGTACTTAACAGGTTAGAATGTACGAAGCTCACTTAGTACGAAGCTTAAATACTTGTTTGTTGTGCTTTACAATTGAATCAGGACAAGACTCGCATCACAACCACAAGGAGAGAAAGGACAAGAGAAGTGTGGAAGTTTCTAGGTAACACAAGAATCTACAGCTAACTGGGCTTGGGCCAAGTCCATGAAAGTCAACGTTGGGCCTACTCAATATATGTGGAGGATTGAGAAGGTGACAGATGGAAGCAAGAGATTGGTGCGACCTAGGGTTAGCCAACAACTATATAAAGGCTCCATTTCCAAAGAAAATGTAACTGGTATTAATTAATTACATTTATTACTCTAAGACAAGGAGAACTATCGAGCTCCTTCAAGTAAAGTCTCACACCGGCTTGACTTAGGCAAGCCGGAGATAAACACACATTCACACGCGCCTTTTTAATCTCAGGTGCACAATTGGACATAGAGAGGATCTGAAGACTTGGGTGCTGGCATTAGACAATGATTCGTGTGCTGTGTTAAACTATGGTGACTTAGAGAGCTTTGTAATTCTTTGTAGTTCGAGGAGTTTTGTAATATTAGAGCGAATGAAGTCTTACTAGAATTTCACCTCTACATTTTGGCGCCGTCTGTGGAAATCTTTACTAAAAGATTTCCCGGACTCCACTAAGAAGAGATGGTGGGACATAATTATTCAACTCAAAACCAAGGTGCTAATAATTTGTCCGCGAGAGGAAGAGGAAGACCACCAGGAAAAGGAAGAGGAAAATCAAGAGGAGGAAGAGGAAATAGTGGAGTCAATAGAAATGTAAATGTAGGGAGAGGAAATGCGCAACAAGATGGAGATACTGCGATTTACTCAGCCACAAACTCGTTGGGCAATGAGCAAGAGAGAGAGAGAAGATTGGTTGTGCAAAGAGCAGAACTGAATAATTTGGAACACCGAAGAAGATTAACAGAGGAACAGTTACGTCAACTCGAAGATGCCAGAAGAAATCTTGTGCAAGATAATCTAGCAAGGACGGTGAGGCCAGTGGGAACAAGCCTACCAAATGAGACAACACTTCAAGGATCACAACCGTTGAATCCACAAGCACTACCATTCATTCCCGACTCAACAGAGGGAGTAGTTACGACAGCTATCCAATACAAGATGCACAAGCTCAAGAGAGAAATTTTGTGTTGCCAAATGGGCATGTGTTAGACAATCGTGCACTTTTTGGTTTAACAAATGAGCAACTAAGTCGTCTTCATGACTTGTTTCAGTTTGAGCTAGGAGGAACAACCGAGATTCCAACTTCTTTGTTAGGACCACCACATACCCAGGTAGCCACAACAAGAGAAAACATCCGACATGTTACTTTGCCCTTGGCAACTCAACCTATGAGAAGTGTGGTTGATCTGACCAACAATGACCCCGTGAACTCTCAGGATAACATCTGTCATGTTAATCCTCCCGTTCCAACACGTCCATTGAATTTAGAATTGAATGGGACATCAAGCAGACCAATTCAAGATAGACTCACCTTTCCATGGGAGACAAGGACTACTCAAGGTCAAGTACAAGATGCTACGAGGTCGGAAGATTTAAGGCAAGTGCTGCAAAGAAGGTCAGAGATTCACGCGGAAAGTGCAAGAGCAATCCCCACATCATGGATAAGCACAACTCAGCTAATCCCAACTCAGGATGCGATGGTTACCACTATACATCGATCCCAGGAACAAGCAAGAGATACTCAAGCACGAGGTGGTCAAGCAAGACAAGAGGTGGAGAAACAACTGACACCGGAAGAGATAGCAAAAGAGCAGAGAGAACTTCGTAAAAAGATGAATGATCTAAGTAAGAAAATATCATCTAAAGAGAAGGAGAGAGTCCAGATCAAGAAACCATTGAGTTTGGAAATCAGAAAAGGGCAAAAGAAACCAGACACTACCATACCCTCATTAGAGCAATATTATGGAAAGTCTTGTCCCTATGGTTTCATAAGCAGGTTTGAGAGCAGGATGGAGGCTTATGGACATAACGAGAACATGTGTGCCTTGACATTCCCAACTACACTCTTTGATGATGCAATGGAATGGTGGGGAAGATTAGCACATGGATCGATCAAGAGCTATGAACAACTGAAGAGCGAGTTCGTTCACAAGTTTGAGAGGATGAGGAAAATCAAAAAGCCAGCCACGGACCTCAAGAAAATCATTCAGGATCCTCAAGAGAATGTACGTCACTTTCTCGTGAGATTCAATGAGATAGTTATGGAGGTTGAACCCCACAGTGTCAAACAAAGAGCGGTATACTTGTATGAAAATACAACTAACCAAAGGCTGAGAGATGTGATATCCACGAATGGACAAAATCTTGAGACAGATGAAGATTTTGATGAGATGTTCTCTAGCTTTAAGAACTCTGAAGATTTTAGAGAAAATGCGCAGATCAGTGTGGGACACAAGAAAGACAAGGAACCAGTCAAGCCAAACAATTCCTCAAATTTCAGGAAGCAAGATCAAAGAGGAGGAAAAGAGGGGAGAAACCATTTCCCAAGGGAGAGAACTCCTCCAAAAGAGATACACATATTACACAGCTTTAAATCGACCAAGATCCGACATCTTGGCATCGATAATTGAGCAAAAGATGAACATCAAATGGCCAAAGCCCATACAACCATCAGAGAGATATGAAGGCCCCAGATTTTATTGTAAATTTCATAGAGGGAAAGGTCATGACACGGAAGACTGTATGTGGATGAAGACTGAGATAGAGGGGTTAGTCAGAGATGGCTATTTGAGAAAGTTTGAAGCTAAAGAGGAACAATCAAGACATGACCGGAGAGATCGACAGAGAAAAGAAAGAAGAGAGGAAGATAGAGAAGGGAGGTATGAGGATAAAGGAAAGAGTAGAGAGCGAGATTATCATCGGAGAAACAAGGAAAGACAAAGGGATGAAGACGAAGATGATGATAACTTGCCAAGGTTTGGAGTCATAACCATATCAGGAGGACCGGCAGGAGGAGACACAAGGAAAGCTAGAGAAAAGACAGCCTCATATCTAAGAGAGATTGCCGATGCATATGGAGACCCATGTGTAAAAACTTCAGCTGGAAACAAAATAACATTTGACGACAGCGAGATCCCAAATCAGAGCCCATGCGACGGAGACACTGAAGAGCCGGATGTACCCTTGGTTATTTCGGCGGATATCGCAGCCTATACGGTAAGAAAGGTTCTAGTTGATACGGGAAGCTCGGTCAATGTTATATTGCTAAGGACGTTGAAGAGAATGATGGTTGATCTTAGAGAAATGGAAAAGTTTGGGAGCTCCTTAGTTGGTTTTGGAGGTGAACAGATTTACCCGTTGGGAAGGGTTTACTTGAAAGTGTCCCTGGGTACAAAGCCACAAAGAGTAACACGACATATACCATTCTAGTGGTGGACATTGAGTTTTCTTACCAAGTGGTGCTAGGTAGACCATCTCTTAGAGTCTTTCAAGCGGTAGCATCAACTCTACATAATAGAGTAAAGTTTCCTACTCCGGCTGGAATAGGACAAGAAGTGGGAAACATAAATTAAGCTTGGGAGTGTTATACTCTCTCGATCAGAAGAAACTCACTTTCAAAAGAAGAGGCAAGAAACCGCAAGTCAAGAGAGGAAAGAGAAATGTTTGTCATCTAAGAAGCACCAACAAAAAAGCGAAAAGTAAGTCCGTCACTTACTAAGGACCAAAGAAGAGAAGAAGCATGAAAGGCAAGAGAAGAGCCCACAGAAGAAGAGATCCACCCGGAGGAGTACAAGGTCATTCCCGAGGAGCCCGTCGCTCCAACTCCTAAGAAATGATTCTTACAACAAAATAAGATACAACCCAAAGAGACAATCAGAGAAGTGCAGATCATAGACGGACATCCTGAGATAACAACAAGGATTGGGACAGAGATGGATTGGGAAGTCGAGTGTAAGTTAATAGCATGTGTCAAGGAGAACGCAGATGTGTTTGCTTGGAGCACGAATGACTTAGTAGGGATTGATCCGTCTGTAGCTGTTCACCGGCTGAACATGGACCCGAAGATCACACACATAAGGCAGAAGAGAACTAATTTTGGACCAAAGCAAGAAGCAATTATCGCTGCAGAGGTGGAGAGATTGTTGAAAGTCGGACACATTGAGGAGGTTCGCTATTCAAATTGGGTTCGCAATGTGGTGTTGGTAGAAAAGCCAGGAACCGGCAAGTGGAGGATGTGTAATAACTTTACACGACTCAATAAATTCTGCCCAAAGGATCCTTACCCTCTCCCAAGGATAGATCAGTTGGTTGATTCAACAGCGGGATGTGCTTTATTGAGCTTTATGGATGCATATCAAGGCTTTTACCAAATTAAGATGGCAAAAGAGGATATCCCAAGAACAACACTTTTTGCAGCTGGAGGTGTTTATTGCTTCAAGTTCATGCCATTCGGATTGAAAAACGCAGGAGCAACTTACCAAAGACTTGTGAACCAAATGTTCAAGGAGGAGCTAGGTAAGACAATGGAAGTTTATGTGGATGACATGCTTGTGAAGAGCAAGAAGGAGGTTGATCATATAGCACATTTTAACAAGTGTTTTGCTATCTTGAGAAGGTATGGGATGAAACTTAACCCCGCAAAATGCACTTTCAAAGTGAAAGGCGGAAAGTTCTTGGGTTATATGGTCACAGAGAGAGGGATAGAAGCAAACCCTGAGAAGATTAAGGCGATACAAGATTTACCACACCTAATGACACATCACGAGGTACAGCAGTTAGTAGGGAAAGTGATCTCTTTGAGCCGATTCATTTCTCGCTCCACAGAATAGAATCTTCCGTTCTTTAAGGTTCTGAGAAAAACCGAGAAAGAGAAAAAGGACAAGGCAAATTTTGTGTGGAACGCGGAATGTAGGCAAGCTTTAGAAGATTTGAAGAACTACCTTCAGTCTCCGCCTCTGTTGTCCAAACCATTAGATGGAGAGCCACTCTACTTATACTTAGCATTCGCCCGTGAAGCAATAAGCTCAGTTTTGGTGAGGATTCAAGGAGCTGATTGCCTCCCAATTTACTATGTGAGTAAAGCTTTGGCCCCCGCGGAAACGAGGTACTTAGACATGGAAAAGCTAGCATATGCTTTGCTTTATACCTCAAGAAAGTTAAAGCCATACTTTAGATCCCACAAAGTGATTGTGTTAACTCATGAGCCCCTAAAGCAAGTATTGGGAAAGTCGGAGCACTCCGGAAGATTGGCAAAATGGGCAATTGAATTGAGTGAACATGAGGTAGATTTTCAAGCTCCGTCAGCTAAGAAAGCCCAAGTGATAGCAGATTTCATAGTGGAGTTCCCATCCAAGTCTACTCCCATCATCACAGAAGAAGAAGAGAGCAGAATAACATTCGTCATGACTTTGGAAGAAGCTCAGGATATTCAGCTTGGGAAAGAGAGAGAGAGGTAGGACAAGAGGATGGAAAATCGGAGCAGAATAAAAGAGATAAAGAGTATTGGGAGATGAAAGTTGATGGATCTTCACTAACGAGCATGGGAGGAGCAGGAGTATATTTGGCAGGACCAAGAGGAGCGGAGTTAGAGTTTGCCATATCTCTACCGTTCAAAGTGACAAACAATGAAGCAGAGTATGAGGCACTTCTAAATGGGATCAAGATAGCCAAAGCATTGGGAGTGGAATACTTAGAAGCACGCACAAACTCACAGATAGTCGAGTATCAATATCGGGGGAAATTTGAAGTAACGCACCCAAGTATGAGGAGCTACTTGGCCCTATTGAAGGAAGAAGCTGAAGAGTTCAAAGAGTTTCTCTTAAGTTTGATACCTAGAAATGAAAATGATAGAGAAGATGTACTAGCGAAGTACGCGTCAACTTCAGGAGCAATAGACACAAGGAGGATAATGTTGATGGAGCAAACTAGGTCGTCCGTCACGGTCGAAGAGCAGCTCATCTTGAATATCGAGGAAGATGATAATTGGATGCAAGAAATCAGGAGATATTTGACTAGGGAAGAACTCCCTATTATTAAGGACCATGCGAGAAGGGTGGTTGCACGGTCACTAAGATACTTAATGATTGGCAATGACTTGTACCGAAGATCATTTGCAGGCACTCACAAGAGATACGGATACGGCGTCCAAAATGCCTCCTCATGAAAAACGGACACGACGTCTAGTGAAGTAATAACATAGGTACGAAATACAAGAGATACGGACACGTCGTCCGAGACGTCACCTTGAGAGTTACGGAAATGTCACCCCCAAAAACACTTTTGGAAGATCGGACAGTATAGGATCTTCGATCAAAGAGGGTGATAAAATTTTTCTCGACCACTTACAGTATAGTTTCACACTATCTTCTACTAAGATACTCTGAAACTACATGGACATATGTTGATAAGAAAAATATGTCTAGTTCGTAACGTGCATTCCTCCGCGAACTATGAAGCTTTCTAAGTACAAGCGTTGATGAGAGGCCGCGGTCCAAAAGATACGAACCTTGAATTATGTGAACCTCTAGGGCATTTTTACAAATGTGCCTAGTTTGTTAAAATAATCCTCTGTAGAGAGGCGGAGATCCTGAGGTCCGGAACGGGAGTTAGAAGGACAAGGAGCATTACTCAAGTACTTAACAGGTTAGAATGTACGAAGCTCACTTAGTACGAAGCTTAAATACTTGTTTGTTGTGCTTTACAATTGAATCAATACAAGACTCGCATCACAACCACAAGGAGAGAAAGGACAAGAGAAGTGTGGAAGTTTCTAGATAACACAAGAATCTACAGCTAAATGGGCTTGGGCCAAGCCCATGAAAATCAACGTTGGGCCTACTCAATATATGTGGAGGAATGAGAAGGTGACAGATGGAAGCAAGAGATTGGTGCGACCTAGGGTTAGCCAACAACTATATAAAGGCTCCATTTCTAAAGAAAATGTAACTGGTATTAATTACGTACATTTATTACTCTATGACAAGGAGAATTATCGAGCTCCTTCAAGTAAAGTCTCACACCGGCTTGACTTAGGTAAGCCGGAGATAAACACACATTCTCACGCGCCTTTTTAATCTCGCACAATTGGACATAGAGAGGATCTGAAGACTTGGCTGCTGGCATTAGACAAAGATTTGTCTGTTGTGTTAAACTATGGTGATTTAGAGAGCTTTGTAATTCTTTGTAGTTCGAGGAGTTTTGTAATATTAGAGCGCTTGAAGTCTTATTAGAATTTCACCTCTACATCTATTTTCTTGCTTTATAGTAATCTCTCGTGTACTTGGGTTTTGTTTAAAATCTAGATGCCTTAGCTTAACGCTAATTAGTCGAATTAGTTGAAGGTACTGGAAATTTAATTTTGCACTAGGCTGAATTAATTTCGTTTAATTTTTTAAAGGGAAAAAGGTACTAAATTTATAGTACACTTTATTTGATGTGGAGTTCGTCGAGTTGGAATTGTGAACAAATCCTACAGATTGAGAACAATCAACTAAGACGACAGTTCACCACAGTTTTTTGAGTCTAGTGAACTGCGTGAACAACATTTCAGTTCATTGGACTGCTATGGTGAACTGGTTCACGCAGTTCACCACGCTTTTTTTTTTTCTTTTTTTGAATTTAATTTTTATGTTGTTTGTTTATATTGACTTATTTTTTAAATTCATATTCAATTTAATTTACTATTATAAATATTTTTTAAATAAATATTAATTTTTGAATTTTTTTGAATAAAAAAAGAACACCACTAATGAAAAGGGTACGTAAAAACAACATACAAATTAAACACAACGAGTACTACAAATCAAAATGAAACGATACAATCACATTTGAAGGCAGAAAAACCACATAAATGAACATTACAATAAAACTAAGTACGTGGGCCGAATTTTCTCCAGATGTGTTCCACTAGGTCATGTTGCAGGGCATTATGAATATCCTTGTCATGCATATGGCCTCTCCTTTCGAAGTAATCCTCTATCGAACCAACCACGGACTCCCTACAACTGAAATCGAACGCGTGGGAACTTGATGCACTAGAAGATGGTCCAGGCATCATGGGTATATCTTCATCGTATCCGCTGGGATCGTCATAGTTCGGAACAGTTTCTCGCTCGTCTTCTATAATCATGTTATGCAAAATGATACAAGCGTTCATTATTTTCCCCATCAACTCTTTTGTGAACGAAAGAGATGGGTGCTTGATGATAATAAATCTTCTTTTCAAAACACCGAAAGCTCGTTCCATATCTTTCCTGCACGATTCTTGAAAATTTGTAAATAAGCATTCCTTACGAGTTGCTGGATTTTTTATGGCAGGTACGAAAGTTGACCAACTTGGATATATGCCGTCAGTAAGATAGTAGGTCATATTGTATCTACG
Source organism: Plantago ovata (assembly GCA_028274465.1). Classification (NCBI taxonomy): domain Eukaryota; kingdom Viridiplantae; phylum Streptophyta; class Magnoliopsida; order Lamiales; family Plantaginaceae; genus Plantago; species Plantago ovata. Next base: position 21,557,576 of record CM051458.1, read on the forward strand.
ACCGTTAACTTCGAAAATAACTTGGGGCGCAGCGCCTTTGAGTACATCATCAAATACAGGTGAACGCCATAGGACATTTATATCATTGAACTTACCAGACACTCCGAAGAAAGAATGCCAGATCCAGAGGTCCTTTGAGGCAACATCTTCCAGAACAACAGTTGCCTTTCCTTCCTTCCCTCGGTATTGACCCTTCCATGCGTTAGGACAATTTTCCCATTCCCAGTGCATGCAATCAATAGATCCAATCATTCCCGGAAAACCTCTAGCAGCGTTGATCCGAAGTAGACTCCGCACATCATCCACAGTGAACCTTCTCATGTAATGTGGGCTGTATTTTTCATATAGGAAGTCGCAAAAGTGCTCCACCGAGCTCCTTGTAGATGTTTCACTTAATCGACAATACTCATCTACGCTGTCTGCACACGAACCATACGCAAACAACCTCATTATTGCAGTACACTTTTGGATTGCAGACAAGCCCATCCTACCAAGTGCGCCGGGCCTCTGGACAAAAAATTCATCGTGCAACTGCGCATCTCTCACTAACCTCTCGAACAATGGCCGCCTCATTCTGAATCTACGGCGGAATTGGTTGACTGTGAACACTGGACGGTCACAGAAATAGTCCCCGATTATTCTAGCATGGCCTTCTTCACGGCCTCGATCGATGTAAGTACGTCGATGTTTTTCGCGTGGTGGTTGTGGTGGGTTTAGCATTTCGGGTATGACAAGTTGTGAGTATTTGATGGCTTCACCAATTTCCATAGAAACAGGATTATTTAGCCCAATTACTTCATGGAAAGGTTGGTAAGGCTCAGTATGTTCCTCGCCTTCATCAGAGTTAGTTTCAGACGAAGAATCATGTAAACTGAACCTTGAAGTCATGTTGTATAGATGTAAAATATGGTGATTGGCTTGTTTGTTGTGGTTGAAGAATAACACAACACATGTCTATATATAGATGGACATATTCAGTCCGAAATTGAAACTAAATGTAAACACAAATTCAGATGCAAATTCAATTAAAGTTACAGATGTGATATGTCTTGAGTAATAAATGGAATTCACCTATTCAATTTCAAATTAAAGTTGGAGATGTGACATGTCTGCAGCCACTTTGTCGGAATTCAAATTCAAATTGAAAATGAAATTGAAATTAAAGTTCAAATTCAAATTTAGATTCCAATTCAAACTCAAATTGGTAATGAAAAACACAGTGAAACTTAACTTAAACTTAATCAAAATAAAGCACACTGAAACTAGCAAATTAAAGGCACACTCAAACAAATCACACTTAAACATCAACGAAAGGACACTCATACAATATAGTTGAATGTTCAACCATCACCAAAGAGCTTGTTGGCGAGTTTCGCCTTTATAGCCTCCTCATCTGCCGTCAGATTGTCACCCCTGTCAATTAACTTCGACCACGCCTTATACATCCTATCTTTCTCCCTCGACTCAATTTTCGATTTTCTTGCTCCCACAGTCGTTGATCGTGCTCCCTTTTATATGCCCGCTCCTCCTGGATCGCCTCCAACTTCAACTTGTCAAATTCCACATAATTATTAACTCCTTGGGTGAACGAGCCAAATCTTTCAACTAGATCATCGGTGGTGGAAGACGAACTACCTTTTCCTCCTGCCTGGGCCCTCTTTGCAGCATCCCGGACCATAGGTCTCTTCCTTAGGTCGTTGCTATCTTCGTCAATCCGGTAGCGCTTTCCTCCGCTCCCACCGTCATCTCCATCAACATCAACAATATTCACACTCTCTTGAGAAGTTCCCGAGTAGTTCATAAGGCTCTGCCAGGCAGTGAATCCCACCATAATTTCATAGCAATGCATAAAGTTGAATGCGGCGTTTTTTGGATGATCAGCTCGATACATCTGTCCAGCTTTGTTTATGATGTCTTCCTCATTGCTCCCACTCGTCCCAACCAGCCGTCGGGCTTCCTCCATACATCCAACAAACTTGTTAATCGGCCCTCTGATCCTGAGCCACCTATGACGTAGGGATTCCATAGTACGCTTTCGCAAAAGCAAGTCGGGTCGATCTAGGCGCACCTTCTCAAATTCTCTTGCCACTTTGGCTAGGAGGTTATTGAACGACCGATCTGTTCCTTTAGCCGCATTTTCGCTTTCCTTCATGAAACGGCTAACCAGCACCTTATCCTCCACTGGTGAGAACTTAAATGTACCGTCTTTTGCACATTCTGTTCCACCGGTGTCGGACTGTTGGGCCTTCTTTCCCTTTCTTCCCTTCTTAGTGGCTGGAGTTGGTTGTGTTTCGGGAACAACTTCCTCCCCGTCAGGACTCGTCACGTCCGGGCTCGCCATGTGCTCATTCGAACCCCAGTTGTCTTGTAAGGAGTTGTAAGTTGAGTTGTTGAATGGGTTGTAAACGTTTGGTGGTGTGGGTTCAGAGCAATCGGAAAATGTGAATTGTGGAGTGAAGGTGTGTGGAGAGCCTTGGGAGGTGGAGTTCATATTAGGAGGTCGGAAGGTGTTTCCGGCATTTGGAGTGATTGAATTCATCAATTCGGGGTGAAGTCGAGCAAGACGTTGAAAGTCTTCATAACTCAAATTCACACCGCCTTGGTACGGGTTGTTTCCAAACATGTCGGAGGAAGGAAAAAGATGAAAAATGGAAGTAGAGAGGTATTTTCAATTTAGTTAAGAGAGAAAATGGAGATTGTGGAGGGATGATCAAAACATATGCAATATTGGTGTCTATTTATAGAGAAAAAAAATATATAGCCGTTTGTGATTTTTTCAAAAATTTTAAATTTTTTTTTTATGTTTTTGAGGCAAATAGCCGTTTGAGGCTATTTGCCTCAAACAAATGACCAGGCGGTGACACTTGTCACCGCCTGGCTGGGCGCGTGCAGTGCACGCGCCCATTAAAAAAAATAAAAAAAAATTGAAGGAGCCGTTTGAACGGCTCCTTCTTTAATTGTGGTGGGCCAGCTGGCCCACCACAATTCATGAACTGCACGCCACTTGGTGGCGTGCATTCATGATGAACACACCAATTTCACTTTGTGAAATTGGTGTAAAGTGAAATTGGTGTGAAATGCCACAGTGGGGCATTTTCAGTTCACTTGTTCATGAACTGCTCCATGAACAAGTGCTGAAATGCCCCATAGTGAGCAGCTTAACGTTTTCTTACTTGAAATGTTGTTATTCATTGTATGTTAGCTTGTGTCCTGTGTATACCCTTTCATGTTTTATTCTTGTATTTTTTCCTTTCTTCTCATCGATCGATCGTTCTCTGATTTGGCCAGATCGATGGACTAAGGAAACCGGCAATGAATTTGGTCTTTGATTATAAGGTATGTTCTATTTCACATCCTTTTACTAGATCTCTTCATCCTCTTCCTTCCGTTTACTTATTTTTCGTATTTTTGTTCAATTCAACTGTCTCTTCATTCCACCATAAAGAATCCATGTTAAATCATCTGCATCGATGTGATAGTCTCTGTTGGCTGGCTGATCAAGTTTACTTTTGTCTTCGCTGTCAAATTTGATGCCATTTGAGGTTTAGCACTCAACTTCATCGGTTTGCCACTCAAAATTTATCTTTATTCTTCTTTCTTAAATTTTGAATTTCATAATACTTTACAACAATTTTCGTTAACTGGGTTTGGTTATTGTGTGAGAGAGATTAGGATGGATGGATTTGTTTAATTACTCTCGTTATTTACAATGTAATGAGCTCCCTTTCATGGTTAATGGAGAAGCAGTTGACTAGTGACTATCCAATTTCAATATCTGGTTTGGACTTTTATTGACAACCGATGCAATTGTGTTGATTGGACCTTGCTATCTTAGAATAGTGACAGATTCAAGGGGGTGGAGCAGGGTCACTTGACCCCCTCGATTTCTAATAAGTACAAACATTGTACTAGAAAATCAATCAAATTGCTTCTGTCCTACTTGTTTGACCCACTTGAATTGGGTTAAGTGGCAGGAGTTTGAATCCTCCTGGACACTTTTTTCATGTTTTTTTGTTTATACCCTCTTCATTTGTCTTATATATATTTAATTAAAAGATATAGGCTTTGAATGAATATCGTCTATATTACGGCATCGACATAACAAAAGACACCGAGGAAACAAAATGGCAAGAGATAATGACGCACATGACAATATATTCAACATGATAAAACACCAATTAATATGTGAAAGTTGCATTGCAGATTTCGAAGTTAAATTTTCCAAAGCTTACAGATGTATCAGATGATTTTTAAATCATCAAAAGAATACTTTTCGTACGTCTAATATCATTCAATTCAAAACTATTAATTGCATAACTACAAAAGCTATATATACATGCTTCTGAAACCCCTTATTGCGATAGGACACCATTTATGTTAATTTCAATGAATCAATTAGTTATTTTTTAGTTACGTTTGAAGTCATTATGTGAATATTATATATTTACTCCATTCATTTTAATACATTATTTAATAAAATAACAATGTTTTACAACATTACGCTTCACACGTTTCTAGTATAATTTTATATAGAATAACATATAATTAAATCTTGACCCCTCTCAAATATGCTCCTGGATTCGCCAATGTCTTGGATACATGAATATAAATATTAGGGTCCATTACTTTTAGGCCCCCTGTTAGAGTTCGAAATTACATGTAAGTGACAATCGTATTTTCAATTACAAAACAATACCCATTAGATGGTTTTAATTACATTTAGGTCCACGAATTTGACTTTTGGCGATTAAAACGTGGAAAGTACATTTTTACCCCTGTTCAAAAAATCAAATTTCTGATTTGACCAAACACATCAATTTATGTTTTATTATACATTTGACCCAAATATTTTGTATTTTACGAACTTTGAGTCACACAACTTCTAAAACTTTTCAATTGGCCCAAAATACTTATTACAAATTAATCCCCGACAAAATTAATATTGCAAAAAACAAGTTCCAATTTTTATTTTTTTTTAATTTCCTCTTCTTCTTCAAGATTCAGGTACCGGAGTCGTCGGATTCCGGTACCGGATCAAGCTCCACCCCAGCTTGGCTCCCTTATCGGAGATGTAGCTTTGATCTGGAGCTGCAACTCCCGATCTGGGAGTTACAGTTTCCAGATCGGAGTTGCACCTCCGACCGGGAGGTGCAAAGGCTCCGAACAGGGAGCTATTGCAGCTCCCTGTTCGGAGCTCCATATTTTGGGTCCCTGGATTCTGGTCGGAATGGCTGGAATCCGGTGACAGAATTTTGAAGAATAAGATAAGAGAAAAAGAAAAATAAAAAAAAGATGGAAAGAAAATGAAAAAAAGAAAAAAAGGAAATTGAAAATAAGAAAACGGTAAAATAGAAAAAGAAAAAATGAAAAAAATGCCATGTTTGGTTTGATGGAATTAGACTAAGGATCAATTTTTGGTCAACTGAATGGACCCAGATGTAATTAAAAATACGATTGTCCCTTAGATGAAAATTGAGCATCTAATGGGGATCCAGGCGTAAAAATTCCTAAATAGTAATACTGGTAATTCATCCAATTCAATGACATATCTAACTTTTCTGTTTTAGTTTCTGTAATCATAGGAGAATTGGTTCTTTTACGGTTAATTTAACAACATTTGGTTACAAAACACAATCTGTAATTAACATATGGTGAGCTTAGAATCAGATAAATGGTCTGTTATTTGTTAATCGATGTTTCTCCCTGCAAGTGCTCACAAACTCTTTCCGAAACACAATGTGTACCTAAGGCATGTGCTATCTGTGTTGGATGACCTCAAAGATTTCTTTTACCAGTAAGCACTGAGTTGGAATTTGCACATGAACGTGTTCTCTATATTTCTAGGGATTGATTGTATGAGACTATGAGGTTTTTGAAATGTTTGAGAATGCCTATCTTAGCACTTCTCTTAAATCCTTTGCAAAACTAATATTTGGTAGTTATAAGTCTTTTCATATTTTAATAAAGTATCTATCTATCTATCTATCTATTAATATATGAAAGCTAGGTTTTGTTTTGATCAAAGAACACACTTAGAGATGTGTACACACTATGTGGAATTTGGCAAAAAATATTTTCTAAATTACTTTATTGCATTTTAAATTCTTTTTCATTTCTAATAAATAACCATATTTAATATATTTAATAACCCTTATTCATTGTATGTGACCATATATGTATGTATATGAATCTTGAAATAAATATGTATAAGAATTTGAGTCTTGATTTTTGAAAGAGTGTTCATATGGAAAACATGCTCACCTTAAACATAAAAATACTACAAAGTAAGACATGACCAAAAGAATGGTGTAATAGTACTAGAAGGTAGTAACCTTATTGATCGTGAAATTTAGGAGAAAGTTTTAATAAAAATCAACCTTAGAAATTTTAAAATGGAACAAGGAAGGCGTGCAAGAAGTAACCAATATAATGGGAAGTCTCCACATATTCGAAGGAGACATAAATCCGTGAAGAAGTTGCTAAACCTTTATTGATTAGCCGAGTACCAAGAGCGTCAAGTTTTATTTTATAGTACCAAAGTTTTTTTTTCAAACTTTGCTCATAAATTATTTCTAAATTACACATAATTAGTACATAATAAAGTTATATTAGAAAATATATTTAAGTTTATTTCATAATTTAGTAATTTTTTTTTTGATCGTGTAATAAGTTTGAAGAAAAATCAACCTTAGAAATTTTAAAATGGAACAAGGGAGATCTTAAAGGCGTTTCACATGAGTTGGTGGCGTAAAGAATATGTAAGTACGCATACAATCATACACTTTAAAATGGTATGAGGTATTTTGGATGATTTCAAAATCAAACCTGTTTCGGATCGGGTCAAAAGCCGATAATATCGTACAAGTGAGATGTACAGTATTAATTTGACATAGCCATGAGAGCCTTATGAGTGATACAAAAATCAAACTTGTGTGTAACTATAATCCCCGCATCCAAATCGCTTAATTATGAGTGAACGGGATAAATGGTATATATGTTAAATCATCACTCTCACATGGTATGGGGCCGTTTGAGTGTTATCAAAAGTAAATCCGTGAGGACTCATGTCCAAAGCGGATAATATCATACCATCGAGACGTGTGTGGGTTCGTCATTGGTGACCTCGCCGGCCCAACATGCCGGGTCTCAGCCCATTAGTGGCCGGGTCATTGCAAATGGTATCAGGTCAGGGATTATCTGAAATTGCAGGAACTAAGTGCCATGCGGGGCAAAGTGCTATACCGTATGGGCGGTGGAGCCACCTCTTGATCCCGTAGGGGCCATCTCTGGTCTAAATTATGATGACATATTTAGAACTAACGCCATAAAACTAAGTATGTATATAGCGATTAAGAGGTCCTCACATTTTATTGAAATAAAGATAAGTAAAAAAATATGTTATCTCGAGTATTAGTGATTATTTTAGCTCAAAATAATATCAAATATTTGAGTTCACACTATGTGGCATTTTGCCCAAATATTATTTTCTAAATTAGTTTATCGCATCTTAATTTATTTTTTATTTTTTATAAAAATTCATTTAATTTTGTAACCCCCACCTATCAAAATAAAAAATTGTTAAAGGTCCTCATGGCATGACCAACTCCTGGGGTCGGTTACAAAACTTGGCCAGGCTACAAAATTTTGGATTAAAAAAATAAAGTAAGACTTGACTAAAATAATGGTGTAATCTTATTGATTAGCCGAGTACAAAAGCGTCAACTTTTATTGCGGGCATAAAGAATATGTAAGTCGGCATACAATCATATACTTTAAAATGGTATGAGGTATTTTGGATGATTTCAAAATCAAACCTGTGTCGGATCGGGTCAAAAGCGGATAATATCGTACAAGTGAGATGTACAGTATTAATTTGAAATAGTCATGACGCCTTATAAGTGATTCAAAAATCAAACCTGTGTAACTGTAATCCCCACATCCACATCGCTTAATTATGAGTGAACTGGATAAAGGGTATATATGTTAGACCATCACTCTCGCATTCTATGAGGCCTTTTGGGTATTATAAAAAGTAAATCCGTGAGGGCTCAGGTCTAAAGCGGATAATATCATACCATCGTGACGTGTGTGGATTCGTCATTGGTAACCTTGCTGGCCCAAAGGGTAGGAAGCAAAAGAGCAACAAGCGTGGTTGAATTTATTATGTGCCACCGCAACAAAGTTGTGGTATAAGATTATGGAATTTGTAGATTGGTTTTTTAATGTTAAGATGGTGCTATTTGGCGTGAATGACGGGGAAGTTGAATTCAATGTGCGCGATGATATATTTATTCGTGGTACAACATATCAAATCACTGTGATAGTCGAGAGAAAATATCATTCTGTTCTAGATCATGTTAGTGATGGCATGTATTTCCTATATAGAGCCATTTTTACCACTATATAAGTTGAAAATATATTCAAGCCCTAAATAGAGAATTTATAAGATTAGAGGGGCATCATAAAACTAAAAGTACTCCGCTACCAAATCAAAACACTAATCAATGACAACTTTGGTTCGAAATTTAAAAGCTGACCATTTTTGCTCCAATTAATGAGGTGGTTGCTTAGATTATTAACTATATTATACAGTTATGTTTGGGAAAACTCAATTGAGTTATAAGTTCAGACAGTATATATCCGAATGAACCTAGCAATGTATAGATTACTAAAAGACATTACAAATATAAGAAATTTATTTGATGATTATTATTTGAGTACATCTAAAATCGGTCATGTACGCATATCATTGTATTATGATATTGTCCTTTACTTCACACCGTTACTGTAACGACCCGGCCTATTGGGCCGGTGAGGTTACTCATGACGGTCCCACACATGTCTCCATGATATGATATTGTCCACTTCAGGATTGAGTCCGCATGGGTTTACTTTTAGTATCACCCAAAAGGCATCATATCATGTGAGAGTGGTGGTCTAACATATATACTCTTCATCCTATTCACTCATAAGCGATGTGGGGTGCGGGGTATTACAATCTACTCCCCTTAAATTCTCGACGTCCTCGTCGAGACTTGTGGGTTACAATCTGTCCCGGTGCCAACCATCCGTGCAGGATTCTAGAGCCGGTCCCTACGGGCTCAAGAGGTGGCTCCACCGCCCATATGTTGTGGCACTTTGTCCCGCATGACACATAATTTCTGCAATTTCAGATAATCCCGCTCTGGTACCACTTGTAACGATCCGTCCACAAATGGGTCGAGACCACCCTGTTGGGCCGGCGAGGTTACGAATGACGAACCCACACACATTTCAATGGTATGATATTATCCGCTTTAGACCTGAGCCCGCACGGATTTTCTTTTGATCACACCCAAAAGGCCTCACAACTACACCATACACATAATTTGTCCACTTTTTTTTTCTTGGAACGGCAAAAAACTTTGAAAATAATATTGTCCACTTAGAAGACACGAACTTGCTTCTGAAATAACTCAAAAGGTGTCAGACCATATTAGTTTGCATATCTACGTATATAGTATCTCACTCTATCTCAACTGACGCAACAATAACTGGTGGATGCTATCTAAATTCAACTACTACGTAGAATATAGGGGCAACAACGACATAACGTAATATTTGACATCTTGAACGCATTACTTGTAGTAAACAATGAGTTGTAGAAATTGGAATTTTTTTGGGGGTGTAAATTTTAGGGATTTGATTAAATTGATTAATTCACTTGTTTAGCAAGAAAATATGGATTTGAAAAGTTGATTAATATCAACGATCGGCATGCCCATATCGACCTAGATTGTTTCGTAGTTTTTCAATATAACTATTGTCATTGGACATGCTACAAACATATTGGTTGTAGACTAATTAAATTTCATTAGAGTGTGAACTCGGTTTACCATGAAGGACATATTTAACAATTTCTAGCTTTCATATCTTAATAGATTGAGCAACAATGACATAACATAATTCTAAATGGACATAGTTTACTTTTTTCTATATATAAATATTTTCAAATGGTAGACATATAGACAATCATGGACTTTTATGTAGAAGACACCAAAAATTATAGGCATTTTGGTATTACTTGTGGTAAACAATGAGTTGTAGAATTTTTATTTATTTATTTATTTATTTTTTATTTTTTTGGTAAATTTTAGAGATTGATTAAATTGATTAATTCACTTGTTTAGCAATAAATTATGGATTGAAATCACGATCGGCATGCCCATATCGACCTTGACTGTTTCGTAGTTTTACAATATGACTATTGTCATTGGCCATGCTACAAACATATTGGTTGTAGACTAATTAAATCTCATTAGAGTGTGAGCTCGGTTATGAAGGACATTTAACAATTTTTTATTTTGATAGGTAGGGGTTATAAAATTAAATGACGTTTTATGAAACAATAAAAAAAATTAAAATGCAATAAACTAATTTTGAAAATAATTTTTGCGCAAAATGCGACATAGTGTGAACACACCTCTAAAAATCTTTCAACATTTATTAAAATCATTTTGATATTACATATACTTAAATTTCTTATTGATTTATTCAGTCATTATTATATATGTATCACCGTATGTATGTACTATGTAGAAATGAATATGTATTTAATGATTTTTTATTTTTTTTTTGTTAATCAACTTGGATGACAATTAATTAAATTGTAGTAGTATTAATGAAATGGGAGTTACAAACCATAAATAAAAAAAAGATAACGAAATACAATAAAATTAGATTTTTTTTTTTTCTTGGTAAATTTTAGGGATTGATTAAATTGATTAATTCACTTGTTTATCAAGAAATTATGGATTTGAAATCACGATCGGCATGTCCATATCGACCTTGACTGTTTCGTAGTTTTTCAATATGACTATTGTCATTGGCCATGCTACAAACATATTGGTTGTAGACTAATTAAATCTCATTAGAGTGTGAGCTCGGTTATGAAGGACATTAACAATTTTTTATTTTGATAGGTAGGGGTTATAAAATTAAATGACGTTTTATGAAACAATAAAAAAAATTAAAATGCAATAAACTAATTTAGAAAATAATTTTTGCGCAAAATGCGACATAGTGTGAACACACCTCTAAAAGTCTTTTAACTTTTATTAAAATTATTTTGATATTACATATACTTAAATTTCTTATTGATTCAGTCATTATTATATATGTATCACCGTATGTATGTACTATGTAGAAATGAATATGTATTTAATGATGCTTTTTTTATTTTTTTTGTTGTGAATCAACTTGGATGACAATTAATTAAATTGTAGTAGTATTAATGAAATGGGAGTTACAAACTATAAATAAAAAAGATTTTAAAATACAATAAAATAATTTGGACACATTGGTCCAGTGGCAAAAGCACAAGTCTCTTAACCAATAGGTGCCAGGTTCGAATCCGGTTACAATAATTATTTTTGGACTTTTTTAATCTTTTTCCCTTTTGGAAACATCGTGAAAACATAACGGATACACTAATTCAAATGGTTTATTTGTGTAATAATGCCACATAGTGTGAACACAATTGCAATGATGCTCTTTGCTCAAATAAAAACCTAGCTTTCATATATTAGTATCTTTGAGGAACTTCTTATTATTTATACCTTGTCATAAGAAATTCGTTTGGTTAATTATTATTGTCGTATTAATTGTCATGAGATGTTTCCCAATACAATCGGAGCCTGGTATTATATCTGTGTCAAATTCTTGTAGGTGAATCAACTGCACCGAGTGGCTCAAACCCAATAGCCATGATGGAATATACTACATGAAGAAAGCAGCGCAAGAGGAGAAGTTGAGACTGCCCAGGAAGCAAATTATTATAGAGGGCGGGATGATATATGTGTAAAATGTTAAATATACAGTATTTCTTAGAACATTATGGTTCTCTCACTTTTTTATCTTGCCAAATTTCTATAGCAGTTAGTTATGCAATGACCATTAACAAAAGTTAGGGATAATCTTTCGCCAATCTTTTTAAACTCTTTTATTATTTTTGTTATTATTTGATACAAAACCATCAATTTATGTACAATAAATATATCTTCAACTCTTTTATTTCTTTTGTTATTATTTGATACAAAACTATCAATTTATCCGCAATTATTCGTGAGATGTGGAATATCTTTTTGGGCAACGGCTAAACTAATATACTCTTTTCCTACTCATACACTACTCCTTAACCACCTTAGCACTACAAATATTCAAACAACATAGGGTCTTGATTTATATGCCCCACCATATTACTCTAATGCCCTTACCACCCGGGCACCCTTAAAAGTCCATCAAATTTGTATTCGGTATATTTACGTAATATTGAAACTATACCGTGGCATCGCCACGGGCTATAACTAGTTTCTATGATAAATAGGGGAGGAGCACAGTAATTAGTGGAATAGATATTAAAAATTTTAAAAAGCACCCCTGTGAAAGCTCACATTTGAGAAATAAGAGCACTATTTACGGGATGTTCAAATTTTCACCCCTAAAATTGCTCCTAAGACCACCCGCATCAGTGGTTTAAGGCTAAGGCCAGTTTAAGGCCTTAAACTGGCCTTAGCCGCGTTTAAGCAGTTTTCGTCTGCATCAGTGACTGCTTAAACGCGGCTAAGGCCAGTTTAAGGCCTGCCACGTCTTTTTTTTTTTTTTTTTTTTTTTTTTTTTTTGGTTAAGGTAAAGAAAAAGGAAGATTGTTTGTAAAGAATTTCATACGAAATCAAGTAAATCACGAATATATTACATTAAGTTGTACCGAATTTGAAACACACAATATTACAACAAGTTCTGCTTAATTGAAAACAAACGATTGAAACAAACAACTGAAACTGAAAACAAACAACTGAAACAATTGAAAATGCAAACAACATTCTAATGGAAACTAAGGCCTCATCCTCCGAATGTGTTCAATCAAGTCATGTTTGAGTGCGTCATGCTGGATGTAACTCTCCATCATCCTTTGATTCTTCCTGTAATCAACAAAATCATTCAGAACAGATGGACGTGTTGTGATTGTCACGTCCCTAAGGATGTCTGCATTGTACTGCAAGTTGCCTTCGGCGCATTCCTTAAGCCAGTCTTCGATTGCTTGGTCGTAGTTTAAGTAATTGTCACGCTCATCCTCGACTATCATGTTGTGAAGAACGATGCAACAATCCATTATCTGTTGGAGTTGTAGCCTGCTATGTGGAAGGGCCGGATGCTTGATAATATGAAACCGAGCTTGTATAACTCCAAAAGCACGTTCCACATCTTTCCGGAAAGATTCTTGGCGCGTGCTGAACTTCTGTAGTTTGTGAGTCGTAGGATTGGGAACGGCAGGTACGAATGTTGCCCAATTTAGGTAGATGCCATCGACTAGGTAGTAAGGCATGTTATACTCACGACCATTGATATGAAAGCGCACGTCAGGTGACACACCGTTGAGGAGATCGTCGAACAAATGTGATCGTTCGAGCACCGTCTTATCATTGAATTTTCCAGAAAGTCCAAAGAATGAATGCCAGATCCAAGTATCTTGGGTGCAACAGCTTCGAGAATAAGAGTGGGCTTTCCGCTCCTGCCTTGAAATTGACCGGCCCACGCCTTTGGACAATTCTTCCACTCCCAGTGCATACAATCGACACTTCCAATTATCCCGGGGAAGCCTCTACTTGCGTTGATTGCAAGAAGCCTTCTCAAATCATTTTCAGTAGGCTTCCGCATGTAATCCGTGCCAAAGCGTTGTACGACTGCGATACATAATCGATTAAGACATTTAATAGTCGTGCTTTCACCCATTCTGCAATACTCATCAACACCGTCTGCGCAAAGCCCATAGGCTATCATTTTCATGACTGCGGTAAACTTTTGGTAAGGGGTTAAACTCGGTGTACCAGCCGCATTGACGCTGTCGTGGAAGTAGGTGTCCGTCTCCATCACACCGGCCATCACTCTGTCGAACAATTCCCTCCTCATCCGGAACCTCCGTCTGAATTGGTTTGCGTAGGTAGCTCTTGGAGCAAAGTAGTCATCGTACAATTGCACTCCCCATTGCATTCTACTCCTATCAATGTACGCACGTTTCTTCTTTTCTTTTTGTGGCTTCTTTGATCGTTCTTCATACTGCATGGATTGTTCTATCATGCTTGGCAAGTTTTGGATGAACTGCTTTTCCATTACTTTGTAGTTCGAGGACGAACCACCATCATTGAATTGTTGGTTGAATTGTGGGTAGAATTCTGGGTAGATTTCTGCAGTAAAGTTTTGGAGGAAGCTATCGGTGGATGAAGATGATGAAGATGATGAAGACATGATTATCTTTCGAGGGTGGAAGTGGTTGTGGATGCAATTGGATTGTGTTGGTTGGTGTGTCTGATTGTAAGTTCTGAGATGCTATTAAATAGAGAAAGTCAGCTGGAAAATTCAAATTCAAATTCAAATTAAAGATAAGATTCCCGACAAATTCAAATTCAAATTAAAGATAAGATTCCCGACAAATTCAAATTAAAGATCAGATTCCCGACAAATTCAAATTCAAATTAAAGATATGATTCCCGACAGATTCAAATTCAAATTAAAGATAAGATTCCTGACAAATTCATTTCAAATTCAAATTTCAAATTTCAAACAACACACTGATTTTATTACAACGGACATCGATCTCTCACGAAAAGGAAATACAAGCACACCACACTTGGACATAAAATTAAAATACGAACAAAGCACACATGCATTAAAGTAAAATAAAAGCAGACCACCATTTCTGCCTACTCATCAGGAAACAACTCCATCTTAAGACGGTCGAACACTAGCTGCTCATCAGGCATTAAATCACGGACAACCTTTTTTGCTAGATATTTGGTATACATCTTCAACTTCTTGAAACGTAGTTCTTCATCTTGTCTCTTTTGTTGTTTCTCGGTTATCTCCTGGAAATAGAGAAACTTATGTTGGTCAAGCTCAATTGAAGCCGGATAAGTCATGGTGAACCGCAACATTTCTTCACTTATCGGACTTGAGCTAGAATTTCCATTTCTAGCCAACCTCTTGGCCACGTCACGTCCCATGGGATGTTTCTCCGGGGAGGTCACGACAAATGAACGTTTGCTCCCACCACTACTACCAGCACCCGCAGATGCCATTGGCTCATCTTCTCCCTCGTCACCACCACCACCGGCCTCTCCCTCCCGAGGCCTGTTCACATAATCATCCCAGCGTAAGTATTCCGCATGCTCCGGATACTTCTTCACGACATTCCATTGCTCCATATATGTGAAGTCCTCATTTTTCTTTGCTCTGTAGAGATCCTGGGAGTACGAAATTATTTGTTCATCGGTGTAGTTACCACTACGTTGACCAAGGAACTTGTGTGCTTTTTCGTGGCAGATAACCCACACAGATATGTGTTTTTTAAGCAACTGCAATCTCCCCCGGAGTGAGTCCTTGGTGCGCACATTCATATCAGAAATCATCCCATCCCTACGGGCGTTTTCGTATCTTTCGGACACCTTTCTGAAGATCGACTTGAGGTCTTGGTTCGTGCCGGTGATTGGGCACTGGCAAACCTCCGCGTAAGCAGTCAGAATGACCTCGTCCTCATGAATGTTGAAGTTGTGTCTCTTAGAACCACCACCACCAACTTTTTTAGCGGCTTTCTCTTTTCCTTTGCCACGACCACATGTTCTTTCCTCGGCCACGGGCGGCTCCGGATGAGTCTCACGAACAATCTCAGGGTATTGTTGAGAATCATAGAACATGGGTGTTTGTGAGGGTGGACTGTTGAAATACGGAACATACGGAGTTTCAGTTGGGTTTTGGAAAAGAGCTCGGTTAGGTGGGGGGGAGGGGGTTGGACGAAACATGTCATTCATGATAGAATCGTATCGTTCAGGATCGTTGTTTTTCAAGTAATTAAGATAGTGTTGTTGCTCGGGAGTCATTTTGGTGGATGGAAAAAATGGAAAGGAAAAGAGTTGAGAGAGTGTTTTGAATTTAATTAAGAAGAGAAAAATGAGTTGGAGAAATTGTGAGCAAACATATCCAAGATTGGTGTCTATTTATAGATCTCGAAAAGTTCTATCCGTTGGTAATTTTTATTTATTTTTTGCATTTTTATTTTAAAAGTTATGACCATTTGAAATTTAAATGGAAAAGTAAAAAAAAATTTAAAAAAAAGTAAACTAAAGTGGTGGACTCCACGCCACTTGCTGCTCCGTGTTTATGTTAAACGCGGTTGTAGCCCAAAACGCGGCTTGGGCCGCGTTTAATGTCCCCTTAAGCACGCTTAAGGGGACTGATGTGGCCAGTCTAACCGCATCCCCTAAATATTAAAACCTCCCTATATGTTATGTGATAATGTCAAGACTCTTAAAACTTTCCTATTTCAATCATAAAAAAATAAAAATAATAATTCAGTAGTACCTTTTATATATTTAGTTTATATATTTATTTATTTTATATTTATTATTTATTTATTTATGATACTTATTTATTTATTTATATATTTTATTTATTTATCTATTTTACATATTTATTTATTTATTTTATATATATATATATATATATATGTTGGACCATAATTTTAGGAGAGTTTTTAGGAGGGTATAAGTTTGAGATGGAATTTAAGATCTCCCTAGAAAATAAGGCTAGATTTATGTGGGCCCATCATTTTAGGTATCCTGAAGTTTAGTTGTTTTTTATCAATTTATTAAGTTTTATTTTGAATTTAGGATAGGAGTGTATTATAGGTATCGTGCGACCAAACTTATGTTGAGATTGAATTTCCATATAACAATGTATTTAGTTGATAGTTTAACTTTATGAGTACTTGAGACTAGAGGTGGTTGTATTGCTAATCGATATTAGGATATTAATCAAGGAATTAGAGATCTGTAATATAAAGTTATGGTTATTTCCTATTCCATCCATCCGTTATCTCAAAAAAGCTTTCTGGTTTAACTTTTTCCGCTCAACAGTTTCGATTGACTCCCAATTACTCTTAAACTATAATAATAATAAAGAATGTAATGAAATTGTATTATGAAAATTTAGGTTCTATATTTTCATAATATAATTTCGTTAAATATTTTATCATTATAATTTAAAAGTAATCGGGAGTCAAAGTTGAAAATTGTTGACCGAAAAAAATCAAACTAGAAAGTTCCTGATAGAACGGAGGGACTTAATTATCCAAAACCAATCCATGTGGTAATAGAGTTCATTCGTAGATTCATAATATGAGAATGTTAGTAGTACAATATATATTATCATTGGCAGTAGTGTTAGTCATAGATATCATAGCCTCCAGACCACGAGTTAACAGGCGAACTGGGATTTAGCCACGATTAATGGCGGACAGGAGGAATTGGTGTACAGAATCTACCAGATGAAGCCTAACGAAATCATCACCTAGAGAACAAGGCGGGAGAAAGTTAAGTTGATAATGATACTACAAAACATAAAACATAAGCACATCTTCGGTCATAGCAGCACTGACATGAAAATGAAAAGCATTATCATCAGAAGGTACCAACGTTGATTCTGCTTAATGTTATTGATAGTAGGCCAAGGGTGAATCCACCACTGCCTGCTACATACAATGGAAATGCCGTGCTGCCTCTTGGAGTGTCATTTACTTATGAAGAGATCAAGAAAGGAACCTTTACAAACGTGCTGGAAAGAACACAGAGTTTTGGTCAAATGACGGATGAGTATGCAAAGTCCAATTTCGACTGGTTAGACTTAGAACTCATTACATGATTAGCTCAGGGCTAAAGCATGGGCTGGATCAACATATCAAGTGATGTATCCGTGGGGTAAACCGTTGTATAGTTGCTCGTGATGGTGTGATTACTGCTATGGTTTCTCTTGCAGCAGGAGAGATTCACAAATTTGATGCTCAGTTCAGCAGCAATGCAGAGTATGTCTTGTTTTGGTGTTCTAATTGATTGGTACTAAAATCTGGCACAAACGGATATATACTTCAAATGGATGCATGTCAGCAGTATTTATTTAACAGCATTTTAAACCAGCCTAGAGAGAAAGAAAACTGAATGTGGCACATGTTTCTGCCTCTTTATATAATGTTAATAAACTAGGTCAAATCAAATTTGATCAACCACGAACCCCTATCGAACAAACAATCAATCCCAAACACCACTCACACTTGCAGAAATGTAAGAACACAGATTTGCGTGGTTCGGTTATGAATCATAACCTACATCCACGGTTGATACACACCAATCCAATACTCTCTTCTTCATTTGATTACAAGTTACAACACTCCAGCTCTGAATTACGATTTCTCAATCAACAGTCACCAATCACAGCGCTGGCTCTCGATTTTCAGTTTTAACCGAGCTAGAGCGACTGCTCTTTCAATTACAGAGAACATAAAAGAATGGGTGAAAATCAAAGCTTGGACGCTTTTTATATGACCAGGAGAACAGAGAAGGAAGCAAGCAGCAGGGGCCGTTTGATCAAGCACCAAACTTCTTCGAGCAACAAAACTTCTCATCGAACAGCTGAGATTGAACCACCTAACTTAACAGATAGCTCATGCTGCAAAATTATCTCTATATGCGCTTAAAATCTTCTGAATTTGCCAATAAACCCTCAAAACTTTACAATTTCCTGCACGCATCAAGACAACATTCTGAAGTAAATAATGTGTTCCGGAATAGTGAGAATGATGTTCAAATAGACCTTATGGTGAAACAAACAATAAAGGGAATGCTATGTATATATATACTTGTGTAACACACAGTACGTAATAACTAATGACTCTAATCTTCTACATGCGGTGCATAATTACATGATGAAGTAATCTTACATTATCAGTCAATATTGCATCTCATGGAATAGACTAAAAACAACTAGCAAAACAATGAAGGAATGTAACTAACCTGCAACCTGCTGCCAAGATGAAATATGTGAGTTTAAGATGACTGTCGGTTTGTATCTGCAACAGCGATATCAAGTCTAATTACTGTTCCTAGCTTCTTTGTTCTTCCTCGATTTCTTTGGCGCAGATGACTGCATCGTCAGTCACACGTTCCATGGTCAACACCTCAAATTTTTTACGAAGGGTAGATGGAATTTCTGAGAGCCTTTCACAGTTATTGATGTAAAGGAATTTAAGCTCTGGAAAGTGATCATTGTTGGCTGTCCAGCGCTTCAGGTCTGCTCTTTCAATGTGCAAGCATACAAGGTGAATGAAACCGCTACCAACAATTTCCGAATTATTTCCTTGGAATGCATTCTCTTTCAGTTTAAGCATCAAGCGAAAATTGGTGAGAATATGGACATCTTCCAATCCAAAGTACCATGCAACACAAGAATTTTGAGCTTTCGTGGGAAAACATGTGAATCTGGTTCGCACTTACATGAATTATCAGCTTCTCCTCCAAGAGACACTTGATGCACTAGCTTCAACTTGTAGGGAGAATCCAAATATCTTAAGCGCCTTGAATTACTAACGTAAGTAGGCTTGTTGCTTTTTACAAACTTCATCTGTGCAACTCTCAGGTGACAATCTACTGAGAGTTTGAAGCTTATCACTGCATTCACCTTCCCCAACTTTCCTAAACATGATTGATGCTTGTGTCTTGAAGTGCCTTAGTTGCCTCATCTTCCATATATCTCCTTTAACTTCAAGTGTGGGCGAGGGTGTCTCCACAATGAGAGTCTGTAGGTTCCATAGATCAGTAACGATCTCTGGAAGAATCTTGAAGGAAACATCTGCCACTGCAAGACTAAGGTATCTCATGTGATTTAGTTGTTGCACAAGCTTTGGTGGAAATTTTGGGAACTTCATATTTTTGGCATCGTACACTCTCAGCAATCCCAAGTTATCCGTGACAGATGCCATTTCTTTGGTTTCCAAAGTCATTGGAGACTCATTGAAGCATAAGAAAGAACGGGCTTTTGGAAGCTTTGTTTTTGTTGAAAAGAAGTCAACAACATTGGATTGGATACAAAGGCGACGGTATTTTGCAATGCTCTCACGTGGTTCAGCCTTACTTATCTCTTGGAATAAGTTTAATTTCCCACACGTGCCTTCTCGTTTGCAAATTTCACGAACCGAGTCGTGAATATGACATATTTTAGCCTCGCCACCAGGCTTTGCAAACCTAACCATCACCAAGTTCCGATTGATGAGCTCTTTCAAGTTGTTGTGGGCAACTTCATCCAACCTCTTTCCCCGACTTTTCTGTATGAAGCCTTCGGCTATCCACAACCGAATCAGTTTCTTAAGGGGGATATCGACATCTTCAGGAAAAACACCCAAATAGAGAAAGCAGTTTCTCAACTCATAAGGGAGTTTATCATAGCTAAGAGATATAATACTCCCCAACAATTTCTTCGCATCTCCCTCGATGAGATAGTTTCTGACGCTCATCGAGACTTCCTCCCATTCTTTCTTTATTGCTGTAATGTTATCACCTGACCTTGATATTTTCTCCTCCGAAATTCCTTCAATGACTATGATTGAAAGAGGTAGCCCTTTACAATCAGTTACGATGTCCTTACCAACACCCACCAGCTCTTGAGGCACATTTTCAAGCTTGCCAAACATCTCATACCGGAGATGCTCCCAACTCTCGTTCGCGGTTAGGAATCTCAGGTTGTAGGCAAATGATTGAGACTCAGGTTCCAACCCAACTATGCGGGAGCTCTTCTGCTCAAAATTACAATAAAAGAGAGAAAGAAGTCATTTGACAGAGCATGGAGAAACTAAACCTGTTGTAATGAAACTACTAATACATGCAGATACCCTAGAATCAATGCTGCTAACTATGGTAATGCAATGATACATCAACACAAATTCAGTTAACAACTTTATGAAAATTAAAAGCCAGATGTACATAACTAACACATCATAATTCACAGCCTTAAGAACGTAAAAACGAGGGCAGCCGTGTTTTCTGTTCCTGGTTATACAAGCAGTCTCATTTAATCAAAAACAGATTCATGGTTAGCTGACCTAGGACATAGGCCATTAGGCATTCGGCATGCATCTGACAAAAGATTATACAACTATACATGATTTGGATCATAAAAATGAAAACAATACGATTCCATATATAGGTAGATTACTCTCTTTAAAACCCATCCATCTTTTTAAACAAACAACTTGAATCTACACTATTACACAAACAAAAACTTAACACCATTTGCATTGATCCAAAACTGCTGGTATAATGTTATGACCTTTTGCTATGATTATAATCAACACACGTTCATGTCAAAATTATTTGATTAACTGCATGTAAATCACAATTACGTGTATATACAATATACTTTAACTAACCAGTTTTGATTACATAATTATTAGCCAAAACCAGTAGCTTTTTATATCAAACAACATAAAAAAAAAAAAAGCACCAACATCATAGTTTCAAGCCTTGACCATCATATTTATAACTTTCAATAGCCCTGTCAAATATAGGTTTATATAGATCTGACCTAAATCAAGCCACAATGGGATCAGATCATAAATGAGTCAACTTTTCCTTTTTTTTTTTCACAAGATGGTTTCTAATCCAGATCTGAATCCAAACCACTTCAATCTATGCTAGAACCAACTCGGATCCAACACTGAATAATGGAGTAACACTTTTGAAACACAAAAATCATACTCTCAGGCGTTGACCATATCTTTTTAACTTTTAAGATCCAAGTACTAATAAGTTGACTTACTATTTTCGGAAATTCCTTAGTTTTTCTTACCCAATCTTAGCAACACAATCAAATCAAGCACAAATATGAACAATCTAAACAATCCAGGAACATAAACAAACACAAAACTATTCCAGAAACTACGAAATGAACGAAAAGAAAACATTTAACTACCTTCCTGGCGTCTCTTCCTCGCATCAGTCACGCAAGTGTCGATGGTATCTTCGATACTGTCGTAAACAGCTTCTCGGATCAGTTTTTCCAACTTCTGGAAGGCTTCATCCTTCTTGTACCTTATGGAATCATCCTCTAGAACGGCCTTGAAGTGGCCGGGTTCTTCGTTCAGCAGCTTCAGCTCATGCTCGGCACTGCCGATCAAGTCGGCATGGAAACCAACACTGGAATCCATCTTTGGAAGGGATTGGAGTTTGGAGAGAGGATATGAGTTCTGCAGGTATGGTATGAGTGGAAGAATATATAATTGGTGAGCTATGGTTCTCTTTTTCAACACGTCTCCATTCTAGAAATACTATACTACTATTAAAGACCCACCATAAGTTTCCGGACCTCCCGATGATAAAGACTGTGTTATCTATATAATATATAAAAGCAGAGTTCACATTCTAAAAATATCAACCAATCAGAATGCTCAATTCAAGTTCATGCTGACGTGTTTTGGCAAAAAAAAAAAGTTCATGCTGACGTGTCAATTTCTCATTTAATTGGAATAAATTTATTTTAAAATTCACTTGAAAAACATTGACTAAAAATAGAATAAAATTAAAATTCAACTAAGCATATGCCAAAAAATAATTAATCTAACTCAAAATATTATCTCCTAAGCGTATTCCTGAAAATAAACGTGGTGAAAATATAATCTCCCCAAATTCAATTAACACTAGAATTTCTATCTTATAATCAAAATTTTGATTCCTCTATCGAAAATTTCATGTATACATTAAAAAATAAAAAAAATGACAGAAAAAGAAGGTATAATATTTTAATTACTTTGTATTTATGTCACTACTCATGAATTTATTCAACAATAATTTAGAATAATAGATATATTTGCCATGTATATTACACAAAAAATTAGAATAACACTCATATTTGGTGATACTATTTTGAATATGTCTATCAATGAAAATGAAAGAAAATATCATTATGTATTTTATTTGATATTTATTTAGCGTCTAGGTAATTTAGAACGAAAGATATGTTTGATATGTATATTCCGCAATAAATAAGAACTACAATAACATTCGAATCAATGATGGTACTATCATATAAACTTTTTATCCATAAAAATTATTTTAGAAAATAGTTATTTATTTATTATTTAATACTACCATCGTCCCTGTATAAGTTTATCATTTGCTTTGTATAGGGTAAAACTCATTTCAGTTATTCCGGAGTGCCCTTGTCCAAATTAGGTAGTCTAGAGTGCGCCATGTTCAATTTAACACACTGACCAATTTAGATACTTCATTGCAAGTTTTTAACACACTCACCAATTTTGGTACTTTTCCAATTTAACGTAAAAAATGTGAACAATACAAGCGTGTGATAGCCACTCACTTGAGGGACCAAAATTCTCAAGACAATAGGAAAATTGGCATGTTTTATACAATGCATTAAAATCCCAGTTTGGTACTCCAAAGTACCAAAAGTGTATATAGCACCCGTCCATTTTTCATTTTTTTTTTTTTTTGCAATTTTTTAATTCTTATTTTATTCGCTATTGTCGATATGTCGGATGTGTTACCATGCTTGAATTATTCAAATTGAAAAAGTATCAAAATTGGCAACGTGTTACAATAAAGTAAATAAATTGGACACGGGCGCTCTCTGGATTACCAAAAATAGATTTATTCGAATATTACGAGTGGAAGCATGAGATGTTGATTATTGATTGGAAGATAGAAAGTTGAAAATAAAGAGAGAAAGATGAAACTAGAGAGAGGGAAATGAGAGGAAAAAAGCGAGAGGTCTCTCAAAATGTGAACAGTACCTGGTGCCTCTTTAATTGAAACCCAAATGTGAGGTCAATTATAGACGTCGAGAGGCCTCTATAGTCCAAATCCAAATATGTTGTAGGAGTTTTGTTGAAAGACTATTAACTCCAATATATGAACGCATTTGAGAAAAATAGAGTGAAGGTGATATAGAATCTATGGCAAGTTCATGGTCACGGGGCAAATGAAAGACATTCATGTGGATGACAATATACCCAGTCTTAATTATGCCGATATAATTTATAATAGTGGATGGGTTTGATTGTGTTCCATAATAATTAAACTAATAATTGCATTTGACGGGACTACCATGTAGCCTATCTATTCATATAAGTGTATACTGATTTTATCCTATTTTGAAATTCAAGAGACTAAGGGGTTTTGATGAATGAAAATTGAAATCCAATATTGGAACACATTTGATGAAAATAGGGTGAACGTGATATGGGATCTATGGCAAGTTCATGATCACGGGGGAAATGAAAGACATTCATGTGGATGACATTACACTCAGTCTTAATTATGCTGAAACACCGGATGTGTTCGAATGGTGTACTCAAGTGATAATTTACAATAACAATCACAATAGATGGGACTACCATGTAGGCTTCTATCTATAATAAGTGTATTCTTACTTATCCTATTTTGAAGTTCAACATAATATTAGAGATTTTGTTGAATGACTATTGAACTCCAATGTTGGAACCCATTTAATTTGAGGAAAAAACAGAGCGAAGGTGATATAGGATCCATGACAAATTCATGGTCACGGGAAAAATGAAAGACATTCATGTGGATGACATTATACTTAGTCTTAATTATGCTGAAATAATTTATAATAGTGGATGGGTTTCATTGTGTTCCATAACAATTAAAATAATAATTGCATTTGATAGGACTACCATGTAGGCTATCTATCCATAATAAGTGTATACTGGCTTTATCGTATTTTGAAATTCAAAAGATTAAGGGTGTTCCTGAATGAGAACTGAAATCCAATATTGGAACGCATTTGAGGAAAATAGGGTGAACGTGATATGGGATCTATGGCAAGTTCATGATCACGGGGCAAATGAGATACAATCATGTTGATGACATTATACTCCGTCTGAATTATGTTGAACCAGTGGATGTGTTCGATTGGTGTACTCATTTGATAATTTACAATAACAATCACAATAGATGGGACTACCATGTAGGCTTCTATCTATAATAAGTGTATTCTTACTTATCCTATTTTGAAGCTCAACATGATATTAGATGTTTTGTTGAATGACTATTGAACTCCAATATTGGAACCCATTTAATTTGAGGAAAAAACAGAGCGAAGGTGATATAGGATCCATGACAAATTCATGGTCACGGGGAAAATGAAAGACATTCATGTGGATGACATTATACTCAGTCTTAATTATGCCGAAATAATTTATAATAGTGGATGGGTTTCATTGTGTTCCATAACAATTAAAGTAATAATTGCATTTGATGGGACTACCATGTAGGCTATCTATCCATAATACTGGCTTTATCCTATTTTGAAATTCAAAAGATTAAGGGCTTTGCTGAATCTGAATGAGAATTGAAATCCAATATTGGAACGCATTTAAGGAAAATAGGGTGAACGTGATATGGGATCTATGGCAAGTTCATGATCACGGGGCAAATGAAAGACATTCATGTGGATGACTTTATACTCGGTCTTAATTATGCTGAAACAGTAGATGTGTTCGATTGGTGTACTCATGTAATAATTAACAATAACAATCACAATAGATGAGACTACTCTATAGGCTCTCTATCTATAATAAGTGTATTCTTGCTTATTCTATTTTGAAGTTCAACATATTAGGGGTTTTGTTGAATGACTATTGAACTCCAATATTGGAACCCATTTAATTTGAGGAAAATAGAGCGAAGGTGATACATGATCCATGATAAGTTCATGGTCACGGGGAAAATAAAAGACATTCATGTGGATGACATTACACTCAGTCTTAATTATGACACATATGAATATTATGCATGTACGTGTTACGTTTGAAGATGAAAAATACATCATGTTAAGTATTTTGTAAATTCAACATGTTTCCTTTGGTAAAAGTGGAGTATTATATGACCATGTTCATAGGGCAAAGGAAAGACATTCATATCGAAAATAGCATTGTACCGATGGTTGTTGGAGGTCGATAATAGTACCAATGCCAATGAAAATGATAATGGGGAGATATTAAATTGACATATGACATTCTAATTCAATGAAAAAATACATCCTATTAAGTTTTTGGATACTATAAGATGTTCCAGTTAAGAGTTGATGAGTGATAATGCTTATGATAAACATAGACCGAGATGGAGAGATAAACAATTGTGTAACAATACACATATGAGCAATATCTTTCTTTATTTGTTATTCCACATAATCAAATTTATATAGTAACAAGTGTGCGCACAACTTTTTTATGCCCCGTCGAGTACTCGACGGGTTAATTAACTAGTATAACAATGATAAAACAAGACGTATTATTTACTTACCTAAATAATAAACACCAGATATTACAACTATAATATACAAATTTTACTAATTCAATTATTCGTTAAGACCTACTTCCTTCATATTTTAATACTAGAATTCATGTCACACGCTACGCGTATGCAACGTGTGCTATGATCTCTTTGTAAACCATTACTACTTCGTAATCTACTGTATTTGGTATAATTGACATGTAGTTTATGTAATGGAATAATAATGGAAGAAGAATGTTATGATCTCTTTGTAAACCATTACTACTTCGTAATCTACTGTATTTGGTATAATTGACATGTAGTTTATGTAATGGAATAATAATGGAAGAATAATGGAATTTACAATTTCTTGTTTAAGACCAATTTGTAAGTTGAGACCGTGAGACCAAAGCATTCCGGATCATCCATTGTACTGTATCAAATCTCGCGGGTCATGTTATAACCCGGTTTACTCCTTTCGGGTCATTAAACGGGTTATCTATAAATAATAGAATTGACCCATTTCTTTTCATTTTCCGTCATTGATCGATTGAAATATCAGAGAGTAGAGAGAGAAAGTAGAGAGAGAAAGTCTCATGTTGTTCTCGTCGCCGCAATCGAAGCTTCAAACGTCATCTCCTCCGCCTGAATTAAGCTCGCCGTCATCATGTTCGTCTTCTTCAGCTGTTGAAGGTTTGATTTCGTTCCTTTCTGTTGTTTTTCACTCATTTTCGAAATCCTAGTTTACTCATTTTCGCTTGAATCATCGTCTCCGCCGCCTGAATCGTCTCCTCCGCGATGAGGTTCCCTGTCCTTTACGTCTTCTTACATTTTGGTGAATTGATTTCAAAATTCTAACTCTACATTCTCTCCGATTTTGCTATGTTTATGCAGTTAATCCTCACAAGTCAAAGCTTACTTTTGCTCGATTTCATCATCT
This sequence comes from Plantago ovata, assembly GCA_028274465.1. Classification (NCBI taxonomy): domain Eukaryota; kingdom Viridiplantae; phylum Streptophyta; class Magnoliopsida; order Lamiales; family Plantaginaceae; genus Plantago; species Plantago ovata. Next base: position 21,584,684 of record CM051458.1, read on the forward strand.
CTTTCTTCCCTCACATTTATGTAAGTTTCTTGATCTCCGTGTTTTCGATTTTGGTCGATTTTATGTAAGTCGAAGTTAATTTCATTCACTTCTGCTCGATTTCGCATGCGCTCGTTTTCATCTGTGTTTCGATCTGTGTTTCCTGCATTTTTTTCTGTTCATTTATTCGATTTTTGCTGGTGATCGATATTCTATGTTGTTTGTTTGTAAGGTTTACTTTGAGGTTTACAAATACTGTTTGGTTTGATTCAGTGTGTTAAGGTTTGTCTTAGATAGCATTGAGTTTCTGTTTAAATTATGTTGCATAATTTATGCATAAGGTTTGCTCTGTGTGGTTTCCATTCATCCGTTTTACATATATAATGTGTAAGGTTTAATGGAGGTTTATTTGAGTTTTACAAATCCATTTTAATTGATGGAATTGTATTGTTATCTTGCTACATGTATCATATAAAACTGAAACCTGTATCTTTGTGAAATTATAAGTTTTTCCTTTCTATTCTGCAAAGATAAAACTCAAACCTACTTCAGATAAAACTCAAACTTCTATACATTAATATGGTGCTTGAGGATAAATTTCATTTTTTTGAGTTTTATTTGATGCTTGTTTGAGTTTTATTTGATGCATGTTTGAGTTTTACCACTGCTGTCCATGCTCATATTTTTATATGCATTTTTTATTCAAATTTAACACAATGATAATGGTTCCTTTTTCATTTTGTAGTTTATTGAATTATAATTGTTCCTTTTCCATTTTTTTTTAAAGATAAAACTCAAACATGGATCATATAAAACTGAAACATGTATCTTTGTGAAATTATAAGTTTTCCTTTTCTATTCTGCAAAGATAAAACTCAAACCTGCTTCAGATAAAACTCAAACTTCTATACATTAATATGGTACTTAAGGATAAATTTCATTTTTTTGAGTTTCATATGATGTTTGTTTGAGTTTTATTTGATGCATGTTTGAGTTTTACCACTGCTGTCCATGCTCATATTTTTATATGCATTTTTTATTCAAATTTAACACAATGATAATGGTTCCTTTTCCATTCTGTAGCTTATTGAATTTAACACAAATTTACCACTGTTGTCCATGCTCATATTATATTTGAGTTTTACTTATATTATGTTTGAGTTTTACTTGAGTTTGAGTGTTTTGAGTTTATTTTCTTTGTGTTTTTTTGCAGCAATCATGATTAATATTTGCACTTATGATTCTAATGAAAAGAAAGGTAAGGGAGTTGATGCTACTGTAAAGGGAGCACCGAAAAAGGTTCAAAATGTTCGTAGGTCAACGAGGAATGAGTCCAGTGATGCTACTGTAAAGGTTCAACAACCTCGTAGGTCAAAGAGGAAACAACCTACAAACAGAGATGATGGTAAGTGTGTTTGAGGTTTGATACACCCTTAGTTTTAGTTTGAGCTCTTAGTGTATGTTTGAGTTTTATATGCTCTTTGTTTTGAGTTTTATTTTGGTGCTTGTTTGAGTTTTACCACTGTCCATGATTTTTATATGCATTCCAGACTGAGTTTAACATTGAACATTCATAGAAGTAATTCAATTAATTTTCAGGATATTTAGGGTTCATCAAATCATCTAGGCTTTTAGAAAAATATACACGCTTAGTTTTAGTTTGAGGTTTGAATTTTATATGCTCTTTGTTTTTTGAGTTTTATGTGGTGCTTGTTAGAGTGTATGTTTGAGTTAAGTTGTGTTAACTCTTGTATGCTGTTTTGTAGGGAATCAAAAGGAAAAGGACTTTGAGATACCTTCTGACGATGGTACACCTTCGAATTCTTTCGATACTCCTCAGAGTAAGAAAAGAAAATGTGATGATGATGATGATGATACTTCTGAGTACTCAGCTTCGGAGGCTTCAAAAGATAGTGTCAGAAATCCTAAGACACTTGATGTTGCTGTAGTCAAGCAAAGGAGGAAGGCTGCTGATAAAGGCCCAACGGGAAAGAAGGAAATTGTGACAGTCTCACAAAAGGGTATATAAATGAGTATATATATTTTCTTTATGTTTATTTATTTCTTACATATATTATATTATTCTGATTATTAATGTTTACTTTTTTATTTTTTAACTATGGCAGTGGAATCAAAAAAATCAAAGGTCAAGAAAGTTGTGGTTGTAGCAAGGAATGGTATAACAACATTAATTAACGATAATTTTGCTCTGTATATAAAATTTTGCTTTGTAAATGTGTAAAATTCTGCTCTCTGTATGTATTGTTCTGTAAATTTGTTAAGAATGATGTTTAAGAATCATGTTATTTGTGATATTTCTCTGCTTTGTATCTAATTTTTTGCTTTGTAAATGTGTAAAATTCTGCTCTGTATCTTTGTGAAATTATAAGTGTTCCTTTTCTATTCTGCAAAGATAAAACTCAAACCTGCTTCAGATAAAACTCAAACTTCTCTACATTAATATGGTGCTTGAGGATAAATTTCATTTTTTTGAGTTTCATATGATGTTTATTTGAGTTTTATTTGATGCATGTTTGAGTTTTACCACTGCTGTCCATGCTCATATTTTTATATGCATTTTTTATTCAAATTTAACACAATGATAATGGTTCCTTTTCCATTCTGTACCTTATTGAATTATAATTGTTCCTTTTCCATTTTTTTTTCAAAGATAAAACTCAAAAATGGATCAGATAAAACTCAAACCAACACCAGATAAAACTCAACTTCTCTACATTAATATGCTGCTTCAGGATAAATTTCATATTTTTTGAGTTTCATTTGATGTTAGTTTGAGTTTTATCTGATGCAGGTTTGAGTTTTACCACTGCTGTCCATGCTCATATTTTTATATGCATTTTTTATTCAATTTAGACAAGTCTGATTGGGAAACTAAATATGTAATGCATATACTGATATTAACACATTTTATTTTAAACTAATATACATTATTTTTCTACCTAGTCTAAACTTCAAATCTGAGACCCTATCACAAACGTCTAACATGATAACACGAACATAATATTTGAACGTAATAAACTGACCTACCTAATCTACTGTCAATGTTATAGCATTTTCCACACATGTAATAAGGCCTAGATTACATTGAATAGAATGCCATTCTGCAAGCTTCTACGATTGCGATCATTCTCATCAATCGTATGCTCCACGTCCACGTCTATCTCCTGTGTTGTAGCAGCAAAGTAGAGTTCGCTATCATCAATTCCAATGCGCTGCTCAGTTTGGTGAAGCGTCATTCCCAAATTCCAGAAGTAGTCGGCCACATCATTAGGATTGAATGGACGTATGTCTTCCCGATGGTTGTTTGAAACCGATATTCCGGTATTAGTTCCTGACACCAATACGATGTGAGGCCTTGAAAACCTTATATGATTGCTCAAGTCAGCCTCATAGTTTCTTGGAATGACGTTGCTATCTTCAATGGTATGTGCTTGCATTCAACCATATGAACCTGTATCTATATCGGTGCGATAGGCGTTCTTCCAAATCCATTGATATCGTAACATTCCAATTATATTCTTCTGTCAGACGGACATTGATTTTTAGTTCATGCTCCGTCGATATAGATATGAATTTCCAGAATGCTTTGCCGCGATGTTCAACCAGTGTTCGTGGGTTATCAATGTTGATAGTTTCAATATGTATGTGCGACATTTTTTTACTTTTTTTCTGTGTTTTGCTGTTTCGAGAATTTCCAGAAATACTTCTTTCTGTTCTTCTGTGTTTTGATGTACTCGATTGAATGTTGATGATCAAACTGATGTTGTCCTCAATATTTATAGGAGTGCACAAACCTGTTATCAAGAGTCATGTGTTTTTCATGAACTGTTTTGTCCATTGTTGGAAGTGTTTTATCAAGAGTCATGTTTTTTCATGAACTGTTGTCTTAACACGCTAGTTCCTTACCAATAGCAGAAAGAAGCGGCTTTTCTTATTAATAACTAAAAGAAGCGTTTCTTCAAAAATAAAAAAATAAAAAAATAATAAAATTAACACAAAATGAATAATATCTCAGTCATTTTTATTTCTCTCAAAGGGTTTCTCTCTAAACCGTTTCTACTTCTTTCAATTGTCGACATACAAGATGAATCTCACAGTCTGTTTGGATCAAATCTGTGCCGGCGACCGTGTCTGCAAGCCTGTGTTGAAGGTTATTAGTATCAAACAAACAAATGTGGATCCATCAACAACAAAGCGTTACAGGTTTACTCTATTTGATTCTCTCAATACTCACCATGCCATGCTTTGTACAAACCTAAATTTTCGAGTGAAGAATAACCTTGTTCGTAGTGGATCTATTATTGAGCTGAATGATTACACCTGCTGTACAATCCGAGATCGAAAGTAATTTTCTGTACTCTCAATTTATATATTCATTTTAATTTGTGTATTCATTTTGTTCGTTTGTGTGTGTATGCTTGATGTTTCGAGTTTTACATATATTCGGTTTGATGTAATTGTTCATGGCATATGTGTATTTTTTGTCGTTTTACTTGGTGTTGTTATTATTGTAGCTTGTTGATGAAATGATAATGTTTCGTGATAAAACTCAAACAAGCACAATATAAAACTCAAACAAACACTATATAAAACTCAACATGTCTACATGGTGCTTTAGGATAAGTTTTATGTAATTGAGATTTATATGCTGTTTGTTTGAGTTTTATTTTCTGCTTTTTTGAGGTTTACCACTGTCCATGCATGTTATAACTTATCATATCATTTTTTTTTCAGGATCATTACTGTAACGACCCGACCAATCTGGCCGGTGTGGTTACTCCTGGATGGACCCACACACGTCCCAACAGTATGATATTGTCCGCTTTGGGCCTGAGCCCGCACGGATTTGCTTTTGGAATCACCCAAAAGGCCTCATACCATGTGAGAGTGGTGGTCTAACATATATACCCTTTATTCTAATCACTCTCAAGTGATGTGGGATGCGGGGCATTACAAACTACCCCCCTTAAAGCCTCGACGTCCTCGTCGAGCGCCTTAAGTGGTGGGGGTGACAAACTGACAATAACCTTTACCAACCGTCCACCCGGTGCAGGGCTTTGGGTTGATCTAGGCTCTGATACCATTTGTAACGACCCGACCAATCTGGCCGGCGTGGTTACTCCTGGATGGACCCACACACGTCCCAACAGTATGATATTGTCCGCTTTGGGCCTGAGCCCGCACGGATTTGCTTTTGGAATCACCCAAAAGGCCTCATACCATGTGAGAGTGGTGGTCTAACATATATACCCTTTATTTCAATCACTCTTAAGCGATGTGGGATGCGGGGCATTACAATTACTATTGTGGGATTCAGAACTATCTTGATAGATTCAACATGTATTGGTAGTTCAAGTATGTTTGTCAACGCACAACAAGAAGTTACTCAAAACACAAGACCTCTTGCACAAGCTGACAACCAAATGCAGAAGTCGAGGATGAATCCAATATCATTGAATGAAGCAAACAAGTTGAAAATGAAATTAAATAAATTTACTCCCATTTCTGCTCTGACTACACTTAATCGTAATTGGATTATTAAAGGTCGAGTTACTGCAAAAAATGAGGTACGACACTTCAACACTGAGAAAGGGCATGGTAAAGTGTTTTCGTTTGATGTGTTGGATTCTGGTGGAGGTGAGATCCGTGCCACATGATTTAATGCTGTTGTTGACAAAATTCATGCATCTATTGAAGTTGGTAAAATTTATGAAATATCAAAAGGTAACTTGAAAGCTGCCCAAAAGATGTTCAACTGTCTTAATAGTCGATGGGAAATTTATTTGGAGACATCATCATTGGTTAAGTTGTGCTCTAATGAAGATGATTCTATACCAAAGCAGATGTTTTGTTTCAAATCCATTGAAGAAATTGCAAATACAAAAAGTGATGTTGTAGTTGATTTGATAGCTGTGGTATCAACTGTTGATGCTTTTGTTCCTTTTATGAGAAAAGATGGAATGCAAACTCAAAGAAGATTTCTGAACTTGAAGGATCAATCAGGACGAAGTATAGAGTTTACCTTGTGGGGAGGTTTCAACAGTAAAGAAGGTGAACAACTTTATGAAATGGTACAAACTGGGAGATCTCCTATTTTGGCCGTGAAATTTGCTAAAGTGAGCAATTTTAGTGTGAAATCAATCTGCACGATATCTTCTACTCGACTGTTCATCAATCATGTTTCTGTAGAGGCTTCTTCCTTAAGATAATGGTTTGATAATGGTGGAAAATAAATATTATTTGAATCTATTTCTAGGCCAACTTTGACTGCAGGCCTAAAAAAATTTGTTCCCAAAACATTGTCACAAATAACAGATGAGCGACTTGTAATGTCAAAATCACCAGACTGGATTTCATGCAAGGCCACATTAATGTTCATTCACAATAATAGTTTGTACTACACAGCATGCCCTCTCAAAGTAGGTGATAGAATATGCAGAAAGAAAGTCACACAAACTGTGGACTCAAAATGGTGGTGCGATACCTGTAAGAAGGAATTTAAAGATTGTGATTATCGATATCTGCTTCAAGCTCAATTCCAAGATCATACTGGTGCAGCTAATGTCACAACATTCCAGGAAGTAGCTGAAAAAATTGTTGGTCATTCTGCCAAAGCAATTCATTTTTTACAAGATGCTGCTGGACCTGAAACTATTCATGACATATTGCATGGTTGCATGTTTAAGCAGTACAATCTCAAGCTTAAAATAATGGAGACCAATTATTACGATGAAAAGAAGGTGGCGATTACAGTTGTCCACACAGAGATGGTGAATTATGCACAAGAGGTTCAATATCTGGTGGATTTGATTTCGAAGTTTTAACTTCGTTGAACATGTTTTATTCACCCATCCTTTTGATATTTTATTCATATTTTTAATTTGAAATTTGTCTGTAATAACTCAGATTAGTACTACTTTCAGTCATATTTTGTAAACACTTTTATAATTCTGTTTTATATGTTTTTTGAGTTTTATATGCTGTGTGTTTGAGTTTTTTATGGTGCTTGTTTAAGGTTTACCACTGTCCATGAGTTTTATTTTTGCATTACACGCTGAGTTTAACATTGAACATTCATGGAAATATATTACATGATCCCTTTACAAATGTTTAATTGTGCACCGCATCCAAAACCCCTAAACCCTAATTATGATGGTAGAATCCGGAAGTAATTCGATTCATTTTTCAGGGTGTTTGGGGTTGACCAATCCATCCAGGCTTTTAGAAAAATATACAACCTTAGTTTAGTTTGAGGCTTGAGTGTATGTTTGAGTTTTATACGCTGTGTGTTTGAGTTTTATGTTGTGGTTTGTTTGAGGTTTACCACTGAGCATGAGTTTCATATGCATGACAGTTTGAGTTTAACCTTCATAGAAATTTTTTCAATTTTTGAACAACTGTCACCATAAACATGAGGAAAATCAAGAAAAACAGAGTATCAATATTAATGGGACAGAGTCTACAAAATTCTAAATCTTAAAGAAAGAAATACAATATTGAAATCAAGGAACATAGTCCACAAAAGAATAGAGTACTGAATTTTTTATCTATTCCTTGTTTCATCAAATAACTTGTTCCTTCCTGGGGAAACTTGCTGCCTCTGTGGCTGAACCTTTTTTCTTTCTTGGATTCTTCTCAATAGCACCCTTTATCCTTTTAGGCTTTCGTCCTTTTGTTTTTTCTTTTTCAGGATTACGCACTACAAGCATATTTTCTGTGCCATTCCCTGCTTCCTCCCCATTAGGTGTTTCAGAAATGGTTTGTTCCTTCCCCTTCATTATAAGATTAGTTTCATCCAAAGCTTTTTGGTATGCTTCTTCTATAATCATTTTTGCCCTATCATTTCCTTCATCTTTTATAATCAAGTTGAACCAGCTTCTGGACATTTGATGCCTCCAAGCAATTGAATCTGGTGCATTTTTCACAGTACTAATCTTATCTCTTTGCATGTCAAACACATGACGCTTTATATCTTTAGTCCAATGTCGAAGAATATAGTCCTCAGGAATTGAAACAACATTGTGTTGATGGAAAACACGAATGCAATGTTGGCAGAGCCATCCTCTTTCTTCAAACAACATACAACTGCATTTAACCTTTATCACTCCATCAATTTGAGAATATGTAACTGTTGAAATCCCATACTTTTCTTCATTTGGAATGACATCATATATGAAAGTATGTTGATCAGAAGATTTCAGATCAACTCCATTGGTAATAGAGTAAATGAACTGTTTTTCAAACTCCCCATAAATTTTGACAGTGTAGATCTGCATATCATTGACAAATTCACATGCATTAAATTCAAACAATCATCATAGAAAACTCACGCAATTCTGTATAAAGTTTTTTTAGTATTTTTTAACTTTGCACCATGTTGTAGAATCTTATGCTGAGAGTATAGCATTGGATGTGTTGTACTGCATAAAAACTCATTTTGAACCTCTGTTGATCTCCACCTCTCAACCATTTCATCAAATAAATCAAAAAATTGTGTCAGAGATGTATGCTTGTTCGAGTTAAACGATACAGCGTTGTTCGTACTCTCACTCCTTTGTGATGACAATATCCCAGCAGAGAAGATATCTTTATTCAGAGCTCTACACCACTTGTCACGTAACCCATAACACTTTATAAACCACTTTTTATTAGGGTCATCATGTTCGGTGTACAAGTTGTAAGTTTCAACCATTGTCTTCCATGTTTCCTCAAACACATCCTTGTCTCTACATATTTTCAGGCAGAATAGGAATGTTTTCTTGAATTCCTTGTTGTTTTTCAAAGCACCAGCATTCTTATAAAAGTTTTGTTCAATATGCCACACACAAAGTCTATGCTTTGTTGATTCCCCAAACACCTGAACAATCATATTCAACAAAACTCAAACACTTTCTTTAATTCAGATGTAAAACTCAAACAAGAAGCACATAAAACTCAAAGAAACAACATATAAAACTCAAACATATAAAACATTTTTGATACCTCTGCAATTGCTTTGCTCATAGCACTATCCTGGTCTGTAAATACTGTAATACTGGTTTTTTCTGATCCATTGCTTCCAAGAATGTTTCCAACAACCAAACAAATGTCTCCGCTTGTTCATTAGCAAGAAAGGCACAACCGAAAACAACATTATTCCAGTGGCTATTGACTCCTACCAAAGGTGCACAAATCATATCATACCGGTTAGTACGGTATGTTGTATCGAAAATCAGCACGTCTCCAAAAAGTTTGTAATCCTCCCTCATAACCCAGTCGCACCAAAACACTCCACATAGTCTTGTTTGGTCATCAAGCATTACTCCGTAAAAGAACTCAGGATCCTGTCTTTGCCTTTTTAACAATGAATTTATCACACACTGTGAATCTTGTCCTCCAGTTTTATGAGCCCTCAGCCTGTTTACAGAGTTGAAAATAAAATTAACACATTAAAAAGCAACAAACATAATATAATTGACAAGCAGAAGAACACATAACAAACACCTTCTTGAATACAGTTGTAAACCTCAAACAATAGCTATATAAAACTCAAACAAACACCATATAAAACTCAAACATATACAACTTATCTCCAATTAAATCTCACCCTAAACTTCTAAGAAATTCAAATAAACATCATATTAAACTCAAAGAACCACATAAAATCTCAAACAAACAACATATAAAACTCATAGAAAACTAACCGGTTTACATAGTTGATATTATCCTGAACAGTGTGCCCAACGTTCTCTCTGCCTCCAACATTGTGCATAAGAACTCTGTAACTCTGGCTTGGCTTTAATCTAGCCCCTTCCATACACTCGATTACTTTGCCTTTCTGTGGTGTAATCTTCCTTTGAGAACGCTGCAAGTGACTCCATTCTGGCCTAGCCAACTCATGGTTGTGTTCTGTAATATGATGCTTAACTTCAAAGCAATTTTCTTCCTTGTTGAATGCAATTCTCAAACTAGCCTTGCAATCAGTCCTTCTGACTCTACTTTTTCTTGGCTTCTTTGCCTTTTGTTCTTTATCTTCTTCATTTTCTTCATCACTATCAACCAAAAGCATAGGAGAAATTGTCACTGGTTGAGTTTGCTTAATAGTTGCTTTGCCTGCACGAGAACAGACGAAGTACTTTTCCTTGACAGATTTATCTTTGGATGTTCTTGTTGTTGAGATTCTAACAGAAAATCCAACCATTGATGCATAGCGTTTGTAAAGTTCCTCAAAATGTTCCCATTTTTCCTTCTTTAAACCAATAAAAGAGAGTGGTATATGCTCTACAATGATATATTATAAAACTCAATCAGTATATGAATGAAACTCAACTATCAAAAGAGTATACAAATCAGTAATGCATAAAACTCAACCGAATTTGTAACATACAGAACTTTACAGAGTAAAACTCAAAAACTTTTATCATACCACTCAAATCAATAATGCATAAAACTCAAACGAAATTGTAACATACCTCATTGTTCAGCAGGTCCTTTATCAGCTTCATGTTCACCAGAAAATCCTTCTGTAAATTCTGGATCTCTAGGTATTTCATCAATATTTTCAACAAATCCTTCAGCAAATTCATTGCAATCTTCTTCCATATCAAATTCCGACTGTGTCATAGCAAATCCTTCTGTAATTTCTGGATCTCTGGTATTTCATTAATATCTTCAACAAATCCTTCAACAAATTCACTGAAATCTTCTTCCATATCAAATTCCGATTGTCTCATGAAAATCCTTCAGCTATTTCAATGAAGTCTTCTTCTATACGACCGACTTTAACCGCTGGAGATTCCTTAATTTTCCTTGAACGTTTTGCCCTTTTTGAATTCGTCAATTGCATCAATCTAATCCTCAAACTGTCCAATTCATTCAACGATCTAGGAGAGTAATCGTTGATCCCCATATTTGTTTTTCGTTGAAGCAATTGAAGATTCGTAGAGAGATAGAGAGACAATCGACGATTCCAAGAGAATGAATCGATGTTTTGTTGCAGAGACGGAGAGAGAAATTTTTTCTGATTTTAACTGGTTTAGGTGAAGAGATCCGGTTTTGTTTCGGGTTATAACATGACCCGCGACTTAATGGTTGGACCAACGAGTTATTGGTTGGACCAGCGAGTTTTTTATCTAGTTTCTAATTCATTTGAGTCTCATTTTTGGTCTCACGAAACTAGTGGTCTCACCGGAGACGAACTCAATTGAAAAGTAACCATTTGAAAATTTAGCAAATTGTGTATCTAGTAATTAAATTTAACAGAAACGACGTCATATAAATTATCACAATTTACAAATTAAGAAATATTGCCCCAAACGGTTCTAACTTCGTTTCTTGTCCGTTTTCAAAGAAATATATCCCTATGTGTTGGATATAAAATGAATAACAGGTTAATTCAACAGCGGTAGAGGTTTGATAAGCGTTCCAGGAGAATGAGAGGCCAAAAACGCGCACATGCGCACACAAATTGTGTGTATGACTGGAAGTTCCAAATCCTAAATGCAACTATGATGAGAGATCTACACGTCAGTATAAGATTTCTATAAACCGGAAACAAAAGGAGGGAGATATATAGGCTGTCGACGATTTTGTGGACTGCACTGGAACTGTTTTGGGTCTGTTGTGCCCCGAGATTTTGGTCTTTTTATTTTGTTTATTTAATTAATTATTTACCTATTTAGTTGAGTCTTGGCCAATAAGTTAGGGTTTATGGATTGTTTTTTCTAGAACACTCCGTTAGTCGGGCTTCAGCCCATAGTTAGTAATAAGGCCTGTTAGTCTTTTCTTAGCCCGTAAGTTTATTTTTTAGGCAATAAGTCATTAGTCTACTATTTAAGCATCGTAACTCATTCAGTTTTATTATGGTGGAATGAAGTATTAGTAGTTAAAGTGTTCGGTGAACCGGCCTTCTTGTGGGCTCTAGAGTGTCTTCTTGTGAACTCCGTATGGATCCAACGATAAAGGGTCATGGCTTGCGAGGTGTGCTTCTGCGCTGAGTAGTCGATTAGAAGGTGATAGTTGTTCTTGTGCGACGAGATCTTCGCCCACGCCAGGTTATTGCTATTCTTTTGTAGTAGGCCTTAGTGCTTATTTGTGCTTTATTGTTTGTTATTATCTACCGTAGTGAACATGAGTAGGATTTTGGTCGTGTTAGGCTAGTGTGCTATTCTTGTGTAAACATGGGCTTTTCAGGTTCCAACATCTTAGTATCAGAGCCAGGTCGAAACCTAGCTTTAGTTGGCACACTCTGACACAAAATAAAAAATTGTTGAGACTCCTACACGTAAGGAAAACGGCGACGCCTATGATGTTTGGAGGAAGGAGAATTCGTTTTAGCAAGACACGAACTTCTGCTAGCGGAGCTGGCGGCAATTCGCAATCTCTAGGACAACTTCTGACAACAAGAATCAACTTAGCAGCGGGAATCAAGACGGTTTTTGGTGATATCTTAACATCAAAGAAAGAGGACCGTAGTCAATCTGATTCGGTAGCAAGAGAGGAACGGAATCCAGCAATGGACCCGTGGGTTCGATCGTAGCCACGATCGACGTCAGTTGATGGCAGCCGGCCAAGGCTGTACCACCACGGTGCAGCAAATGTGCAAATCGGAACCAAGAAGGACCGGAGTTATAGAAATCACTTTTTCATTGATTCCTTGTTCATCAGTGAGGGTTTGGATTTCTGCATTATTGTAGAATTCCATTGTGTCTAACATACTCACCATATTTTTGGGGTGAGCAGTGATGAAAAAAAGTAGGCCTTGTTGATTTATGTAATTCAACACCTCGATGTTTTCTTCATCCAATTCTTTGTTTTGTCGTTGGGTTATCAGATTCGAACTAGTAATTCTATACCAAGAGGTAAAATTTCGATCTCTGTTTCATCTTATTTATGCTATGTTTTTCTTTCTTCTTTTTCATATTGACCGTTTTACCCTTGCACTGAATTTACGATTTTACCCGTGGACCTTTCTGGAAGGTTTTACCCTTTCGATAACCTGCACTTTGACCTTGTTGACCGTACGTAATGAATTGGACTGACGTGTGATGCTTTTAGAAGTTGTGGGGTGATTTGTAAATTCTGAAAACCTTGAGGACAGTCTACAATTAGTTTTTGACCAAGGTTGACTGATTCTGAACTGGTTTAGGAGGGTTTCGTTTTTTGGAAACGTTATGTTAAGGATTTGAAAACTTGAATTGTGTTTTCTGTTTTAAAAAGGACCTTTCTGTAATTATGCTTTTAGAGTAAAACTGAGATTTTATATTGTTTCTGGACTGCACAGTACCTACGTTGAATTTATGAACCGGTTTTGGATTGCTGAAACTGCAGTACTGTTTTGCAATTTACTGCTGAGGATATTTTATTAATTTCATAATAAACTGAGTTTAAAAGAGTTGTCTGAAAATTGTCAAGATTAAATAGTTTCTGTTGTAACTGTTTGATTGAGTAGCTTAGTTGGTTAGATATTGACTAGTTTAACCTTAAGGTCCTGAGTTCGAACCCTGCATTCGCCACTCTTACTCCGACCTGTTAAGTTTTACCTTTTTGGACTTTCGGTTCGACAACTACTTAGTAACTAGTCGTTTTCTATATAGGTGATCAGTCCGTTATTTCATAATTCATTGTTCTTTCTGTGGTTCTTGTTCGCACTATTTAAGGTGAGTGTTACTGTCTGTTTTCCAAAACTACAAGGAAGTTATGTGTTAATTGCTTACTATATTATTGTACTTATTGTCTGTTCCTGCTTCATATGTATACCTACATGTATGTTACTTTCATAAGTATAATCGCATGTTTGAAATACTATGCATGACACTTTAAACCACCAAGCTTTGGGAATTGATTATTGCACTGTACTATTAAATGATATTGTTTGCTGTCTTACTAACTCATCAACTGACTACTGCCTTCTTAACTGACCATTGTTTTCTCATACCTTTCTCGGTTTCCGAGTACTATTTTAAGGTTAACTGTTGACCGGTCGATTAGGTTGATGATTAGGTAGACTTGGGTGGTGTTGACTATCAGGTTTACTTATGATCACCTAGTCTAATCCCTTAAGACGCGAGGCAGATGAAGCTGAGGTCTATTTGGGTCGTAGGACTTTTTCTGAACGTACGCAGGACACTGTACTGGCTAGAATTGAATTCCTTCTGACGGGGTGATAAGGGCTATTGGGAGTAGGAGCAATAAGGCGGGCTGCACCAACTGTTACTGTATTGTTTTCAAACGAGCTGACTTAGTGTTTCTGACTTCTGAACTGATTGATTCGCTTCTTTACTGAATTGATTGTGTATTGTCCATCTGTTACTGTTGTTTGAATTTACTGCTTGTAATTTGCCTTTTATGTCTTTAAACTGAAATCTTTTCTACAAAAATGCATGAAATCACCACTACATGAGCACCACTGAGATCCTTTATCTCACCACTCTTTTCAAAATACTTCCTTGTAGGTTCGAATTCCGATGAGCTTGAATAGGCGTCTGGCGACTCGAGAGTGTGGGGGATATTTTTGTTTTGGGTTATTTCAAATAAGAAGAAACTTTTTCTTCACTTGTTATTTTTGATTGAACTCAATTTTCTTTTAGCTTCCGCATTTATTTTCTCTTTGAATTGTAAGCTCGTTTGAGAGCCAAAACCTTTACTTACCGTTATTTTTAAAAGACCATTCGATTTTCCGATTAAATATTATTTTCAAAATTACCGTACCGTTACAGATGGTATCAGAGCTTGAGTGCAAACTCAAGCTTGCTAGGATAGGATCTTGATGAACGTATTTTTGACGCGTTCATCTTGTCTTTTTTACCTTGTTTTGCTATCTTCTAGCCTTGTTTTTGGGTTAGTTTTGTAGAATAGTGTCACGTTTTATGTTTTCTGCATTTTCAGGCACTTAGGTACGAAACGACGTTTTTGGAGCTAAAAACGAGCCTTTTTGATGGAAAAGATGGCCCCATTGAAGTTCCCCAATCTCCGTGGCTTGTTCGTAAGTGTTTGAGTATCAATAAGCATCGAGAAGGATGAGTCCAAGGCACCCGAGGGCCATGCGAGGGCAAAAAGATTGAGTTTGAAGACAAAAATCTGCCCAGGAGCCAAGCTAAGCGCCTGGAATAGTGAAGCGCTCCGCTTCAATTTCCAGGAGCTTTGGCATAGAAGCCAAGCGAAGCGCTTGGAGTGCCAGAAGCGCTTCGCTTGTCAAGCGCTTCGCTTGTCAAGCGCTCCGCTTGACTTCTCCAAGCGGTCCGCTTGGCAGCGGTTACGTTTTCGGATTTTCCTTCTTAGATCTGATCTTTGATCATTTTTTGAAGATCTTTTGAACTGTAACTTGGTTTTGGAGAGCTCCTAATCCCCAAAACTCAGAGAATATTCAGATTACTTTGTATTTTAGCTTGGGATTCAAGGTTTTGATTGGGATTCATCCTTTGTAATCATCTACGGAGAGGTTTTCTTTGATTTCCACCGATTAGTGACAGCTTTGGTGGTAACTTGTATCACTCTCTTGTCTTGTAGTTTGATATGATGTATTCTGATTATTATTCATATGAATTGATGTCTATGTTGATGAATATGAGTAGCTAAATCTTTTGTGTTGGTGGTAGAATGTAGAATATGCATGTTATGGGTTATGTTTATGCTTACATGAGATTGTGATTCAATCTTGCTGCAAATCCCTTCATATGATTCTTAGTTGCCTATAAAATATATTCGAATTGAGTATAGTGACAAACTCTTGGTCAATGAAAGCTATAGGATTGTATGTTAGAGATTTGCACCATGCTAGATAAATGGTGTTGGTGACAAGCACCTCTGAAGTATTGATAGTGATCTTTCATGATGTGTGTCTTAAATTTGCCTAGACGAGTTGCTTAGCAGACTTGATCAAAGGTTCTATGCACTGAACTTGTGAGCATATACGTAACCCATGCATGTGTATTTGATTTCTACCACCAACCGTTTTCCAAACTTGTTTACAACAATCTGATTTCTCGTTGCTATTGTTCAAAGGAAACGATTCTATCAACATTTGAACTCGTTGACTGAAATTACTTGCAAAAACCTCAAGCAAAGCCATGTTAGGTCCCGAGAGAACGACACTCGGGGACAACTTGCCATTGCACTCTAGTTTGTGTAGTGATAAGTGTTCTTAGGCTTTTAAAACAAATTTAATTGGTGAAAAACGACATCATCAATTTGGCGCCGTTGCCGGGGACTTAACTCCTTTGGTTGGTGTTTTTGTTTTGGTTTTTTCAGCCAACATCTCTTCTTTGTCTCATTTCTGTTTTTGTTTCTTTTTGCTTGAGATACTTACTATTTTGTATTTCAGGTGAGTGCATGCCTAGAACCCGAACGGGTGGACCTATTATTGAACCTTTTGTAGACGAGATCGATCGTTTGTTTCATAGGAGAAGGAGGAATTTGGATCTCGAGTTTGAAGGAATAGCATCTAGAGCTTCCGCTTTGGAATTCGGGAAGAGTCTTCTTCTTATCTTTTGGAGCCAATTCTTGAATCGGTTTACTTGGAAGGTGAAATGGCGGAGAGACCTATACGTACACTTACTAAGCCTACGGTTGGGGCTAGAGGACCAGCAATTGTCCTCAATGATGCCACCAGGAACTTGGAGATCAAGAATCACATGTTCCAACAACTTCCCAAATTCTATGGGATGGCTAATGAGGACGTGATAGGATACTTGAATGAGCTCGAGAACTTTGTTCTCCATCTTGGGCGACCAGGAGCTGGTGTTACAGATGATGATCTCCGCATGAAGGTCTTTTCTATGGGGCTAGGCGATCGTGCAAAGGCTTGGCTCAATACTTTGGAGGTCGGGTCTTTGACGACATGGGATCTATGTTTTGACAAGTTCATGGAGCGTTACTACCCCGCTTCCAAGACAATGGCTATGAAGAGCCAAATAAGCTCCTTCGAGCAGAGGTACGATGAGCCTTTCCACGAGGCCTATGATCGTTTCATGGGGTTGCATCATCGATGCCCACATAACGGGTATGACAAAGGTCAGCTTCTCCAATTCTTTTACAATGGTCTACATCCTGAGATTCAATCTCAAGTGGATAGTATTTGTGGAGGTAGTATGGGGGAGTTGCTTCCTTCTCAAGCCCAGGTAAAGCTGGACATGATCTACCGGAATTCCCAAAACCGGAATGTGAGGGCTCGTGTGCTCCAAAAGGAGCAAAGAGGTGAGGCCAAGGTAGTAGTGGAGCAAAATGCCTTCGATGGGTTCGCCCATGAAATGAAGCAAGCTTTGAGGCAAAGCGTTCCTTCTCCTTCTACGGAAGTTTGTGGTGTGTGCAAGAACTATGGGCACCCGGCCTACTTATGTCGTTCTGAATTTGCTAAGAGCAATATATCACGAACGATGTCCGTCAAGAAGTATATGCTGCTGAGGGAGAGCAAGTAGTTGGAGATGTGAACTACGGGCAAGGTTATGGCAATGTGAGGCCACAAAACCGTGGACCCCGAGGTGGGTACCAGAATCAAGGCAACCGTGGTTATTTTCATAACTCGGATCAAAATGCCTATGGGCCTAATCAAGATAGAAGTCGTCTCAGCTATGGGAACAATTGGTATGAAGGAGCACCGCCTTCTAATCCTACACCTCCACCTCAGGTTGCTAGTTCGGGACCACAGGGTGGAGGGGTGCTTCCTTC
Organism: Plantago ovata; assembly: GCA_028274465.1. NCBI lineage: Eukaryota > Viridiplantae > Streptophyta > Magnoliopsida > Lamiales > Plantaginaceae > Plantago > Plantago ovata. Next base: position 21,602,327 of record CM051458.1, read on the forward strand.
ACCTCTTGTCTCTTCACTCAATGATCTGGTTATGAAGACGAACAAATTCATGGAGCATTACTATCGTAATGAGGCTACAAACAATCAACGCTTTGACAAGCTTGAGGCTAGTAGTAGCAACCTCCATAAGAAGCTACAAGAGCTTATAGATCGAGGGGCGAGTAGAGAGCAAGGGAAGTTTCCGGAAACACGGAGAAGGCTATGGCCATAACCGTGGTGACTGATTTGCCCGTGGAGATCACGGTTGTGAGAGACAATGCACTAGTTGAGGTGCCAAGTTGCAAGATAACTGAAACTTGCAAGGTGAGTGAGGAGCTTGAGACTCCTAAGGTAGTTGTGGAAGAGAAAGTGGTCGCACAATCTGATGCGATAGTTGAGGAAGTGAATGAGAACTCATCATCTGAGGATGAGTTGGTGGATATGGTGGAAGTGCCTATCCAAGAGAGCTTTGATGTGGAAATCGGCTTGGGTAAGAAGGATAGAATAGTGACAACTCTAGACACGGGAGCGGGTGTGAATGTCATACCTTTGAACGTGACGAAGAGTCGGGTTTGTCTGGCTTAAGATCAATGAAGTGCATGGTGCAATTGGCGGATGGGTCTATGAAGAAGCCATTGGGTGTGATCGAGAATCTAGTGGTAAGAGTCGCCGGTGTAGAGGTCAAGACGAACTTCATCGTCATGCCTACATCCTCCGCAAAGCTCAAGGATGTGGTTCTTTTGGGTAGAGCATTCATCAACAAAGTACATATGGTGATAGACATGTACCGTCGTACATGTAGCTTCGAGGTAAATGGCAAGCAACATACGTTGCGAGCCATAATTAATTCATGTGCTTATGTTGATACTAACGAACTTGTAGGATTCTTTGGTCCTCTTTATGTTCGTCAAGATGTGCAGGGACTTAGTGCTTTGAAGAGCACTTGGACGGGGAAGCCTAGTACCCGATGCAAAATTGATCCCGCATGAGCTAAGATGAGTCGAGCCAACGACTTTTAAACAAAGGCGCTTCTCGGAGGCAACCCGAGGTTGTAGGTAATTGCATGTAGATTAGAAGCACGTTTAAAGTTTTGTTTCGTTGTTTAGACAAGTTTTTTGGGGTGAAAATTTAGCAAAAGTTAAAAAAATGGATTTGGGAGCTTCAGGTCCCAAGCGAACCGCTTGCAAAGCCCAAGCGGTCCGCTTGGATTTCCAGTAAGAATCCCATTCTTACTGGAAATCCAAGCGAAGCGCTTGGCAACCCCAAGCGGTCCGCTTGAATTTCCAGTAGAAATGAAAATTCCTACTGGAAATCCAAGCGGAGCGCTTGGGAGTTCCCAAGCGGACCGCTTGCCAAGCGCTTCGCTTGGGACGCCCAAGCGCTTCGCTTGGCTTTCCTTAAGGAAGCTAAGCGGGGCACTTGAGATTCAAAGCCTCCCCACTTCGTTTTTTCCTCCATTGCCGATTTTTGCACCCCAAAAATCTCAATCTCTCTCAATTCTCCACCAATTCTTGCAATCTTGTGCATTTTACAAAGCCCATCACCCCCTCTATCATCTAAACCGATCAAATTTCACGGTTGAAGCATCCATAACAAGGAATCAAAGGTACCTCTCATGAACCCTAACTTTCTTGAATTTGGGATTTCATCTTAATTAGCTTCAATTGTGTTATGCATTGGTGAATTAGAGTTTGATAATGATTATTGAGCATGTTTCTTACTAGATGTGATGTCTAAATTCGAATTTTGCTCCTCTTGATTTATGATGAACTCTAGTGCTCGAATTTTCGCTATGTAATTGTTTGATGATTGTTAGCTTTGAATTTGAGTTATGTTATGATTCGAATTTTTGCTATGTAATTGTTTGATGATTGTTAGCTTTGAATTTGAGTTATGTTATGATTATGGTGATGTTGTGTTTGCATGAGAATGTGTTGGATTGGTTGGGTAATTTAATTGGCGAGTTTGTTTGCTTGGTTTAGATTCGTATGGATTTATCGTAACGAAGTGTTAAAGCTTCTCGATTTTTTCATATGAACTTTAGCAAGCCTTCAAACTCACCATGAGATTACTTGAGTGAGTTTTGGAGTCTAAGAGTCGACTTGTTGCGTTATGACTTGTTTTAAACGAAGAACGTATACTTGTCTTAGAGTAGAAGTAGATTGTTTGGTAGTAGTATAAGAGTCTAAGTCTCATTGTCTCTTGAAGTTATCTAATAAGATTTTTCTAGGTACAATGGCATCAAGAAGATCCAAGAGATCAAGGGGATAAGGGACCTCGAGTGCCCAACAAACGGCCACACCCGGCGAGCATCGCCAATCGGGGAGGGCAAGGCAATTCGAAGCGAGTTTCCATGCCCACAAGCACACGTACATTTCAGAGAGGAGCATTCGCTTCACGGCTGGTGAGAGCCAGTTGGATGGTGCCAGAGAGCTCAACAAGCTCTTTACTGAGCGAGGCTGGAAGTACTATGGCGAGGTTATGCCAAATTGGGACCAAGCAGTAGTGGAGGATTTCTACATTGCCTTCACGGACTACAATGAACGGACCGGTGAGGTTCCCGTCCGCGGTGTTGGGGTCGAGTTTACTCCTTTGAGCATCACTAGCTTCATCATGCGATTGGATAGGCCACTGACGCGGGATCCAAACCGCCGGCCTGCAATCCACGAGAGATTGGATCCCGCGGAGCTCTATGTCTACGACCCGGAGTCTGATCACTACCCCATGGAGGTACTGAATGGCATTACCGTGGACGATTATGAATTGCCTGATGAGCCACCCCGGATTTTGCGCCACAACGATCTCACCTTCGAGGCAAGGATGATGTTGAAGTTCGTTCAAGCCAATCTGATCCCTAGCACACATGATTCCGAGGTTCAGTCCTATTACGGAGTCCTAGTCCATGCTCTCTTGCATAATTTGCCTCTCACTCCTGGCGTTGTCATCTTCGAGGAATTCAAGCGCCGCTGCAATGCAAACCGGAAGCTTGCCTTTGGTAACTTGATCACGGCCATGTGCAAGGAGGCCGGAGTTCCCGACCTCGTTCTGGACAAGAAGCCGAAGAAGTCCATCAACATTGATACGTACAATGAGATGAACGGGACATGGTGCGCTCAGCAAGGAGAACCCATGCAACCGAGGGTTACACGCCATGTGACACCTCCTCCACCTCTGCCTACGGCCGGACAAGGAAGCTTCGACTTCTCGGGATTCAACCAGATCTTGGTCGATCAGTTTGGTAGCTTCCAAACCACCATGTTGGAGGCTCAGTCGACCCAATTCCGGGGTACCCTTTCCATGATCAGACCGGTGGTAGTGGGAGTGACTTTCCTAACACCCCCTACGACCCCTACTCCTAGAGACACCAGCCGACAGGGGCCACATTTATCGGTAGTATTTGTATATTATCGTTATTTTGGCTCGTTTACTATTGTTGGTTGAAACTCTTTTCATTTCGATTTGGTTGTATGATGCTATGACTTTTGACTCTTGTACTCTTTATTTGCTTTTGTAGTTGTGGCATGTGTGCCTTTGTCGTGATTAGTTTAGTCTAGTTTTGTCTTGGTGCCTTAGGTGATTAAGAGAGAAAAAAACATCGAAAATCTGGAAACAGGGCCAAGCGAAGCGCCTGGAAGGGCCAAGCGGTCCGCTTCAAATTCCAGGAAGTTTTGCAACTTCCTGGAAATTCAAGCGGAGCGCCTGGAGCCTCCCGAGCGCTCCGCTTGGATCCTGTACCCAGGTTTTCCTCGTTTTTCTATTCTTCTCACCTTTGCGCACCCGTTCTCACTTGTTTCTTGAGTCTTTTCAGGTATTACTCATATATAGAAGATTGGACACGAACCTTTATCTCAGAGAAGTGTACTTTCAATCCAATTTTTCCTTTTCTTTCAACTTTTCTTTGCTCGAGGACGAGCAAAAGTTTAGGTTTGGGGAGGGGGTATTGGATTTTCAGTACTATATGCTTGTGTGGTTCGTACATGCCTGATTTTACTCAAGTTCATGTGATTTGTCGTGTTTTTTAGTTTTTGCATGCATATCATCCCTAGATTAGTTGTTGCGCGTTGTTGTGTGTGGAGTTTATTGCCAAGTCTTTTGAACTTTTTTATTGAGTAGACTAAGTGTTTATGGCCATTGATCATATATTGCATCACTTTGCAAGTAGTTTGAGGCTTGTCTCGCTTGGTTTGTCACATTCGCATGTGCACTAGTTAAGCTTAGTAGTCTCGACATCACCTTGAGTGGTGTTTCTTCTGCTGCGGTTCACGGTGGCCTTATGAAATGATGCATGTTAGAGTCTATGGTTGTAACCCGTGTAATTATGTACGTAAGAGGCGACAAGTTCTTCACCTCGATTTGAGATTGCCAAATGCCTAGGAAGGAGGTAGTGTAAGGTGTGCGATTCCTTGTATTAAACCTATTCTATCGAATAGGTTTGGGGAGGGGATTGCTTCGTTGATCTTGTCTTTCGTCTTTGAGTCGTTGTAAAGTTTCCTTTTTCTTTTTCCTTTTGTTTTGTGTCCCAACCTATTCTTTCGAATAGGTTTGGGGAGGTGTCTTTGTAAAGAGTCTTTCCTCTTTCTTTTTCGTCTTTGTGCTCAAACCTATTCTTTCGAATAGGTTTGGGGAGGTGTTTTTGACACTTAGTACTGCTGCTTGCCCCTTTATAAAAGAAAAAAAGAGAAAAAGAAAAGAAGAAAAAGAGAAAAAAAAAGAGAAAAGAAAATAAAGAAAAAAAGAGAAGAAAGAAAATAAAGAATAAGACCCAAAAGCAAAAGAATGGTCGTTGCAAGCCAAAAGAAGTCTAGTAAAGTGTCAAGTGTCATGTAAATATTTGTTTTTGAAGTTATCGAGTTGTAAATTCTATCTTTCGTTTCGTGTCGTCTTTGTCCAAGGCCTGTTCTTGACCACCCTCGTCTTGCTATTCAAGAAGTGGTTGAAAGAGGCTCATTCTTGAGAGTCTGGGTAGAATAGGGGAGTGTTATCTTTCTAAGGGAACCCTCCTTTGTTTGATGAGAGCCAGTATTGGTTCGCCCTCTCTTGAGGAAAAGTCTCGCTTGGTGAACAGAAGTAAGTCCTCGGTTTCATAGGCACGGGGCAATTGTAGTATGATAACATGCATCATTGTGTCGTCACTGACCAGGTCCAGGTAGAAGATGTTACGTGAGACTCCTTTGTTTAACCAAGTGCACTTAAGAATGTGTATATTCGCAATCGAGGCATACTTCAACCTATTTGCATGTCATGCTCATTTGGTTTTGTTCATAAGCATTTGGTAGATTCAATAGATTAGTTCACTTTACTTGGCATGAGACTCCTTTTGTGTTGCATTTAGGATAGTTTGTTGCTTGAGGACAAGCAAAGGTTTGGTTTGGGGAGTTTGATGAACGTATTTTTGACGTGTTCATCTTGTCTTTTTTACCTTCTTTTACTATCTTCTAGCCTTGTTTTTTGGTTAGTTTTGTAGAATAGTGTCACGTTTTGTGTTTTCTGCATTTTCAGGCACTTAGGTACGAAACGGCGTTTTTGGAGCTAAAAACGAGCCTTTTTTATGGAAAAGATGGCCCCGTTGAAGTTCCTCAATCTCCGTGGCTTGTTCGTAAGTGTTTGAGTATCAATAAGCATCGAGAAGGATGAGTCCAGGGCACCCGAGGGCCATGCGAGGGCAAAAAGATTGAGTTTGAAGACAAAAATCTGCCCAGGAGCCAAGCTAAGCGCCTGGAATAGTGAAGCGCTCCGCTTCAATTTCCAGGAGCTTTGGCACAGAAGCCAAGCGAAGCGCTTGGAGTGCCCGAAGCGCTTCGCTTGCCAAGCGCTCCGCTTGGCTTCTCCAAGCGGTCCGCTTGGCAGCGGTTACGTTTTCGGATTTTCCTTCTTAGATCTGATCTTTGATCATTTTTTGAAGATCTTTTGAACTGTAACTTGGTTTTGGAGAGCTCCTAAGCCCCAGAACTCAGAGAATATTCAGATTACTTTGTATTTTAGCTTGGGATTCAAGGTTTTGATTGGGATTCATCCTTTGTAATCATCTACGGTGAGGTTTTCTTTGATTTCCACCGATTAGTGACAGCTTTGGTGGTAACTTGTATCACTCTCTTGTCTTGTAGTTTGATATGATGTATTCTGATTATTATTCATATGAATTGATGTCTATGTTGATGAATATGAGTAGCTAAATCTTTTGTGTTGGTGGTAGAATGTAGAATATGCATGTTATGGGTTATGTTTATGCTTACATGAGATTGTGATTCAATCTTGCTGCAAATCCCTTGGTATTGGCTCATCCCCTGCATCTCATATAGGTCAATTTGGTTATGTTAGAGAGGATCGACTTCTCCAAGCACATGAAGCATGTGTTTTTAGTATAATTGTTAACACTTCCGCAAATGTTCTAAATAAGATCGCTGCCTTTTATGTACAAAAAGTGTGAAAAATGTCACTTTTCACTTGCATAGGTAAACACCATGAAAAGAGTCTATGATTTTAAAATGCTTCCGCGCATCTTAACTTGTAAGTGCATTTAATTACGTACGAAGGTGTGATGAAACGTTGTCAGGGTTCAATCAAATAAATTTGTATTAGCCAAAGGCAATCCACAACTACAACGAAAACCGTAGTGTAGTAGTAGAATGACTCGAGTGTCGTTCTCTCAGGACTATAACTAGCTTTATTATTTAATCAAGAAAATATAAAACAGCAGATAAAAAACGATAGGGGGTTTTCAAGCAGATAATGGAGGTTGGTGATAGTATGGTCCTTCTTAACATAATGGGTCGATAATCATGCATAAATTCCTCGGTCTTGCATGGAGATCTTTGAATGAATCTTGGGTCCTGTTGTAAGTATTGTGCACTACGAAGATAATATGGGTCTGACCTGTCAACAACTAACGTCCTATTGTGTTCCGTAATCATTCAACACTACGAAGATAATTAAGTCTGATTGGCCGACAAGTGTCCTAGTGTGCATAATGATCAGTACAACATACGAGAATTTTGGTGTTCAACTCATCAACGAAATAAAGCAATGACACGGAGTATAATGCGCGATATAGCCATTAGCATGATTATCTTCCCTCGCTAAGAATTCACATACTACCACCAACGATAAATTTAGCTACTCATAATGTGCATGCAATCAATAGCAATTATAGAAGAAAACATATTGAAAGAATACATAAAATAAGTAGATAAAAGTTGTAAGATACAAAGTTACCGAAGGTTGTCAATCTCCGGATGATTGCGATCCTACGCGCTCCAATCTGCTATGAAAAAGTATCCCCTAAGCTATGGAACTCCCAGGACAGGCCCCGGGAAGTTCCTACCTAAAACTATAGAGAGAGGTGAGAAAGTAGGCTTGGAAAGATATGATTTTCGGAGAGAAAACTCGCAACTATATATAGGCCTGATTTTTCCCCGCGGCGGTTCGCCCCGTGACTCCGGCGGTTCGCCCCACAGTGTAAACGCGGAATTTCCGCGTTTTCGACGCGGTTTTGGATTTCTTCACCTTTTCGGACTCGGTTTTAGACTTCTAATGGCCTTCTAACCTCCAGATTCGACCCCTAGACTCCAAATCCTATCCGGAAACCTTCAGATACTCCAAATATGCTTCTGGAACACCAATTCCTTGTAGACTTCAATATAATTGCCCGTAAATCTCCGAATTTCAACCAAAACCTGTAAAATAAAATCTAAAGGGAAACGTGACACTATTCTAATAAAATGTACTAAAATATAGCTAAATTAACATAGAGGATAGCTAAAATAGGTGAAAAAGACTCGAATGAAAGTGTAAAATACACGTTCATCAAACTCCCCAAACCGAACCTTTGCTTGTCCTCAAGCAACTAAGCTAGACTCTAATACAAAAAACGTGCAAGACTCAAAAAATGGAGTTTCATGCCAAATAAAATGAACTAAATTACTGAATCTACCAAATAACATATGAACAAAAACCATATAAATCAAAGCATGAATATAGGGTGAAGAATACCTCGATTGACTTATACACATCTACATAAGCACTTATGTCAAGACAAGATAGTCTCTCGTAACATTCTCTACCTGGACCTAGTCAGTGACGACGTAATGATGCATGCTAAGAAACGAATGGTTGCCCCGTGCCTATGAAACTGAGGACTTACTGCTGTTCCACCATGTTAAGACTTTCCCTCAAAGAGGTCGAACCAGTACTGGCTCTCATCAAACGAAGGAGGGTTCCCTATAAAAGATAACACTCCCCTATTCTACCCATCTCTCAAGTAAAGTCTTAAACTATTCACCACTTCCTGAATGGCAGGACGAGGGTGGTCTAGAACAGATGACACTTAAGACAAAAAAGATAAAAAATAGAAAAACACAATTACGAACAATATGAAAAATGGAAAAGACTCAAACTTTACTAAACTGCTATTTGGCTTTATTTTTGGACCCTTCTTTGCTTTTTTGGGGTCTTCTCTTTTTTTTTCTTTTTTCTTTCCAAATGCTTTTTTTCTTTTTCTTTTTTTCTTCTTCCGGAATTTTTCTTTCTTTTTTTTCGATTTTTTCTAGCCAGCAGTAGCATAACAAAAAGAGAAACAAAAAGACTCACACGACTTCCCCAAACCTATTCGAAAGAATAGGTTGGAGTACAAAATTTACGGAAAAGGAAAAATAAACTCACGATACGAAAATGAAAAACAGAAACAAGTCTATGATGGTGTAACTCCCTCCCCAAACCTATTCGGAAGAATAGGTTATAAACAAAGGATCACACAACCTCACACTACCTCCTTCCTAGGCATTTAGCAATCTCAAAGCATGGTGAAGACTTGTTGCCTCTTAGGTACATAATTACTCGGGAAAACAACCATAAGACCCTAACATGCATCATCCTATTATAAAGGCCTTCGTGAACCGCAGTAGAGAAAACATCACTAAGTGATGTCGAGACTACCTAGCTCAACTAAGTGCAATACATAAATGAGACAAGCCAAGCGAGAAAAACCTCAAACAAATTCATAGAGATGAAGCATACGATTAATGGTATAGCTAGTTGATCTACCCAATAAAAAAGTACAAAAAATTCGGCAATAAACTCCATATAAAAACATGCAAAACTATCCTAGGATGAATGTAGTGGAATGCAACCTAAAAATCTAAGAAAGCAGTAAACGTGCAAATGCAAATGCAGACAAATAAAGCATGCGAGGTACTATACTCATCCTACCAATTCCAAGCTCCAAACTAACAACATCAGATCACTTAAATCCCATCCCCCCTCATGAAATTAACGCTAGTCCCTAGCAGTAAGAAAATGAGGAAATAAGATGTGATACTAGATGTTACCCCCATGGTTTGGCCTCGGTCGGCTGAGTATGCTGCTCTTGAGTTATTGGGCCTCTTTTGGGAGCTTCATATATGATCATCGGGACTTGTCGTAGTGGCAGTAGTTCCATCAAAAGATTGGACAGGACCGACTCAACCATCTGTATCATCATCGTCCCTCTTGTCTTCATTGTCACTACTGTCACGCACATCGTCACTAGTAGAGTTGTTGTGGCAGGTTGAATTCTCCAGATTAACCGCCGCTGTTATGGAATTCTCCATCCTGTAGTCCTCCAATAGGATGTGAACTGTTGAAGTGGAAAGGGCAGTGGTATCAGGACCTCCCCCTCCAACGGTTCACTCCACAAGAAGGTTTCAGTTAGCTGTTCGGATACTCAGAAGTCTTCTACCTTTTTCTCCAATTTTGTCCACATTCTCTACAGTTGATGCTCCCAGTATCAATGTTATGCTCCTTTTAGAGGCAGGCAAGGGGCACCCCAACAAGGTGCTGGGTACCCATGTCATTACGTTTTGGAACCAAGCTAGCGCTTCGGAACCTTCGAGCAACTTCGGACTCAAGATCGAATCCGTCGTGGCAAGACTGTCCCGGTGCCTTCCTATTCACTTGAACTCTGTAGTCTTCGTGATGGAGTGCTGACATAATAGTGGTTTCTGACCTTTCGGTGGTGCATGAATAGGCATAGGAGTCCTTACTCCATGTGTACTTTAGCTCCTCCTCTCGGATAATCCACGACGTTGTTGCCAAACCCCTTGGCTCGAACGCACATCTAGCGAGATCACCTTCCTTGACATGGTTCTTCACAGCAATCATACGGAAATACTCCCTTCCCTTAGTATGGTACCTACAAACAGCGATTAGCACCTCGTACGACTCAAAACAGACTCAAATATATGCTAGTGTAAAAACGAGACACACAAGTGATAAATTCATCAATCGAACTCCCCAAACCGCAATGTCTAGCCTAGCTACTTCATCATGCAACATATCAACGTAACTACTACATGCAATACATCACATCATGCTCTTACTAGACAACCAATAACCTTGATAACAAGGTTTCAATTCATACCATAGCAGCGCAAAAAATTCAACAGCATAAATCCTCATTCTCAACTAATAAGCATTCTATCGTCAAATCCACCAACATTACACCAATAAACATATCCATATGCTATAAATCAAGTTAAAGACATAATGCATAACAAGATATATCATCTAATAGCAAAATACCCAAATCAACAATTTAAGCAAAATTGAGCATGCAATTGATAGTAAATAACATGTCTAATCACATAAACAACATACCCATGCATCAAACAAGCATAATTGAAGCTCAAATTAGAAAACCCCCAAATTCGAAAATTAGGGTTCTTAAAGATGATACCTCAGATCTGCAAATCTAACGAATTAGGATGAAATCTGATCGGTTAGGGTGATAGATCATGTAATAGGCTTCGAATAAGCTAAAGAACACTCAATTTGGTCAAGAAACGAAGAAGTAAGTTATGAAGATTAGAAGCAAAATCGCACTTTTCGGGTTTTTGGGGTATGGATGAAGAAGAATGAAGAAATATTGATTTGGGATTGAAATCCGCGTTTTTTAAGATCTGGGACTGTGGGGCGGTTCGCCCCCCAAGTGGGGCGGTTCGCCCCGTGCTCCCCAATGCGGGGAGATGGTCCGATGTCAGAAAAATGCGGTTTTTAATCCCGAAACTAATTTTTTTCAAAAAACCACTCGAAAAATCTCACTCAAACAAAAGCATATACGACACACACATGAACAAATTCGCATTATGAGAAGCAAATAGTTCAAGAATGAAATGCATGCAGAAAAGAAAAAGCAGTAAAGAAAGCGATAAAAATTCCGGGGTTGTTTGTTATCTCCCGGATAGCGTCATTGTTTTAAGGTCTTTTGACTCGACCCCTGTCTGCGCCTATCTCTTC
>CM051458.1:21613673-21636722 GCA_028274465.1 Plantago ovata
AACCACTACTAGAAAAAATGGCTTTAGTCACCTTAAAATATGTCACTTCAGTGCCCTATAGTGACACTTGATCTATTGTGACGCTACATGAAAGTGTCACCTGTAAAGGGTTTTCAATAGTCAAAGAGTCACAATAGTAACCTTTGACACAGGGCCCAACAGGTCACGTTTCAGACATATAGTAACCCTTCTTACTGTGTCTTATCGGTTGCCGGTAACAAACTTAACTACCATTTCAAAGGTGTGTCACTACACCACATCCATTTATGGTGACAATGAATAGAATTAGTTTTCAACCGTAAACTACAATTTTAGCTCTTTTTTTTTTTTCTTATTTCTTTAACCATGACAAAATAATAAAAGAATAAGAATAATAACAAACAACAAAATTATGGATCAACATTTTCATTAACTTCAAAACAAATCCATCAAAATACAACTATTATAGGAACATAAAACAAACTTCCTTTTCTGAGTAAACACTTCACTCATACCAGCACATTGTGCTGAGTTCAAACTTACATTAGAATCGAAAAGAGAAAACAAAGGGAACACACTAAAACCCTCAGAGCTTTTTCCATTGTTACTAGCTAATTATTTATGGGCCAAGATTTTTCTTTCGCCGATTCATATGATTCACATGAAGGAAAAGAATGCTATTAAACTCACTAATCTTCATGCCCACTTCATCGGAGAAATACTAGGGACGAGGCAGGCTGCTGAGGATTGGAGAGAACAAATAACAACAATACAATCATCCTCTACAATGATATCAGTCCAGCCAACCCAATTGCAAAATGCATACCGAATGATGCAGCCATCGACTCTGTAGTTTCAGGGTCCGAAAATGAATGAAATGCAGCGATGTTGCCAAGCCAATACTTACTCGTCAAAGTCATGAGCTAGGATTCTCTGTTGAACTTAGACCCTGCGTGATAGACACGTCCACATTTATTTTAGTTTGCCAAGTACAGAAGTTACCCAGTTTCCATGTCGTTCAGGGGCCGTGGATTACCGAATTGGACTTGGCACCTGCAAATCAATAGAGATCTTCTGTACGAAATAATATAAACTCCAAGGGGACCATAAGGAGATTCTCCATGCACGATTCAGTTTCGTTTATTCCATCAAAAACCTAGAAACAAGAACTACATAAAAAGAAACATATGGAAAACTTATTCAGCACAATTAATATGTGAAGTGAGACAAGAAACATTCCACAGTGAACAAGCATACGAACATTATTCAGCACATGCAAAGCAAATTCATGAACAGCAGTAAACACATGGAAAATTGAATCCATGACCAAATGAGATCAAGTTCCATTTTAGCAGAATTACAACTTTACAAGAGCATAGCGAAAGCAATCACATAACTAGCATATCAAATTTCCATGTACAACTGCGGTTAACAATAGCATTATCTACAACCAAATTAGCGCATCATCTACAGCAGATTCAGTGAAATAAACACCAAAAACTTAAAAAAAGTTTTTTTTTTTTTTTTTTTTATGGAATAGAGCAACTCAACCCTAGCACGATTATGATAGTTCTTTTTTTTTTTCTTGTCCCATCATTTTGATGCCCTTTTAATTAATTTCCCTATATTATTCCAACTAAATCATTGAGTAAGTGATTGACCTAAACACTACTGGTGCTGGCATCAATTAACTACTTCTTCTTATATCTTAGAGATATGCAGGCTATTTGTAAATCTTGAAGGAACAAATTCTAAAGTTATTGTGCTTAATAATTTAATGATGCCCTTATATATGCTGCCAAAGAGGCAATGCCCCATGACATTCTGATTAGCACAACAAATTCTAAAGTTATTGTGCAATGTGTATCTTTCTAATTAAAATCAGTACCCGTGCATTGGTATAGTTCAAATCAACAATATAAAGGACTTGCTCTTGCTAATGCATCTTCCCCAAAGCAATTCATCCTTCACAGTAAGCTAACGATAGAAAATTGACGGAACAAAGTAGAGTAGGTAGCCGTAGTTAAATATCTCATTTAAAAATGAAATGTGAATGTTCACTCCAATATTCTCAAAGGGGTTCAATTATATAACCATTACTATGGAACAGAACAGGATATTCGAGATTTAAAAGACATAAAGTAATAAGAAAAACCATGAGTACCTTTGGTTCAGGTCACAATACGGAGAAGCTCAACAAGTTCGACATGATTTTTCAGCGCCGCATCTGTACATTTCTCTCCCCAAGCCTGTGTTACAGCTAAACAGAAGTAGTATGATAGATAGCGCGTGAATAAATAGATTGAAAAGAACTCATGTCAACCTCATCATTATCGACAGGGACTAAATAATGCACAAAGTTTCCTATGACATATAACTTAGACTGCAACTCTCCTAAAGCTTCCTGCACCTAGGCCTTCTTATGCACTGTCAATTCTATTTTCTTTTCTGTAGCTACAACCGCCCAAGCTGCATCTCCATCCAAGTTTCAAGAACAATAACAAATATTTAGCTTGATTTCCATGTTTTAAACAAGCGAGGAACACACAAAGCATGGTGCATTCTCCCACATCTCCCTAACTCCAACCAATTCAAGTCACCCATACATTATTAGCACTCATGTGAACTGGGGTATATAGAACAGAATAACTTTAGTTTTTGTACTTCTACTCCGTCTATTCAGCACCGTAAACGCTTCCATGACCACACTATAGTGCACAGTGTTATAAAAAATAGAGTGTAAAATTACCGGAACTAATCTTGCTCGAATCCATAATTATTAAACAATAATCAGAAGCATATTTTTTCTGTCATCCATACGCATTGCAAAAGTAACTAAACAGAACAAACTCACGATCTTTCAATAACTTATCTCCTTGCTGAGCTTATTCATGTCCATCCTCATTGCATCGAGCTCAAATTTCTCTGCAATAACAGCACATCCAATTATATAGATCCAGAAAACACAATACTCTAAGCAAGTAAAAACAACAAAATTTCGAGAGAAGCTCACCCACTAAAATCACCAATTGTCGAACTGGATCACAGTGATTTCTATCACTACCGCTTGAGTAGATATATCAGTTCCGACTACTATTGGTTTTGCCATACCTGTAAGGAGGGATGGTATTCTTCTTCTGCTAGACTTCGAAGAAAAAGTCCCTTCTTGTACCTTTTCTTCACTTTTTCCTTCAGGACCATAGGTTGATTGTAGATTTTATTCTCGACTAGGGTTCATATTTCAGCTATTTCAGATCAACTGAATTTTTTGGGAAGTCGAATAGAGGGGAAAACCGTGAAATCAATCACGCCGTTGTGAACAAGAAAGAGTCGATCAGAAGAAGAAAGAACTCGAAATTGATCAATTGTAATCTTTGAAAGGGGAGGTTGTGTGATCTTCTTTGGGAGTTGGGAACAAGTTAGTTTTTCATCGTAATTTTTGATGGGTTATATATTAGCTTCGCTGCTTCGGGTTACATTAGATTGCCTATTGTGACTCTAGTCTATTTTGTGACTATAATCAGTGTCTAATTAGGGGATTGGTTACATTAGATTGGCTATGATGACCCTAATTTTATTGTGTCACTATATAAACCGTCTAATTAGGGGATTTTTTTAGTAGTGAACGAAAACCGTAGTGTAGTAGTAGAATGACTCGAGTGTCGTTCTCTCAGGACTATAACTAGCTTTATCTATTTAATCAAGAAAATATAAAACAGCAGATAAAAAACGATAGGGGGTTTTCAAGCAGATAATGGAGGTTGGTGATAGTATGGTCCTTCTTAACATAATGGGTCGATAATCATGCATAAATTCCTCGGTCTTGCATGGAGATCTTTGAATGAATCTTGGGTCCTGTTGTAAGTATTGTGCACTACGAAGATAATATGGGTCTGACCTGTCAACAACTAACGTCCTATTGTGTTCCGTAATCATTCAACACTACGAAGATAATTAAGTCTGATTGGCCGACAAGTGTCCTAGTGTGCATAATGATCAGTACAACATACGAGAATTTTGGTGTTCAACTCATCAACGAAATAAAGCAATGACACGGAGTATAATGCGCGATATAGCCATTAGCATGATTATCTTCCCTCGCTAAGAATTCACATACTACCACCAACGATAAATTTAGCTACTCATAATGTGCATGCAATCAATAGCAATCATAGAAGAAAACATATTGAAAGAATATATAAAATAAGTAGATAAAATTTGTAAGATACAAAGTTACCGAAGGTTGTCAATCTCCGGATGATTGCGATCCTACGCGCTCCAATCTGCTATGAAAAAGTATCCCCTAAGCTATGGAACTCCCAGGATAGGCCCCGGGAAGTTCCTACCTAAAACTATAGAGAGAGGTGAGAAAGTAGGCTTGGAAAGATATGATTTTCGGAGAGAAAACTCGCAACTATATATAGGCCTGATTTTGCCCCGCGGCGGTTCGCCCCGTGACTCCGGCGGTTCGCCCCACAGTGTAAACGCGGAATTTCCGCGTTTTCGACGCGGTTTTGGATTTCTTCACCTTTTCGGACTCGGTTTTAGACTTCTAAGGTGTTAGGGTGTTACATTTTGTGGTATTAGAGCACCAGTACGGGTTCTGTTGCCATATGTATGGTATGAAGTACCGGTACAATTCTTGTTTGAATTAACATGATAGGTGTGATCCGAAATGGGGTCTATAGACATTGAAATGACAGGTTTGATCCAAAATGGGTTCTATAGACATTATGATGTTGAAGTGAAGTTTTTGCATTAGTGATATGGTGTGTCACATCATGGTCATATAGTTGCATATAGGAAGTGCATACATTCATTGATGAGCCAAGTGTACTATAAGGTGGAGAAACAGCCGAGCCTGAGTAAGACCCTTTTTCATCGCATTAACAAGAAACAAGTGGGTTTATCATACGATTTTTGTACACAAGTTGGTACAAAGGTATTGTTATTAGTACTGTATAACATAATCGTAAGTTGGTGACTCACAGGGTGCTATGTTCTAAGAAACCTTTAAGGGTTTTTCCTATGAGAGATTGTTGGTATGTACCGGTAAAGTAAGCGTTTTGGAAATTAAGTATGATTGTTACTATGAGAATGGTGTTGCTAATGTCTGGTAAGACATGAATTTTGTTAATTCCTATCCTTTTGGGTGCGATACACTGGAATTGTGTGAATTGATAAGAGAAAAATGGAATGCCCATTGGCGATATGGGAACCAGGTTAGATTATCTGAAACTAAATGTAATGCCCGCTAAAATAAATAAATAAATAAACATATAAATAAATTATAAAATCCTTAAAGCTCTTATATTAGTAAAAATCATTGTCATAAAACCGGCTTTACAACTTGTAGAAATGAGCTTTTACATACAAATTTTTTACGGCTAAACATTTTTTTATCGAGCATTTGAAATTAGATGTGGCCATGAAAAATTAGAAAACTTACTTAGTACTCAACTTTGAACCATATTTTATCACATACTTCATTTATTTCCTTTTTCTTTTTCTTCTCCAACTAGCAAATAACCCGTCGAAATTCGACGGGAAATAGTAAATTCGCAAATAATTAAATGAAGATCAATAAAAATAAATAACATCGTTCTTTTTCTTTTTTTATTGACAAAATATCGTAGAACAATCACATCAAATGTGATCAATATTTTAAAAATTAAAAGGGAATTTTACATCCACTACCCCTACTAGACACTCTAATTACGTCTAACCCCCCCCCCCCTTAGTCAATCTATTACATATGGGTCCAAAATCTACTAATTCCGTTGACCAGCTTCTCGCTTACTGTTCATATTTTTCATCCAAATGCGGCCTTACTCTATTTTTTTCTTTTTTTCTTTTTCTTTTTTCTTTCTTTTTTCTTTCCTTTCTTCCTCCTTCTTCTTCTATTAGCTCCGATGACCGGAGTTGCAGCTCCGGTGACCGAAGCAGCTCCGGTCAATCGGAGCTGTGAGAAAGCTCCGATCTGAACGGAGCTGTAGCTCCGTTCAGATCGGAGCTGTCTGTAAAGCTCCGAATGTAAAGCTCCGATTCGGAGCTTTACAGACAGCTCCGATCTGAACGGAGCTACAACTCCGTTCTGATCGGAGCTGTCAGCTCCGACTTGAACGGAGCTGTAAAGCTCCGG
This sequence comes from Plantago ovata, assembly GCA_028274465.1. Classification (NCBI taxonomy): domain Eukaryota; kingdom Viridiplantae; phylum Streptophyta; class Magnoliopsida; order Lamiales; family Plantaginaceae; genus Plantago; species Plantago ovata. Next base: position 21,619,795 of record CM051458.1, read on the forward strand.
CCGGCGAGCTCTTTTAATTTTTATTTTTTATTATTTTTTTATTTTTTAGAAAATCCTTGTGGGTTAATTTTAAGATTTAAAATTATTAGGGTTCAGTTTGCAATAATATTTGAGGCAATTTTGAAATTTAAAAAAGTTATATGCCTTATGTTGAATTAATAAATGTCAAATTTGGTGAAATTAAAAAGATTTGAGGCAAATGTGTAATAAATGAAAATTGGAACTGTTTGGTCACGGTCAAAGTTGAATATTTGACCAAGGGTAAAAATGTATTTTCATTGATTTAGTTCGCCAAAAGTCAAGATCGTGGGTCTGAATGTAATTAAATCGACTAGTGAGGGAGGTGGATGTAATTGTTTGACTAACGATGGTCTATCTGTAATAAAAAGGACTAGCAAGGGTACTATATGTAAGAAGCCCAAATTAAAATATTATGGAATAGATTTATAAGTAAAGTTTAGTGTTCTAAATTATTGCATAATAGACCCATTGAACGAAGTTAGTCTCCTAAAGTATTGCATAATAAACTCGCTGAACACAATCAGTTTCCTAAAGTATATGTAATAGACCCGTCTAACGCAGATAATGTTCTAAAGTATTGCGGAAGAACCAGTAGAACACGGTTAGTGCTAAAAAATATTGCGGAACAGACTTGTCGAACACAGTTAGTTTTCAAAAGTATAGTGGAACAGATCCTTTGAAAGCATATAGTGTTCAAATATATTGCGGAGCAAACCCGTAACGTACTTAGTGTTCAAAAGTATTGCGGGATAAACCCGTTGGACGCAATTACTCTCCAAAATTATTGTGAAACAAACCCATCGAAAGCAGATAGAGTTCCAAAGTATTGTGGAACATACCCGTCGAAAGTAGTTGGCATTCAAAAGTATTGTGGAACAGACCCGTCTAATGCAATTAAAGATAATGTTATGCGGAACAAACCCATCAAACACAGTTAGTCTTCAAATGTATTACGAAATAGACACGACAAACGGATTTAGTGTTCAAAAGTATTGTAGAACATACCCGTCGAGCACATTTAGCATTCAAAAGTATTACGGAACATACTCGTCGAAAGTAGTTGGCGTTCAAAAGTATTGTGGAACAGACCCGTCTTATGCAATTGTAGATAATGTTATGCAGAATAAACCCATCAAACGTTGTTAGTCTTCAATTGTATTATGAAATAGACCCGTCAAACGGATTTAGTGTTCAAAAGTATTGTGCAATAGACCCCTCGAACTCATTTAGCGTTCAAAGGTATATCGGAATAGGCCTGTCATACGCAGGCAGTGTTCCAAATTATTGCGGAATAGACCCGTCATACATAGTTAGTGTTCAAAAGATTTGCTAAATAGACCCGTTGGACGTAGTTAGAGCTCAAAAGTATTGCGAAATAAACCTGTCATATGTAGTCAATGTTTCGAATTATTGCGGAATAGATCCGTCGTCGGACGTGGTTAGTGTTCAAAATTATTGCGGAATAGACCCGTCATACATAGCTAGTGTTCAAACTTATTGTGAAATTGATATGTAATACATAGTTATAGTGTTCAAATGATTTGTTGAATAGACCCGACGGGTGCAGTTGGAGTTCAAAAGGATATTGGAATAGACCCGTCGTCGGACGAAGTTAGTGTATAAAAGTATTTCAAAATAGACCCATCAGACGCAGTTAGTGTTCAAAAGTATAGAGGAAAACACTTGTCGGGCACAGTTTGTATTATAAAGTATTGCAGAATAGACCTGTCGGACGACGCAATTAGTGTTCTAAAGTATTGCAGAATGGACCCGTTAACGCACTCCGTGTTAAAAAATATTGCAGATCAAACTCATGAAACACACTTAGTGTTCAAAAGTATTGCGAAATAGACCTGTTGAACGCACTTAGTGTTTATACGTATATATTGCAGAATAGGTTCGTCAAACACTATTAGTATTCTAAATTATTTTGGAATAAACTTGGTGATCCCCATTGATGTTTTAAAACCATTGAGAAATAAATGAGTTGAACATGCGAATTAATATGTAGTATCACATAAGCATTCTGAAATTATTATGGGATATGTCCGTCGGAGACGACGACTTATTTGTAATATCATAAAGAATATACAACATAATAAATTGATTTGAATCTAATCCATTTACACTTGTAATTTTCTCATGGGTCCTGAGTTCCAAATCTCGAACCCACATTTAGAAACCATTTTAGATTTAAATTCATAATTATATGGGGCCCTCTTTTGCACGCATGAGATTATCATTAAAAGATTTCTTAAAATTTTATTTTCATACTTTTTAAATTTTGGTGAAACAATGCCATAATCGATCAATCATCCATATAAAGATGTTGACTTTATACGTATAGAAAATTACGAAATAATTGAACGATCGATAGATTTCTACTTTTATTTTAGGAAAGAGATTCCACATTAAATTAAATATTGAATTCCGAAATTAAAATTTTAACACAAAGTCAAATGGGTAAATAGATTGAATAATAAGTAGTGTAGGTTACAACTTTTTTTTGGTAAGAAAAGACTAATGTCATTAAAATTTGTCATTCTTTCCTCTTCTCCGATAGCCATAGTTGCTACACATATGAATTGCATGCAAAAGTCACATTTCATCTTCTTCTCACTTTTGAATTGACAATATATATAGCTAGCCCTGAGGATTTGGCATCATTCTCGAATTGCCATATGAAACTTAATTTTGTATTCCATTTTACATCGATCATTGCAATAGATTGAGATCATTGGTAGAAAATATTGATTTTATAGAAGAATAAAACTGGAGATAAAAAGATTTCACAGATAGACAAACAGATATGAACTCCCATTCGAGTCCTGACTTTTCCCAGTTATAACCAGATTGCTGAAACAAATTAATTGAATTAGATCAATTGATGAATCAATTCCTAAGCATAAGCTTGGCTTTTAAGTTTTAATAGTGAGTCACGGGGACTTGGGTTCAGTTTCATCTTCATCTTGGTTGGAATCTGAGTTGAAAAATGTAATTGTGTAGGAAATTGATTGGTGATCGAGAATGATAATTATGGAGAGATTGAGATGGATGATAGTAGATTTGATTGAATTGAAGAAAAAAAGCTGAAATCAAATTTGGTTGTCCGTGTTGTTTGATTTTTCCTTTTTGTTTCCTATCTGAGAAGGTTAATATGAGTGAGGAACTGAAGATTGATGAATAGTGGACACGTGTCATTGAAAGAAATAAGAATCAACAGGAATAGGACACGTGACTGAAGGAGATGCTTAGAAATCTTACTTCTTTAAAGTATAAGTAGATTCTTCCCTCATAAGCTTTGTAGGAAATTTCAAGGTATTCACCAAGACATAATTAAAACTTAACAAGTGTGTGGAGATGAAGTGAAATATGTGGCTTCATGGGATAATTACACAAGTCTAATGATGTGGAAGATTTGGTAAAAATGACTTGTGTTTTCATCAACTATAAATATGTCCATTTCTCACACTTGCTAATCACACCAAACATGCACATTACTACATAATCTTCTAACAATGTCTCCCAATAGCCTACACATATATTTAGTTACAAATCCAAAATGCCTAAACACTATCATATAACCAAAGTCTTTTAAATTTTCCATAACCTTGTAAAAGATACTTAAAATAACTAAGAGTTATTATATAGTAAGGCTGTCCTTTCCTATTAACATGGAAAGGCCTGGTTTTTATGGCAAACACCAAAACCCAAAAACCGCTAGTGGTTTCTCACGGTTCAGATAAAAACCGGTTCGTTATAAAAAACCGCTTGACTATATAAACCCTTCAAATCACAGAAAAACCCTAAAAATTAGAAAACACAGTTAAACGTGAAAACTGCGTGTTTCAGCTGATCGAAATCTCTCACCGGAAAAAGCTACCGATCAACGCTATTTTCGAACGCATTTCGTCTGAAAAAGCTCGGATAATCTCCGATGGACGCAAATCAGGTACAAACACGCACAATTCTCTAATTTTATTAATGCTCTAAGGTCAAATTCATTGATTTATGCTCTGTTTTCCTAATCTAAACTCGATTACTGCTTTTCCGATGAATTTACCGTCCGTTCCAGCTCCTTCAATACACAAATCAGAAAAACACCGACGATGATGGAGGAATGCTCTCAGATGTGGAAATAATTGAGGAAATCCAACCGGAACAACAAATACATATGTTCCTAAATACTTTTAAGCGTTCCTATTATAGTTTCCAGTTTAGATTTTATGCTTCCTAGTATTTTCATGCGATGTTGCTTTCTTATGGTTTTTAATAATCACGTATGCTTTTAATAGACGTAATTTTATGGTTTTTAGGAATGATGGTATAGTTATAAGGCTGATACTGATAATAGAAGAATATGAACGTAATTATACAACATATGAACTTTTAAAAAGAATCTGTTGTGGTTTTAAGATCACCTAAATAACCGGTGTATGTGATTAATCACTAAAATAACTCTTAAGATTACTTGTCGTATTTTAAAATTATTTTTAAGCGTTCCTGGTATAATTTCCAGTTTAGATTTTATGCATCGTAGTATTTTCATGCCATGTTGCTCTCTTATGGTTTTTAATAACCCACTTGTGCTTTTAATGGACGAATTTTATGGTTTTTATTAATGATGGTATAGTTATAAGGCTAGTACCGATAATAGAATATGAACGTAATTATAAAACATATGAACTTTTAAAAAAAAGCTGTTGTGGTTTTAAGATCACCTAAATAACCGGTGTATGTGATTAATCACTAAAATAACTCTTAAGATTATTTGTTGTAGTTTTAAAATTATTTTTAAGCGTTCCTGGTATAGTTTCCAGTTTAGATTTTATGCATCGTAGTATTTCCATGCCATGTTGCTCTCTTATAGTTTTTAATAATCACGTATGCTTTTAATAGACGTAATGTTATGGTTTTTAGGAATGATGGTATAGTTATAAGGCTAGTACTGCTAATAGAAGAATATGAGCGTAATTATACAACATATGAACTTTTAAAAGAAGGTGTTGTGGTTTTAAGATCACCTAAATAACTGGTGTATGTGATTAATCACTAAAATAACTCTTAAGATTACTTGTTGTAGTTTTAAAATTACTTTTAAGCGTTCCTGTTATAGTTTCCAGTTTAGATTTTATGCATCGTTGTATTTTCATGCCATGTTGCTCTCTTATAGTTTTTAATAATCACGTATGCTTTTAATAGACGTAATGTTATGGTTTTTAGGAATGATGGTATAGTTATAAGGCTAGTACTGCTAATAGAAGAATATGAGCGTAATCATACAACATATGAACTTTTAAAAGAAGGTGTTGTGGTTTTAAGATCACCTAAATAACCAGTGAATGTGATTAATCACTAAAATAACTCTTAAGATTACTTGTTGTGGTTTTAAAATTACTTTTAACCGTTGATGTTATAGCTTCCAGTTTAAATTTTTTATTTCATCATATATTCATGCACCATGCTTTGTTATGCTTTGTTATCCTTTTAAATGACTAGTGTTATACTTTTAACAACTATTGGGGTAGTTTTAAGAATATGATGCACAATTAATACGTACCACAGAAATTAAAAAATAAAAACCTTAAAATTCCAATAACAAACCATACCTTACATTAAATTTCTTACAGACTTCAAAAGAAAGAAACCCAAATAAACATAGATAGAAACCTAGAAAAATAAAAAGACTTAAATAGACAATAACATAGATGTCCCAACATAGATTAGATTAAACAAAAGAGCCCTAGTCTAAGACCAGTTACTAGAGCAACTTGTTTAATTCACTGGGTTGTCCCTGTGAAGGGTGTTCACAAATGTACGAACACAACGGATGTAAGGCATGAGATCATGCTCTTCCACACGAACTTCCTTGAGTTGGTTGTAGAGAGCCCGGGCATGTGGCTCCATTTCTGGGTGTTGAGCACTCATATGCCTCAATTGGGCTGCAATCCTGACTGCATGATGAAGTGGACTAGCTTCATTGAAGTCCAACTCAATTGGCATAACCATCCGAGCCATGACTTCAAGCTTTTGTGCAAGAGTAGTGTGCCTATGTAGAACACCATTGGCATCCTTGTACCTAATAATAATAAAAAAAGTAAATTAAAAAACTGAAAACAGAGGAAGAAAACTTTAACAAAAAAAAATAAATAATAAATAAATAAATAATATAATAAAACTTACTGCACCCCATCAACTTCATGATCATTGAAAGCATTGTTGAAAAGAGTCTTCACTCTCTCCGGGTGAGCAGCATAAACTCCATTCTGGTTCAGAGTTTGTGAAGCAGCCATTTTTTCTCTGGATTTTTTTTTCTTCTTTACTTTCTTTTGATTACAATGTGTGTTTGTATTGTGTGTTTGCATGAACGAATTAGGCTAAGAGAGAGGCTATTTATAGGCAAATGAAAGTGTGTGACTGTTAGATGAAAAGACATCAATTGAATGGATGCAACTTTTCAATTAAAAAGAAAAACTGTAATTTTCGAATTCACATTAAAAACCTGAATTACTTTATCTAAAAATTTGTTATAGTTTCAAGACAGTCAGTTACATTTTTAAGTTGTATTAATTATTTATTTTTAATAGACCTCATATGCATATTCATATAACAGGAAAATGTTAAAAATTCAAAACTTATTATTACACTTTTAAGAACCATCTTGTTATGATTTTAAAATAACTATATTTGGTTATAGTAAAGATTGTTATATTTTTTAAAATTGATTGTGAAATTTACTTGAAAAGACAAGTCTATAACCACTTTTCAGAATCAAAAAATAAAAAATTACTGCATGCTTGTAATCATTACATCTAGTCTACACAGTCTACATCATCCCTACATGTCTCACTCAATCAATTTCAAAAATGGTTTAACTTCACAGATTGATATAATGACATCATAAGATTTGTTCAGAGATAAAAAAGATCTAAGAATCTAATAATTCAGAGATGAAAACATCGGTTTATAGTTTTAAGGTCACGCACTAAGGTTATAAGAAACAATGTTATACTCTATTAGACTTATAATAAAAACTGAAATTGTTAAGAATTAGACTTTTATTAGACTTATAAGATCTACTGTTCAGTTTACAAAAAAATATAATATTATGATTTTCATCTGTTTATCAAAATTAAATCATATACTATACCTTTAATTGTTATTATTGTGCTTATAACATTTTTTTTTCTATTATAAAAACAGCTGGTAATGATGATGCAAGTGATGACATTGAGGATGAAGAAGATGAGGATGATGGTGATCCCAGATCCATGAAAGGATACACAGCTGAAACATGGGAAGAGTTGTATGTGCTATACAAGAAACACTCAAATGACCTCGGCTTCTCTGTCAAAAAATGCTCAAAAAAATACATCAAGTCGCACAAGAAGGTAAACCAGATATACTTCATGTGCTCATGTGAAGGAAAATCAAGGGCAAAAAAATCAAAGAATGTGAATCCTTCACCAGTTGCAATGAACCAGATAGTAATGCCTTCTCCTGTTGTCATTGGAGATAAACCTCAAGTAAAGACCAGGGGATGTAAAGTGAAGAGGTCAGGTTGTCTTACCCGTGTTAGAGTTAAATACGACAGAAAACATGACCTCTACAGGATTGTACGTCACCACATTCAGCATAATCATGAGATGGTGCCGCTTCCGTTAAATCATCTGAAACGTAGTGAGCGTCACATCAATGATGAGACCAAGAAAATAATTCAGCAATTGGAAGACTGTCATATTAAGCCTGCATACGCGTATAATTTGTTAGCAGCTCAAGCTGGAGGAGAGGAACTTGTTGGATATACAAAGAAAGACCTTATCAACCTTGTTGGAAAAATAAGATCAAAAAGCATAGAAGGTGGAGATGCTCACACACTGGTCGAGAAAATGGAGGTAATCTACTCTTCATAATGATATCTAGTTTTGTGAATTTTTTGTCTGCTAATATGTTGAGATTTTAAAGACATACTGTTATGATTATAACACTATATCACATGAATTTAAGGATGAATTGATGTAATTCTAAAACAAATGAATTTAAAATTTGTTCTTTTTAGAAAGAAAGGGATAAAGATCCAACATATTATCATCGCTATTTGTACGGTGACGATGCTAAACTGACTGCAATTTTCTGGAGAGATGGCATGATGAAGGAGGACTACAAATTGTTTGGTGATGTAGTAATATTTGACACAACGTACTGCACCAACAAATACAACCTCATCTGTGCTCCAATTGTTGGTGTAAACAACCATTGGAACAGAGTTATGTTCGGTTGCGCTTTCATGGAAAAGGAAAAGGCAGATAACTTTGTTTGGCTACTCAACACATTTAAGGAATCGATGGATGGAAAAGAACCTGTCACCATTTTCACTGATCAGGACAAGGCAATGTCCAATGCTACAGAGGAGGTATTATTTTTTCCAGCTTATACGAAAACTTGTTATGACATCTACCCTCTATAAATATTCTCTTATACTTATAATGATTACTTCTATGGCTTTAAAAGTTCATTTCGTATATTTAAAGAACATTCTAGTGAGTTTTTTTTTAAAATACTGGATATCAACTCTGTCATATATTTAAAAACACTCTTAAAAAAAAGAGCTCTATTATATTTTTAAGATTCGTTCTTGTAGTTTTAAACATTTATGCTATACTTTTGACACAGGTTTTTGGTGGGAGAACAAGACATAGACTCTGTTTGTGGCACATCCAGCAGAACGCTATCACGCATTTCAGAGAGCTTAAAACAAACATCAACTTCAAGCAGGAGTTTGATTACTGTCTGAAAGGCTGTAATGACTTGGAAGAATTCGACAATTGCTGGAGCCGCATGCTTGTCAAGTACAATGTTGCTGATTCCACGTGGTTTGAGACTTTGTATGCAATTCGCGAAAAATGGTGCACAACACTAAGCAAAGACTTCTTCTCCGCGGGATTCCTATCATCTCAGCGCAGTGAAAGAACCAACAACGCCATTTGCTTCAAGGCAAATAGGACAACAACTCTGACTAAATTCCATGCCAATTTTTCGGACACGGTGAAAAGATGGAGAAGTGCTGAACAGAAAAAGAAATTTGAAGCTTCATCTTCAAAGCCAAACATTCCAATTCCATCTGGTCTGCTAGTCCATGCATCTGAAGTGTACACCATTGAGGTTTATGAATTTTTCCAAGGAGAATTTTTTCAATCACTTGCTACAACATGGTCTCTGGTCAAGAAAACAAACAAGTAAGTATGCAGTGAACATTTAATTTGCCAGACTATAGTTTTAATACTATTTTATTGGATGTTTAAGAATACTTGTTATAATTTAAGTAGAATTGGATTATTTTATTTCTTAAGTCATCTTTCTGCTATCCAGGAATAATATGGTTCTGAAAGTACACCCAGAAGATGAAAGGATGAAAACACATGAAGTCCATTATGTTAAAAAAGGCAGTGATGTAACAGTTGAATGTTCATGCAAACAATTCTCTGCGGTTGGCTGGTTGTGCTTCCATGCATTTAAGGTACTGACCCATGTCAATGAAACAAGAATACCAGAGAAATACATTAACAAAAGGTGGACCAAAGTGGTGAAGCAAGAAGTATGGGATAGAATTCATCAAGGCAGAAGCGATGTCCTCAGGATAGCTGATGACTCACTACCATGGCGCCAGCAAATGGCAAGGAAATACTATGACTTACTGCTCACATGCTCATCAAGTGATGATCTCAGAAGGTAAGGAAATTACAGTACTCCATTATATATGTTCTATGCTTTTAAAATTTATGTTGCAGTATTAATAATTATTGTTATGGTTTTAACAATATTTATTAATATCTTCTTTTCAATTTGATTTTCACAAGGGTACTCGAAGACAGTTACAATAGAGACCTAGCACATGCCAGGACTATCCTCTCAATCGAAGAAGGCACAAGCAAAATCACCAACCAAGAGAATACAGAAACAACAACCACAAACTCGAACAAGCCACCACGCCTTTTGGATCCTGATCGTGCAGTCACAAAGGGCAGAAAACCAAAGATAAAAAACAAGTTCAACCGAAGGAAACCACTCACAAAGGCGGCCCAGATTACATTTTCAACAGAGATACCGGAACGCTTGATATAACTTTTTGAAATTTCTCTATTTTTTTGACTCATTTCATGTAATGATATTACAAAAGCTCGCTATGGATAACAACACAAAAGACACAAAAAAAATGTTATACTTTTATATAAACAAGTGCTTTTATAGTGCTTGTTTTATAGTGATTGTTTTGACACATTACTTGATGGTTTCTATAGTTACATGTAATGAATATATGAATGCTTGTGTTACAACTATCACATCAACTCTTAAAACCACAACAAAAATAGAAATAAACAACAAAAGTTATTCTAACAAAAAATCTTTGAACATTGCAAGTTCAAAAACCATTTCATATATATAAAATAAAAAGACCAACATAAGGTGTTAGAAAAGTACCACATAAACTCTTAGAAAAGACAACAGAACAAATACTAAAAAAAGGTGTTACATAAAAACACGACATACGGCCTTAAAAACGCCCAACATAAGATGTTCCAAAAACAGTACCATAAACTCTCAGATAATACCAAAACAGTACTAAAAAAGGTGTTCCATGTAACACCACACATAAGATCTTAACAGAGTGTACAGAAAAAGATCCAAATTATAAATCCATACAGACCACCATTTGTTTAATTGAAAGGACAAGTCTAATTGTTCACATTGAAACATCCATCCAAAATGAAACTAGTTGTCAGGATTTATCCCTCTGAGCTTCAAGTTAAATCTCTTCAAAGAAATTTTGACCTCTTCCGCTTTAATTTCCCTAGCGGTTTTAGGAACTGCAACACTGGCTTCATCTTCCCTCTTCTTGCATCTTTTCTCTCTTTCAGTGACTTCATTTTCTTCCTGCTCTTTTTCTTGCATCTTCTTTCGACCCTAAATACAATTAAAAACACAAAAAAATGATGAGTACAAATAGAAAAGTAACAAACGTCAAAACCTCACTTCTATAAACTATAATATATATATTTAACTCAACCAATCGTAAAAAAAATAAGAGTTTTACCTTATTCGCCTTTCCCTGATCCTTGCCCTTATCTTTTACATGCTCCTTGACCTTCTCATTTTCAAGCTCCTTCGACATCTCTTTTTCCTAAAGAACATACCCCAAAAATCATAATAAATAAGAGTAAAACCAATTCACACTAATGAGACTGAGTTACTTGTTTTGATGAAATTTGTGACACACAAATTTTAAGAACAACAGTCGAAATGGTCATCGTAAACAGTGAAAGAAAACTTCATAAAATTCATTTCTACATCACGAGAATAAAAAATGGGAGTTTATGACGTACCTCATTAACAAAATACTTAATTCAACCTGCTCCCATTGCGGTTGATCTCCAACAGACCGGTAAATATTAGGCTAGAAGAATCCTGGGTAATTGAGCACGAAATTCACGGTGTAATGTGAAAACTATCCTGGTATCCGGGAAAATTGCACTTTTGGTCCCTTTTTTCGTCTGGCGCGTTTTTAGTCCCCCTCTGGACGAATTCTACGATTTCAGTCCTTTTTGAGTGTATAGAGCGGCGTTTTGGCATGAATTAAGAGATACAATAAGAACTAAGCAATACAACATTGCCACATCCTTACCAGCCGTCCTAGTCACTGTTTGTCACCTCCAAATAGGTGCCGAATGGCCATAAAACACACTCCAGTCACAAAATACCACATGCAAACACATTCCAACACAATTTTAACCTTATAGCTTATTGTGGAGGGAAAATTGATGGAGTAAGAACATTTCCCTCCAATTCTTTCCTCACCCTAGTAACTCACAACTAAAACACTTTTACATTTACTTCTCCAGCCGCTTTTTGTTATGGTCCCCTCTATACAACCTTAAACAATCGAATTGATCTAGAAAGTTGGAGAATCTGCATTGAAGACAAGAAACGATGAATTTAAGAGATCAAGAAGAGTTGTTGATGCCACATCCTACATATAGTAAGCTATTAATGTTTAATACTTACTTATTACAACTTGTTTAATGTTTATTATGCTTGGTTTCTTGTTGATTTGAGTTAAATAATGCTACTGCTATATGCTATATTTTGATATCTTAAATATTGTAGTAATGTAGTCCTTTGTAGTAGTATTGTTTATTGTTGTGTTAGAACATTAGTGAATAGCCCTATGCATGCATTACATTTAATTTCATGCATGAAACATGACATATCCACTGTTACATTGGTCAATTTACTGTTAGGTAGGTTTTAAAAATTAAATTTATTTTTGAACAGATGATAACACTAGTGATGTTACTATTGTTGTCCACTATGGTGGTGAAATTGTGGACTTTAACTTTGGAAAGCAGAAATATGTGAAGGGAAGGCTAATGAAGGTGGATTTTTGTTAGGGTTGAGGAGATTTGCATGGCTAAGTTGAATGAATATGCTGACTATTGTAAGGTAGGGCCTGTCAGAAGGTTTCTTGTTTACAAAAGGGGCCGGTTTCAAGTGGTTGATGATGACACTCAAGCTATGCAATGTGCATGTGATGGCTTTCATGCTAGGGAGATGTCATTCTTCATTGAGGGAGTTGTGGAGTTGGCCTATAACTTTGAAAGTAATGCTAAGGGGAAAGAGAAGGTTGTAGAAAAGGTTGTAGTTGAAGAGTTCAATGCTGAGAAGCAGGGTTATTTTAGCAAAGGCAGAGAAGGCTATGTAAGTGAGACTGACAGTGATGTGGAAGAGGAGTCTGATGTGGTTAAGAATTCCTCTGATGAGTTCAACTCAGAGCTTGATTCTAATGAGGATGCTGGTACCAAGGGAAAGAAGAAGCAGATGTGTCATAACAAAGTGCATGACTTTGAGCCTAAGTTTTCACTTGGCATGGTGTTTAAGACCAAGGTTGATTTCATGACTTGTGTGCATGCTCATGCAGTTGGGACTTTTAGGAATCTTAGGATTGTGAAGAATGACAAAATAAGGTTGTGGGCTAAGTGTGTGGAAGATGATGAATGTGGCTGAAAATTGAGGGCTCATAAGATCAAGGATGAGCCTGGTTTCAATGTTTATACATATGATTCTAATCACAGCTGTGGGATGACTATGAATGTCAACAATGCAAGTAGCAGTTTTCTAGCAACTAGATTCCTTGCAAAGTTCAAGTCTGATCCTGATAGGTCTGTTGCAGGATTTGTTCTTGATGTCCAAGATGAGATTGGTTTGGTAATTTCTTAGCATCAAGCTTATAGGGCCAGGAAGAAAGCTCTTGCTATGCTTGAGGGTGATCCAGATGCACAATATGGTATGTTATGGGATTATGCAGAGGAATTGAGGAAGATGAATCCTGGATCTACAGTCATATGTGACATTGACAGGATCACACATGAGTTCAAGTCTTTCTATGTGTGTTTTCAAGCTCTGAAAGAAAGTTTTATTCTTGGATGCAAACCACTAATTGGGGTTGATGGATGCCATCTCAAAGGACCACATAAAGGTCTGTTGCTGACTGCAGAGTGCGTTGATCCTAATGAGAAGCTTTGGCCTCTAGCTTACTGTGTGGTGGCTAGTGAAACTGGTGAGACATGGACTTGGTTTTTGGGACTGATCAAGGCTGACTTGAACATCATTGACACTAGAAAGATCACTATAATGTCAGATTAACAGAAAGGCTTGCTTAAAGGTGTTGAAGAAGTGTTCCCTGAGGCTAATCACAGGTTTTGTGTGAGGCATCTACTCAAGAACTTCCAAGTTGCTGGGTTCAGAGGTGATGCATACAAGCATGCATTGTACAAAGCTTCTAATGCTACCACTGTTGCTCATTGGAAGAAGGCAATGAGAGAATTGGAGCTGCTTGATCCAAAGGTACATGAATGGTTGGCTAGTAAGGATCCTAAAGGGTGGTCTAAGAGTCATTTTGATGAGACAACCAAGTGTTATCAGACAATGAACAACAACTTTGAGTCATTCAACAAGATGATACTAAAGGCAAGGAAAAAGCCTATTCTTACTATGTTGGAATGGATGAGAGAGTGCTTGCAGAAGAGGCTTGTCACAAATAGAGAACATGCTGAATTGAAGTGGAAGCAATACATGTGCCCTGCCGTGAAGAAGAAATTTGACAAGAACATGGGAAGGATCAGAACATGTATCACTCTTAAGGCTAATGATGATAATTGGACTGTGAAGGGATATGATAGCAGTCAGTACATTGTTAACCTCCAAGAAGGTACTTGCACTTGTAGGAAATGGAAACTAACTGGTTTGCCATGCAAACATGCTCTTGCTTGCATGTCAAGAGAAAGTTTGATGCTAAGAAACAAGTTCACCACTTCTATTCAGTTGATACATATAAGAGGGTGTATAGTGGTGCTATCTATGGCATTAATGCCCAAGAAATGTGGGGAGATACCTTTTTCATTCCGCCACTGCCTCTTCAAATGGTGAAGAAGAAGGGCAAGCCTGAAACTGCTAGGAGAAGGGGTCAGGAAGAAGGGCCTGGTAGCAAGAAGGGGAAAAAGAAACAAACTAGAGCTAGAAAGGACTACTCTTCCATCAAGTGTGGATATTGCCGAGATGTAGGTCATAACATCAACAACTATAAGCAGAAATGAGGGATGATTTGGGTTATGAAAGTGATGAAGAAGACTGTGATGATGAGATGGAAGGGAGTTTGAAGAAATGTTCATGGCTGGTCAGGGAGATTCCATTGGTTAAGGTGTGAATGGACCTCCACGTGTGACTCAAATTATCTCAGATTCTGATGAAGATGTTGTTCTAGCTAATCTGGTTAAGAAGAGACAGAAAAAGAACAAACATGTATGGCTCTTTTATATATATATATATATATATATATATATATTATATATATATATATATATGTCTTATGATGATTTACAGCAAGTATTTTGACAATTGTAATTCATTTAAATGTCTGATGAACCGAATTTGTCATACTCAATTAATCAAATAAATTTGTTTTTAGCCAAGGCAATTCACAACTACAACGAAAACCAAGGCACGTAGTGTAGAAGTAAATAACCTCGAGTGTCGATCTCTAAGGACTATAACTAGCTTTATCTAATTTAACTTAATCTATAAACTCAACAAACGACTTAGTACAGATTTTCTTATCAATAATAATGGAAGTTAGCGATAGTATGATCATATTCAAAGCATCAGGTTAATAATCATGCATGAAGTACTTGAACGTTTGCATACAAATCTAAGATCATGAATTGTCCAATGTGTTCCGTTCAATTCAACACTACGAAGATAGAGGGCTTAGATAGATCAAAGAAATAAAGCAATAAGTCAAGTCTGAATCGCGTTACAGCCAGTCATGCATAATTAAGAACCCTAGCTAAGAAATCACATACTATCACCAACGATAGATTTAGCTACACATAGATAAATTGCAATCAACAAGAATCAAAGCAATATTGAATGAAAACATGTTGAAGAAATAAATAAAAGTAGAAAAATCGTGAGATACAATGTTACCAACGAAGGTTGTCAATCTCCGAAGAATTGCTAACTCACAAGCAAGAATTGATAAACAACGAGGTCCAATTGCTATGCTTAATCCTCCAATTAATAAGAAAAAGAGTCTCCTATGCTAAAAATTCCCAGAACAGGCTCCGGAGAATTTGTCTCTCAGAATAATGTGAAAATGTATGAAAAACGTAGAGAATGGGCAAACATATATATAGCTGTCGGAAAGGCACGGGCGAACCGCCCCAGATGCCGGGCGATTCGCCTGGTACGGGGCGATTCGCCCTCGTCCCAGGCGATTCGCCTGGGACATCCAGATCAAGTTCAGCGAGATTTTAGTCTTCTTTTTCCTTTTCGGACTCGGATTTTGCCTTCTAGTGACCTTTAAGCCTTGAAACTCGTCCCCCCTAGGCCTCAAATCTCATCCGGAACCTTCTAGATACTCCACGAATGTCCTCGAAACACCAAAACCTCGCACTTCATTAATATTGCCCATAAAAAACACGTTTTTCACCTAAAACCTGAAAAATGCAAAGAAAAGGGAAACGTGACACTATTCTAATAAAATGCACTAAAATATAAGCTAAATAACCTAGAGGAGAGGATAGCTAAATTGGTGAAAAAGACTCGAATGAAAGTGTAAAATACACGTTCATCAATGTCTGACTTTTGATTGTAATGTGTGATTGTTCATTTAAATTGTACTAATGTAGGTGATAGATTTGGAGGATGACAGTGAACAACAAATTCCAACTCAGCTTCTCAAGCTGCACCTACTTACTATGAGCCTCCTAGTAATCACCAACAACTACCAGAACCAATTGGATTCCTTGTCGTCCTTGAGGTTAGCACCCTCGCACGCACTCCAGAGTAGCACAACGGGATCCCATCATCACTTCCCTGAGACGCGCTGGAAGAAGAAGTGATTGGGATACAGGAACCAAAGGAGTTGCTGCTCATTTTCTCTTCTTTTCGTTTTGGTAATCGATTAGGTTTAGGGTTCTGATTTGGGAATGAATTCGACCCAACATATATATAGTAGCTATTTCGTCTCTTAATCGTCGTAGTATATGTCGTTCTGGTCTCATTTCGTCGATGACATTGCCAACTCAGCGGCCACATAGGCTGGAATTGGATTTGGGGAATATAGGACTATTTGTAATGTATAGAAAAAAATAAGGACTAAAAACGCGCCGGACGAAGAGAAAGGGACCAAAAGTGCAATTTTACCCCGGTATCCACATGTACTAGTTGTTGCTATTGAACCACACGCTCCAACACAACAAAAGAAAAAACTCAAATGCAACATATCCAAATTCTGAACGCTATTCACAACTCCCAGAGAAAAGCAGCAGGAAGATGGTATGTTTATTGTATCC
>CM051458.1:21636822-21653483 GCA_028274465.1 Plantago ovata
TTACAACACAAACTACGCCAGTGACTCTCAAAGCTATAATCATCATCAACACATTTCCTTTTCTTACTCTGAGGAGTATCATTCTTCAAAGAATCATCATTACTATTGAAAGAATTCGAAAGTGTAACATCATTAGAGGGGATGAAGGAAGGTATCTCAAAGTCTATTTCCTTTTCATTCCCTACAAAATAGCATATAACAGTTAACACAAATTAAAGCAAACATACACTAAAAACAAAACAAAGCATATAAAACTCATGGACAGTGGTAAAACTCAAACAAGCACAACATAAAACTCAACAGAACAGCATATAAAAACTCAAACATACACTCAAAACAAAACAAGCATATAAAACTCATGGACAGTGGTAAAACTCAAACAAGCACAACATAAAACTCAACAAAACTGCATATAAAACTCAAACATACACTCAAAACAAAACAAGCATATAAAACACATGGACAGTGGTAAAACTCAAACAAGCACAACATAAAACTCAGCAAAACTGAATATAAAACTCAAACATACACTCAAAACAGAACAAGCATATAAAACTCATTGACAGTGGTAAAACTCAAACAAGCACAACATAAAATTCAACAAAACTGCATATAAAACTCAAATAAAACTCCAACAAACCTTAAAAAACTAGCATGCCACAAAAAAAAACCAATCTCAACTAAACCTCAAACATGATATATGTAAAACTCAAGCAACCAACATATAAAACTCAAACAACAAGAATACAACTATTACAACACAAAAATATATCAAAATCTAAACACACAGAGATAATCAGAACAAGCATATAAAACTCATTGACAGCAAATAAAACTCCAAAAAACCTTTAAAAACTAGCTTACCACAAAAAACCCCAATCTCAAGTAAACCTCAAACATGATATGATTAAAACTCAAACAAACAGCATATAAATCTCAAACAACCAGAATACAACTCTTACAACACAAACTACGCCAGTGACTCTCAAAACTATAATCATCATCAACACATTTCCTTTTCTTACTCTGAGGAGTATCATTCTTCAAAGAATCATCATTACTATTGAAAGAATTCGAAAGTGTAACATCATTAGAGGGGATGAAGGAAGGTATCTCAAAGTCTATTTCCTTTTCATTCCCTACAAAATAGCATATAACAGTTAACACAAATTAAAGCAAACATACACTAAAACAAAACAAAGCATATAAAACTCATGGACAGTGGTAAAACTCAAACAAGCACAACATAAAACTCAACAGAACAGCATATAAAAACTCAAACATACACTCAAACAAAACAAGCATATAAAACTCATGGACAGTGGTAAAACTCAAACAAGCACAACATAAAACTCAACAAAACTGCATATAAAACTCAAACATATACTCAAAACAAAACAAGCATATAAAACACATGGACAGTGGTAAACTCAAACAAGCACAACATAAAACTCAGCAAAACTGAATATAAAACTCAAACATACACTCAAAACAGAACAAGCATATAAAACTCATTGACAGTGGTAAAACTCAAACAAGCACAACATAAAATTCACAAAACTGCATATAAAACTCAAACACACTTACCAACAGCATATAAAATCGAGGTGAAAGGGATGTAGAGAGTGAACACAAAGATCGAAACACACAGAAATGGAAACAAAAGCAGATCGAAACACTTACAAGCGTTAGGATGGAGCAAAATAAGCTTCAACTAGTGTGGATGAACTACAAAAACATAGCAAAATTCGAGAAAACGTAGAGTTAGGGTTCCGAAATCAACCTAGAAACCGAAATGCATGAAGAAGAAGAAAACCTAGCAAAATTGCAGAGATATATGATAAAATAGTAGATTAGGATTTCGAAAATGCGTGAAGAAGAACATAAACGAATAAAATCTCACCTTCAAGAGCTGAATAAGACGATTGAGGTGGCGGCGATTGAAATTCAGGCGGCGGCGGTGACGAAATGAGCTTCAATTCAGGCGACGGAGACGGCGAGTGAGTTTCTCTCTCTAAAACTTTCTCTCTCTAGGGTTTATGATTTGCTAATGAGAGGAAATGAAAAGACACGGGTGAATTCACCTATTTATACATAACCCGTTTAATTGACCCGGTTTGAATCATTGACCCGCGAGATTCAATAGAATTGGATATAGTAGTATGGATTGATCCATATTAAAGTGGATTGCTTGGTCTCACGGTCTCAACTTAGAAATTGGTCTTAAACAAGAAATTCAATTTCATCAGTTGGTTCAATAAGTTCTCCTGTTAGCGTCCTAGCGATAATATTTTACATCCCAGTACAGAGTTTGGCATAAGTAGAAGATTGGGTGCTATTCCACATATTCAAAATTAAGATAGCATAGTGATATACACCCTCGACAGGGTCTTCTGGGATACAATAAACATACCATCTTCTGCTGCTTTCTCTGGGAGTTGGTGAATAGCGTTCAAGAAATTTGGATATGTTGCAGTTTGAGTTTTTTCTTTTGTTGTGTTGGAGCGTGTGGTTCAATAGCAACAAACTAGTACATGTGGATACCGGGGTAAAATTGCACTTTTGGTCCCTTTTCTCTTCGTCCGGCGCGTTTTAGTCCTTATTTTTTCTATACATTACAAATACAGTCTGTATTCCCCGAAATCCAATTCCAGCCTATGTGGCCGCTGAGTTGGCAATGTCATCGACGAAATGAGACCAGAACGAACATATACTACGACGAATTAAGAGAACGAAATAGCTACTATATATATGTTGGGTCGAATTCATTCCCAAATCAGAACCCTAAACCCTAAATCGATTACCAAACGAAAAGAAGAGAAAATGAGCAGCAACTCCTTTGGTTCCTGTATCCCAATCACTTCTTCTTCCAGCGCGTCTCAGGGAAGTGATGATGGGATCCCGTTGTGCTACTCTGGAGTGCGTGCGAGGGTGCTAACCTCAAGGACGACAAGGATCCAATTGGTTCTAGTAGTTGTTGGTGATTACTAGGAGGCTCATAGTAAGTAGGTGCAGCTTGAGAAGCTTGAGTTGGAATTTGTTGTTCACTGTCATCCTCCAAATCTATCACCTACATTAGTACAATTTAAATGAACAATCACACATTACAATCAAAAGTCAGACATTGATGAACGTTATTTTACACTTTCATTCGAGTCTTTTTCACCAATTTAGCTATCCTCTCCTCTAGGTTAATTTAGCTTATATTTTAGTGCATTTTATTAGAATAGTGTCACGTTTCCCTTTTCTTTGCATTTTTCAGGTTTTAGGTGAAAAACGTGTTTTTATGGGCAATATTAATGAAGTGGACGAGGTTTTGGTGTTTCGAGGACATTCGTGGAGTATCTAGAAGGTTCCGGATGAGATTTGAGGCCTAGGGGACGAGTTTCAAGGCTTAAAGGTCACTAGAAGGCAAAATCCGAGTCCGAAAAGGAAAAGAAGACTAAAATCTCGCTGAACTTGATCTGGATGTCCCAGGCGAATCGCCTGGGACGAGGGGCGAATCGCCCCGTACCAGGCGAATCGCCCGGCATCTGGGGCGGTTAGCGCCGTGCCTTTCCGACAGCTATATATATGTTTGCCCATTCTCTACGTTTTTCATACATTTTCACATTATTCTGAGAGACAAATTCTCCGGAGCCTGTTCTGGGAATTTTTAGCATAGGAGACTCTTTTTCTTATTAATTTGGAGGATTAAGCATAGCAATTGGACCTCGTTGTTTATCAATTCTTGCTTGTGAGTTAGCAATTCTTCGGAGATTGACAACCTTCGTTGGTAACATTGTATCTCACGATTTTTCTACTTTTATTTATTTCTTCAACATGTTTTCATTCAATCTTGCTTTGATTCTTGTTGATTGCAATTTATCTATGTGTAGCTAAATCTATCGTTGGTGATAGTATGTGATTTCTTAGCTAGGGTTCTTAATTATGCATGACTGGCTGTAACGCGATTCAGACTTGACTTATTGCTTTATTTCTTTGATCTATCTAAGCCCTCTATCTTCGTAGTGTTGAATTGAACGGAACACATTGGACAATTCATGATCTTAGATTGTATGCAAACGTTCAAGTACTTCATGCATGATTATTAACCTGATGCTTTGAATATGATCATACTATCGCTAACTTCCATTATTATTGATAAGAAAATCTGTGCTAAGTCGTTTGTTGAGTTTATAGATTAAGTTAAATTAGATAAAGCTAGTTATAGTCCTTAGAGATCGACACTCGAGGTTATTTTACTTCTACACTACGTGCCTTGGTTTTCGTTGTAGTTGTGAATTGCCTTTGGCTAAAAACAAATTTATTTGATTAATTGAGTATGACAAATTCGGTTCATCAGACATTTAAATGAATTACAATTGTCAAAATACTTGCTCTAAATCATCATAAGACATATATATATATATATATATATATATATATATATATATATATATATATATATATATATAAAAGAGCCATACCTGTTTGTTCTTTTTCTGTCTCTTCTTAACCAGATTAGCTAGAACAACATCTTCATCAGAATCTGAGATAATTTGAGTCACACGTGGAGGTCCATTCACACCTTAACCAATGGAATCTCCCTGACCAGCCATGAACATTTCTTCAAACTCCCTTTCCATCTCATCATCACAGTCTTCTTCATCACTTTCATAACCCAAATCATCCCTCATTTTCTGCTTATAGTTGTTGATGTTATGACCTACATCTCGGCAATATCCACACTTGATGGAAGAGTAGTCCTTTCTAGCTCTAGTTTGTTTCTTTTTCCCCTTCTTGCTACCAGGCCCTTCTTCCTGACCCCTTCTCCTAGCAGTTTCAGCTTGCCCTTCTTCTTCACCATTTGAAGAGGCAGTGGCGGAATGAAAAAGGTATCTCCCCACATTTCTTGGGCATTAATGCCATAGATAGCACCACTATACACCCTCTTATATGTATCAACTGAATAGAAGTGGTGAACTTGTTTCTTAGCATCAAACTTTCTCTTGGACATGCAAGCAAGAGCATGTTTGCATGGCAAACCAGTTAGTTTCCATTTCCTACAAGTGCAAGTACCTTCTTGGAGGTTAACAATGTACTGACTGCTATCATATCCCTTCACAATCCAATTATCATCATTAGCCTTAAGAGTGATACATGTTCTGATCCTTCCCATGTTCTTGTCAAATTTCTTCTTCACGGCAGGGCACATGTATTGCTTCCACTTCAATTCAGCATGTTCTCTATTTGTGACAAGCCTCTTCTGCAAGCACTCTCTCATCCATTCCAACATAGTAAGAATAGGCTTTTTCCTTGCCTTTAGTATCATCTTGTTGAATGACTCAAAGTTGTTGTTCATTGTCTGATAACACTTGGTTGTCTCATCAAAATGACTCTTAGACCACCCTTTAGGATCCTTACTAGCCAACCATTCATGTACCTTTGGATCAAGCAGCTCCAATTCTCTCATTGCCTTCTTCCAATGAGCAACAGTGGTAGCATTAGAAGCTTTGTACAATGCATGCTTGTATGCATCACCTCTGAACCCAGCAACTTGGAAGTTCTTGAGTAGATGCCTCACACAAAACTGTGATTAGCCTCAGGGAACACTTCTTCAACACCTTTAAGCAAGCCTTTCTGTTAATCTGACATTATAGTGATCTTTCTAGTGTCAATGATGTTCAAGTCAGCCTTGATCAGTCCCAAAAACCAAGTCCATGTCTCACCAGTTTCACTAGCCACCACACAGTAAGCTAGAGGCCAAAGCTTCTCATTAGGATCAACGCACTCTGCAGTCAGCAACAGACCTTTATGTGGTCCTTTGAGATGGCATCCATCAACCCCAATTAGTGGTTTGCATCCAAGAATAAAACTTTCTTTCAGAGCTTGAAAACACACATAGAAAGACTTGAACTCATGTGTGATCCTGTCAATGTCACATATGACTGTAGATCCAGGATTCATCTTCCTCAATTCCTCTGCATAATCCCATAACATACCATATTGTGCATCTGGATCACCCTCAAGCATAGCAAGAGCTTTCTTCCTGGCCCTATAAGCTTGATGCTAAGAAATTACCAAACCAATCTCATCTTGGACATCAAGAACAAATCCTGCAACAGACCTATCAGGATCAGACTTGAACTTTGCAAGGAATCTAGTTGCTAGAAAACTGCTACTTGCATTGTTGACATTCATAGTCATCCCACAGCTGTGATTAGAATCATATGTATAAACATTGAAACCAGGCTCATCCTTGATCTTATGAGCCCTCAATTTTCAGCCACATTCATCATCTTCCACACACTTAGCCCACAACCTTATTTTGTCATTCTTCACAATCCTAAGATTCCTAAAAGTCCCAACTGCATGAGCATGCACACAAGTCATGAAATCAACCTTGGTCTTAAACACCATGCCAAGTGAAAACTTAGGCTCAAAGTCATGCACTTTGTTATGACACATCTGCTTCTTCTTTCCCTTGGTACCAGCATCCTCATTAGAATCAAGCTCTGAGTTGAACTCATCAGAGGAATTCTTAACCACATCAGACTCCTCTTCCACATCACTGTCAGTCTCACTTACATAGCCTTCTCTGCCTTTGCTAAATAACCCTGCTTCTCAGCATTGAACTCTTCAACTACAACCTTTTCTACAACCTTCTCTTCCCCTTAGCATTACTTTCAAAGTTATAGGCCAACTCCACAACTCCCTCAATGAAGAATGACATCTCCCTAGCATGAAAGCCATCACATGCACATTGCATAGCTTGAGTGTCATCATCAACCACTTGAAACCGGCCCCTTTTGTAAACAAGAAACCTTCTGACAGGCCCTACCTTACAATAGTCAGCATATTCATTCAACTTAGCCATGCAAATCTCCTCAACCCTAACAAAAATCCACCTTCATTAGCCTTCCCTTCACATATTTCTGCTTTCCAAAGTTAAAGTCCACAATTTCACCACCATAGTGGACAACAATAGTAACATCACTAGTGTTATCATCTGTTCAAAAATAAATTTAATTTTTAAAACCTACCTAACAGTAAATTGACCAATGTAACAGTGGATATGTCATGTTTCATGCATGAAATTAAATGTAATGCATGCATAGGGCTATTCACTAATGTTCTAACACAACAATAAACAATACTACTACAAAGGACTACATTACTACAATATTTAAGATATCAAAATATAGCATATAGCAGTAGCATTATTTAACTCAAATCAACAAGAAACCAAGCATAATAAACATTAAACAAGTTGTAATAAGTAAGTATTAAACATTAATAGCTTACTATATGTAGGATGTGGCATCAACAACTCTTCTTGATCTCTTAAATTCATCGTTTCTTGTCTTCAATGCAGATTCTCCAACTTTCTAGATCAATTCGATTGTTTAAGGTTGTATAGAGGGGACCCTAACAAAAAGCGCTGGAGAAGTAAATGTAAAAGTGTTTTTAGTTGTGAGTTACTAGGGTGAGGAAAGAATTGGAGGGAAATGTTCTTACTCCATCAATTTTCCCTCCACAATAAGCTATAAGGTTAAAATTGTGTTGGAATGTGTTTGCATGTGGTATTTTGTGACTGGAGTGTGTTTTATGGCCATTCGGCACCTATTTGGAGGTGACAAACAGTGACTAGGACGGCTGGTAAGGATGTGGCAATGTTGTATTGCTTAGTTCTTATTGTATCTCTTAATTCATGCCAAAACGCCGCTCTATACACTCAAAAAGGACTGAAATCGTAGAATTCGTCCAGAGGGGGACTAAAACGCGCCAGACGAAAAAAGGACCAAAAGTGCAATTTTCCCGGATACCAGGATAGTTTTCACATTACACCGTGAATTTCGTGCTCAATTACCCAGGATTCTTCTAGCCTAATATTTACCGGTCTGTTGGAGATCAACCGCAATGGGACAGGTTGAATTAAGTATTTTGTTAATGAGGTACGTCATAAACTCCCATTTTTTATTCTCGTGATGTAGAAATGAATTTTATGAAGTTTTCTTTCACTGTTTACGATGACCATTTCGACTGTTGTTCTTAAAATTTGTGTGTCACAAATTTCATCAAAACAAGTAACTCAGTCTCATTAGTGTGAATTGGTTTTACTCTTATTTATTATGATTTTTGGGTATGTTCTTAGGAAAAAGAGATGTCGAAGGAGCTTGAAAATGAGAAGGTCAAGGAGCATGTAAAATATAGGGCAAGGATCAGGAAAAGGCGAATAAGGTAAAACTCTTATTTTTTTTACGATTGGTTGAGTTAAATATATATATTATAGTTTATAGAAGTGAGGTTTTGACGTTTTTGTTACTTTTCTATTTGTACTCATCATTTTTTGTGTTTTTAATTGTATTTAGGGTCGAAAGAAGATGCAAGAAAAAGAGCAGGAAGAAAATGAAGTCACTGAAAGAGAGAAAAGATGCAAGAAGAGGGAAGATGAAGCCAGTGTTGCAGTTCCTAAAACCGCTAGGGAAATTAAAGCGGAAGAGGTCAAAATTTCTTTGAAGAGATTTAACTTGAAGCTCAGAGGGATAAATCCTGACAACTAGTTTCATTTTGGATGGATGTTTCAATGTGAACAATTAGACTTGTCCTTTCAATTAAACAAATGGTGGTCTGTATGGATTTATAATTTGGATCTTTTTCTGTACACTCTGTTTAAGATCTTATGTGTGGTGTTACATGGAACACCTTTTTTAGTACTGTTTGGTATTATCTGAGAGTTTATGGTACTGTTTTTGGAACATCTTATGTTGGGCGTTTTTAAGGCCGTATGTCGTGTTTTTATGTAACACCTTTTTTTAGTATTTGTTCTGTTGTCTTTTTCTAAGAGTTTATGTGGTACTTTTCTAACACCTTATGTTGGTCTTTTTATTTTATATATATGAAATGGTTTTTGAACTTGCAATGTTCAAAGATTTTTGTTAGAATAACTTTTGTTGTTTATTTCTATTTTTGTTGTGGTTTTAAGAGTTGATGTGATAGTTGTAACACAAGCATTCATATATTCATTACATGTAACTATAGAAACCATCAAGTAATGTGTCAAAACAATCACTATAAAACAAGCACTATAAAAGCACTTGTTTATATAAAAGTAACATTTTTTTGTGTCTTTTGTGTTGTTATCCATAGCGAGCTTTTGTAATATCATTACATGAAATGAGTCAAAAAATAGAGAAATTTCAAAAAGTTATATCAAGCGTTCCGGTATCTCTGTTGAAAATGTAATCTGGGCCGCCTTTGTGAGTGGTTTCCTTCGGTTGAACTTGTTTTTATCTTTGGTTTTCTGCCCTTTGTGACTGCACGATCAGGATCCAAAAGGCGTGGTGGCTTGTTCGAGTTTGTGGTTGTTGTCTGTATTCTCTTGGTTGGTGATTTTGCTTGTGCCTTCTTCGATTGAGAGGATAGTCCTGGCATGTGCTAGGTCTCTATTGTAACTGTCTTCGAGTACCCTTGTGAAAATCAAATTGAAAAGAAGATATAAAAAATATTGTTAAAACCATAACAATAATTATTAATACTGCAACATAAATTTTTAAAAGCATAGAACATATATAATGGAGTACTGTAATTTCCTTACCTTCGAGATCATCACTTGATGAGCATGTGAGCAGTAAGTCATAGTTTCCTTGCCATTTGCTGGCGCCATGGTAGTGAGTCATCAGCTATCCTGAGGACATCGCTTCTGCCTTGATGAATTCTATCCCATACTTCTTGCTTCACCACTTTGGTCCACCTTTTGTTAATGTATTTCTCTGGTATTGTTTTCATTGACATGGGTCAGTACCCTTAAATGCATGGAAGCACAACCAGCCAACCGCAGAGAATTGTTTGCATGACATTCAACTGTTACATCACTGCCTTTTTTAACATAATGGACTTCATGTGTTTTCATCCTTTCATCTTCTGGGTGTACTTTCAGAACCATATTATTCCTGGATAGCAGAAAGATGACTTAAGAAATAAAATAATCCAATTCTACTTAAATTATAACAAGTTTCTTAAACATCCAATAAAATAGTATTAAAACTATAGTCCTGGCAAATTAAATGTTCACTGCATACTTACGTGTTTGTTTTCTTGACCAGAGACCATGTTTGTAGCAAGTGATTGAAAAAATTCTCCTGGAAAAATTCATAAACCTCAATGGTGTACACTTCAGATGCATGGACTAGCAGACCAGATGGAATTGGAATGTTTGGCTTTGAAGATGAAGCTTCAAATTTCTTTTTCTGTTCAGCACTTCTCCATCTTTTCACCGTGTCCGAAAAATTGGCATGGAATTTAGTCAGTTGTTGTCCTATTTGCCTTGAAGCAAATGGCGTTGTTTTGGTTCTTTCACTGCGCTGAGATGAAGGAATCCCGCGGAGAAGAAGTCTTTGCTTAGTGTTGTGCACCATTTTTTCGCGAATTGCATACAAAGTCTCAAACCACGTGGAATCAGCAACATTGTACTTGACAAGCATGCGCTCCAGCAATTGTCGAATTCTTCCAAGTCATTACAGCCTTTCAGACAGTAATCAAACTCCTGCTTGAAGTGATGTTTGTTTTAAGCTCTCTGAAATGCGTGATAGCGTTCTGCTGGATGTGCCACAAACAGAGTCTATGTCTTGTTCTCCCCAAAAACCTGTGTCAAAAGTATAGCATAAATGTTTAAAACTACAAGAACGAATCTTAAAATATAATAGAGCTCTTTTTTTAAGAGTGTTTTTAAATATATGACAGAGTTGATATCCAGTATTTTAAAAAAAAACTCACTAGAATGTTCTTTTAAATATACGAAATGAACTTTTAAAGCCATAGAAGTAATCATTATAAGTATAAGAGAATATTTATAGGGGTAGATGTCATAACAAGTTTTCGTATAAGCTGGAAAAATAATACCTCCTCTGTAGCATTGGACATTGCCTTGTCCTGATCAGTGAAAATGGTGACAGGTTCTTTTCCATCCATCGATTCCTTAAATGTGTTGAGTAGCCAAACAAAGTTATCTGCCTTTTCCTTTTCCATGAAAGCGCAACCGAACATAACTCTGTTCCAATGGTTGTTTACACCAACAATTGGAGCACAGATGAGGTTGTATTTGTTGGTGCAGTACGTTGTGTCAATATTACTACATCACCAAACAATTTGTAGTCCTCCTTCATCATGCCATCTCTCCAGAAAATTGCAGTCAGTTTAGCATCGTCACCACGTACAAATAGCGATGATAATATGTTGGATCTTTATCCCTTTCTTCTAAAAAGAACAAATTTTAAATTCATTTGTTTTAGAATTACATCAATTCATCCTTAAATTCATGTGATATAGTGTTATAATCATAACAGTATGCTTTAAAATCTCAACATATTAGCAGACAAAAAATTCACAAAACTAGATATCATTATGAAGAGTAGATTACCTCCATTTTCTCGACCAGTGTGTGAGCATCTCCACCTTCTATGCTTTTTGATCTTATTTTTCCAACAAGGTTGATAAGGTCTTTCTTTGTGTATCCAACAAGTTCCTCTCCTCCAGCTTGAGCTGCTAACAAATTATACGCGTATGCAGGCTTAATATGACAGTCTTCCAATTGCTGAATTATTTCTTGGTCTCATCATTGATGTGACGCTCACTACGTTTCAGATGATTAACGGAAGCGGCACCATCTCATGATTATGCTGAATGTGGTGACGTACAATCCTGTAGAGGTCATGTTTTGTCGTATTTAACTCTAACACGGGCAAGACAACCTGACCTCTTCACTTTACATCCCCTGGTCTTTACTTGAGGTTTATCTCCAATGACAACAGGAGAAGGCATTACTATCTGGTTCATTGCAACTGGTGAAGGATTCACATTCTTTGATTTTTTTGCCCTTGATTTTCCTTCACATGAGCACATGAAGTATATCTGGTTTACCTTCTTGTGCGACTTGATGTATTTTTTTGAGCATTTTTTGACAGAGAAGCCGAGGTCATTTGAGTGTTTCTTGTATAGCACATACAACTCTTCCCATGTTTCAGCTGTGTATCCTTTCATGGATCTGGATCACCATCATCCTCATCTTCTTCATCCTCAATGTCATCACTTGCATCATCATTACCAGCTGTTTTTATAATAGAAAAAAAATGTTATAAGCACAATAATAACAATAAAGGTATAGTATATGATTTAATTTTGATAAACAGATGAAAATCATAATATTATATTTTTTTGTAAACTGAACAGTAAATCTATAAGTGTAATAAAAGTCTAATTCTTAACAATTTCAGTTTTTATTATAAGTCTAATAGAGTATAAATTGTTTCTTATAACCTTAGTGCGTGACCTTAAAACTATAAACCGATGTTTTCATCTCTGAATTATTAGATTCTTAGATCTTTTTTATCTCTGAACAAATCTTATGATGTCATTATATCAATCTGTGAAGTTAAACCATTTTGAAATTGATTGAGTGAGACATGTAGGGATGATGTAGACTGTGTAGACTAGATGTAATGATTACAAGCATGCAGTAATTTTTATTTTTTGATTCTGAAAAGTGGTTATAGACTTGTCTTTTCAAGTAAATTTCACAATCAATTTTAAAAAATATAACAATCTTTACTATAACCAAATATAGTTATTTTAAAATCATAACAAGATGGTTCTTAAAATGTAATAATAAGTTTTGAATTTTTAACATTTTCCTGTTATATGAAATGCATATGAGGTCTATTAAAAATAAATAATTATACAACTTAAAATGTAACTGACTGTCTTGAAACTATAACAAATTTTTAGATAAAGTAATTCAGGTTTTTAATGTGAATTCGAAAATTACAGTTTTTCTTTTTAATGGAAAAGTTGCATCCATTCAATTGATGTTTTTCATCTAACAGTCACACACTTTCATTTGCCTATAAATAGCCTCTCTCTTAGCCTAATTCGTTCATGCAAACACACAATACAAACACACATTGTAATCAAAAGAAAGTAAAGAAGAAAAAAAAATCCAGAGAAAAAATGGCTGCTTCACAAACTCTGAACCAGAATGGAGTTTATGCTGCTCACCGGAGAGAGTGAAGACTCTCTTTCAACAATGCTTTCAATGATCATGAAGTTGATGGGGTGCAGTAAGTTTTATTATATTATTTATTTATTTATTATTTATTTTTTTTTTGTTAAAGTTTTTCTTCCTCTGTTTTCAGTTTTTTAATTTACTTTTTTTTATTATTATTAGGTACAAGGATGCCAATGGTGTTCTACATAGGCACACTACTCTTGCACAAAAGCTTGAAGTCATGGCTCGGATGGTTATGCCAATTGAGTTGGACTTCAATGAAGCTAGTCCACTTCATCATGCAGTCAGGATTGCAGCCCAATTGAGGCATATGAGTGCTCAACACCCAGAAATGGAGCCACATGCCCGGGCTCTCTACAACCAACTCAAGGAAGTTCGTGTGGAAGAGCATGATCTCATGCCTTACATCCGTTGTGTTCGTACATTTGTGAACCCTTCACAGGGACAACCCAGTGAATTAAACAAGTTGCTCTAGTAACTGGTCTTAGACTAGGGCTCTTTTGTTTAATCTAATCTATGTTGGGACATCTATGTTATTGTCTATTAAGTCTTTTTATTTTTCTAGGTTTCTATCTATGTTTATTTGGGTTCTTTCTTTTGAAGTCTGTAAGAAATTTAATGTAAGGTATGGTTTGTTATTGGAATTTTAAGGTTTTATTTTTTAATTTCTGTGGTACGTATTAATTGTGCATCATATTCTTAAAACTACCCCAATAGTTGTTTAAAAGTATAACACTAGTCATTTAAAAGGATAACAAAGCATAACAAAGCATGGTGCATGAATATATGATGAAATAAAAAATTTAAACTGGAAGCTATAACATCAACGGTTAAAAGTAATTTTAAAACCACAACAAGTAATCTTAAGAGTTATTTTAGTGATTAATCACATTCACTGGTTATTTAGGTGATCTTAAAACCACAACACCTTCTTTAAAAGTTCATATGTTGTATGATTACGCTCATATCTTCTATTAGCAGTACTAGCCTTATAACTATACCATCATTCCTAAAAACCATAACATTACGTCTATTAAAAGCATACGTGATTATTAAAAACTATAAGAGAGCAACATGGCATGAAAATACAACGATGCATAAAATCTAAACTGGAAACTATAACAGGAACGCTTAAAAGTAATTTTAAAACTACAACAAGTAATCTTAAGATTTATTTTAGTGATTAATCACATACACCAGTTATTTAGGTGATCTTAAAACCACAACACCTTCTTTTAAAAGTTCATATGTTGTATAATTACGCTCATATTCTTCTATTAGCAGTACTAGCCTTATAACTATACCATCCTAAAAACCATAACATTACGTCTATTAAAAGCATACGTGATTATTAAAAACTATAAGAGAGCAACATGGCATGGAAAATACTACGATGCAAAAATCTAAACTGGAAACTATACCAGGAACGCTTAAAAATAATTTTAAAACTACAACAATAATCTTAAGAGTTATTTTAGTGATTAATCACATACACCGGTTATTTAGGTGATCTTAAAACCACAACAGCTTTTTTTAAAAGTTCATATGTTTTATAATTACGTTCATATTCTATTATCGGTACTAGCCTTATAACTATACCATCATTAATAAAAACCATAAAATTCGTCCATTAAAAGCACAGTGGGTTATTAAAAACCATAAGAGAGCAACATGGCATGAAAATACTACGATGCATAAAATCTAAACTGGAAATTATACCAGGAACGCTTAAAAATAATTTTAAAATACGACAAGTAATCTTAAGAGTTATTTTAGTGATTAATCACATACACCGGTTATTTAGGTGATCTTAAAACCACAACAGATTTTTTAAAAGTTCATATGTTGTATAATTACGTTCATATTCTATTATTCAGTATCAGCCTTATAACTATACCATCATTCCTAAAAACCATAAATTACGTCTATTAAAAGCATACGTGATTATTAAAAACCATAAGAAAGCAACATCGCATGAAAATACTAGAAGCATAAAATCTAAACTGGAAACTATAATAGGAACGCTTAAAAGTATTTAGGAAAATATGTATTTGTTGTTCCGGTTGGATTTCCTCAATTATTTTCCACATCTGAGAGCATTCCTCCATCATCGTCGGTGTTTTTCTGATTTGTGTATGAAGGAGCTGGAACGGACGGTAAATTCATCGGAAAAGCAGTAATCGAGTTTAGATTAGGAAAACAGAGCATAAATCAATGAATTTGACCTTAGAGCATTAATAAAATTAGAGAATTGTGCGTGTTTGTACCTGATTTGCGTCCATCGGAGATTATCCGAGCTTTTTCAGACGAATGCGTTCGAAAATAGCGTTGATCGGTAGCTTTTTCCGGTGAGAGATTTCGATCAGCTGAAACACGCAGTTTTCACGTTTAACTGTGTTTTAATTTTTAGGGTTTTTCTGTGATTTGAAGGGTTTATATAGTCAAGCGGTTTTTTATAACGAACCGGTTTTATCTGAACCGTGAGAGAAAACACTAGCGGGTTTTGGGTTTGGTGTGTTGCCATAAAAACCAGGCCTTTCCATGTTAATAGGAAAGGACAGCCTTACTATATAATAACTCTAGTTATTTTAAGTTCTTTACAAGGTTATGGAAAATTTAAAAGACTTTGGTTATATGATAGTGTTTAGGCATTTTGGATTTGTAACTAAATATATGGTAGGCTATTGGGAGACATTGTTAGAAGATTATGTAGTAATGTGCATGTTTGGTGTGATTAGCAAGTGTGAGAAATGGACATATTTATAGTTGATGAAAACACAAGTCATTTTTACCAAATCTTCCACATCATTAGACTTGTGTAATTATCCCATGAAGCCAAATATTTCACTTCATCTCCACACACTTGTTAAGTTTTAATTATGTCTTGGTGAATACCTTGAAATTCCTACAAAGCTTATGAGGGAAGAATCTACTTATACTTTAAAGAAGTAAGATTTCTAAGCATCTCCTTCAGTCACGTGTCCTATTCCTGTTGATTCTTATTTCTTTCACTGACACGTGTCCACTATTCATCAATCTTCAGTTCCTCACTCATATTAACCTCTCAGATAGGAAACAAAAAGGAAAAAAATCAAACAACACGGACAACCAAATTTGATTTCAGCTTTTTTTCTTCAATTCAATCAAATCTACTATCATCCATCTCAATCTCTCCATAATTATCATTCTCGATCACCAATCAATTTCCTACACAATTACATTTTTCAACTCAGATTCCAACCAAGATGAAGATGAAACTGAACCCAAGTCCCCGTGACTCACTATAAAACTTAAAAGCCAAGCTTATGCTTAGGAATTGATTCATCAATTGATCTAATTCAATTAATTTGTTTCAGCAATCTGGTTATAACTGGGAAAAGTCAGGACTCGAATGGGAGTTCATATCTGTTTTTTGTCTACTGTGAAATCTTTTTATCTCCAGTTTTATTCTTCTATAAATCAATATTTTCTACCAATGATCTATCTATTGCAATGATCGATGTAAAATGGAATACAAAATTAAGTTTCATATGGCAATTCGAGAATGATGCCAAATCCTCAGGGCTGCTATATATTGTCAATTCAAAAGTGAGAAGAAGATGAAATGTGACTTTTG
>CM051458.1:21653583-21746705 GCA_028274465.1 Plantago ovata
ATATGCTGTTCTGTTGAGTTTTATGTTGTGCTTGTTTGAGTTTTACTACTGTCCATGAGTTTTCTATGCTTTGTCTTTGTTTTTTTTAGTGTATGTTTGCTTTATTTGTGTTAACTGTTATCTGCTATTTGTAGGGAATGAAAAGGAAATAGACTTTGAGATACCTTCCTTCATCCCCTCTATGATGTTACCACTTTCGAATTCTTTCCATAGTAATGATGATTCTTTGGAAGAATGATACTCTCAGAGTAAGAAAAGGAAAGTGTTGAATGATTATCGCTTGAGATCACTGGCGTAGTTTGTGTGATAAGAGTTGTATTCTGGTGTTTGAGTTTTATATGCTGTTGTTTGAGTTTTAATCCTATCCTGCTTGAGGTTTACTTGAGATTGAGTTTTTTTGTGGAAGCTCGTTTTAAAGGTTTTTGGAGTTTTATTTGCTGTCAATGAGTTTTTATATGCTTGTTCTGTTTTGAGTGTATGTTGAGTTTTATATTCAGTTTTGTTGAGTTTTATGTTGTGCTTGTTTGAGTTTTACCACTGTCCATGAGTTTTATATGCTTGTTTTGTTTTGAGTGTATGTTTGAGTTTTATATGCTGTTTTGTTGAGTTTTATGTTGTGCTTGTTTGAGTTTTACCACTGTCCATGAGTTTTATATGCTTTGTTTTGTTTTTAGTGTATGTTTGCTTTAATTTGTGTTAACTGTTATATGCTATTTTGTAGGGAATGAAAAGGAAATAGACTTTGAGATACCTTCCTTCATCCCCTCTAATGATGTTACACTTTCGAATTCTTTCAATAGTAATGATGATTCTTTGAAGAATGATACTCCTCAGAGTAATAAAAGGAAATGTGTTGATGATGATTATAGTTTTGAGAGTCACTGGCGTAGTTTGTGTTGTAAGAGTTGTATTCTGGTTGTTTGAGATTTATATGCTGTTTGTTTGAGTTTTAATCATATCATGTTTGAGGTTTACTTGAGATTGAGTTTTTTTGTGGTAAGCTAGTTTTTTAAAGGTTTTTTTTGTTGAGTTTTATTGCTGTCAATGAGTTTTATATGCTTGTTCTGTTTTGAGTGTATGTTTGAGTTTTATATTCAGTTTTGCTGAGTTTTATGTTGTGCTTGTTTGAGTTTTACCACTGTCCATGTGTTTTATATGCTTGTTTTGTTTTGAGTGTATGTTTGAGTTTTATATGCAGTTTTGTTGAGTTTTATGTTGTGCTTGTTTGAGTTTTACCACTGTCCATGAGTTTTATATGCTTGTTTTGTTTTGAGTGTATGTTTGAGTTTTTATATGCTGTTCTGTTGAGTTTTATGTTGTGCTTGTTTGAGTTTTACCACTGTCCATGAGTTTTATATGCTTTGTTTTGTTTTTAGTGTATGTTTGCTTTAATTTGTGTTAACTGTTATATGCTATTTTGTAGGGAATGAAAAGGAAATAGACTTTGAGATACCTTCCTTCATCCCCTCTAATGATGTTACACTTTCGAATTCTTTCAATAGTATGATGATTCTTTGAAGAATGATACTCCTCAGAGTAAGAAAAGGAAATGTGTTGATGATGATTATAGCTTTGAGAGTCACTGGCGTAGTTTGTGTTGTAAGAGTTGTATTCTGGTTGTTTGAGATTTATATGCTGTTTGTTTGAGTTTTAATCATATCATGTTTGAGGTTTACTTGAGATTGAGTTTTTTTGTGGTAAGCTAGTTTTTAAAGGTTTTTTGGAGTTTTATTTGCTGTCAATGAGTTTTATATGCTTGTTCTGTTTTGAGTGTATGTTTGAGTTTTATATTCAGTTTTGTTGAGTTTTATATTGTGCTTGTTTGAGTTTTACCACTGTCCATGTGTTTTATATGCTGTTTTGTTTTGAGTGTATGTTTGAGTTTTATATGCAGTTTTGTTGAGTTTTATGTTGTGCTTGTTTGAGTTTTACCACTGTCCATGAGTTTTATATGCTTGTTTTGTTTTTAGTGTATGTTTTCTTTAGTTTGTGTTAACTGTTATATGCTATTTTGTAGGGAATGAAAATGAAATAGACTTTGAGATACCTTCCTTCATCCCCTCTAATGATGTTACACTTTCGAATTCTTTCAATAGTAATGATGATTCTTTGAAGAATGATACTCCTCAGAGTAAGAAAAGGAAATGTGTTGATGATGATTATAGTTTTGAGAGTCACTGGCGTAGTTTGTGTTGTAAGAGTTGTATTCTGGTTGTTTGAGATTTATATGCTGTTTGTTTGAGTTTTAATCATATCATGTTTGAGGTTTACTTGAGATTGAGTTTTTTGTGGTAAGCTAGTTTTTAAAGGTTTTTTGGAGTTTTATTTGTTGTCAATGAGTTTTATATGCTTGTTCTGTTTTGAGTGTATGTTTGAGTTTTATATTCAGTTTTGCTGAGTTTTATGTTGTGCTTGTTTGAGTTTTACCACTGTCCATGTGTTTTATATGCTTGTTTTGTTTTGAGTGTATGTTTGAGTTTTATATGCAGTTTTGTTGAGTTTTATGTTGTGCTTGTTTGAGTTTTACCACTGTCCATGAGTTTTATATGCTTGTTTTGTTTTGAGTGTATGTTTGAGTTTTTATATGTTGTTCTGTTGAGTTTTATGTTGTTCTTGTTTGAGTTTTACCACTGTCCATAAGTTTTATCTGCTTTGTTTTGTTTTTAGTGTATGTTTTCTTTAATTGTGTTAACTGTTATATGCTATTTTGTAGGGAATGAAAATGAAATAGACTTTGAGATACCTTCCTTCATCCCCTCTAATGATGTTACACTTTCGATTCTTTCAATAGTAATGATGATTCTTTGAAGAATGATACTCCTCAGAGTAAGAAAAGGAAATGTGTTGATGATGATTATAGTTTTGAGAGTCACTGGCGTAGTTTGTGTTGTAAGAGTTGTATTCTGGTTGTTTGAGATTTATATTCTGTTTGTTTGAGTTTTAATCATATCATGTTTGAGGTTTACTTGAGATTGGGTTTTTTTGTGTTAAGCTAGTTTTTAAAGGTTTTTTGGAGTTTATTTGAGTTCTGATTATCTCTGTGTGTTTAGATTTTGATATATTTTTGTGTGTAATAGTTGTATTCTTGTTGTTTGAGTTTTATATGTTGGTTGCTTGAGTTTTACATATATCATGTTTGAGGTTTAGTTGAGATTGGTTTTTTTTGTGGCATGCTAGTTTTTTAAGGTTTGTTGGAGTTTTATTTGAGTTTTATTTTGAGTTCTGATTATATCAGTGTGTTTAGATTTTGATATATTTTTGTATTGTAATAGTTGTATTCTTGTTGTTTGAGTTTTATATGCTGCTTGTTTGAGGTTAATTTTTGTTAATTGTTGTATGTTGTTTTGTAGGGAATGAAAATGATAAAGACTTTGAGATACCTTCTGTCATACCCTCTGATGATGATACACCCTCGAATTCTTTCGATAGTAAGAAAAAGAAACATGATGATGATGATGATGATGATGATGATGATGATACTTCTGAGTACTTACCTTCAGAGTTTTCAAAGGGTGCTGTCAAAAATTCTAAGACACTAGTTGTTGCTGTAGTCAAGGAAAAGAGCAAAGTTGTTGAGAAAGTCCCCACGGGAAAGAAGGAAGTTGTATTTAGTAAAATATTAATCAACCATCCTTTTGACATTTTGTTCATGTTTTTAATTTGAAATTTGTCTCTGTGATATCTCAAATTAGAACTATTTTCAGTTGTATTTAGTAATTTTATTTTATATTTTTAATTTTCTTTCATATGTTTGAGTTTTATATGTTGTTTGTTTGAGTTTTATATGGTGCTTGTTTGAGGTTTGCCACTGTCCATGAGTTTTGTATGGATTGAGTTTAACCTTGAACATTCATAGATATATGTTTCATTATCCCTTGACAAATGCTTAATTGGGGTTTAGGGTTGGATGCGGTGCATGGCAAAAATCAAGAAAACAGAGTATCGATATTAAGAAACAGAGTTCTACAAGATTCTCAATGTTAAACAAAGAAATACATACAGTATTGAAATCAAGGAACACAGTCCACAAAAGAATAAAGTATTGAAATTTAAGAACACAGTTGATATAGTATTCCTTGTTTAATCAAATAACTTGTTCCTTCCTGGGGAAACTTGCTTCCTCTATATTTGAACCTTTTTTCTTTCTTCACTTTCTTCATCACTGTCAACAACAATCATTGGAGATATTGCCACTA
Organism: Plantago ovata; assembly: GCA_028274465.1. Classification (NCBI taxonomy): domain Eukaryota; kingdom Viridiplantae; phylum Streptophyta; class Magnoliopsida; order Lamiales; family Plantaginaceae; genus Plantago; species Plantago ovata. Next base: position 21,657,780 of record CM051458.1, read on the forward strand.
GTCTAATTTGCTTAACAGGTGCTTTGCCCGCACAAGAACAGAGGAAGTACTTTTCTTTGACAGATTTATCTTTGGATGTCCTTGTTGTTGAGATTCTAACAGAAAATCCAACCATTGCAGCATGGCGTTTGTAAAGTTCCTCAAAATGTTCCCAAATTTTCTTCTTTAAACTCATAAAACAGAGTGGTATCTCACCTGCAATGATGTATTATGAAAACTCATTCAGTATATGAATAAAACTCAAATATCAAATGAATAAATCTCAAATTCTTCAGCATATACAAAAACCTCAAGTTCTCATCATTCAGTATATGATATCATTACTTCAAGACAATCCTAAAGAATCTTAAATAAATCTCAGAAAACTTTGAGTGATAAGTTAAATGAATATCACATTAACCTCACTCAGTATATGAATAAAAATCAAATAGAAAATGAATAAACCTCAAATTCTCCAGCATATAAGTAAACCACAAATTCTCAAGTCATGATCTCGTAACTTCAAGCCATATCTAAACAATATATGCGGAACCTTACAGAGTATATACGTGAACCTCAAACAATATTATTGAAAGTAATATGTCACTTCAACATACTTAACTTATTGCAAAACAAGAACTCAGAAAATTTTGACATAAAACTCAAATCAATAACACATAAACCTCAAGGAAAATCGTAACATACTTGATTGTTTGACAGCTCCTTTATGCTTATCATCTGTAGCTTCATGTTTATCATCTGAAACCAACATTATCAATAATCATGATCACGTAATAATACATATGAGTTTCATACGAAAATTCAAGTGCAAATAGAAAGATCATTTCACTCAAGCAAATTAGCAAACACCTTATGTGCAAGTGCAATACTCATCACCATATCATATCAGGGGATTATCAAACTTCGATTTCACCATTCACTGATCCAATCAAGGTTCTGCACATGGATCTAACAATCAATCTCGTCATTAATCATCATCCAATTCGAATCGATCAACCCAATTCAACAATGATTTTTTTTCTAGAATTTTGAAAACTCCATGGATATGGACCTTCAAAGTCCATCAATGGGCTGTCCATGGAGTGCAGCAAGCAATCTCGTTGTTCATCCATGGAAGAATATGACCGTCTTTTGAGTTTAACGCTGAGCTGAGAGTTTAAGCCATTTTTTTTTTTTCCTGTTTTTGTTGCAGAGACGGAGAGAGTGAAGAGATCCGGTTTTGTTTCGGGTTATAACATGACCCGCAACTTATTTGGTTGGACCAGCGAGTTATTGGTTGGACCAGCGAGTTTTTTATCTAGTTTGTAATTCCTTTGAGTCTCATTTTTGGTCTCACGAAACTAGTGGTCTCACCGGAGACGAACTCTTGTGTTAATTCGACATTGCTCAAGACAGACTCCAATTCCAGTTAGCCACCAAATCTCATGTTAAAATCTCGTTCCTTGCATGATTTTGTCAATGCAACATATGCACATAAAAAGATTCATTGACCTCCTTGTCATCTGGGTATTCCCTTAAAATCTAATCAATGCAGAGGAAGCACCATAGAATGCGAAATAGCATACGTCAACCTCATAAAGATACTACACAAGCCAAGAGAGGCCATGAACTAAAGCTTTCCTTGTTTGCAACTACACGGACACAATTTAACCTTTTTCAAAGTATTACAGGACAGTATTGTATCAATACTGAAAGTTACCGGAGGGCCAAACACAATACATAGAATGAATAGAATTAATGAACCTGAGAGAATAAACATCAAAACTCATAGAGTCATACTGGACAATTCTGTACCAATAAGTTTCTTTCTTTTCAATAAGTACTATCTTGTTAGCAACTTTTCATGAGCTATTCAAAATAAATGATTAATTCTTCATTTAACTTATTTTTCCATAAATGTGCGAAACAATCAAAACGTAATTCATTACCATAGATAAGAACCTTAATTAGGGTAACTCAAGAACAAAATCTGAATACCTAAAATGGGTTACCGGGACATGCTAGAGGAGCAGTAGTGTAGTACATGTCTTACGGAAACTCTGGGTTAACACCGGCTAGAAATTGAGGCACGGTTTTGGTTTGAAACACCTAAGAGTGCTGGTGTGGCGGAGGAATTGGTGAGTCGTGAGCCGACTTCACACCTACACAAGCTTCCATTCGAGTTAATAAATAGAGGATTTTCCCCCATAATGTGTGATATATAGATTGTCCGCGCCGTTGATGAGCAAGAGGAGGAGTTGTATATTTAGCAGGAAAAAGGAGTCTTGATTAAGCAGAAAACTGATGAGAGAGGAAGTGATCTGAGGAATAGAGGAGACGACTTTTTCTAAGCCGTTTTATTCACGCGTTTTCACGCGCCAGTTCGCTCTTGTTATCATACGATAATGTAAATGAAAATTTATGAGCACTAAACAAATACAACTAAGATGAATGTTAAATTATTAATTGAAAATAAGATTAATTGAAATGCTTATGGAGGATTAGACGTGGTGCATGGTCCAGCATGTAGCCGTGTAATCGAAAGAAAAAAATTAGCATGGTCGAGTTAATTAATTTTGATGTACCATGTGGTCATTATTTAATTACAAAGGTGGAGCATCACCCATTAATTTGCACCGAAACCTATTTCATATTTTTTAAAATGTAATGTACTGAAACTGTGTTGGGGCTTTCTATTTTCAGGTCAGTACGTAGGTCTTCACCATATGATCGCCACATGGCACGGGTACAATATCATATATTATACTATAAATAATTATTTTTTAATATTAAATTGTAAAAGTAGAATTATATCCATACTAATTAATTTGCAATTTACACTACGTACGGACTACTACCTTACATACCACTATTACATTTATACTCCAAGACGAAAAAGTAATATATATTTCACCACTTCCATTACATCTCAAACAAGAACATCAAGAAATCAATCCAGAAACAATATAATATCCCACATTCCCAAGTCAGAAAAATTAATGAACCCTAAAAGTCCTAGCGGATAATCCACCATCTGATTCCGTCAACAACGGAGCAAGTCAAACTCAAGTCTATTTGCAAGGTCACTAGCAAGAACTACATGAAATGAAGTTTGGAAACAAAGACGCTTGAAATTTAACATTCCGTATTTATGGCGTTCGCACTCTTTCCTCAATGGAGCATAGGCAGTTCTAGTTGTGAAATTCATTCGGAGAATATCTCTTTACATAGACATGTGGCCTGCCATCGATCTCGAAATAGGGGGTGCGTCTCTTGTGTCGTTTGTCCCGTGAGGGAGGGATGTGATTGATAATTGACTCAAATATTTATATATATAAACAATAGGGTTAGCACATAATTGATTTTGACTCCAGGTTTTCATGTGTTATTATAAGGCCTCAGGTTGAATTGTAGTGGCCATGGAAACTATCGAGTATAGCTAGCCAACATCAAGAAACATAACCATGTCCAAGTAACGAGAACTCGATGATTACTAGCTAGGGGCGGTGTTCTTCATTGATGCTCTGAATGATGGAATCCATGTCCATGTTATGCATGTTTAATCGGGATGTATTAATGGGTTTGTGATTAATAAATTTTTGGATTAGGATTAGATACGTAATTTATATTACTTCAGATCATTTTCATTGAATAATTATATAAAAAAAAGGACATTCCAGTAAATTTATATTTTTGTAGATATTTTTAATTATAAAAAATTATTTTATTGTTGATCGTACCCAAAATTAGACTGTAAAATGAATTTGAACCGAAAAGAATGGATATGATTGAATTTAGTATCACATGTCAATCATCTAACGAAGACCTACGCCCAGGTTGCATACGAAACCGACCTGAGAATAGAAAAACTCAACTTTGTTTTATTCCAAAATTCACTTAAATGTTTTACTAAAATTTTCAACTTGCACAAGCGTTTGACGGTGTTAAATTTCCGTTAGTTAACCTTTTTTTTTCCAATTACACACAAACTTTTGCCAAAAGATTTCAAATTGCACAATTGCTCAAATTGCCACGTTTCCGTTTCAGAAATGTTTTGTGAAAACTTGGTTAGTTTGCACGTTTCCGTGCTACACAGATTCTGATAGTAGGTAGCTTTGAAGCTTCATTTGTCATGTTTATATATAACGAATGCCTTCTACAAATATTGTGTCTATATTACCATTTTCTAATACTTGATTGTCTTCTAAATGGTAGGAGGCGGTGGAGAAGGAACTTATTGAAAGAAACGAGAATTTGACAACAGAACCGGTCGATGAAATATTTCTAAAGGCCAAACCCTCCTTCGAAAAAGCTAGGCCTTTATTGGACATGGAGTGCTAGACTAGACAGCAAGAACAGGAGCAATTCAAAAAACAAGTGTATCATCGATATCCAGTAAGGACTACCGGATGGAAGTCCAAAAAGAAGTCTAAGCACAGATCGCTTCAATGCAGGAAAAAAATGCAGCCATCACGGCTCTATTTGCCGAGCGAGGTATTGTGATATTGCCACCGCCAACTTAAGGTTGATCACCGATAGTAATATTTGAATATTGACACTTTAGACTATTTTCATTGTGTTTTATGAGATATTTTGGTATATTGTTGACATATGATATTTTGTTCCTTTGGAATTTTAACGGATGTTGGGATTATTTGTTTTGGGCAGCATTTCATTTGTCAATTTTGTTTGCAACTTATTTACTAGATTTATGTGCATTAGACTACAGGCTGTAAAAAAAATCTGCATTTTAGCGACGGAATTTTCCGTCGCTAAAGTGTACAAAATGAAAAAGAGGTTAAAAACTCTTTCCATGGCTAGATTGGCAACCAATCAAATTAGCAAGGAAAATTCCGTAGCTAATTTTGTTTCCCGTGACCTCCAGACGATCGTTGTTATTATGTGGCCATTCCGTCGCTAAAGTTCATACGACCAATAATTCGTAGGCATAATTAAGCCACCACACATTTACCTACGAAATGTGATTTCCGTAGGCATTCTGTAGGTCATGCAACATCCCTACGGCTTTTGGACTTATTTCGTAGCTAAATATGGGATTTCTTGTATAAGAAAAATAATTAAAAAATTATTATATTATGTAACAAGCAACGAAACTACAGCAGATCGGAGATCGAAGCTACAAGCTTCGGTGTAGGAGCCCGCAAGCTCCAGTCCGAGGTTGCAACTCTTGTTACCGGATTCCAATAAGAGCTTGAAGAAGAAGATGGAGGAAAGGAAAAGAGGGGAAAAAAAGAAAAAGGAAAAGGAACAAGAAAATAGAAAAAAAAAAAAAAAGAAAAAGGTAAGGGCATTTTGTTTTCATAAGGGCGTGATTGTTTGGCAATCTTAAAGCCCATGGCATTTTGGTAATTTATGGCCAATCAATCCACAAATAGTTTTGTGAATTAGAATGTAATTGATAATCTAGTATGGTTTAAAATGAGAAGTCCATTCATAGCAGGGTGCTAATATGTATTGAAATCACTACTCGGTTAAACGTTTCAATACGAAAGTAATGTTCTGTTCACTATGTGGAGTACTTATGTATACCATAGGTTTGGAAACATTCTAAGGATTTTGATCAGCAACAAATGACATATCTTAGTTATCAGAAAAGTATGAAGTACTCTTAGTTTAGTTGAACACTGTCAGAGAAGAAAAATACTTAGTATGATTAGTCTTAGCAATTTGTATAGTTTGATAGGCTTTCTATACGTAATTTTACTTTGTCCGAGAATCAGAAGACTTGAAGACAGAAGATGATCAGAAGGATTCTCAAACAGTACGAGATTCAGAAAGAAGACCAGAAGACCGTAGTTGTTCAGAAATATAAAGCCTCAGAAAGGACAACAAAATTGCTAAGTAAACAAATCTGTTCTCTACTCAGATTTCATCCGAAGAATATCTCCAGAAAACACTATCTTCAAAATAAAGTCTCTGACATATAATACTCAGATGAAAACTTTATTTTGTTGATCAACAAGTTTTATAGAGATATTAGAAATTGAACAACGGCTAAATGAGTCAACTTATTTCAGACGTTGAGATAACGACAAATATAGTACAAAGAGTTTAAATACTTAAAGACTTTACAGCCTGTTAAAGCATACTCTGTGATAGTGACATATCAGTGCTATATTCAAGAAAATGTCACGAACATGAAATATCACAAAGACCCAACAGACATATTTTAAATCCGAGTGCGAATATTTCACTATAAATATGAGGCCTTGAAAAGCTTGTAAAAAGGCAAGTGTAGCAATACACATCTATTGCTCAAACAGAATACACTTCAATGCGGAAAATTGAGTGTAGTGCTAACATGATCGAGTCTTGTCAACTGACATTCAAAAATTTAGAGCATTTGAGCCTGAGCTTATGAGTCATTACCAAATAGCTGAAATTGCTATAAGGTGCAAAGCTCAGAAGAGATTGATCACTCAAGATTGCTCATCACTAAATCTATGTGGTGTGGAATCTTTGGTAGATTTATTTCTAAGATCTAGCAAACGGTTTTGAACCTGTTAGAGTAGTAATTGTGGTGTTATCGCTTCTGTTTCTTAAACATTGTGCACATGTTACTATAACATTGTGTTGTGCTAACAAAACTTATGTGTTATGATAGCACACACCATAACGACTTCACAGTTCTCCTATTATGACTAGGATTGGAATTGTTTTGTTTTTTCTTTATTAACTTAATTAGTTCCACGATTTTGGTTATCATTGATGTGCAGATTTGTCTTAGAGAGCAAGAGAATTGAGCAAGGAAAAGTCCTTGTAGAGTCGGGTCGATACAAGGAAAGAAGTAAAGAAGAGTTTCAAGATATTAGGAGATCTGGACGAGGCTACATGGTAAGGGAAGATCTCCTTAGGATAATGACTTGGTTTGAATAATAAGATCTGCAAAACGCGTTCATACCATAGTGAAGAAGACCTCAAGGACTCTCCACGACACTATATATATTGGAGAGAGCTCTACTTCATGACTACAGAAGAACAACGTATTATTAGCAGAAGTATCATTAGAGTTTTTCTGTAGGTTTCACAAGCTGTATAGTTTAGCCTACGCTGTGGTTTAGCTTCAGTTTATTAGGTTTAAACTTGTCAAGATTGTTCTAGTCTTAATTGTGTTTAAGCTAGTCTGTGTAGATGAAGGTTTCATACTTTGTAATCTCTTTTACAAACTAGTGATTTAACCATTGTGCTCCAGGTGATAGAAATATTACCTGATAAAAGTATTTCTCTTGTGTTCTTTACATTTCGCTGTATTTGTTTTAGGTTTTATATTCTCTGATTTGTTGTGTTGTGATCTGTGTTCTCATAACACTGGTCGTAACACTGTTGATTTTGTCTTGTATTAAGTTCAAGTTAGATCCTTACACTTTCAGAACCAAAACTCCTACAAGCTTAACACTCTTCACTAGATCAACCGAATCTCTTCCCTGAAAAGGCAATCGGTGGATCTAATGCAAGCGTGTGGTCAAGTGTCTAGGCCACCAATAAGATATGATCTTGTTCAATAGATTATTCTCAGTATGTTCTATACTCAGGAATTATTGATTTGGGCAAGTATCTATCTTGGGTCAGTTAAGATCTTTCATTGATAAACTTGATACTGTATGATCCTAGATTTGGGAACTTCTTTTGTAGCTGAAAAGTTGCAAGGAAGTTTTGGAAGCAATTATTCTTAGCTGAAAAGTTTTGAATAATTGTTCCAACTAACACCCTTGAAGCACAAGCAAACTCCTCAAGGAAGAGCAGAGGAAGTACTTGGTGGAAGCTAAGAAAGAGCTCAAGAGCAGAGAGTAAAGGAAGTACTCGGCTGGGTTGCTGAGGAAGAACTCTGAGGTGTTGAGCAGAGGAAGTACTTAGTGGAGAGTACCTAGCTAAGAAAGCTGAGGGAAGAACTCAGGGGGAACATTAGAAGATGTTCTAATGTTTGTAGATAGGTTACGACAAGGTTATCTCAGTTATCCATCTAAAAGTGTTTAAATCCCTTGGGGAAGGGTAGTCAATTAGTTAAAAGATTACGTCACCTTAAGAGACCACTCTAAAATTGCTTGTGTCTTGTTTACTTTCAGTAACCTATTTACTTTATTGTACCTTGACATTGAATTACTTTTTGAGGTTATTTAAGTACTCATAGGAGACTGCAAGTTGATACATGCATATGGTCATGAAGAAATTAACATTGCATGACAAACATCTAGCAATTACTACAAAAGAATCCTGCACTCTGAATGCCTCAGATAGCTGAAACATTATATGTGGAACATGAAATCTGATTAAAGTACTCGATAGCTTAAAATTTATATCTGGGAACTTCAGATTTGATGTGATTGAGATCTCTCAGAAATCTGAAATGAACAGTTAAATAGTTAAAGTTTGCAAAAATTGTTAAAAGACAGACTATTCACCCCTAGTATTTTAACCTCATTGTCTTAGGGGACCGGCCCAACACCATATTTGCCGTTACTTATAAAAACTAAATTAAAAAAAAAAAAAAAAAAACTCAATAATAACACAGCACAACACGCTCGAACATACTAGTATTATTATATGAGAATGGAGAGGGACTCATTTTAAATTTTGTTTAGTTTATTTTTGTATGGTAATTAATTACAATGTCCTGCATTTGGTGCCAAATTTTTCCTTGTAGTGTAAGTTTTTCTTCTCCCACTTTTGGTACAGTGATTGTCATATGAATAGTTTGCCACAAAAAGGTAAATGTGCACCGATCGAGCTGTTGGAATATCTTGATTTGCATCGATGGAGCTCTACTTAAGTATATTACCATTAGAAGTTAAAACCTCCTTACTAAAATCAAACTCGATTTCATCTCCAGGTAAATCACATTTGCTGCTGCTGCATCTGTATGATGTCATGGATTATGTGTATTCTTCTCATGCACATGCAGCACATCACCTGTTTGTCAAACTGCCATGTGCTTTGGGCGGGCTGTCATATGTGATAACTACATCCATTTTTCTGTTTGAAATTGGAATGAAGTGCTGGATATTTCATTCGGAGTAATCTGAGCAAAATATTGCACGTCTCCTCCATCTGTTTATCGAATGCAGGTTCGCACAGATTGTCATCACGTGGCTTTTCCATATCCAATTTTGATTCCATCTCATGGATGGCTTCTGGGTTGTTGCAGAGTCTTGCAAATGAACTTTGTCGTAGGGTACAGAACATTTCTTTGTTTTGCGTGTTGATATATATAATTAAACTACTTCTGTCGACAGGCGTTGTTAGTTCTGCTCTACACTCACGGACAGCATACCTTATCAGTGTTTACCTTTGAGTTAGAACTAGATATATATGAAGATATTTCAGGCCCATAACAGAGAAGCTAGTGTTCTGATCCATCACTAGAATTCATAATCTTGATCTTTCCATTTTTTTTTTTTTTTTGCAGGTTACACAGTTATTTGATTGCAGAGTTTATCATCTAGTACCAGAAACGACACGTGATTGTCATATATGTACATGGTATCTTGTTGATGCATGTACAAAATATCTTGTTGACACAGCTGATTGGCCTTCAATCACAAAAAATCTTGCTTGTCCATACTTGTTACACAGCTCTATATTAACATGTATATATATACTACTAAAACTTTTGTCATAGTTCAGAAATGGGAGATTTCGCAATGGAAGATCATGGTCAGGGTTCTCGAGAAAGCTGTTTCCGCGAGTGGATGAATCTGCAAGAGCAAGACCTCCCGGAACTTGTCCAAGCACTTAACCTCAGTGATTCAAATGAGCATGACCATGCGTGGGAGCTGAATGAACTTATTCAGAAAGGCATTAGGCACTTTGAAGAATACATCAACAAGCGATCAAGCCTGGCTCAACGATATGTCTGCCCCTACTTCTCACCCACCTGGTGCACGTCTCTCGAAGGTTCCATGTTATGGGCTGGGGGCTGCAGGCCATCTATATTTGTGCGGCTTGTCTATACACTTTGCGGAAATGCTGTTTTATCTCACCTTGATGAGTATCTTGAGGGACGTAGGTCCTGCTTGGGCACCAGTGATCTCTCTGCTAGTCAAATGAACTTGATTAACGATTTGCAGCTCAAGACTATTCGTGAAGAAGACGAGATATCCAAAAACTTGGCAAGTTTGCAAGAGAAGATTGGTGATGACCCTATTGCCATCATTGCAAAAAGGTTGCGGACACACGAGGAGCCAAGTCGTGAAGCTGAGGAAGCACTGGATGCTATTTCCGTGTCCATGAAGATGTTGCTGGACGAAGCCGATGGTCTGAGGTTAAGTACGATGAAGGAGCTGATGAGAATCTTAACCCCGGTTCAAGGCGTGGATTTTCTGGCTGGGTCGAAAAAGCTTCATCTTTGCATCCATGCTTGGGGTAGGAGGAGGGATCGTGAGTATGGAAGGAACTCGTGGAATGGAAACCAGTAGTGTACATTCGTACACAGTTCTTGTGAGGCTTTTGCAGTTGTCATAAAGAGTACTCAATTAACTCCATGTTGTGAAATCAATAATGAAGTAACTTGTTTGTAACTTGCTTAATTTCCAGAGTCTTCTTCTTTGATGTCTTCAATCAGTTCAATGTGAATGATCGATCATAGTGGTTTTGAATATTTCATTTTTCTTTTGAGATTACCAATCTTATCTTCTGCAACAGCATTCAGGAACGGCAGGTCATGTGAAGACAGAGTAGCAACTAGTAAAGATGCTAGAATTTCCGAGTTTTACCAACTTATGGACTATATATTTCATGGCCACCAAAGTTTGAACAAACCATGTACTCCAGATATCAATCTATATATTATACTACCTCCATTTCATTAATAAATTCATAAGGGGACTATTCATCGCGACCTTTGACCACGTATAACTTCTAAATTACATTAGAGAAAAATATAATAAAATTATAATATAAAATTAAATGGAGTATACTTTCATAATTAATTTTTAATTTATATTGATACTGTTTAATTTAAAAGTTATATGTGGTCAAAGTCGCGATCAATAGCCTCCATAGTCTCCTTAGGAAGTTATTAATGAAAGGGCGGAAGTATTATATAAGAACAAGGGAGCGTGGAGACGGCTGCGGCGCGTGAAGCATAGCTGTTGAATGCTCCCAACTCCCTTTCCTCTCAGACTTCTTCTATTCATAGATTTCTTCTATTCATACATATCTACCTCTCCTAAATCTAACACAAATTCTTCGAACATACCGGGGGCGAGAGAGATCATAGCACAAGCGCCTATTCCTGCTCTGGATTTCTTCTGAAATTGATCTACAATATATGGAGCTGCTGCCTCACCCCCATCACTTGGCCGCCGCCGCCAGCTCAGTCTTATACGTCATGACCACTGGTTCTTCTCACGTATATCCACACAAAGTCCAATGTTTTACATCTTGATTCTCATGCCAAAACCGGAGCTCAATGTATGACAGCTCGATTCATAGATCAAAACCGATTGAGGTATGACTCAATAAATTTCCCCCTTTACTTAGGTTGAAATATGTTGAGTTCGTATCAACAATAGTCGATTACCTGATCACAAAAGCTCACAATAACAACTAAACCACCAAAAACTTGTTGCACCAAATCAAACACACACCCAAGCAACCAAAACAGAAAACAAGAACGCAAACAAGAAAGAACACAAGAGTTTAACGTGGTTCGTTTGTAAATAACCTACGTCCACGGAGATCAACCAAATTCAATATATTATATGAACGCCAATTACAAGTCCCTAACAGTATGCAAGAAACAAGAACAAATCTGTCTCTCAAACCTAGAACTTATAATCTATAATATATCACTTGTCGAAGTAGTCGAACAAGCCTTCGATGCGGTGTTGTTATGTTCTTGAGCATGCAACAATCACCCATTTATATAGCCTTCAATTTGCAGCTAAACCTAAAGGAATTCGAATAGGAATTGAATTCGAATAGGAATTGATTTCTAATGGAGACAATTACCTTTTCCTGACTGCATTCGAAAACAGCTGTTGAGATAACACCTCACAAAAGTGGCATGACCATGACAGGTGTATGTAGAGTGTTAAGATAGAGATTGCTCTCTAGGAGCAGGGAGATTGAGTACATGACTGTGTATGTTTCTTGCATAAATACGTAGAATTGAATTTTTTGGTGTAAATTACATGCTAAAATCGGGGGTAATACGCAATGTAACAAAGACTTAATGTATGATTGAATTCCGAAAGTTACTTCTTAATTTATGTCCTCTGCTTATTTCTTTACAGCAAAAACACATGGTACAAGGACTTGCATACTTGTAACTAGGATTTTAGAGATGAATCAGAGGAAGAGAGGAAGTTATGATTTTCTACCAGATTATTATCTTGTTGTGTCTCTTTTACTCAGTAACAGTACATGAATGTTTGTTCTCCATGTACCATGAAACTGGGGGCACGTCTTCAACTTCAGTCATTGCTTTATGACCCTACTGTTGGTGCACCACTAACAAAAATAGTCTGATAGATTCTTACTGTTGTGACACTTGATCATTGTGTTGGCAAAAAATAGTTATACTTGATCCACAGTCAAATATGTTGACCCGATTTATTATTTATGGAGAAATTTCAATTTCAAGTCAAAATTGTTTTTAGAAATGATCTAATTTTGACCATCCATCCGAATTGGCTAGTCCAAAAATCTATATACGATGGTTAGTTGGGTTAACCACATGGAGGTGGCCGACTAACATTAGGAGGTCACCGGTTCAAGACCATGATCTAAAGGTCACCTGATGCATAAAGAGGTGACCGGTCTCCACATGAACATATCTTAATTCCATAAGCTATCAAATAATGCTAGACAGTTGGAGATCACCTAAAGACTAAAAATACAAAGAAAGCTTTATTTGGCTAATTAAAGAGGTCACCAAGTGCCTCACTTAGTTAAAGAGGTGATCAAGAAGCCTTATTTGCCTAAGGAGATCACCAAGTACCTTATTTGGTTAAGTTGGTCACCAAGTGCCCCACATAGTTAAGGAGGTGACCAAGAAGCCTTATTCCCCTAAGGAGGTCCCCAAGCAACTTATTTGGTTAAGGTGGTCACCAAGATACCTAATTTAACTATAGAGGTCACAAAAAGTGCCTTATGAGCTAGAGAGGTCACCAAAAGTGACTTGCTAGGGGTCACCAAAATGACTTATTAGTCAAAGAGGCCACCAAAATGACTTATTAGCTTATAGGTCACCGAAAAAGTGACTTAACTAGATCTCACTCTAAAGGTCACCAAAGAACCCGGAATTTACTCTTCGGCTATTTGAATAAAGTCGGAAGTAAAGTTTACTAACAATATCTCTAAAACTAGCAACCACTAATAATGGTATAGAGGTCACCAACAACTCCCTAAAATCACTCATCCACTAATCTGTTCTCTCAATTCAAATGAGTCCGGAAGTTATCATCTTGGTTGACCGAAACAACTATGACTCCCTCAAAGACTAACTACCCGCAAATCTAGGACAAGGTGGTAGAAGGAGTTTGGGAGACCTAGTTTAAAAGGGGATCTAGTGGAAGAGTGAAGGCATCCAATCTACGCATTACACTTGAAGCAAAAACCTAACTAAGCATTTATCAAATCCGCCGCTCTCCGACTCTCCAACCATCAATAGCCAACCATTGCCTTGCAATCACATACTCAATACCGCCACCGTAACCACCACCATATAACTCCAAGCCGGTCACCGGATCTTTAGAGATACCAACTCGATGACCAGATCCATAAAACTCTAATTCGATCGCCGGAGACAAAATCCTTATATCTAGTCTCCTATCTTTTGATCTGGCTAAGTATTTTCATTCATTTAATATTTGCACATTTATACATTCGTATTACCAATTCGCTAACTTGAGCGTCGGAGTTCATACGGTCGGCACCACACCGGTGTCCCAGTGGAACCTCACGCTTTTCCTTTTTGTCTTATAGGTCACCACGCTCTTACAGGTCATCGTACCCATGCTTTTTTTGCTAATCCTTGTTTCGCAGATAGTTGGTGACCACGAATTATAAATCTCAATTGTAAATTTTTGAGCCTCTACAATCATTGAACATTCTGCCATTAGATTTCATTTATATACTCCTATGATCTTTGTCTAGATGATCTAAACTACTCATTTAAGCCATTGCTAAATGCTCCAGTAGTGTGTGGATAATGGCTGATATTTATCATATTGACTGAAAAAAGTTACTTATATTTCAGAGCAATTGTTATTCTTTGAACTCCGTTGGCCCTACTGTTGAGAAGATATGTGGTCCTAGAAGATACGCAACAGTATACTTGATTTCTGCAATTACAAGCAATAACAAGCCCTTTCTCTTACATATTATCGCATATTATCAGAATCATCTCCTTTTTTTTCTTGTTTTTTTTCTAAATTAAGTATTGGTTTCAAGCAGACGCGCCAATGAGTTACTGGGTCTGTAGAGCTCCGGCTGTTGTTGCTTCGAGAGCTATTTTTGGATTGGTGAGTTTTTTTAACCTCTCTTACAAGTGTGGCTTTTTACAGTTATAGCTCATTTACTCCAGCTCTATGTTATTCTGGTCTAGACTGTAGAGAAAGGATTCGTTTTCGGCTCATTTACTCCAGCTCTATGTTATTCTGGTCTAGACTGTAGAGAAAGGATTCGTTTTTGCCGAATTGAATTTTGTTTTGCATTATTTGTGGTTTAATTGAAGAAATGTCTGTGTGCGTGTGATATTGATCCATAACTTTATATATAGATAGTACGATTCACATGTTTGTTTGAAATGTTGGAACTTCGGTGCTCATACGGGGAAATGTGATAGTTAGAAGATGCAACAAGAGAGTGATAACAAAATGAAACTTGTACATTAACATTGCAAAAATACAACAATAATGAAATTTACAAAGTAAACTTCCCTTTCTTTCTTCAATCCACAGAATGTCATGTCTTCAAGCAACTCCGGCATGGTAACGATCAATAATAAATCAACAAGATGGCGAGTAGAGTCGATGGTTGGACCTTCTCTCCTTAAGACAAATACTTGCCCCGCTCATGGTGCTTACGGAATAATGGGAATCTGTCTCCCAAGATAAAACTACTCTGTAGACGACTCGAGCACTCCCATAGTCGAATCTGGCGAACTTACTTTGAGTATGATTGAGTGCAAAGAGAAAGCAAATGAGAAGAGAAGTATGAAATGCCTTGGATGTGTTTTTGAGAAATGAATCCCTTCCTTCTATTTATACTTCTCAAGAGACTCCATTGAAAGTGTGCAAAACTTTTTGAAAGGCTTCAATGAATAGTAAGACAACTATTCATCAAGTGTCATACACTTTCAGAAAAGAAACCAATCTCCAAGAGTCACAAAACTCGCCCAAAACAAACAAGTTCTAAACGGCTCACACCTTTTCACCAAAAGACATGTTGGTTTGGCGGCAGAAGCTCATGCAACCAACTGGTAGGTCGCGAGTTTGATCCCCATTGCCCACAATATTGAGTTTTTCATTTTTCTGGACATTTTTCCTTTTGGAAACATCGTGAAATCATCACGGATACACTAATTCAAATGGTTTATTTGTGTAATTATTTCTCATTTAACTTGAGTAATTAATTACACTAAACACAAATGAATCAACACATTCCAACAATGCTACTTGCATATTTGGTTGCATATTTCAAACCTCATTTGCTCTTTTCTCCCATGAATTTTAGTACAGTGGATCCAACTGTATTTGAATGACTTAATTCATTCATGTATTGATCAACACAATATGTGCATTAATCACCTTTCACCATACGGGATTTTAGTAACTTAACGCCTTAGTAACATCCATTTCAACAAACGGAAATACACGATCGTGTAAATCTTTTTTCCAATGTGTTGGGCCCAAATGACCAATACATCGAACGAATTGAAAACTCACTCGTTTCACTAAAATTCCCAACAATCCCCACATGAAAGGGAATTGATGCACATGCACTCTTTCGGAGAGAAGTGATAGCATCGGGGTCGATAGCTTCCGCTTTGAATCTCCCTAGTGAAATACCTTCAGATATACTTGCCACGCGGTGGACCTGAGGCCTTGAACCGGTCGGAGTTTTGTGTATACCAAGACAAATATAATTCACACTATCACAACCCTGTATTTGTTTCAGGTTCTTATGATATGTTCGTTTTGGCCGTGGACAGCTCCTAGTTTCTCATAAGTGCTTTCATTTGAAGCGGCCCGTCTTCGCACTTAGATAGGTGAACCCCAACAAGGACATCATGCCAATGTCCCACTTGACCCATGTTGAGCTCAAGTTTGGGATTCATTAAGAGTTCATAACACTACAAGCATTACCGTTTCCAGCGACGGTGCTGGAAACGCCGATCGGTCGAAAAATTAGCTAGTGACAGATGGGATTCCGTCGCTAAAGCGTTCGTCGCTAGCGAATTAGCAACGAATCACCCATCCGTCGCGAATTAGCGACAGATAAAATGTTGACTTTTTAGCGACGGATGATCATCCGTTGCGACGTCCATTGCCATGTGGTGGCCGGTCGGAGATTTGGCGACGGATAGGCATCTGTCACACTGCGACGGACCACCATCCGTCGCTGAATTATTCAAAAAAAATAATTTTTTTTTAATAATAATGAATACCAAAATCGAATTCAAACCTGTTCAATTGACCAACCTGCTACACAAATTATTATATACCAAATGTACCGAAATAATTAAAAAAATCATAATAAATGTAATGAAATCCTCCATACATATAATAATAATAATCATACGTACAATACAAATGCAAAGTAATATCATATCGTACACAGTATTCATGCAGAAAATAGTAATAGAGCTAATGAAAAGGCTATGGGATCATGGATAGGATGGTGGTGGTGATGGTGGCTGTGGCGGTACCGCCCCCATCTTCGCATACAAGTCACCGAGCATAGCTTGTTGCTGAACCTGCACCTCGAATAAACTCCTTATCTCCTCATCCTTCGCCTGCAACTGAAGTTGGAAGGCACGATCTCTAGCGACAGCTGATGAAGATGACGTTGTATGTGATGAAGAGCTACCACGGGCACGAGCGGGCCTCGAGCCCACATCAGGGAGCGATGTTGCACTCCTCAGTCCCAAGGGCGACTCTTCTCGTTTGGGGGATTCACCTCGAGGAAAATGGCATTCGTTTCCTCAACAGTGAGATCCTGATCACGAATTCTCGAATCGTAGGCCGTCTGAAATGATAAAACAAGAGTGCAAGGTGTTTGTAATGTTGTTAATTAGTTATAAAATCATCAATATTTAATAAACACATCTATTGTTGAACTCACCGCAATTATTTTGGCTTCATCACACAACCAATCTCCGTTCTTGCTCTTCTGAGATCTCGAGAACAAGGTGAAGAGGAGACTTTCTTTCTCCTTCAACTGAATGACACATGAAAACATCATATACTTAGTTTCAAAGTTCGAAGTAATAACAAGTATAAGAATGATGATAAAATGAAAAAGATAATACACTTACCTTCTGCCTCATATGTGTTGTAGCGATCGACTCAGATCCAAAACGGTGTGTCACTAGGGTCCTGTTCCCATCAGTCGGCTGCGCCTTCCTGTTCTCACTGTTCTGCTCAGCCTGCGCCTGGACTTTCGGTTCAGGCCAGTGTAACGTCCAATCCCTCCAAATGCCATCTCCCACCCAGGAGGGTTTTGGCTCCCCTTGGTTCCACGCCACCTTCATATTATGAATCGTGTTCTTGTAAATGGCACTACCATAAGAGTTGAAGGTCCACCAGAGATCCCACATCAACTTTTTCGGCATGAAAAATTCTTTCTACACAATTACAAATAAACATTCAAAAACATACAACGTGTGAATACTTAATAACATTCAAGTATAACAAGGGGAGGAATAGCACAACAATTATATCGGTGACTAACATACCACCCAAGTTCAGTGGCTAACATACCACTCACACATATAGTGGCTAACATACTACTCACGTTGTCCTATATTTCACTATAACAATGGTGACTAACATATCACCCAAGTACAGTGGCTAACATACCACTCACACAAAGTGGCTACCATACCACTCACGACACATAAGCAATTAGGTAACTAATGTACGATTATTAACTCACCCTCAGCTCCTCGAATAGCTCTCCCTTCAGCTGGTCCGGTATGCTATGCCACGTACTACCACCCTCCTGCGGTCCCACCATCTTGTTCCTTATTATCTTGCTGAGTTCAGTGGCAGCGCGCTTCCCATAAAACCTGTGAAGAATAATAGACGACATCAATAATCAAACCTTCGTTATATATATGTTAAAAGTTGATGCATAATACTTACTTCTCTCTATTTGGGTAAAGGACACGGCGACCCATCCACACCTCTCCATCTTCAGGACTCTAAAGGGACAATCGTCGTCTGGAATGTGGGCCCATGGGCCATGGATCTTGGACCGACCAGACGAGGATCTACTCGACTCAGGTGGAGTCCCAAAAGCAGCAGGGGAGCCATGCTCGGTGTCCTCTATGTCGGTATCATCCCTCGGGACCTGGTACCGTGTTCGACTGGGTAGTGGCATCTGAAAATCAAAAATATACGTGTTAGTACATACACAATTGAATATAAAACATGTAAAACAGAGCTATAGTACTGAACGACATCTATTTATTATCAACCTAATAGCTAAGTCTAATCTAACTACCACAAACTATGTAGTACTAATTCACATACCCTCTATGACATATTCTGGTTCTAAAGTCAATGAAAACATCTTCATGCAGTTGTATTTCTTCTACCGTAGCCTGTACAGATTTTCTAGCCTGACCATCGACATCTTGTTCTTGGTACGAGTTGTTGATTGACTCGTCCTTCTCTACATACTCAACTTTGGATCGAGCATTTATAGGTACAGCAGCTAACCAATCGCCCTTATCTTTTTTCAAGGTAGGAAATTCAAGAAATACAACTTGAAGTGCTTGACTTGCCAAGATAAATGCTTCATACAGTTTGTACTTCTTCTTATAGTTTATCTCCACCATATCATACTCCTCAATCGTTCTAGTGCCTACATCAGTGGGATCATATATACCAATCAACATCAAACAACATTGTTCTTTTCAAAGGTACTCCGGGATATTCAAGACGAACAATACGCCTAAACTTCCCATAGTAATCGTAGAACTCATCAACTATGTCTGTCCCCAAGACACGAACCCCACCATTAACTGTAGCATTTGTCTATCCACACTCACTGCTAAGTCCATTTACAATGTAAGATGGGAAGGAGGAGTATCTTCTCCCAGGTCCACTTGCTAGTGCTATTAAGTAAGAACATGTTACGTTGTTGTCCGGGTTTTGTACATGCTCCTTGAACCATGTTGAAAATTCGGATACTAGAGCCTCCTTGAGCATGTCCTCAATCGTGTCATCCGCCACTATAGGATTCTCCTCCACAAACGGTCGCTGAAGAAACTGCACATGATACGCATATTTGGTTTAATACTACCACTTGCAGTTACTCTAAAATAAGGTTTTAATTCAATCGTAAAATGTAAGAAGGCAACTAACCTAGCAAAAACTTGACACGGAATGGCTGCAGCTTTGCACAATTCTAAAGGACATACGAATGTGCAACATTGTACTCCTTATCTGTCAGATATGCCACTTTTTCCTCACCATATGCCCTCCCTGAAAACTTAAAGATTGATAGTGCAACTTTATGGTCCTCTTGCACCTAAAATGTGTCGGCATTTCTAGTCGGCCTAGATATCTTCGAAGGGACACCAGTGTCAAAGAAATAGGAGCAGAAAGTTGCAGTCTCTGCTCGAATGTATGCACTCGCAATCGAACCCTCAGGCTGAGCTTTGTTCTTCACATAATGCTTCAGCTTGCCTAAGTATCTGTTATAATATGTATGACATAATTAGATATACTATACAATTATGTGTGGCATATATATGTTTGTAAATATGATAGCAAAATATTTACCTCTCAAAGGGATACATCCAACGATACTGAATGCGACGGATGACGTCATCCGTCGCTAAAAATTTTCCGCCCTTAATGGTTTAGGAACGCGCTCTACGATGACTTTGTTTCATCCGTCGCAAAATGTTTCTGATCCATCGCTATAAATAGCGACGGATCGATCCGTCGCTAAAAATTGTTGCAATTTGTGGGAATTCTTGTAGTGTAAACTCACCCTTTACCCTTTCTGCAGGATGGCACTTAATGTCTTACGCGGGAATGGGCTTGGAGTTATAGTCACAAGTGACATCATTCAATGTTCTCTTACTTCTTAGTGTGTCAAGCACACTCTCGAAGCGCTTAACTAAATTCGTACCACTTAGTTTTCCACATTGAACCAAATTCTTGGGATCTCCAGTCAGTATGGTTGGGTTTCCACCGTATGATTCTTGATGATGTGGGGTTTACCCCATTCCGCTAGACTAGCAGTAAGTCTGATCTTCCATGAATGCTTTTTATTAGCAGATCCGCAATGTTATCTTTTGATTTCTCAAAATCCAAAGAGATAACTCTCATGGAGATCAACTGCTTAATGGTATTATGTCTATGACAAGTGTGTCTAGACTTACCATTCTACTTCGTACTCTTCCAAGTGTAGTTTTACTGTCTCAATAAATCGTTTACTTGAAGGCACGGATTCCAAGACACACCACATCTCCACCAATGGAAAACATGTTCCTCATTGTGAAATTGGTGTTCTTGCGTTCGAATATCCAGTTAGTATCATTTTATTCCTCTTATACAATTGGATATCTCGAATAGAGAAGATCATATCTGAGCGTCTGCTATAGGTATCTCAATACCCTATCCAACGGTGTCCAATGATCTTGGCCCGGATCACGCATAAATCTTGCAAACTTGTTGACCGGGTATGCCAAGTCCAGTCTTGTACAATTGCTAACGTACATAAGTGGGCCAACGATTTTGTATACCGCCCTTTGCTATGGGTTTAAACATGATTCTTGACAATACTATTTCTTCATACTCATCAACGCCTTAAGCGGTGACCGAACAAAGCAATGAATCTTTTCAACACATCCTCGATGTAATGAGATTGCGAAAGTGATAACCCATCAATATTCTTAGAAATATCAATTTCTAAGATCACCTATTGTATGCTCATACCTTCACGTCAACAATGTTTCCAACATGTTCTTGATCTCCAAGATCTCTTCGGGACAACTCCCAATCATGAGCATATGATCGACGTAGAGACAAATCATTACGAAAGGTTTTGAATCATTTTTCACGTATATGCATTTGTACTACTCGTTTGTAGAGAAATCTTGAGATAATTACACATTATCGAATTTCTCTTAGCCATTAATTTCAACCCGTACCTCTATTTCACAAGATGACAAGTCTTGTCTTCTTATCCAAATAGAATACCACTTGGGTTGTACGTTTCTTCTTCCAAATCGACATTTGGGAAGGCTACCTTAACATCCATGTGAGGTATCTCAAAGTCATGCAAAGTTTCTACGACAATGAACGCTCTTATGGATGTTATCCATATCACGGATGCGTAAGTAGTTCCACTCCTTTCCTACTTTGTTCACAACAACATTTGCTTGCAACCTAGTTTCGAGGAACATCAACTAGTTGCCAAGCTTGATTTTGTAGGATGGAACCTATTCAGTTTCAATGACATCCTTCCAAGAAGGTGTATCAACAATAGACAATTCTTTGTCTTTCAAACATTTTCTACCAAACAAGGTTAGAAAATAAGGATCAAATATTTGTTCTTTAGTTTCAATGCCATGAGCCTTTGTATTCTCTTGCATTGAATCACTAGCATGTTATTTCCACCGATTTCAATGTCATGAGCCTTGGTTATCTCTTGCATTGAATTTTCATTAAAAGCACTAGTTTCAAGATCATGAGATTGATTATCTCTTGACTTGAACTAGATACGATGCTAGGAGTCCCCACATTTGATCCGTCCCGTTCATTTGGTGCAGAATTATCATTCTCACCAAGATTACTCAATTGACTTTTAAGAAAGTCCAAGTCTTTCTCTTCCTTTCTAGGGAAGGTATCTTCAAGAAATTTTCACATTTATTGTCCCATTGATTGTCTCCACATGAATATTACTTACCTTAGACCGATGGACTAAGAAGTAATATGTTGGACCAATCCTCTTTTGCTAGGGCATTTCAACATTTGCCAAACATCCCACACTTTGAGGTAATCGTAAGTTGGGGGAATAACCACTCCATAACTCATATGAAGTCTTGTTGATATTCATGTGAGAAATTTTGTTCAGAATTTGTTGGCCATTAGGATAGCCTCTCCCCAAATTTTCTCAGTAAACTAGAAGTCAACAACCATCTTACTTCAAATAGACTTAACAAGTCCATTGCTTCCATCAACATATATGTTGGTTAACTTTTGTAAGTACCTTTCTATTCTCAACACTAGTGTTGGATAAATGTAGCACAAGGTTGCTAACAACATCGAAGTAACTAAATCACTTTCTCCATCTTCTATTCTTTACAAGCATGTTCATAAAGTAGAAGGTTTGTTTGGCCAAATTAGCTTTCACAATTACATGGTGAATTGAGTTGTTAATCGTGCTTCAAGGTTGAAGACGCACCGACTAGCCAGTCCCCACAGGAATGGAGTCGTGTCACACTCTTTTCCACCATTAATTAGAACAAACAATTTTCCAACCAATACATCACTTTGGAGTGGACTTTATTTCAAGTTATACAAGATACCAAGTATCCATTTTTGCTACAACCCGATGTTTGTATTTCACATATTACTACCACATCCAGTTCTTATGAAATATTTCAAAAATATTTCATGTTCTCAACAACACATCAAGTTATCAAGATACAAGTCAATATTGATTATTATGTGTAGACAAGGTGTGTGAAATGTTTGTCATAACCTTAATTATGAAAAACGTTAACATAGAATTTCAAGACTTATACATTTAACATGGTCTCCTTATATATTAAGAAATAACATTTTTTCAATATATGAACCATTTAAATGACACTTAAATTCTAGCGCTTCTAGAATTATCATCTTAGGTAAACCATCTAAAAGCAACGTCTTAGGCATTCCATCTAAGAGCAACGTCTTAGGCAAAACCTCCGCACTTCAATATTTTCAAGAGAGAAAGGAAACTGTATTTACAATAAATTAAAAATTCACAATAAATTGTAAATAGTAACTTACCTCTTTATTCCAAATTATCGAAGGGTTGCTCCACCTGTTGAAGGGTAATTCGTGCTTCTTTCTAAGTTCGCAATGAGTAGCTAGTCTAAGTCATTCTAGTTCTTCTTCTTGTAGTGTTCCTCTGAGATAGGAAGTGAGCCTCCTTGTAGCTTCCTCGTACCTGAAATAGACTAGGGGGGTTAGTGACTCTTGCCCGGTCTGTAAGGTATCAGACCGGAGAGGCGACTTTACGAGTAGGGAGTTGTGAGGCTTCCCTAGTATGAGTAGGGAAAGTGGTGCTCGGGTGGTGCTATTAATGCTTACTGTTGAGGAGTAAATGAGGCCTTTATATACTTGTGGCCCTTCAACTTTCGGTCGCGTAGGATCACGCCACGTGTACGGCTAGGATTGAGGCCTTCCTCGGCCCCGGCCCATTAAGGAGGTCCGTGGGCCTTGGCCCAAGGGAGCAACCATGGCTGGTCGCTCGGGGGTCCTCGTGCCTTCCTTGTGCGTGGATGATGCGAGTAGTGTCCTGCTCAGTTTCTGTCAAGGAGCGTTACCTTGACGTAAGGTCTCCTCGAGCCCGAGAGATGCTCCTCGAGCCCACTGGCAGCTTTGTCCTTGTGAGGAGCTTATTTTGAGGGTTGTCCTCCCAGTGATGGTCGGACCTTATGTTGGTCGATCCACACCTTAGTGACATACTTGGGTGTGGTTGTGCCCTTGAGGGACGGCCTATGATGCTTTGTCGCGCTCTTAGACCGCTCCAGTTCGTACATGCGGACTGGACATATTCAACACTAACATATGTCCCCCTAGTTTCCAAGCATCTTTGTAGAAGATAGTTGAGGAACTATGTTGAAGTAGAGGTCGAGCAGAGCCTCGACTAGTAGTGGGCGAAAAAAGATTTTCGTATCGCGCCTTGGTATCTTTCCCTCCTCCTATCTCTCCCTCCCCCCCCCTTTTTATAGGGTGCGAGCAGACGTTGCTCGGACCGTATGAAAGAGGTATTTTTGCTGGGAAAAGATCGGATCCGGGTAAGTACTCCTTGGTGGAATGGAATGACTTCCTGCCGCTTTTTATTTGCAAAGTATCTCGCGGAGAGATACTTGTGTAAAAGGAATGGAATGACTTCCTGCCGCTTTTATTTGCAAAGTATCTCGCGGAGAGATACTTGTGTAAAAGGAATGGAATGACTTCCTGCCGCTTTTTATTTGCAAAGTATCTCGCGGAGAGATACTTGTGTAAAGGGAATGGAATGACTTCCTGCCGCTTTTTATTTGCAAAGTATCTCGCGGAGAGATACTTGTGTAAAGGGAATGGAATGACTTCCTGCCGCTTTTTATTTGCAAAGTATCTCACGGAGAGATACTTGTGTAAAAGGAATGGAATGACTTCCTGCCGCTTTTTATTTGCAAAGTATCTCGCGGAGAGATACTTGTGTAAAAGGAATGGAATGACTTCCTGCCGCTTTTTATTTGCAAAGTATCTCGCGGAGAGATACTTGTGTAAAAGGAACCTCGAGTAGAGTAGCTTCATGAGCAGATCCTCGATCCCCTGAGACGTGTCCGTCGATTTTTCGCTTTTTTCCGACATTTTTCGCAATGTTGTCCCGAGGAGGACTGATCATGGTCGTCGATCGTCTCTGAGTGTCTCGAGTAGCCTGGTGCTCGCGCGCGAATTAATTGTCGTGGTTAGGTAATTCGCTTCGACCTTGGGAACTGTGCCCGCTCCAGAGCGGGAGCGTGGAGGGCATAACCGGTAATTCTCCCGGCGGCCGTGATCTGGACCGTTGATCTTGGGTACGTGGTCGGTCCGGATGGCGCGAGGGTATGCGTCGTTTCGTATCCCCGAGATACCCTTCTATAAATAGGTCAACACTCGGTCATTCCACACTTTTCGCAATCCGAATATTCAGAGCTAAAAAGAGAGAGCGAGGAGAGTTTCTGAGATCGACAAGCAACGTGATCGAGACAAGTTGTGAGCGAGGAGTATTTCCAGTGTCCAGAACGCAATTTTCAGGCGAACTTTCGGCTTTTCCGGCTTCCTTTCCGGCTTCCAACCCTTACCCACTTATCAACAAGTAAGTTTCCACGTTTCCCTTACAATTTTTGCTTTAATCCTCTCTATTTCGCTTGAATTTTCTGCTTTTTCGCTTTTCGGTTTTGGCCTTTGCATGTCGGCTTTTTCCTTTTTGATTTTTGCCTCCCGGAATGTGTATCTGAGTAGTTGCCGGTGGACGGCGGCCTTTGAACGGCTTTGGACTTAATAAACTGTAAATGGACCCTTATATGGACTTTTATCGAATCGAATTGTGCC
This sequence comes from Plantago ovata, assembly GCA_028274465.1. NCBI lineage: Eukaryota > Viridiplantae > Streptophyta > Magnoliopsida > Lamiales > Plantaginaceae > Plantago > Plantago ovata. The sequence goes on from CM051458.1 coordinate 21,683,261, forward strand.
AATTTCGACTTGTATGCCTGTAGGAGTAGTTCCCTGTTCTTTGATGTATACCTCTTGTCGCTTCCTCCCTAGAATAAGGTTGTAATTGTAGCTGTAGGTTTACTCTGTTTCCTCGAGCGGTTGTCGCTCGGTGCTCTTCAATTTTTTGTATGCGCATGCTCGCTCCGATTTGCTTTATATACATGTGGACATGCTGCTCGATTTTTTACTTATGCTTTGAGCGGTTGGTCGCTCCTTGTATGCCTGCTCGCTCCACGTATAATTTACTGTAGAGTACTTCTTTCCTTTTCGTTTGAGATTTTTCTCCGTTCGGGAGGTCGAACATAATGAATGTACCTAAAAGGACCTCTCGGACTATCACCAACCATCCTAACTTCTCCTTTGCCCACCTTTAGGATGTCCGAGAGGAGCGACGACAGCCAGAACATATCGGCCGCTGGTGAGTATGGGAGCGACCATACTACGTCTGCCGATACGTCAGACGTATCGGCGACCTTTCTCGATGATACAATAGAGGAGGCTGTCGAGGAGCAGCAAGTTGAACTTGGTGGCGAGGACGGGGCACCGGCAGGTGAAAAAGCTAGGCGTAGCTAATGCCGAGGAGGAAGATGAAGATACAGAGAGCGAGGAAGATCTGTATCAGTTGGTGAGTCGTAAGAGGCGCCGTATCGAGGATGATGACTTCATCGACGACCGGACGGAGGGTGGTCCTTCTAACCCTGGGGTGTCCGCGGAGTTGATTACTCGCGCTGCCCAAGTTCATGGCCGCAATTATGGTGCGGTTAACGTGGTCCCTCCTGCCGACATCAGGATCGAGGAGATGGATGATACGGAGAGGCCGGAGTTAGCCTGGCCCTTTACGAGGAGGGTGAACATTCGACCCAGCGCGGGAAGGCCCCGATACCCGTTCAGATCATCGACAGCGATGAGACGGAAGAAGAGAGCGAGGAGGATGACGAAGCTACCTCTCCTCGGACTAGTCCCCCTTCAAAGAGGGTCAGATTTCCTCCACAGACTACTAGGAGGGCCGTGATTACCGATGAGGAGGAGGATGAAGTTCCTCTGACGATCGGGGACACTAACAGGAGTGAAGCTGGTCCGAGCACTAGGTCTCCTTCCTTCTCGGAGGGGCAAAGACGTGCAATTAGGGATGCGAAGAGGTTCGCACGCGAGGAGGAGACCAGCTACCACTCTATCGATCCGACGACGATAGATTTCACTTTTCCGAGTGGGACCCGAGCAGCCAATCCACTCGAGGATCAGGAGGGTGAGATGCGCCGTGCTCAGATGGCCGCTGATAAGGAAAAAGCGGAGAGGAGAGCGAGCAAGCGTTCTCGCGCCGGTAAGTCCAAGAAGGTAAAGGTTGTCAAGGCACCAGAGCCTAAAACCACCAAGGCAGCTGAGAAAAAATTCACCAAGAGTGCCCGCACCGTAGACCTCCCCGATCCTCAGGGCGAGAAGAACGAGGATGGCATTATACCGACCACCTCTTCTACTGTCAAAGTCGAGGAGGTTCCCACACTTAGGTGGAAGTATTCTCTCCCTGAGAATAAGTTTGACATCCTCGTGCCCAAGGAGGATCAAACTTTTTACAACGCTCCCCCTGGGTACATGGCCGTCCATTGCTTGAGCTTGGACCGAGGATGGATACTTCCATTCTGTGATGCTTTCCGGGACATCTTCAACACGCTGGGGATCGCTCCTTGGCAACTTGTACCTAGTGCCTTCGGGACTTTAGTATGTTTTGGAGTCTTTTGCATGAAGAAGGGGATCGCGCTAAACTTCCACAACTTCAATCAATTGTTCCGAGTCTCGATGAGCTCCGGGAACAAGTACTTCTATTACTTCAATGCTCGGCCCGGGTTAGGCTTCATCATGGACGCTCCCAGCTCCTCGGGCTACAAGTGGTTCCATAGGTACTTCTACATCAGGAAGAGGAAGTTGCCTAACATGACCGAGGAGGAGTTGGAGTGGGGAGTGCCCAAACTTATGTTCCGGGGAAAGATAGCGGACAAACATCCTTTACCCGCGGAGTCTGATCCCTGGGTCATGGAGCTCGAGGAGCAAAATCGGGGACCCCATCTCGAGAAGTACTTCTACTGGGGGTTGGTCCTTCAGCCACTTCCCTTTTTGGCGGGCCTTTCGCCTTATGCTTACACCGGGTATATCGGGAACCGATATACTAAAAAAGTCCTCTTCGGTAATAAGTCTTCGCATTTTTTCTTCTCTTTGCTTGCTTTGTTTGTTTGTAATATGTCCTCGCTTTCTTACTTTCCTCGTCGATTTCTTATTGCTCCTCGATCGTACTGACTTGCGTTTATTCTCTTGCAGCTTATTGGTTCCAGTGGATCATGTCGAAGACTCTGGCCGCCAAGGAGGAACAGAGGAGGAAGCAGAGGTTGGCCAACAAACAAACGAAGATCCTCGGTTCTTTGAACTTGACCCCTCCTCGGAACGCCGCGCATCATCGTGATGCTTTAGTGCAGGAGGGGCTCGACACCAGAGAGAACCCTGTGGAGGCCATTAAGAGGGCCGAGGAGGAGGCCGCTGCGAAGAGGGCCAAGGAGGCTAAGGAGGCCGAGGAGGAGGCCTTAAACACTATTGAGGCGGAGAAGAGGCCTGAGAGGCCTGCGGCGAAGAAGGGAGCGAGGAAGCTCAACCTTGGTGGAACCAACGAGCCTACCCGCAAGAAGGGTAAGGTAGCCGCTTCTGGAGATGAAGTGAAGCGGCTCATTCAAATGAGCGACCTCGATAGGGCACATGAGCTGAGCATGTGCTCGCTCCAGGTACTTTTCTTCATACTTATTGTTATAAAATTTTTCTAAGTATTGAATTTTTCTGTCCTCGCTAACTGTGTTTTCTTTTTGCAGCTCGAGAACTTGAAGGAGGCCTATGGCCAAGTTGCTGCTGATCGGGCCGATATAGGGGTCGTGATCGAGGACCTTGAGAAGAAGCTTGCTGCTTCAGACTCTAAAGCAAAGGTCTCGGAGGCTGAGGCCGGGAAGCTGAAGATTAAGGTAGAAGAGCTCGAGAAGGAGCTGTCCCGGGAGAGGTCGAGGAGCAAGAGCTTCAAGGGTGCCTACGCTACTTTATCCATCTGCATGGAGAAGTTCAAGGCAAGCATCCTGTCCTTCCTCAAAGGAAGTCGAGTCGCCGCTGCTCGCGACTTCATGTCCTCGGTCACCTACAAGTTGGCCCAGAGAGACGTGCAAGTGGCGTCGCGCGAGGAGGGCTTCTTCTCCTGTGTTGGACAGCTTAAGAGGGTCAACTTGCTTCCAGCTGACTTCGACCCTGATGATCGCGAAGACTTGCATCCCGGGCGTCGCGAGGATCTTACTCCTTACCCCGATGAGGAGATTACCGAGGAGATGCACGAGGCGTGCGAGTTCGGCGAGCTGGTGACCGACCCTGAAGTTCCTTATCCCAGCAAGCCAGCTTATCTCCCTGCCTGGGTGCCCGAGTGCTTGAGGAGCGGGATAATCTATCCGTTCGAGAAGGCAGCTCTTCGGAACGCTGCCTGGGTGAAGTTAAGTGATCCGGTCCTCGGTAGGGCAGCCGACTTCATCGAGCCTGAGCTAACTATGTACCAGAAGGCGATCGAAGAGGCTCAAGCTCAGGAGCGAGACAACATTGAAGGCCCTGAAACGAGCACGGTTCGAGGAGGAGCTACAAGCGCGACCACCCCGGTCACTGAATTTACTGACAGTCGTACTCGTTAAGATCGGGGAGCCAGCTGTTTGAAGACCGAGTATGCTCGGGCATGTTGTAATCTTTTCCATTTCTGTACTTGGTTTTATTTTCGAACAATTTTCATTTGGCCCTTTGAGGCACTCCTCGAAACAAATATGTTTGTAACATAATTTTCTCTGTTGTTGTTTCTTCGCTACTCTTTTCTTTCAATAAAATGCATTGCTCTTCGCTTTCTTACTTATACTTGTGTTCTTACTAATTCCAACTTTTGTTATGACGTATAACTTGGATAGAGTAGTTAAACACGTATAAGTTAGAATCGAGAACCAATGTTCTCCGCTACAAGCTCTTCGAACTATCAATGTAGATTCTTCGCTTCTCGATCGTTTCGACCACTTAGGAAAGAATTCTAAGTGTTGAACTTAGAAAAATTTCCAAGTGTTGAGTTAGAAAGACTGGAAGTCGCTCTCCTCGATCACTTCCGTCTCCTCGTTTTTTCTTCTTTGAAAGGTTTCCTGATAAAAACTCTCATAGAGTTTGGAGAGCGGGGAGGGTTCCCCTTAATCATGAAAATCGAATAGCTTGTATGTCGGTTAAGTAAGCTTTTCTCGATCGAGTAGTCATATTTTTTGAGTATAGTAGCTCTATACTTGAAAGATAGACATTGTATTGATTTGTCGGAAATGCAATTACAATGGGGGCTCCTCGGCCAGCTTGCTTACAACAACTTCTTAACAAAAGGAAGAGGTACCTCTCACTTGAATCCGTGAGGAATCCTCCTCGATCACTGGACCTTCCGCATAGGTTTTCAAAAAGCTTTTTCTCTCTACAATTTCAAGCGTAGAATCTCTGGAGGTTAGAAGTATTCCATGGATTTTTCAATACCCTTCCCTCCATGTCTTGAAGACGATAACTTCCGTTGGACCTTGCTTCAATTATCTTGTAAGGGCCTTCCCAATTGGGTTGCATCTTCCCAACTTTGCCCAAGATGTCTGATCTTCGGAGTACTAGGTCTCCTACTTGGAAGTCTCTTTCTCTTACGCCTTTGTTGTAGGTCTTTGCGATGAGTGCTTGATATCTGAGGATATTGGCCAAGGCGTTGGTCCTCGCTTCATTGATTGTCTCCAGGTCGAAGAGTCTCTCTGTATGATTGTCCTCGCGTTGATACCCTTGAATTCTGAGGGTTTCCACCGCCACTTCTGCTGGTATGACCGCCTCGGATCCGTAAACTAGCGAGAAGGGAGTCTCTCTTGTAGCTGTTTTTGAAGTAGTGCGGTATGCCCACACTACTCCATCAAGCTCGTCGACCCAGTCCTTGTTGGTAGCGAACCTCTTCTGCAAGTTGTTGACAAGGATTTTGTTGACGGCTTCTGTTTGCCCATTGGATTGAGGATGTCCTACAGAGGTATACCTCCTCTCAATCTTCATTTCCTTGCACCATTCATTGAATCTTTGGCCGCAAAATTGAGCACCATTATCCGAGATGAGGACCCTTGGCAAACCAAATCGACACACGATGTTCCTCCATACGAAGTTCATAACTCTTTGTTCGGTGATGGTAGATACTGCCTCAACTTCCGCCCACTTGCTAAAGTATTCGACCGCAACAATGATGAACTTCTTTTGACCCGTGCCTCTTGGAAACGGACCGACTATGTCGATGCCCCATATGTCGAAAGGGCAAGTGATGGCGATGGGCATGAGAGGTTTCGCCGGGACGTTGATCAAATTGGCGTGCAATTGACACTCCTCGCATTTTCTCACAAATTGGGCAGCGTCTTCGCGAACAGTGGGCCAGTAGTATCCTTGTCGAATGACTTTTTGCGCGAGGGTTCTTCCTCCGGCATGGTCTCCGCAACTTCCTCGATGCATTTCTCCAAGAAGTTTTTGAACTTCATGCTCTGCGACGCATCGCAAGTAGACTCCCTCGAAAGACCTTTTTTACAAGTAGTCTCCTTGCATGATGTATCGAGGAGCTTTTCCCTTGATTCTCCTCGCTTCAGCCTTGTCACGAGGAAGGCTTCCATTTTTGAGATATGTTATTATCTCTTGCATCCAATTCGGTTGATCGTCAATTGCCAAGACGTTTGGCTTTGATGACCACAAAGATGATGCGGTGATTCTCATGAGTATCACGTTCCGGGTATCAACTCCTCCGGAGGCTGAGGCATACTTTGATAGGGCGTCTGCCCTTTGATTGAGATCCCTTGAAAACTTTTCAATCTCACAAAATTCAAATTTTTGAATTTCTTCCGTGATGGCACTCTTGTACTCAGCCAGTGAGTCTTTCTTGGTTGTGAATTTCCCCGAGATTTGATTCTCGGCCAGTTGGGAATCGGTGAAGAGATGTAGCTTCTTCACTTGCAATGACTTTGCCATACGTAGAGCTATGAGGATGGCTTCATATTCTGCTTCATTGTTGGAGACCGGGAAACTAAGAGTAACGGCGTACTCGAGTTCAGCCCCTCCGGGACTCTTGAAGTATATTCCTATCCCGCCATTTTTTCCTGATGAGGATCCATCAATATGAAGAATCCAGACGTCTCCGTGGTCGACTAGTTCTTTGGGTTTTGGAGAGACGGTCTCCGCACCCTTTGGCTCGTCGGTTTTCTCTGTTAGGAACACTTCATGCCTTTTCCTTTTGGTTTGGGACATCGCCTTAAGCTCTTTTAAAGCATCTTCTAGAGCTTGCATCGGGTTGTTTTGATGGGGTTGCTCTTCGACCATCATCAACGCACTCTTTGTTGCCGAAGAGTTTTCTTCTGAAGTTCCTTTTGAGGGATACTCCACGAGGAAGTCGGCTATGACTTGTGCTTTCTTGGCCACGGGTGCTTGGTAGTCGATGTCGTACTCACTTAGTTCAATCGCCCACCTTGCCATTCTTCCCGAATTCTCGGGTTTTCCGAGGACTTGCTTGAGAGGTTGCTTTGTCAATACAACAACCTTGTGAGCACCAAAGTAGGGTTTTAACCTCCTTGCAGTATAAACGAGGGCAAAGGAAAGCCTCTCGATATCCATGTACCGCGTTTCAGCCCCGACAAGTACTTTGCTCAAGTAGTAGATGGGCAAGTGGTCGTTCCCTTGAATTCGCACCAAGACCGAGCTGATAGCTTCCCCGGTTGCTGCTAAGTACAAATAGAGTACCTCTCCGTCTACGTGTTTCGACAATAGAGGAGGAGCGAGTAAGTATTCTTTCAGCTTCTCGAAGGCCTCCTCGCACTCCTTCGTCCACTCGAAATGGCTGCTCTTTCTTAATACCTTGAAAAAAGGTAGATTTTTCTCGGCAGACCTTGAGATGAATCTACTCAATGCAATTGATTTTCCGACCAATTGTTGCACCTCATTGATGGATTGAGGTTGTGGAAGATCGAGGATGGTCTTTATCTTTTCTGGGTTTGCTTCTATTCCTCTTTCTGTCACCATGTAACCGAGGAACTTCCCCCCTTTGACTCCAAAGGTACACTTCGCCGGGTTGAGCTTCATGCCATACTTTCTCAAGATTGAGAAGCACTTTGCCAGGTAACCTACATGTTGCTCCTCGGTCTTGCTCTTGACGAGCATGTCATCGACATATACTTTCATTGTTTTACCTAGCTCTTCCTTGAACATCTTGTTAACCAAACTTTGGTAGGTCGCTCCGGCGTTCTTAAGACCAAATGGCATCACGTTGAAGCAATACACATTGCCGTTAGCGAAGAAGGCAGTCTTAGGCACATCATCTTTGGCCATTTTGACCTGGTAGAAGCCCTGGTACGCGTCCATGAAACTCAGGAGGGCGCATCCAGCGGTGGAATCGACCAGCTGATCGATCCGTGGGAGAGGATACGGATCCTTTGGGCAAAACTTGTTGAGCCTTGTGAAATTGTTGCACATTCGCCATTTCCCCGGACCCTTCTCCACGAGGACTACATTACATACCCAGTCAGAGTATCTCACTTCCTTGATGTGGCCGGCTTTAAGAAGCCTTTGTACTTCCGCTTCGATGATGGCATTATCTTCCGCACTGAAGTCTCTTCGCTTTTCTCTGATGTGGGTGATCGATGGGTCTACGTTCAGTCGGTGAACGGCGACACGTGGGTCGATCCCCTTCAGGTCCTCGGTACTCCATGCGAAGATATCGTTGTTATCCTTCAAACATTGGATGAGTTTCATCCTGACTTCAGTGGCCATCTCTGTGCCAATTTTTGTGACCTTGTCGGCACTTCCTTCGACAATTTGGATTTCTTCTAGGGCTTCTCTTGCTTCAATTTTGTTTTCCTCAAAGAATTTCTTCTTCTTGGAAGAGGGTGGGACTGGTGGAATCACTTGGTACTCCTCGAGCTCCTTAACAGCTCCTACTAGAGTATCCTTGTCTTTCTTCATGATTGCTTTTCTTCGCCTAAGTGACGGACTTGGCTTTTTTGATTTTCTCTTCACTCGCCGAACCGCGTAGAAACGATAAGGCGCATTGTGAACAAGGGGTGTCTCCTCGGATGGCTGCCCGAGGTTGGGTTCTCCAATGGCAACCTTCGAAGTAAACTTGGCTGACATAGTGTAGCATTCCCATGCTTCTCGGATGTCTCCTACTTCTTGTCCAATTCCCAAAGGAGTGGGGAATTTTAACTTGTTGTGGACTGTGGACACTACGGCTCGGAATTGAGAGAGAGAGGGTCGGCCTAGGACTGCGAAATAATCAAATGGCATATCGACAACCACAAAAGGAACCTGTTGAGTCACTCGTCTAGGAGCGCTACCCATTGAGACAGTGAGGTTGATCATTCCGAGCGGCATGATAGGTTGTCCTCCGAATCCTACCAATGCGCTCCTCACTTCTCTGAGCCCTTCCCTTGGGTTCATGTGCATTCTTTTCAAGGTTCCGGTGAAAATCAAGTTTGCCGAGCATCCAGTGTCGACGAGGATTCTACCCAACTTGTAGGATTGAACATCCAAGGAAACTACAAGTGGGACGCAAGGATCATAGATGTTCCCTCCTCCGGCATGCTTCAGAGGTATCTCGCTATCATCGAAAGAGATAACGTTGGTTCCCGGTCGCGCGGCTTGAGCATACTTCACATCTCGGATTCTAAGGTTGTCCGCCGTAATCTCCCTTTGATTACGAGTGTCGCCACCGGCGGGTCCTCCCGCAGTTGTGAGAGTGCGGATGCTTCCATTTACGGGGCGGTTCTCATAATTGTTGTAATTATGAATGTCGTCGTCCTGAGGGTTTCCTTGGTAAGGGTGCTCACTCCCGCTTCGAGGAGGTGGGGGCAGGAGCCAGGGGTTCCTCCTTCCGGATGTAGTTAACCAATTGACCGTTACGTATCATCCTCTCAATTTCGTTCTTGAGCTCGACACACTCATCGGAGGTGTGCCCTTTCCCCTTGTGAAACTTGCAAAATTTTCTGAGCTCTTGTTCCTTTGATTTTCCTTAATCGGAGGTGGCCACGAGACGTCTAGCTTCCTCGAGACTATATAGTTCAAGATGTCGGATCTTGGCCTATTCAAGTCTGTGTAGTTGCTATATCGTCTTGGAGGTGACCTTCTGGGAGGAGACCTCTTGTCTCTGAAATCATTTCTTGAGTTGCCCTCCTTGATCAACCCAAATTTTTGCTCTTTCCTCTGCTTCCCGGGATTTTGGGGGCGAGGAGGGTACTCCTTTTCTTTTTCTTTTTCTTTCCCTTTTTCCTTGGGAAGATTGGTTCTCACAGTGACCGTTTTTCGGAATTCCTCAGCCTCGAGGAAATCCTTGCAAACTTTGGCGAGTTGTGCTTCATTCTCCACACACGATGCTGAGAGTACATCTTGGAACTTGATGTTGGTAGTGTTACCATACAATTATTCTTTCCTCTCATTGATCGAGTGATCTTCGACTTGGAGGGCTGCTTCATGAAAGCGATTGATGAAGTCCCTCAAGTCTTCATTGTTTCTCTGAACAATTTCAGCCAAGTACCTCACCCGTCTCTTGGCGTTCATTACCTTCTCGAATCGTTTAGAGAATTCCTTACAGAGATCCCTATATGACTTGATGGATCGGTGAGGGAGGCGCGACCACCACTTCATGGCTTCTCCGGAGAGGTTAGCCGGAAAGAGGAGTGCCTTGGTTCTTGAGTCATGCCCGTAGGCATCCATTTTAGTGCCAAATCTTACCAAGTAGTCCTTCGGACAACTCGTCCCGTCATAGCTTTCGAAGGTGGGGAACCCTCTTTCAATTTTGGCTTGGTGGTTTCTGATCTCATCGCATAAAGGGCTCGGATCTTGGTCTTGCTCTCTCTCTTGGACAGTTCCTCGAAGAGTCTCTATCTGAGCATCAAGTGCGGATTTCCTCGCGTTGAGTTCATCCAGAGTGAGCCTCCTCCCCGTGATCGGATCGACCAGGGGGGTTACCTCGGTTACTGTTCTCAACGCTTGATTCTCCTCCACTGCTTCTTGTTGGTTTTGAGGAGTTACCTGGTTGGGGGTAACTTGATTGGGAGAACGGGTGGTGTAGCGACCACCTGAACCCTATTTTCTTGTTGCGCCATAATTGGGATTGGAATACTATACCACATACTTCAACAGCCACGTCCATGAGACCAAAATGAGGAAACCTTATGAAAGTATAATTAAAGTGCAAAACAATAATTTATACTTCCCAGTACAACTTTGTCTTCATGTCTCTTGCACCAAGCCAATGAATTGAATTCATAAACGTGGGTTTATCACAACATCACTTAGATCCCTTCTGGAATGACAACATATATACACCATACCGTTAGTATATATGTAAAACAAGTATGTAAGAATACTGACCGAAATTGATCACTGTTATGTCATTGTAGGCATTGAGGTCTCATTCGCTCTCTCCATGTTCCCATCTTCGAACATCTCACAAGCAAATCGTGTCTTAAGTTTGTTGACTAAATTTCGTATTCATACGGGAATGTGAGAGTTGGAAGATTGAACAAGAGAGAATGTTGTTAACATCATATAACAATAATAGAAACAAACTTGTATAGAATCAAACTTGTACAAAGACACATGTCAAGACATAAAAATAATCAACTTTACAATGTAAACTTCCCTGAATGTTGATTCATCCATAAAGCATTCCTTTGTACTCCACGAGAACCAAGCATGATGGATGCAGAATTCCATGTCTTCAAGCAACTTCAGAATGGTAACAAGTAACAAGAAATGGCGAGTAGAGTCGATAGTTTGACTATCTCTCCCTAAGACAAGATTGTCCTGCTCATGGTGCTTACGGGATCATGGCAATAGTCTACCAGGATAAAACTACTCTTAAGACGGCTAAGCAGCACTACAATAGCCGAATCTATCGAACTTACTTTGAGTATGAACAGTACATAAGAGCAAAGAAGGAGAAGGAGATGAGTTTGCAAGTATCTCCAGTATATGTAAGTGTGCTTGAAGAAATGAATTATTCTCCTAATTATACAACAAATGCACCCTCTCCCAAGTGTTACAACCCTTCCAAATTGTGTCTAAATCATCATCCAGACGATTTTAAGACGAATGGATGTGTCCCATCACAATTTAAGGGATGTATCTCTTCATGAAACCTCTTGAAAATTTGTCACTGCCGAAAAGGTACGAACCTGTTTGCAATGTTGCAGCATTGCCTTAGTGTTGATGTTGCAAAGATTTTACAGTGAGTTAGGAAACGCAATGTTGTACCATTCATTTCATAATGATGCAGCGACGTTTACTTGATATCAATGCTGCAGCGCTCTATACATCAATGCTGCAGCGAAGCTTTACAGTAGTTTTCCAGTAAGTTTAGACAATATCAATGCTGCATCGTTCTATAAACTTTGTTGCTTCAAGAGTTCCTTTTCTCAAAAACTTGGATTTTCAAGTGGTTTTCGATATACGCTTGCTCTTTAACTCGAATTTTAGCACAATGGAACATTCACCCATGTGTGTATGAATGACTTAAATCATTCAAGTATTGAGCAACTCTCTTATGCATTAATCACCCTTTAATCCCAAGGGATTTTAGTGACTTAACGCGTTTTAGTGACACACGATCACAAAACCGTGTTGGGCGACCTCAGACCAATACAACGAACAAATTGAAAGCTCATTCGTATTTACTAAAATTCCCAACAATCCCCACATGAAAGGGAATTGATGCATTTGTACTTATTCAGTGAGGAGTGATAGCATCGGGATAGATAGCTTCCGCTTTGAATCTTCCATAGTGAAATACCTTCGGATATACTTGCCAACGCGGTGGACGTGATGCCTTGAACCGGTCGGCGTTTTGTGTATACCAAGACAAAGATACTCACACTATCACATCTCTGTACTCGTTTCAGGTTCTTATGGTATGTCCGTTGTGACCGTAGACAGCTCCTGGTTTCTCAAAGTGCTTTCATTTGAAGCAGCATGTCTTCGCACTTAGATAGGTGAACTCCCAAAAAGAACATCCTGCCAATGCTCCACTTGATTCAAGGATGAACTCAAGTTTGGGATTCATTAAGAGTATAAACTCACCCTTTACCCCTTGCAGGATAGCACTAAGTGTCTTACACGGGAATGGATTTTTGGAGTAAAAATCACAAGTGATTTTTATCCTGGAGTGCTCTTACTTCTTAGTGTATTTTAACACACTCTCGAAGCGCTAAACTGAATTCGTACCGCTAAGTTTTCCACATTGAACCAAATTCCTGGAATCTCCAGTCAGTATGGTTGGGTATCCACCGTACAAATTCTTTATATTATGGGTTTTAACCCCAGTCCCCTAGACAAGCCATTTTTTCGAAATCCAGGTAGGCCTTTTGTTAGCGGATCCGCAATGTTATCTTTTGATTTTACGAAATCTTCAAGGTTGAAAACGCAACGACTTGTAGTCCCCACATGAACTAAGTCGTAGCAAACTGTTTTACACCATTAATTAGAATAAGCATTTTTCCAAACCTCTACACCACTTAGCAAGTGGACTTTAATGCAAGTCATTCAAGATACCAAGTATCCGTTCTTGCTACAACAACACATCAATATATCAAGACATCAAGGCAATCTTGATTTATTATGTGCAAACAAGGTGTGGGAATTGTTTGTCATAACCTTAATTATGAAAAACTTCTACTCAGAATTTCAAGTCTTACACATTTAACATGGTCTATTTGTATGTTGAAAAATAACATTTCCACTTCTACAAGAGCCATATAAATTACACTTAAATTCTGACTTTTCTAAGATAGATATCTTAGGCAAACCATCTAAGATAAATGTCTTAGGTAAACCATCTAAGACCAACGTCTTAGGCAAAACCTTCACACCCCACATGAGAGTGGTATGTTTCCAAGAGAGTGAAGAAGATATTTACAATAAATTAAAAGTCATAATAAATTATAAACGTACGGAACTAACGATCCAAGTTTGCTCCACAAACTTCTTCTCAATTGAATAGTACTCGCAACAACACTTTACTTGCCTGCTTTCCTTGGTCAATAATTTTGCATTGACAATTTCCCAAACCAAATTCATCACCAACATTGCATATATAGACAGTGTATATGAAACTTGGAGAAGTTGTTAATACTAGAAATTGCATTAGTTGGAAATAATGCCAAAGAAATAAATAAAATAAATGAGACAAGTAAGTAGACTTTCCTGGTTTCCTTAGGACAATTGGGATTGGAATACTATACCACATACTTCAACAGCCACGTCCATGAGACCAAAATGAGGAAACCTTATGAAAGTATAATTAAAGTGCAAAACAATAATTTATACTTCCCAGTACAACTTTGTCTTCATGTCTCTTGCACCAAGCCAATGAATTGAATTCATAAACGTGGGTTTATCACAACATCACTTAGATCCCTTCTGGAATGACAACATATATACACCATACCGTTAGTATATATGTAAAACAAGTATGTAAGAATACTGACCGAAATTGATCACTGTTATGTCATTGTAGGCATTGAGGTCTCATTCGCTCTCTCCATGTTCCCATCTTCGAACATCTCACAAGCAAATCGTGCTTAAGTTTGTTGAATAAATTTCGTATTCATACGGGAATGTGAGAGTTGGAAGATTGAACAAGAGAGAATGTTGTTAACGTCATATAACAATAATAGAAACAAACTTGTATAGAATCAAACTTGTACGTACAAAGACACATGTCAAGACATAAAAATAATCAACTTTACAATGTAAACTTCCCTGAATGTTGATTCATCCATAAAGCATTCCTTTGTACTCCACGAGAACCAAGCATGATGGATGCAGAATTCCATGTCTTCAAGCAACTTCAGAATGGTAACAAGTAACAAGAAATGGCGAGTAGAGTCGATAGTTTGACTATCTCTCCCTAAGACAAGATTGCCCCGCTCATGGTGCTTACGGGATCATGGCAATAGTCTCCCATGATAAAACTACTCTTAAGACGGCTAAGCAGCACTTCAATAGCCGAATCTATCGAACTTACTTTGAGTATGAACAGTACATAAGAGCAAAGAGGGAGAAGGAGATGAGTTTGCAAGTATCTCCAGTATATGTAAGTGTGTTTGAAGAAATGAATTATTCTCCTACTTATACAACAAATGCACCCTCCCAAGTGTTACAACCCTTCCAAATTGTGTCTAAATCATCATCCAGACGATTTTAAGACGAATGGATGTGTCCCATCACAATTTAAGGGATGTATCTCTTCATGAGACCTCTTGAAAATTGGCCACTGCCGAAAAGGTACGAACCTGTTCGCAATGCTGCATCATTGCCTTAGTGTTGCTGTTGCAAAGATTTTACAGTGAGTTAGGAACCGCAATGCTGTAGCATTAATTTCATAATGATGGAGCGACGTTTACTTGATATCAATGTTGCAGCGCTCTATACATCAATGCTGCAGCGAAGCTTTACAATAGCTTTCCAGTAAGTTTAGACAATATTAATGCTGCATCATTCTATAAACTTTGCTGCTTCAAGAGTTCATTTTCTCAAAAACTTAGATTTTCAAGTGGTTTTCGATATACGCTTGCTCTTTAACTCGAATTTTAGCACAATGGAACATTCACCCATGTGTGTATGATGACTTAATTTATTCAAGTATTGATCAACTCACTTATGCATTAATCACCCTTTAACCCCAAGGGATTTTAGTGACTTAACGCGTTTTAGTGACACACGATCACAAAACCGTGTTGGACATCTTAGACTAATACAACGAACGAATTGAAAGCTTATTCGTATTTACTGAAATTCCCAACAGTAAGCTACTATGTCAACCTGGATATTAAGCAGAAATGTAACTAAGAAAGCTAGTAACGTGGCTTGTTCAACCTTGATTCAAGCAATTGTTCAACAAAGTATATTATGTTCTTATGAAAAAGGAAATTGCTCATTTGTAAGACCGTCTCCAACGGTCTCCATCAGAGATGCAAGTGGAAGCTATTGTCCACGTTGTTGAGCTTGGGCTCAACTGATAGCCCAAGCTCAACTATATTATATTATTTATTTATTTTCTTTTGTTTTTTTTGTTTTTTTCCTTTTATTGTCTTGTTGAATGAATGAATGTTAATGATATTTATACTACTACTACCAGCTTGGTGAATGAATGTTTATGATATGTATACTGCTACTACCAGTTTGCCGTTGTTTTCTTATATCATCTTTTTAATTATTTTTTCATGTTTTTTCTTCTTCTTTTTATGTTTATTATTTTATTTCTTCTTTTATTTTTTATGTTTATTATTTTATTTTCATATTTAATAATGTATAAATAAAAATAATAAAATAAAATTTATAAAATAAGCTTGTACACCGATTTAGCTCAAAAATTGACATCCAAGTAGGGGTCACATTTAATTTATGTTTATTATTTAACTTTTAATTTTCAACTTATGTAATATTTTATATTTATTGTCTAACTTTTAATTTTTCACGAGTATATTTTTTAATTTGATAGTCTATTGTACTATTTTAATTTAATAATTTTTTTAAATATTTATTGTATTTCGAAGTATCATATAGTTTTAAAATGAAATGAATAATTGATTAAAAAATTTAATGGAAAAAAGATGAAATAAACAAAATTATAAAATAAATGAAAAATAGGAGATCAATGGAGGTCAACTGTTGGAGCATGTTAAAAGAGTTGAAGATTAAGTTAGTGGAATGCTGACGTGACGCAGTTGAGCTCAAATTTGAAATCAACTGAGTGTTGGAGAAGGTGGCACGTGGCCTGCAGAAATAGACTACATGCCTTTTTGAAAGGTGTTAACCTCTACCTCACCATCCATGAGAGAAAGAGATACATAAATTCAACTCAAATGGATTGCATTTTTTTTAAGGTCTTAATATATAATATATTAGATAGTAATATAAGAACCATGTACGGCAGCTCCAATAGCTTGAGAAAACAGATCATACAGAAACTAGCATAGGATGATTCTGAAGTTGATCATTTTTTACGATATTAGTCAACCAATTCGGATATTTATCCCAAATTCCAAATTCAAAAGCAAATGGACTGCATTTCTTTTATTTATTAAAGACGAAGTCGAATTCAAGTTGAATTTATTTTGAGTATATGTATTTCATTTTTGCACTAAAAGTCGGTGAGTTTCATCTGGTTACCTAATGGAATCTACTGTCCTTCAAATAGCTCAAGTTTAAGCTATGATTTCAAACTAAAGTATGGATTGGCAAAAACACGAGCAGTGCGTTCAAAATATTCTTGCAAAGAGAAGCTGGTGTGAGGGGAATTAAATTGCTAAAAAGTATGTTTTACTTACTGCTTCATTGGTTTACTAGATCACCACGCACATATTCATCAATGCAAAGATGTATTCATCCTACTTTCAGTTTTCACTATTGTTTATAGTTCATCTTACTTTAGTTTAGAATATCCCAGATCAATCGTAAGACATACATAACACATATATAATTTGGACAACTTTATCACCTTAATAAAGAATTTTAAGGTGTTATTGGTCCAACTTCAATATAGTATCAGAGCCAAAATTAATGATAGATGCCCCAGCCGATGATAATTTCGGCTTGCCCAATGTTGGCATATTTATGATTCCACATGTAGAGCCGACTAAGCGCGGCTACTCGTGTAGGATGTTAAAATATCCCACGTCACTTGTGTAAGGCATAAATAACACATATATAAATTGGATAACCTTATCACCTTAACAAAGACTTTGAAGGTGTTATTGGCCCAACTTCAATATGGTATCAGAGCCAAGGTTGATGATAGGTGCCCTAGCCGATGATAATTCTGGCTTGCCCAATGTTGGCATTTATGATTCCACGTGTAGAGCCGACTAAGCGCGGCCTACTCGTGAGGGAGCGTGTTAGAATATCCCACATCACTTATGTAAGGCATAAATAACACATATATAAGTTGGATAACATTATCACCTTAACCTTAACAGGGCCTTTTAAGGTGTTATTGACCCAACTTCAATACTTAACTGGATCCTAGCTTAATAACTAAAGAATCTTGGTGCATATCTTTTTATTGTGATTCATTAGATATATGGGCTAAAATCTTGGTTTATGTTTTTCTTCGCTTTTGTGAAGCATTTGATTAAAAGGGGAAATTACACAATACTTTCTCCGTCTCACAAAACTTTACCCATTTTTCATTTGTAGGTGTCCACAAAACTTTACCCATTTCCTAAAATGGAAGCTACCCAACACATTAAAAACATTATTTTGTACACTATATTACAATTTTGTCACTATTTTATACTTTAACAACTCCATTTCAGTTAAGCTATTAACATACCCACTAACTTTATACAACTTTATTGTTTCTTCTTAAACTGCACACTAACCCTAGTGGATAATGTTTTGTGAGACGGATGGAGTATTTTTTTAATTAGATGCAAGTTTGATACTTCTGGTATTATATGTTCAGTATGAATTTTGCAGGTATTGGTTGGGTGCAAACTGCAAAACGGCTAAATGCTCGGAGTAAAATTTAGTAGATGGTAGGTTCACCCCGTTTGGTTTTTAAGTTCGAGTAGAGTTGACGCTTTTTGATCCATTTCTGGTTGTTTCTTGCATTCTTGCTCTAAGGCTTTGTGTGTGCATGTTAGCTGGTAAGAGCGACCACAGTCCATGCTTATCAACATTTAAGTGTAAATCAAACAGAAAAACATTGTATATGATGAGATTTAAAACAATATGAATCACCATACAGAATGCCAAATATTTAGGTTGTATTTTAACAATTTTTTTATGATCTTGGTTTATTTTTAACATTTAGGGTCCATTGATTTTTTATACCCTCTTAGCGTCCCTAATAACAAAATGAACCACCTTAGTTTATCAATTACATTTTAGTCCAAAGTCAACAAGAATTCACTATTCCAAAATTGAATTTTGATGAAACCAAACAAACCTTAGTGTTTTCAAATAAAAAAGATAAAGAATTAAAAGAAAAACCAAGTAAAATACTAAAATAATAAAATAAATTTAAAAAAAAAAACTTAACTAAAATAAAAAAAAAATTATCTTCATCATCCACAAAGCTTCGGTACCGTAACTTTTTCCGGTACCGGAGCTCCAGCGCCGAAAACGGTGGAGCAAGCTGTTAGGAAACTTGTAATTTTGATGATCAATTAACCATGCTAAATTAAGGAAAGTCCAATAACTAGTACTCTTAAGGTCCATAGGAATTTAGAATTTTAAGGACATTGTAAAAGAGGAACGTTTGCTGAAGACATAGAATAGGTGCTAGATAGGTTGGTTTTACCGCTTATGATGTATCTTGTTTTCTGAAAAGAAATACAACCTATTGAAGCATTTGCTGATGATGTACTTTGTTTTTACAAACAAACTATTGAAGCATTTAGAACCGCTCAAAAACTTGAAGATTTCGAAGACTGAAAACTAGAAGATTTCTGAAGACTGGTATCTACAAAGGCACATGTTGCTCAGAAAGTGGAAACTTCAGCAACAACATTGCATAAGTGAAAATCTATATGACAGAGTAGGTTGTGCTTGCTGAAACTGAGACTGACCACTTGCTGATGGAACATTTGTGACCTCTTGCTGAACGTACTTCTATTTGCGCTCCAATGTTATTGTTTGAATTTTATTCAAATAAGCATTAAATGCAAAGCATGCACACGAAGGACATGAAGACTATGTTGGTGATTTTAGTGTCATCAATTCATTTTAGTAGTAATGTGATTTGCTAGTGACTGATGCGATCTCTCGTTGAGGCTCGGAATAAGTTCGGGTAGTGCGGAGTGCACGCTTGTTGAGCTAACGAGTTATCGACCACGAATACGAAGCAGGGGTCAAGGGGGCTGCCCCCTTGCGGGGTCGAGGGGCAGAGCCCCTCGCGGGGTTGCAAGGGGCGGAGCCCCTGTACGGGGTTGCAAGGGGCAGAGCCCCTGGCTGGAGTCTCGCTGGCGGGGTGCGGGGCAGCGCCCCGACCTTTTTGGACATATGCACCCCTTCGTGAACAAACATGTTTGTTCGGATATATGCACCCCTTCATGAACAAACATGTTTGTTTTGAACAGATGCGCCCCTTCCCTCTTCGTTTTGTACTTCTATATATTGAAGGAATCAGTCTCCTGAACAGATACGAAAAACGATTACAACCTCTCTACTTTCTGATCGAAATTCATATTGCCTGAATTAGATTGCCTTCTTGGATTATCCCGACAAGGAATTCGTGAAACCCAGGCAACAAGTTAGGGTCGAATTATCTTGTTTGGAAAGTGACTACACGATCCATTGAAGTTTTCCAAGATTATCACAACCCTCATATATTACTAACAAACTAAACAAGATAATGTATTTCGTTGATAATCATGGCTGGAGCAAGCGGAAGCTCTGTTAGGGAGATGACGAACAACTTCGGGAAACTGGAGAAGTTCCAAGGCCACGACTTCAGACGCTGGCAAAAGAAGATGCACTTCATGCTTACGGCCTTAAAGGTGGGGTACGTTCTCTCTACACCAATGCCGGAAGTGGAAGATGATGGACCAATTGATGAACTCAGGCGCAGGTCCAAGTGGGAAAACGATGATTATATCTGCAGAGGACACATCCTAAACGGTATGTCTCATTCTTTGTTCGATATTTACCAAACTGTAGAGTCTGCGAAAGAACTGTGGGATTCTCTTGAAGCCAAATATATGGCAGAGGATGCTTCAAGCAGGAAGTTCCTAGTGAGCGATTTCAACAACTACAAGATGGTTGATTCGCGGTCTGTCATGGAACAGTTCAATGAAATCCTCCGGATTCTCGGACAATTCACACAACATGATCTGAAGATGGATGAATCCATCTCTGTCTCAAGTATCATTGATAAGTTGCCTCCTTCATGGAAAGAGTTTAAACATACTCTGAAACATGGGAAAGAGGAACTATCTCTGGTTCAACTTGGAAGCCATCTTCGCATAGAAGAATCTCTGAGGGCTTCGGAAGAAAAGGGCAAAGGAAAAGAGGTTGCTGGACCTCGGTTAACATGATCGAAGAGGGTAATAAGAACAACAATAAGAACAAGAACAAAGGAAAGAAGCGTGCTAGGGACAACGACAACAAAGGTAGTTTCGGTTTTAACAAGAAACCGAAACTAGAGTGTTGGAAATGTGGTAAACCTGGTCACTTCAAGAAGGATTGTCGATCTGGCAAGAAGCAAGACAACGCGAACGCAAGTGGTTCGGGAAAGGGGTCTACGAACCAATCCCGAAACCAAGGTCAGAATCTAAAAAGTGATTTGAATAGTTTGATTGAATATTCAGTTTCACTAATTTCTAAAGCATATTATGTGCATGATGATGCTATCACGTGGTGGATAGATTCTGGCGCCACAACTCACGTATGCAAGGATCGTTGCTGGTTCAAGACACTTGTACCAGTGGATGACGGTTCTGTCCTCTATATGGGAGATGATCACTTCGCTCCCGTGGAAGGCAAAGGAGACGTGGTGTTAGAATTTAGTTCAGGAAAGACAATCACTTTGTGTAATGTTCTGTATGTTCCTAAATTACGTAAGAACCTGATTTCAGGCCCTGTATTAAATAAGCTTGGTTACAAGCAAGTTTGTGAATCTGATAAGTATACTTTGTCAAAGTGTGGTGTGTATATTGGATCCGGTTATTATAATAATGGAATGTTTATGATGAATCTTAATGGAGTTTCGCATGATTCTAGTTCTGTATTTATGTCTTCTTCGAATTTGATTGATTCATCTCTATGGCATGCTCGTCTAGGACATGTGCATTATAAAAGGATGCTTGAAATGTCTAAAGATGATTTGATTCCTAATTTTGATGGAAATGTAGGAAAGTGTAATACTTGCATGTTAACTAAGATCACTAGAAAACCTTTTAAGAGTATAATGAGAAAATCTGTCATACTTGAATTAATTCATAGTGATCTTTGTGATCTGCATGCTACTCCATCATTAGGGAACAAGAAGTATGTTGTTACCTTCATAGATGATGCATCTAGGTTCTGTTATGTTTATATGTTGCATTCAAAGGATGAAGCCTTAGATAAAATCAGAATTTATAAAACTGAGGTTGAATTGCAACAAAATGCCTTGATTAAGACCTTACGCACAGATAGAGGCGATGAATATTATGATCCTGTATTTTTCCAATCCGTAGGAATCATTCATGAAACTACGACTCCTTATACGCCACAACATAATGGTGTGGCAGAAAGGAAAATAGAGCTCTTAAGGAAATGGTGAATGCCATGTTGTCTTATTCTGGTTTAAGTGAGGGATTCTGGGGAGAAGCTATGTTAACAACTTGCTATTTGTTAAATAGGGTTCCTAACAAAAGGAAAAAGACTACCCCATATGAACTTTGGTATAAGAAACGACCTAACTTGACATTTTTACGAGTTTGGGGTTGTAGGGCCGTGGTTAGACTCCCGGACCCTAAGAGAAAAACTTTGGGTGAAAAAGGTATTGATTGCATCTTTGTTGGATATGCTGAGCATTCCAAGGCTTATAGGTTTTATGTCATAGAACCTAATAGTTCTGTTTCTATTAACACAATTATAGAATCAAGAGATGCTATCTTTGATGAGAATCGTTTCTCTTCAATACCTAGACCAAAATATGCTATACCAAATTCGGATGATGCTCTAAAAGATGATCATTCGAGTGATGTACCAAGTGAGACTCCTGAACCTCGTAGAAGCAAAAGAGCTAGGAAACCTAAATCTTATGGTTCTGATTTTCAACTCTACTTAGTTGAAGGATCAAAGGATCAGATTGAATCCCAATACTCGTACTGTTACAGTATTGAGGAGGATCCAAGGACATATGATGAAGCTATTAAATCTCGAGATTCAGCCTTCTGGAAAGAAGCGATTGATGATTAGATTATAACTATCATGGAAAATAATACTTGGATCTTGTCTGATTTACCACCAGGTTGTAAATCACTAGCTGCAAATGGATCTTCAAAAGGAAGATGAAAGTCGATGGTACAATTGACAAATTTAAGGCTCGATTGGCTGTCCAAGGTTTTAGACAAAGGGAAGGGATCGATTACTTCGATACCTATGCTCCTGTTGCTCGTATCACTACTATTAGATTGCTAATAGCCTTGGCGGCTATTCACAACCTAGTAATCCATCAAATGGATGTCAAAACAGCATTTCTTAATGGTGATTTGGAAGAAGAAGTGTACATGAAGCAACCGGAAGGATTTGTAATGCCTGGTAATGAGAATAAAGTGTGTAAGCTAATTAAGTCATTGTATGGGCTGAGACAAGCACCAAAACAGTGGCATCAAAAATTCGATGAGGTTGTTTTGTCTAATGGTTTCGTTCTGAACCAAGCGTACAAGTGTGTATATAGCAAATTTGATGCATCTGGAAAAGGTGTAATCATTTGTCTATATGTGGATGACATGTTGATATTTGGTACTGACCAAAATCAGGTTGATAGAACAAAGAAATTTCTGTCATCAAAGTTCTCCATGAAGGATATGGGAGAAGCAGACGTTATTCTTGGTATCAAGATTAAACGGGAGAATAAAGGAATTGTTATCCCACAATCTCATTACATTGAGAAGATACTCAAGAAGTTCAATCTTGAAGATTGTTCTCCGGTAAGTACTCCCTTCAATTCTGAAGAAAAGCTCATGCCACATACAGGTAAACCTGTGGATCAACTTGAATACTCAAGAGCCATAGGCTGTTTGATGTATGCTATGACTAGCACTAGACCGGATATTGCTTATGCGGTTGGTAAATTGAGCAGATTTACTAGCAATCCTAGTAGACACCATTGGAATGCAATAACAAGGGTATTCAAGTACTTGAAAGGTACTATGAATCTTGGTTTGTCATATATGGGATTTCCTTCGGTGTTAGAAGGTTATACGGATGCTAGTTGGATAAATAATAATGACAAATCCTCTACAAGTGGATGGGTGTTTTTGCTTGGTGGAGGTGCCATTTCATGGGCTTCCAAGAAGCAAACATGTATAACTGACTCCATAATGGAATCTGAATTTGTAGCCTTAGCCGCCGCTGGTAAAGAAGCAGAATGGCTAAGGAACTTAGTGTATGAGATTCCTTTATGGCCTAAACAGATATCACCTATTTCTATCAGTTGTGATAGTGCTGCCACCTTGGCTAGAGCTTATAGTCAAATTTACAATGGCAAGTCTAGACACTTGGGTGTTAGACATAGTATGATTAGGGAGTTAATCATGAATGGGGTGATATCCATTGAGTTTGTTCGGTCGCAACAAAACTTGGCTGACCACTTGACGAAGGGGTTGGCTAGGGACTTAGTGAGTAAGTCGGTGATTGGGATGGGATTAAAGTCTATCTAAATCTATTAGCTGTGGTATACCCAATTCCCCTCTAATACAACGTTAGAGGCAGAATTCAATGTGGAAAGACCATAGTTAGAGATTGGAGCACATGTGTTTATCTTCCCAATGTATGTGCTCACACCTGCAAGTGATGTTAGGTTGAAGTATATCTTCTTAATGGTTCTTTTGACAAATTGCGAATGCAGGTGCAAGACTAAAAGGACCACCTATGTAAGCATGAAGTTTCGCCGCTTCAAGAAGCTTGGACTTGGCTTTCTATATGCTTATAATTGGATAAGGACACATGGCTTGTATAGTGTCAAGTATGGATTGTAGATGTTGTAGAAACTTGTGTGTATGATATCTTCAGGTATTCAAATGGGTTGAAGGGTTCAATCGTTACGACACCCCGATTCTCGAGTATTTGGAATGTGTATTGTACTAAGATGAAAATTCAATCGTAAGACATTTTCATTTATGCACTTGTTTGATCGTAATGTTTGTGTTTTACACTTGTTTATATGTTTATATATACTCAGTAAATTAAGGATTAAACTAAAATGGGGGGGGGGGGATATGTTGGTGATTTTAGTGTCATCAATTCATTTTAGTAGTAATGTGATTTGCTAGAGACTGATGCGATCTCTCGTTGAGGCTCGGAACAAGTTCGGGTAGTGCGGAGTGCACGCTTGTTGAGCTAACGAGTTATCGGCCACGAATACGAAGCAGGGTCAAGGGGGTTGCGCCCCCTTGCGGGGTCGAGGGGCAGAGCCCCTCGCGGGGTTGCAAGGGGCGGAGCCCCTGTGCGGGGTTGCAAGGGGCAGAGCCCCTGGCTGGGGCCCCGCTGGCGGGGTGCGGGGCAGCGCCCCGACCTTTTTGGACATATGCACCCCTTCGTGAACAAACATGTTTGTTCGGATATATGCACCCCTTCATGAACAAACAGGTTTGTTCTGAACAGATGCGTCCCTTCCCTCTTTGTTTTGTACTTCTATATATTGAAGGAATCAGTCTCCTGAACAGATATGAAAACGATTACATCCTCTCTACTGTCTGATCGAAATTCATATTGCCTGAATTAGATTGCCTTCTTGGATTATCCCGGCAAGGAATTCGTGAAACCCAGGCAACAAGTTAGGGTCGAATTATCTTGTTTGGAAAGTGACTACACGATCCATTGAAGTTTTCCAAGATTATCACAACCCTCATATATTACTAACAGACTAGAAGACAAACAAGGACGCTGCTGAAAGTACAAAAACAAGATAGTGACATTTTAAGGAACAAAAGCCTTAGAATTTGAGATTCAAACGGCTCCTTATTTCACTATAAATAGAGGTCATCCGGCAAAGAGTTGAAGTGTGTCAACAACGTGATCATACTCTCACTTGTGCTTAAACTCACATACCCTTCAATACTCTTAACTGCCATTGATCCGTTCCAAGACTTAAAGTTTGAAAAAGCTACTTGTGAAGAAGTAGAACTTACACGGCTAAGAAATTAGTTAAGTGTTCTTTCTTTCTTTCGAACAAGAACAAGTCTTGACACCAGAAACAATCAAACTTGTTTACTGCAAAGTATTCAAAGTTTTGTTTCTTAGATTACTTGTTGTAACTGAATAATTTATAATTAAGTTATCTCACCCCAAAACTCTCTAACTGAAAATACACCCTTTCAGGCGTGATATTCAGGGGGAACTTAATCGAGCATAGTGTTGTTGATTAAAAGTACCAAGTTTGGTGGAGAACAAGGTTACGTTCTCTAGTTAGGTTGGAGACGAAGCAAGTGTGCTTTGGTTTCTGTTTGAATAGCTCTAGATAGGTGTTGTAAGGAACCTCAATCTTATCTTAGTGGATTCAGTCCTAGAAAGGACAAAGTGGATTAGTTGAGAGATTACGCCACTCTCAGACACCACTACACCACTATAAAAGTGTTTGTGTGATTTAATTTCAGCAAAACATATCTATCTGTACACAGTCACTCACATCACTTGCTGAAATTATCATTTACTGAAACAAAGCACTTATTGTATCAAAGACTTCCGCTCTCTGATTTTAAGTATCAGCAAACCTAGTTACTGAGAAGTAACTTGCGCTTGATGAGAAAGTTAAGTATCAGCAAACTCATTACTGAAAAGTAATAAGCACTTGCTGAGAAAGTTTTTAAACGACGAAAATTTGAAAAGACTATTCACCCCCCCCCCCTCTAGTCTTTTCTTGTTGTTTAAAGGGACCAACAAGTGGTATCAGAGCTGGAGGTTCTTTAACCTTCAGCACTGAACCTCGATCCCCTTAGGTGCTTTCCGTAAATCACTCTCACTTGATCAGTTTGGTAGTGTTTTGCTGACAGGATGTCTTTAGAAGACGCTCCCTTGTTGAAGCTGGAAAACTATGAAAAATGGCGAAACAACATGATGCTACATCTTGAGGGCATTAGTGATGAGATGGTTACTGTCATTAATGATGGACCTATCAAGATCACTAAGGTTGAAAGAAGTTTGCCTCACAAAACCACTGAAGCTGGAAAGGAAACTATTTAGGCGAACCGGTTGATACCGTTGTTCCAAAACCGAGAGAGGAATGGACTTCCGACGAAGCTAAGAGATTCCGTCTTGATGGCCAAGCAAGAAACATCATCATTCGATCAACTCCGGATACCATACAGTGCAAAATGTGGGGTGCTAAAACTGCTAAGGAAGCTTGGAAAATGGTTCAAGATCTTTGTGCTGGATCTGACAAAACCAAGGAAAACAAACTTGAAGTGTTGAAATTAAAGTTCCGGAACTTTAAACAAGGTACAAACGAGTCACTGGAAGACTTGGACTTCAGATTCACAACTCTTGTTAGTGAAATGGCAGCCTTGGGTGTTGGAAATCTTTACTCAGATTCTGAGAAGGTGAAAACCATCACCAGAAGTCTGAATCAAGAATGGATCCACACTCAAAACTTCTACTACAATCAAGGAATGCCAGACATAACACCAACAGAGTTGTTCTCTCATCTTGCTACTGTCAACTACGAGACAAAGCAAAGAGAAAATGTGTTTGCTGAAAAATCGCAAAACATTGCTCTTGCTGCAAAGCCGTCATCTTCTGAAAAGAAGAATGATAAAGAGCCTGCTGATGAAAACTCTTTAGTTGTCAAAAACATGAAGAAATTCATTAGTAAGGAACTTGAAAGGCGAAAAGCAAAAGAGAAACTGAAAAAGCATCTTGGTAACAACTACCATAAGTACAAGAATGTGACTAGCTCGTTGAACAAGCAAGCTCAGCAAGCAACTTCATCAGAAGAACCAGCAGTTGGAAATGATCTCTGCTTTTACTGCAACAAGTCTGGACACTTCAAAGCAAATTGCCCTTTGGTGAAAGGCAAATCTGCTGAAAAGAAGAAGAAGTTCAAAAGAGCTTTTATTGCTGAAGAAAAGAAGAAGCTTCAAGCAAAAATCGATGCATTATGTATTGATACAAGCTCCGAAGACAGTGAGGATGAAAGCTCAGACACTGACGATGAAGAAACCACTCTAGATGTAGAGATTGGCAAATAAGTTTGTGGAATAGCTATGGAAGCTTATCCAGATGTGTCAAACTACGAGTTTTGCCTCATGGCCGGTCAGGTAAAGAATCCTACCTCTGACTCAGACTCAGAAAGTGAAGACGAGATTGACCATGACAAGATTCAAGGAGAAATCGAAAGATTTGAGACAGAAGAAAAGGATGCTGAAATAAGGCGTCTTAAGAAGTTGATTGCTGAAGCTATAGAGAAGAATTCTCAAATGGCATTAGAATTGGAAGAGTATCAGTCCTCAATTCTAAAGTTACTTGCTGAAATCCAAGAAATGAAAATGATGAAAATCAATTTCAAATCTTATGCTGACGCAAGTAATACGCTGACTGAACAAAACTCTTATTTGAGAGATCCATCTGAGAAAGAAGGTTTAGGAGCAACGTATGAATGTGATGACGTAGAAATCTTGAGTAAAGACAAATCACCGATTTCCTTCGTACGTGCTACTGATAGTGGTCATTCAGAACTCTATCAGTTTGGTCAATCTAAGCTTGCTGAAACATGCAATCAAGTACCTACGACCATAAAGCCCGCTGTTTCTACTCAAAGTAACAAGACTTTAAACGGAAAACAGGTTGCTGAGAAGCAAACTGTAAAGAAGAAGGATGTTGTAAAGCATTCCGCCAAACAAGTTGCTGAAAACCTTTGCTGACAAACCTGAATCAAGTAAGGTTGCTGACACAAAATCTCAGCATTCTCCGAAAAGTGGACTCGTTTTCAAAACCAAGCAAAGTCAACTTTTCACGAGTATAAGCAAAGTCAGCAAAGATACTTCAAAGAGATGAACAAAATCAAGCCTAAGAGTTCTGAAAAGACTCTAAATGCTATGGCTAGAAGGAACCTTGCTAGAAAAGAACTTACTGAAAAGTATATTCAGCAAAAAGGTCAACCGAGCAAGACACCACATCAGAAAGTGGACTTGATCAGCACGAATCAAAAGTCTTTCAGCTCAAAACCTCCTAGTTCCTCAGCAAGTAGAAAACAAGTCAAAGTTGAAAAACTTAAGACTTGGGTTTCCACTGGACGCATTCTTGAACATGTTAATGGACATCCAATATTGGATAATTAACTTGTTTGCTCTTGATTGTGCAGACTTCATCCACGGAGACAAACGATGCAATTTGGCACTTTGACAGTGGTTGTGGAAAGCACATGACGGGCAGCAAGAATAACCTTATAAACTATAGACGGTGGTCTAAAGGTCCAACAATAAGGTTTGCTGGTGGGCTCTGGTTCTACAAAAGGCTATGGTGCTGTGAAGTTAGGATGCATTACCATTACTGGAGTTCTTTATGTCAAAAATCTTAAGTTTAATCTTTTCAGCATGAGTCAGTTTGCTGACAAATGATACTTCATCAAAATCAAAAGTGATGTTTGTAAACTTATAGATTTCGAGACTAAAAAGATTATTATGATTGCAAGAAGATCAGGAGGCTTGTACACCGTAGATTGGTCTTCAGCAATCGTTGAAAAATGCCTTGTCTCAGATCATGATTGCCTTGCTGAAAAAGCATGGTTATGGCATAAACGAACAAGTCATCTAAATTTCAAGACGCTGAATAAGCTGTCTAAAAAGGCACTTGTAGTTGGATTACCTAAGGTTACTTTTAAGAAGGATGGTGTTTGCAATGCATGTCAGCAAGGAAAGCAAACCAAATCTTCTTTCAAGAACAAGGCAGTACCGTCAACTACAAAACCTTTACAACTCTTGCACATGGACTTGTTTGAATCTTCTTCAACAAGCTATGCTGGTAAGAAGTATGGTCTGGTTGTGGTGGATGACTATTCAAGATTCACTTGGGTAGTATTCTTCAAGCACAAATCTGAAACTAGGACTGAAATACCTAACTTGCGGAATAAGCTTGAAGTCATGAAAAATGACAAGGTAAAAGTCATAAGGACAGACCATGGTACTGAGTTTGTAAACCAGTACATAACTGAGTATTGCACCTCAAAAGGCATACAACATCAGTTATCCCCAGTAAGGACACCACAACAAAACGGTGTTGCTGAACGGAAGAATCGTACCCTGAAAGAAGCCGCAAGAACAATGCTTGCTGACACTAAAATAAGTGAGGCTTACTGGGTTGAAGCGATTAATACCGCCTGTTACACTCAAAACAGATGTTTGATTACTAAGGAATACAACAAAACTCCTTATGAATTGTTTGTTGGAAGGCCTCCTAATATCACTCATCTAAGAGTAGTTGGTTGTAAGTGTTCCATTCTTAATAACGGTAGAGAATACCTAAGAAAATTTCAACCAAAGGCAGACGAAGCGATATTTCTCGGTTACTCCTTGCATAGTAAAACTTATAGAGTTTACAACAAAAAGGCACAAAAGATCAAAGAATCAGTGCATGTTGTATTCTACAAAAGACACAAGGAGTGCCTGCTGAAGAAGAAATATCAGAATGTATGAAAAAGTTAATCATACATGAGCAAAGAACTGAGTCTAACGCTAGGCAAATCAAGTCAATTGAACTAAATGATGATTCTGACAATGACTCTCCTCCCCCAAGTCATGACAAGATAAATATAGTTCACGACAAGGAATTTCTAGAAAAAGACGCAGTTGCTCCGGAAGTTACTGAAACTATGCAACCTTCCGTGCCTGCTGATGAGCTACCACAATCTAGCAATGCTGAACAAGCAGTTGCTGATGAACCAATCTCATCAGAAACACAAATCCCAGTAGTACTAAACAAGTACATGCTGAAGAGTCACATGTTGATGAGCAAACATATCCAGATCCAATAAGCAGAAAACCTGTTAATAAATGGATTAGAGATCATCCCTCTACAGATATGATTGGTGATATTTATAAACGCCAAGTGACTAGATCCAAAGTTTCTACTACTCATGGACTTGTTGAAGAAGCAGCTGTCGTAGAAGTAGAATCATTGTTCTCTTGCTTTGTTTCAAAAATTGAACATAAAACCATAGAAGAAGCTTTAAAGCATTCTGAATGGATAAAGGCAATGCAAGAAGAACTGGATCAATTTGAAAGGAACAAAGTCTGGAAACTTGTACCACTTGCTGAAGGCAAGAAAGCTATTGGTACAAAGTGGGTGTTCAGAAATAATGTAACACCCTGTTTTTTTTAATTATTTATTTAATTATTTAATTATTATTTTATTATTTAATTATTTATTTTAGTTAATTTCATTCTCGCGAAAACGAATTCGACTTTAAAGAATTCGCGTAGTAGTAATTCGATTCGTCTCGTGTTGCCTTTGGGCTAGCTAGCAATCTGATCTAGCTCCTTTCGTGGCCCAATTTCGAGTGGCCCAATCAGCTGGCCCATCTCTTTCAAAACCTAAACCCTAGCTATACTCCCACCTTTCCTAATTCCTTCCCACACGCCACTCACAGAAGAAAAGAAGAACAAAAACTTCTTTGCCTCCCTCATTCGTTCATCATCTTCACCACACTTCCTCATCATCACTAATCCATCATCTCAACCATCATCATCACTAATTAAACCATCATCACCCACCTTAAGCAATTCATTAATCATCAGTCATCAACTTCACATCTTAAACATCTCACCATCGTCATCATCAGTCCCCAACCTCATCACCATAAATTCCGTCTCCTCCGCCCCGTTCGAGCTCTGCCGGCTCCGATTCGATCCCGTTCTGCGCTCCCCTTCACGGTTACGTACCGTACCCGCTCCGTCCGTGCCGCTCGACCGATCTGAGTTCCGCCGCCGTTTCGCACCGCGCCGCCGTTCCGTTCTGTCCTGTCCGCTTTTCATCCGCCGCCGCCGATTCGAACTTCTGTCCGTTCGAATCCGAATTCGATCGGTAAGATTGTTTTGACCTTTCGTTTCAGATTCAAACTCGATTGAATCTCGTTTTTAATTCTTTGTTTTCGTTTTGATTCGCAGCTTGATTCCTTTTTGTTCGATTCGAAGGTAAATCTCGAATCCTTTGTTGTTTCTTTCGATTCGAAGTTAGTATTCTGTTTCGGGCAATTTTACCCCTGGACCGATTTACCCTTGTTCATTCTGACCGTATTATTTTTGATTCGAACTGAGAACCGGGACTTAGGATTTGTTAGTTGTTGTTACTGTTTGCTGGACTTGTGACTTGTTTGACTCGTATGTTGACTTTGATTTCCTGTTTGACCTCGAAAGGACCTTTGGACCTTGTTGTTACTGTTTTGGCTTCTTGTGGACTGATTTGGGAAACATTAAAATCTAAAGGACCTTTTGCAGTTTTACCGTTGACCGTAGTTGACTGGCAGTAGGCTTTTGTCGTAAACCTTTTTGCTTTGAGAAGACTGTTTGATGTATGGAAAACTATTGGTTCGTTTGTACTATCTGTTTTCGAAAAGGGGTTTTTCTTGCAATTTACCATTGAAGGTATTTTGGTAATTTCCAGAATCTGAAAATCGAAAGAGTTTCTGAAAATGTTTTAAACTTAGTTTCTGTTTTGTAAATTAGTATTGACTTGACTTGCTAGCCTAGTTGGTTAGGTCCTTGTTTGACTAACTTAGAGGTCCCGAGTTCGAACCCCGACTTTACCATTCCTTTTCAACCTTTTCCTTCCGTCCGTTCGGCTTCTAAATTGTGTTTAGTACTTTCTTGTTAGGTTCTCCGTTGTCCGTAAACCCGTAAGCTCATTTTTTGTTGAAGGTCGTTTGCTCGCAAGCTAAGGTGAGTGTTCAACCCTAAACCTATTATTTGCGAAAAACTGGAAGGCTACTTGATTGTTTGTACCTATTACTGTATACTGTATATTGTATGCTTCCGCGTAAAAGTATAAGTCCTAAGTATGACTTTTTGCATTTCTGTTACTGCTACTCTGTTCTGTACTGACCTTTCTGCAGGAACACCTCTCGGTGTTAATTAATTGTATCTGTTGTTCTGTATCTGTTCTGTTTCTGTGTGACCGGTCGATTAGGTTATGGTTAGGTAGGCTTGGGTAGTAGAGGACTATCGGGTTTGCTTGATCGTGGCCTAGTCTATTCCCTTTTAGGCGCGAGGCAGAAGTCGCTGAGGTCTATTAGGGTCGTAGGATCTGTTTCCCCAAAGTACACGGGGGTTTCTGTTTCTGTCCGGAGTTATGCATCCTCTGGAGGGAGTTATAAGGGCATTCTGGGAGTAGGAGCAATAAGGCGGGCTGCACCAACGGTCTACAACGTTTCTGTTCTGTTAATCTGTTATATGTGCTCTGTTCTGTTTGCTCGTTTTTCTGAAAAGGATTTGGTTTTAAAACTGTTTACTTTCTGTTTTAACTTAGAACCTCACTGAGATCCTTTATCTCACACTCTTTTGTTTTTCCAAAATTCCTTCCTTCCAGATGCTGCTGAGGATGTGCGTGACTAGGATGCCAGCGACTGAGAGAAGGGTCTGGGGTGTCACGGGTTTCTTTTCAAAATAAGAAGATAAACTTTTATTGTCTTCATTCGTTGTTCATTCGAACTTGAGTTGTCATTGGATATTGTTTATTTCTGTTAGCGTCAAAGATTATTTTGGCATTTATTGCCGACCGTTATTATTAAAGTTAATTTTGATTTTCTTTTCGAGAAATTATTTTGTTTTCAAAACCGGTACCGTTATAAATAAGTTGAGTGAGTCTGGTGAAGTAAGAAGAAATAAAGCACGTTTAGTTGCTCAAGGTTACTGTCAGACTGAAGGATTGGACTATGATGAGTCCTTATGCACCAGTTGCAAGATTGGATGCAATTAGGCTTTTCTTGGCCTTTGCTGCTCAAAATGACTTCATTGTTTACCAAATGGATGTTAAAAGTGAATTCTTGAATGGTGAACTTGCTGAAGAAGTCTACTTAGAACAACCCCCTGACTTTGAACTTCCCTCAGAAATCAAGATGGTATACAAGCTTCAGAAATCTGTATATGGTCTAAAGCAACACTAAAAAAAATCCGTGTTTTATCGGCGGATAAAATGAGGGCTTTTATCCGTCGGTAAATACCGACGGATCGGTCCCAGTTACCGACGGATGACGGATAACGAACAAAGTTGACCACTTTGTTCGTCATCCGTCGCTAAAGAGGACCGATCCGTTGGTAATTTAGCGACGGATAACGGTATCCGTCGCTGAATTAAAAAAAAAAAATTAAGCCTACCGACGGATAACGTTATCCGTCGGTAAGCTTAATATATCGCCGAGCAGTTCACGGGCAGAACCTTCATTCTCTTCAATCTCCATTCTTCTTCTTCTCGTTTTTCTCTCTTATCATCTCCATTTCTCCTTCAAAACTCCACCATTTTCATCCATTTTGGTAGCAAATTGAAGCTTATTGCACAATTAACAAGGAGCAACCTTCAATTCGAAGTTTTTTGGTCAATTTGTGCAAAATCAAAGGTATGAACTCTAACCCTTATTTGATTTTTAATTTGGGATTTATCTAATTGTTGGTTAAATTGTCAAATGTATGTTACATAGTAGTTGATACAAGTCCATTTTGCGTAAATGTGCAGTTGATTGTTGTTAAAATTGAGTAATGAATCGATTTTGGGATTTTATTAATTTGGGGATTTCTTAAATTATGGAAATGTATGTTAGTATTAAGTAGATATTAGTTTTTATAGTTGAATGTTAGTTTTGGATTATGTTAATTAAAATCGAGACTTAGATCAATTTAGGGCTTTTTTTAGTTTCGTATTTGATCGAATTTCATGTTCCATAACTAGGTTATGTACTTATATAAGGTTAATTTTGTAGTTGAATATGATAAAATTGAGTAATTTATGAAAATCGAGACTTGTAGCTCAATTTGGGAGTTTTGAAATAAAGTGAAAATGGGTTCGAGATTATGATATGATAATGATGTTAGGTTAGAGATGATGTTCATATGGTTGTTGTTGACAATGCTAGGCTAGAGATGATGTTGTTGATGGTTGGTTGATTGGTGATAAGGTTGATGATGTTAGGCTATAGATGATGTTGTTATATAGTTGATTGATGATATGGTTGATATTGTTTTATTTGCAGATGCCGAAACCTAGGTGCAACTACATTCCACCCGAGTTACGAGTTCCTGGAGCCCCAGGGTACGAGCAGGGTGTAGTTCCACCCATCATTGGATTCTCGGAGGGGAGTAGCTCCTCATCGTCAACCAGGAAGAAGAAGGCTAAGTTTGACCCATTTGTGAACCTACCTGATGATGGTTGCCCATACGTGACGCCGACCCTGGGTGCCATGTATAAGGGGAAGCATGTTCTGTTCCCTAACGGGAAAGCTGCGTAAGTACACTTTCTGCTGTTTAGTTTATTGTTTAACTTGTGACATATTACGTATACTTTATTATGCTTATTCATTCTTATTTGTATTTAACAATCATAATAGGTTTTACCCTGCATCTGCCCATTCGAAGATCGGTGACATCATCACCCAGACTGAGGACCGTGGTGGGGAGAAGTGGTCAAGGCTACCTGACCATGTCATTGGCTTCTACTTCGATGAGCTGCGGGTATTGTAACAATCTTAAATGTTTAGTAAACGTTGTTTTATTTTTATTCTAAATTTACGTGAGTGGTATGTTAGCCACTATATTGGGTGATATGTTAGTCACCATGTGTTAGTTGTTTTTTTAGGGCAATGTGAGTGGTGTGTTAGCCACTATTTTTGGGTGATATGTTAGTCACCATTGTGCTTACGTTAATCTTGTTCTTGTTGTATTGATTGTTGTGTCGTTCTAAATTGTGACCTTTGGTTGTTTTGGTGGTTAGAAACACTACTACTTGCCAAACGTGCTATTGAAGGAGCTTTGGTTTGTTTTCAACACTGTTGGTGCTCGTTGTTACCGAGACAAGGTCCACGACCTTAAGGAGTCTCCTCGAGTGAAGCCTAGATTCATCCACGACAGCGAGTGGCCTCTGTGGTTGGCTTACTGGAAGACACAGGATGCCGAGGACCTAGCAGAACAGAACAAGAAGAATCGAGCACGGGCGGACAGAAGCAGCTCCGGTGATGACGAGGACTATTCGAAGCACCATCTCGGCACACAGTCTCAGGCCACTCGTGACCTCAATGCAGTAAGTTAACTTGTGCTTTACTCCAGTCACTTTCAATATTCTTAAAATTTTATTGTAAACACTGACACTTATTACTTTGCAAAATGAACAGAGGCTCACTGGACAAGGATGTGAGTCGTACTTGACCATGGTGAAAAATGCCAAGTTCAAGAACGGCAAGTGGACATGCAAGAAAGCCCAGAAACTGAATGTAAGTACATAAATGAGTAGTTTGAGTTACTTGTACTGTATTTCTTTTTAAAAAGTTTGTATATGTATTGTAATATATCAACTCATGTATTGCTTAACTGCTTGTAGGAGGAGGTTGAGGCTTTGTACATGCTTAAGATGCAAGAGAAGGGTGACGGACTTATGATGGAGGGAGAGAACGCTGCCTTCCTCGAGGTGAACCCTCCTGGCCCTAAGTGGTCGGTCTATGGCTTAGGGAACTTGGGACGTTCTCTTGCAGCTGAATCATTTCAGCGCTCATCCGGTTCTACCTCCAGCTCAGATTCTCGATTGGCTGAGGAGATGGCAGCACTTAGGTCCGAGAATGCTAGGATGATGAACATTCAGAACACACTTGTGTCTCAGGTATATTCACTTGTATGCTAAGATTATGTTGATATGTCATGTAGATGTATAACCACTTGTATGCTCATTTACATTGCTTGCATCTATCATTCATATTCTTAACTACAACGATCATTACTTGTGTCAGGTGGAGACGCAGAATTTCGTGCTGAAGAAGCTGCTGGAGAAGCATCCCATTGGCATAGACCCGTTCGCAGAGGGAGCTGTGTTTCAGACCGGGGAGGGGAGCCCTGGTACGGCGGGGAGTGCGGGTTTGCAAGGCAGTTCTCATGCTCCTTCGGGTTCCAGTGGTCGTGGTTCTAGTGGTCGTCGTCCTTAGATTTTGACATTTTAGTTGGGAATTTGTAATACTATTGTAAAACTTTCACATTTACATTTGTAGTAAACGTTTTTCTATTTTGAAGAATAGAATTTTATTGAATTTTATTTTCAATTCAATTTTAATGATTTTTAATTTTTAGTACGTAAATTTATATTATTAAACAGGTAGTTGTACAATTATTAAGAAAAATAATAAAAAAATTAAAAACACAAAAAAACAAAAATACCGACGGATAACGTTATCCGTCGGTCATGAACGGTTGAATCGACGGATAAAGTTATCCGTCGGTAATTGTCACCAACGGATAAATTTATCCGTCGGTCAAACGAATAAGAGCTGGTCAACACCCTTATTCGTCAGTCCGTCGGTATTATCCGTCGCTAAATTTAGCGACGGATAATAACCGTCGTAACGGGATTACCGACGGATAAAATAGCTACGGGCTATTTATTTGTCGGTAAGAGAGAACTGATCCGTCGGTAAGGCCTTACCGACGGATCGGTGGCCTGTTACCGACGGATGGTATCCGTCGGTAAATGTAGTCCTTCTTGTGGTGCAAGCACCAAGAGCATGGTATGATACCTTGGCTAAGTTCTTGCTAGATAATGGTTTCAAGAAAGGTGAAGTTGACAAAACCTTATTTACCATGAACCATGATGGTAAAATACTTTTAGTTCAAATTTATGTGGATGACATAATTTTTGGATCTAAGGACAAGCAACTTTGTGATGATTTTGCCAAACTCATGACTAATAAGTTTGAAATGAGTATGATGGGAAAATTGAATTATTTCCTAGGGTTGCAAGTCAAGTAACTCAAAGATGGAATATTCATAAATCAAGCAAAGTATGCGAAAGAAATGCTCATAAAGTTTAGGATCAAAGAGGATGAGAAACCTGAAAAGATCCCTATGACTGTTGGTACCAAATTGGGCTATACTAAAGAGGACAAAAGTGTTGAAGAACACAAGTATAGGAAGCTCATTGGTTCCTTGTTGTATCTAACAGCAAGTAGACCTGACATTCAGTATGCTGTTTGTGTGTGTGCAAGATTCCAATCTGATCCAAGAGAATCACACTACAAAAAGGCAATTAAAATACTGAAATATGTTAAAGGTACAGTCAATGTTGGATTATGGTATCCTAAAGATTCTGGACTAGAATTGGTTGGTTATTCTGATGCTGATCATGGAGGATCAACTCTTGATAGAAAAAGTACCTCTGGAACTTGTAAGTTTTTGGGTACTACATTAATATCATGGTTCAGCAAGAAGCAAACTTGTGTTGCCAATTCATCCACTGAATCTGAATACATTGCGGCTGGATGTTGCACAGCTCAAATCCTATGGGTTCAGCTGATAGTGTATATGTCCTAGAGACAGTCCTTACTAAGGGCATAGTGCCCTTATAGAGGGCATATATGTACTATTACACAGGTCAACGTAATATAATATATGTTTGTTGCTTTTACTATTGAGTATCTCTTTCATAATATATTACACCAGGCATGCAGCATGTCATATCTCTATTACTGTCTGTATTGATATTAAACATGTCCCATCGGATAGATGACCGATCACACAGATAGTGGGAGCTATGTGAGTTATCATATGTCCCAAACTCTCCCTAGTCGAGGTTCATCTCGGATGTAGGGGTCTGAATGAACCAAACGAGACTAGTATGCGTGGAGGTTATACTTGTTGGAGCAAGTGTGAGCCGATCCCACGGCCACGGAACGGATTGTAGGACAATCGAGAAACGTTCCCATAACTGCGCATAGTTGTTCGAAGAAGGATTATCGAACAATGGAAGTACCCACCGGACACTCCCATCGATGTATACTCTACACCGAAGTGTCTATGGGAACCGGTAAGTTGTCGAAGTGATGCCAGTCGTCCTTTGTACTTACAGGACTTTATCATCACATTTGTTGCTCCATATCCTTGGTAGACCCGTCGATGTCAGCTCTGAATAACCAGTTGACCTAAGACACGATCCAGGATTATGGCTACATACAAATGGGGATGATAACTGATTCTGTGAAGGATTCATCTCTCAAGTGTAGCACAGGAGATTACTGCTCATAGTCTGCATAGTTGTGTTGGTAAAGTCACTGGCCAGTGCAAATGATATATTATGATGGTCATAAGTATATCTTAACCAAGCAACTCCCTGAGACGCCCGTGGATGTATTATTGGGATAGACACTTCATCGATCCTAGATGCATTCGAGCAAGTCAGATGAAGGGACGTTACCATCGCCACGTTGAGCGCAACAGACTTCGCAACGAAAGGGTTAGCTTTGAGAAACCTCTCAAACGTCCTCATGTATTAATATTGCAAATGGAACCGTCTAGGAATTCCATGTTGCCTAGTCTAGGACTTGCTTAATATAATGAGGCCCTATGGGTCACACTATGTGGTGATTCAGCCTATCAGAATATCCTTGAAGATGGAATCACAATTAATTTGGAATTAATTGTGATCGATGGATTATAATTGATTTGGAATTAATTATAATATTTGGTGGCTCAATTAATGATTTGGAATTATTAATTGAATTGACTAATTAATTGTATTTTATGTAAATACAATTAAAGATTATATTTTGGAAATATAATAGAGGTTTGATTTGAAAGGATATGTTAATTTAGAATAACATATGCACATGGCAAAATCTACTTGGAGTTTGAATTGCCTTAGAACTATAAGTGGGTTCCAAAATCGGGACCCACCTAGTGTCCCTGGGAGAGAGCGCGCGCGCGTGGCTGGATAGGGGAAGGAGTCGAGTTCCTCTATTAGAAGTCCAAGGGATAAGTTAGATTTTCCTGATTGAGTTTTAATTTGATTGGGAATGAATCTAGACTTGATATTGGTTTCCTTGTGCGATAAGAATTAGATTCTTATTCCTTTACGAAGTCTAATTGCTTATGCTTTAGGGTTCTATTGACTACTATATATAGTAGACTATTAGAGAGCTTTTGACATAGACTTTCACAGTTATTCTACCCAGTTTTCTTAGAGAAAATAAAAAGCTCTCCCCTCCTCTATAAGCCTCCACACGCGCGCCACCTGTGCCGGAGGAATCGCCGCCCCGTCTTCTTGGTCACACAAAAGAATATCCTAGCATTCTTCCGATAGGCTGTTCATCCGTGGATACCAAGGTTGAGGTTCAAGGAGCTGGAAACTAACTCTTATTGTCTTGCAGATAATCAGAGTATTGCAGATATCTTCGACTTCGGCGAAGGAGAACATACACAGGAATATTACGAAGACTTGGAAGCTGCTTTGGAAGTAATCTTAGTCTTCTAATTGACGTGTTTATATATATACGACATATATATAATCAATTAACCTGTATGTTAAGAATCTTTTTTGAATTCCGCTGCGTACCCTAGGGGTAACTCTGACCATATTTTCTTACAGTGGTATCAGAGCCAGGTTAATTGATTACGTATATACGTATATATATTGTATGATTTTGTAGATATGTGGATGTCATTGATTCTATGATTAATTCGATTTTCAAAAGTTTTGTTTTTATATAAATTTAGAATTTATATTTTTCAAAAAAAAATAAAAAATTAAAAATATATATATTATGACCGGACCGCCTGCGTGACGCAGGCGGCGGCCGGCCGCCGCGTGACGCGGGCGTGCCGCAGGCGCCCGGGCGCCTGCGGCACTGCAGGCGCCGTGCCCGCGGCACGGGCGCTAGGCGCCCGCGTGCCGCGGGCACCCGGGTACCTGCGGGACGCAGGCACCGTGGGGATGGGACTAGGTCCCGTCCCATGTTTTAATAAATATATATATTTTTCGGGTTGGACCCAAAATCGAATTTTGGAAATTTTGAGGATTGAATTTTATATTTGGAATATAAATATGATTTAAATGTAATTATTTTTAACTAGAGGGGTTAAATTTAATTAGTATAAAGTTAAAGGGCTTATTTGTAATTTATCAATTTATTGTTTATTGCAAATAAGTCCTTCTACTTTTGAATTTTAGATTTAACACCTCCAAGGTTTTAAAAAATTACAATTAAGTCCTTCGGGTTTTCGAAAATTGCTACTTGGTCAATAGAATTTTCGATTTTTCAATCTAGTCCAAATTTTCAAATTATTTCATAGAGATTATAAGTATGGGATTATAATTTTCATAATGAAATTATGAAGTCATTTGTCATCCACATAGGCTACTACTTGTTTCATATGCTCAATATGCTATTGTTTGACAATGCATGTTTAAATACCAAGTATTTTACTTTCCGTTCGACCGCTATGCATGCGAGGGTA
The DNA here is from genome assembly GCA_028274465.1 of Plantago ovata. Taxonomy (NCBI): domain Eukaryota; kingdom Viridiplantae; phylum Streptophyta; class Magnoliopsida; order Lamiales; family Plantaginaceae; genus Plantago; species Plantago ovata. The sequence goes on from CM051458.1 coordinate 21,723,466, forward strand.
GGCGGCGCCCTCTTATATGTCGGACCGCATATTTATGAATGGGTAGGCGGCACCCATTATGTGCTTGACCGCGTTTAGAACTAGAATGGATAGGCGGCATCCATTACGTGTAGACCGTTCATGCATGATGGGTAGGCGGCGCGCTTATTTGTTTGTAGATGACTGATAACAACCCTCAAGCTACAAGCCCCAACCAATATAAGTACAGAAATGCATATATGTATGTATTTCTGAGATGCTTTCCATAGGGTGCTTTAATTCTGAACTTTCATTGCGTTTTCTTGTATTGGCGATCTCGTCTTACAGACTCGCAGTAATCGTCAGATTAGAGTAAGCCTATGGTTATGACTTACTGCATATTGTATCTAGCGACCTCGATAGGTACAGTATGTAGGGCATCGGGTTAAATTAGATTTAACAACCAAGAGTTGCGTGACGCAATTGGATAGTCCTACCGGTCATATTATGCTATGCGACCAGCCCCCGTTGGAGTATAGCATAGTATGGATTTGGATCTTGGCCACTACGGTAACTTGTTAGAAATTACCCGTATGTTTGTTGTGGGGGCAAGCATATGTGAAAATAGTGGGAGCTAAACAGCTAAAGGACCTTATTGTTTAGTTATGTTGACTGTGTATTTAGAAATAATATTTCAATAGTTGATTTATTATTTTTGTTCTATATTATTTCTCCTTAGGATATTAGAAATGGCAAGTATCTCGCTCCGTGCTGTCTTAGAGAAGCAAATTTTGACCGGACCAAACTTCCTAGATTGGATCAGGAATATACGTTTGGTGCTGAGGTACGAAAAGATTGAGTACGTCTTGGACGAGGTCATTCCCGTGTGCCCCGAAAATCAGATTGCCGATCAGGTTGCTGCTTGGAATCAAGCCAACAAGGCAAAGTCTGATAAGCATCTTGAGGATGCTAGATCCGCGCAGTGTATTATGCTGGCGGCAATGAGCAATGAGCTGCAGAGGCAACATGAAAGCATGTTGCCGTATGAGATGCTGGAGCATCTTGAGTCGCTATTTAAGACGACAGCTAGAAGTGTTGAATTTGATTTGATCAAAGAGATACACAGATGCAAGCTCAATGAAGCAGGGAACATGTCTGAGCATGTTCTCAAAATGATTGGTCTCTTTGAAAAGCTTGCCGATGCCGGCGTTAAGCTAGAGAACAAGATCATGGTGATCTTTGTCCTTCAATCATTGCCGAGTTTGTATTCGCAGTTCATCATTAATTACACGATGAATGCGAAGGACGTAATACTGCCTGAACCTCATAATCTGCTGAAGACATATGATCAAACTCTTCCAAAGAAGGAAAAGTCGATCATGCTTGTTGGGCAACCGTCTAACCCAAACCCGAGAAACAAAGGTGCTAAGGGTAAGGGAAAGTCGGCAGCCAAGGCTAACACTTGGAGTGATAAGCCTAAGCGTCCGAACTAGAAAAGGAAGTTCAAGAGAAGCGGAACGGTACGCACAGATGAATGTCTTTTCTGTAAGCAGAAAGGACATTGGAAGAAATATTGCCCTAAGCTTAGGGCAGATCAAGCTAAGAAGCCACCGGCTTCTGGCTCAGGTATGTTTGTTATTGAAATGAACATGACTACTTTTGACTCCAATGGTTGGGTATTAGATACAGCCTGTGGCTCACATATTTGTAATAATGTGCAGGGGCTAATTGATCACAGGCTAGTCAAGTAAGGTGAAATCGACTTGCATGTTGGGAACGGCAATCCAGTTGAAGCCAAACGCGTTGGACGCAACAAGATAGTTTTACCTTCGGGACAATGTTTAGAACTTGATAATGTTTATTTTGTTCAAACCATTGTCAGAAATATTATTTCCATTCCATTGTTAGACAATATGGGTTTTTCCTTTCGATTTGCGAATAATACTTGTTATTTTTCATTAAATGATCAGTATTATGGAAAAGCTCGTTTGGTGAATGGTTTATATATTTTGCAAAGTAGTCTACCTTTGTTTCAAATACATAACAAACAACCGTCTTCAAATAGGAAGAATAATCCATCTTATCTATGGCATTGTTGGCTACGCCATATCAATGAAACACGGATTCAAAGACTAAGGAAGTTGGACTACTTAGAAGCATTTGATTTTGAATCATGTGGAACATGCGAATCATGTGTTAAGGGTAAGATGACGAACAAACCTTTTGTTGGACAAGGTGTTCGTGCCACTCGCTTCTTAGAGCTCATACATACAGATGTATGTGGACCTTTTAAAGTCCATGCGCGTGGGGGTTATCCTTACTTCGTTACCTTTACTGACGATTTCTGAAGGTATGGATATATTTATCTTATGAAGAATAAATCCGAGACCTTTGGGAAATTCAAGGAGTTTAGGAATGAAGTCGAGAATGAATTGAACCTAGGATAGTCACCATTCGATCAGATCGAGGAGGTGAACACCTTAGTGAAGAATTTATCGACTACTTGAAGGAAAATGGAATTCAATTGCAATGGACTCCTCCGGGAACACCACAGTTAAATGGTGTGTCTGAGAGGAGGAATCGAACCCTGTTGGACATGGTAAGATCAATGATTGGATTCTCGATTGTTCCAAAATATCTGTGGGGATATGCACTACAAACTGCAATCTACATTCTGAACCGTGTACCATCTAAATCAGTGGAGAAAACTCCTTATGAGTTATGGAAGGGAAAGAAGCCCTCACTGGGCTATCTTAGACTTTGGGGCTGTCCTGCGATAGTCAAACTGATGCTCATTGATAAGTTAGATGCCAAGGGTGTCAAAGTGTATTTCATAGGCTATCCTCGTCAGACGAGAGGCTATGAACTCTATCATGCTAAAGATCACAAGGTGATCGTATCTAGAAACGTCAAGTTTTTAGAAGCTGAATACCTCGAAGAAGAGAGGTTAGATGACATGATAGAACTTGAAGAAATTCAAGACTTTGACACGCGCGAACATGAGGTCTCTAAATCTTCTGATTTGGACTCAAGTTTAGTGGGAGCTTTCGAAGCAGACAAGGGTGATGATATGACACTTGCTAGGAATGTCATAGTCAGTGGGAGTCCTGTGATTAGATCAACAGTTGAAACCACACAAATAGAACCCGTTGTGAACCAACCTGGGCAACAAGTTGCACAAGAGCAGCCTCCTGCAAGGGAACAAGGTCGCGCCCAGCGACCAGCTGCATCAGTACCCACTGATAATGTTCGTGTTACACGAAGCTAGAAAAGAAAAGCACCAGAACAAGTCGAGCTCCGTAGGTCGAAGAGGATCCTAAAAGGACCTCAGAAGCAAAGCCTTATGATAGAAGACACCAGTGAACTTGATGTCAGCTTATCAGATCGGGAAGATCCCGTGACCTACAAAGAGGAAATAATTGATATTGACTCAGACAAATGGCAAGAGGCCATGGAATTAGAAATGGATTCAATGTACCAGAACCAAGTTTGGAACTTGGTAGACTTGCCCCAAGGGGTTAGACCTATTGGGTGCAAATGGGTCTTTAAACGAAAGACAGATGCCGATGGCAAGGTACAAACGCACAAAGCTAGGCTTGTGGCGAAAGGCTACACGCAAAGGTATGGCATCGATTACGATGAAACCTTTTCACCGGTAGCAAAATTGAAATCCATTCGAATTCTACTTGCGATAGCTGCCTACTATGATTATGAGATCTGGCAGATGGATGTAAAGACTGCCTTCCTGAATGGAAACCTTGAGGAAGAGGTCTATATGGTACAGCCGGAAGGTTTTATTAGTAAAACCAGGCCAACTGCTGTATGCAAATTACAAAGATCCATCTATGGGCTAAAGCAAGCGTCAAGGAGCTGGAATATCCGCTTTGATGAAGCTGTCAAATCGTTTGACTTCATCAGAAGCAAGGAAGATCCCTGTGTCTACGCTAGGCACAGCGACAAGGGAGTCGTTTTCATGATCATTTATGTTGATGACATTTTGATCATGGGAAACAATGTCTCTATGCTAGAAGAGACTAAAGTTTGGTTATCAAGTACCTTCTCGATGAAGGACTTGGGTGAAGCGAACTACATCCTAGGGATCAAGATCTTTAGAGATAGATCCAAGAGGATGTTAGGAATGACACAGTCCACCTACATCGATAAAATACTGAAGCGTTATAAGATGGACGACTCAAAGAGAGGCTTTCTCCCAGCTAGGCATGGGATTGTCTTATCAGTTAAGGATGGTCCTAAAACTGATGAAGAAAGAAATGCAATGAGTCGTGTGCCTATGCTTCGGCAGTAGGGTCTATAATGTATGCAATGAATTGCACAAGGCCCGATGTGGCATATGCGCTTAGTGTCACTTGTCGACACCAACAGAATCCAGGAGTACCTCACTGGACGCTGTGAAGAACATTCTTAAGTACCTTCGATGGACTAAAGAGATGTTCTTGGTGTTTGGTGGAGAACCAGAATTAAAGATGTCTGGGTATGTCGACGCTGGATTTGAATCAGATCCTGATGACTTTAAGTCACAGACAGGATACGTATTCAAATTGAACGAAGGAGCTGTCTGTTGGAAGAGTTCTAAGCAAGCCACGGTTGCTGACTCATCCACAGAAGCCGAGTACATTGCTGCATCAGAAGCATCGGAAGAAGCTATCTGGATTTCAGAGTTCTTAAAGGAATTGAGGGTTGTTCCTGCTCCTAGTCCAATAACGATTTATTGTGACAACACGGGCGCCGTCGCTCAAGCTAGGGAGCCTAGATCTACAAACAAGAACAAACATGTACTTAGAAAATATCACGTTATACGTGAGATTATAGATAGAGGAGAAGTTAGTATAGAACGTGTCTCTACCACGGACAACGTGGCAGATCCTTTCACCAAGATCTTATCAGTGGAAGTCCACTTAAGACATTATGCTAATCTGGGTGTTAGACATAAAGGTGACTGGCTCTAGTCCAAGTGGGAGATTGATAGTGTATATGTCCTAGAGACAGTCCTTACTAAGGGCATAGTGCCCTTATAGAGGGCATACCACAGGTCAACGTAATATAATATATGTTTGTTGCTTTTACTATTAAGTATCGCTTTCATATTTATATTACACCAGGCATGCAGCATGTCATATCTCTATTACTGTCTATATTGATATTAAACATGTCCCCTCGGATAGATGACCGATCACACAGATAGTGGGAGCTATGTGAGTTATCATCTGTCCCAAACTCTCCCTAGTCGAGGTTCATCACGGATGTAGGGGTCTGAATGAACCAGAAGAGACTAGTATGCGTGGAGGTTATACATGTTGGAGCAAGTGTGAGCCGATCCCACGGCCACGGAACGGATTGTTGGACAATCGAGAAACGTTCCCATAACTGCGCATAGTTGTTCGAAGAAGGATTATCGAACAATGGAAGTACCCACCGGACATTCCCATCGATGTATACTCTACACCGAAGTGTCTATGGGAACCGGTAAGTTGTCAAAGTGATGCCAGTCGTCATTTGTACTTACAAAACTTTATCATCACATTTGTTGCTCCATATCCTTGGTGGACCCGTCGATGTCAGCTCTGAATAAGCAGTTGACCTAAGACACGATCCAGGATTATGGCTACATACAAATGGGGATGATAAGTGATTCTGTGAAGGATTCATCTCTCAAGTGTAGCACAGGAGAGTACTGCTCATAGTCTGTATAGTTGTGTTGGTAAAGTCACTGGCGAGTACAAATGATATATTATGATGGTCATAAGTATATCTTAACCAAGCAACTCCCTGAGACGCCCGTGGATGTATTATTGGGATAGACACTTCATCGATCCAAGATGCATTCGAGCAAGTCTGATGAAGGGACGTTACCATCGCCCCGTTGAGCGCAACAGACTTCGCAACGAAAGGGTTAGCTTTGAGAAACCTCTCAAACGTCCTCATGTATTAATATTGCAAATGGAACCGTCTAGGAATTCCATGTTGCCTAGTCTAGGACTTGCTTAATACAATGAGGCCCTATGGGTCACACTATGTGGTGATTCAGCCTATCAGAATATCCTTGAAGATGGAATCGCAATTCATTTGGAATTAATTGTGATTGATGAATTATAATTGATTTGGAATTAATTATAATATTTGGTGGCTCAATTAATGATTTGGAATTATTAATTGAATTGGCTAATTAATTGTAGTTTATGTAAATACAATTAAAGATTATATTTTGGAAATATAATAGAGGTTTGATTTGAAAGGATATGTTAATTTAGAATTAACATATGCACATGGCAAAATCTACTTGGAGTTTGAATTGCCTAGAACTATAAGAGGGTCCCAAAATCGGGACCCACCTAGTGTCCCTGGGAGAGCGCGCGCGTGCATGGCTGGATAGGGGAAGGAGTTCGACTCCTTCCTCTATTAGAAGTCCAAGGGATAAGTTAGATTTTCCTGATTGAGTTTTAATTTGATTGGGAATGAATCTAGACTTGATATTGGTTTCCTTGTGCGATAAGATTTAGATTCTTATTCCTTTACGAAGTCTAATTGCTTATGCTTTAGGCTTCTATTGACTACTATATATAGTAGACTATTAGAGAGCTTTTGACATAGACTTTCACAGTTATTCTACCCAGTTTTCTTAGAGAAAATAAAAAGCTCTCCCCTCCTCTATACGCCTCCACGCGCGCGCCACCTCTGCCGGAGGAATCGCCGCCCCGTCTTCATGGTCACACAAAAGAATATCCTAGCATTCTTCCGATAACCTGTTCATCTGTGGATACCAAGGTTGAGGTTCTAGGAGCTGGAAACTAACTCTTATTGTCTTGCAGATAATCAGAGTATTGCAGATATCTTCGACTTCGACGAAGGAGAAGATACACAGGAATATTACGAAGACTTGGAAGCTGCTTTGGAAGTAAGGTTAGTCTTCTAATTGACGTCTTTATATATATACGACATATACATAATCAACTAACCTGTATGTTAAGAAATTTTTTTGAAATTCCGCTTCGTACCCTAGGGGTAACTCTGACCATATTTTCTTACATCAGCAACAGTTAAGAGATTATGGTATTTCTACAAAGAAAACACCAATCTTTTGTGATAATAAGAGTGCTATTGCTATCATGCAAAATCCTAAGTTTCACTCTAGGACCAAACACATTGATATTAGACATCATTTCATTAGAGATCATGTGGAAAAGGGAGATATTGAGGTTGTGAAAGAAGGTACTGATGATCAACTTGCTGACATCTTTACCAAGCCCCTACCAGATAATAGGTTCGCAATGCTAATGTATAACCTTAGATTGATTGAACTACCTTCAATAAAAGATACATTTGGTAGAATGCTGAAATAGGTATTCAGCAAGCCAAAGTATTCTTACTTAAAAGCTCCGTCCACTAATTTCTTCTAAGAAATGATAGGTCACTACATGATTGCTGAAACACGCATTCATCAAGTAATTCCTTCAAAACGGGTATTTGTTAGGAAACTTGATCACTTGCTGAGACGGGCACTCAGTAAGAGAAAAAAAAACCTTAAAGATTGCTGAAATAGGTATTCAGACAATCAAAGATACTGAAACAGGTATTCAAGTATCAAGGGAATATTCTGAGACGGGAACTCAGAAAAAGAGCAAAACTCATTTCTCAGATTTTACCAAAGGATATCTCAAGTACAAAAGAATTTGCTGATACGGGAACTCAGAAATATCTTTTAAACTTAAGAAAATATGAGATATCTAAGTAAGGGGGAACTTTCAGCAAGTATCTAGGCTATTTATGCAAACTCGCTGAAAAGATTCTTGTCTATTTCAACAAGTAATCTAATCCATAAAACTCGGTAAAATCAATTTGTGACGTTAATCGGGCACAGATAAACTCGTAATAATCATGACATGAAATACAATCGTGGCCATTGATTAAAAGGAGTTATTGATCTAACGGTTAACAAAACAAAGAGAGAGAGTGCTCTGACGGTTTTAGTTAGTGGGCCACTACGCATTCAATGCAAACACTCCACTAACGCCTTTGTTTCTCTGTTTTACCCTTGCTGAGAACTCAAATTGATTGAGTTTCTCACACATCAGAGACACTATATAAAGAAGGAGTTAGAGAAATGACAAAATTCTTTAACTCACATTTCCTTTCTCTGCAAATTTTAGCCTGAATCTACTGTACCTCCGGTCAAAAAGCAAACAAACTTTTTCGTACACATTTTCCTCTATATAAAGAAATGGAACCGAAAAGACAATCCTCCAAGACCTCCAAGTCGTCTAAGGTTGACAGTGTTGAGAAACGCACTGCTCCGGTGACTACTCCGGCAACAAACACAGCGAAAGTTGTGTTGAAAAACGATAGAATATCTGAAAAACCCATGCCTCCTTCATATCTTGACACTGCAAAGTGTGAGATGATGATGCAATGGGGTGGATTCGCTAAAGAGAAGTATATTCGATACTTCTATGAACAAGAACTTGACGGTGACAATGAAGAGGCGCTTGAATTTATCAAGCATCAAGGCCTCATTCATTTCATAACTGCTCGCACTAAGCAAGTGAGCATGTTAGACACAATGGAGTTCTACAGCAATGCAGAAATCCAGTCCCTAACTGATAGTAAAGGGGTCACTGAAAAAGTGATCTTTACTACAGTTCAGAACACGCAAATCGTCCTGAAATGGACTGATTTAGCAGAAATCTTTCAGATTCCAACCACTGGAACTGAAGATGACGTCACTGCCACTGATGAAGAAATTAAAGCCTTCTACAGTGACGTCAGAAATGAGAAAATGAAGAAAGGAGAGATTGCTCCCGTGACTTGGACAAAGCACGTTAAGAGGAAGCATCTCTGCCATTCACTTGGTCTAGTAGCTCTGCTACTAATTAAAGTTTTGGACTCCCAAGTTGGAGGAATAGACCAAGTAGGCCTGAGAAGGTGGCCGCTGCTGATGCATATCTATGAGAACAAAACGGAGCTTAACTAGGCTAAGTACATTTTCAACAGACTTGTTGATTGTGTTACTAAGTTCAAGGTTAAGGTGGAAGACAACAAAGTCTCACCTTCCTTCCCAGTTATGTATGGAATAAAGATATGCTATATCCTTGAACATTTCAGGATTCAGCTGAGAAACCCATTGCCAATCAAGAAATCTGTATGCAATGTGGGAAGATCCTTCTACAAGCAGAATGTGCCTAAGATTGCTGGCAAGAAACTTGAAAAATCTAAGAAGACAACAGTTGCAGATGTTGTCAGCACAAGTCAGCAAGAAAGGTATACAACAGCTGCAGATGTCACCACTCAGCAACTTAGAGATGAAACTGCTATAGATGGTGGTGACAGAGATGAAACTGCTCTAGATGGTGATCATGGTGACACCACTACTCTCGTTGCTGAAAATGCAACTACTGACGCTACTGCTGGAGAGAAACTCGAAAAATCAAAGAAGAAAAAGAGGAAAGCTGATGATGACACTCAGACTGCAGCGTCATCAGCAAACCCCGTCCCCAAGAGAAAAAGGACAAATAACCCAAGGAAGAAAACACTTGCTCGCAAGTCAGTACCAATTGTCCATGATCTCTCGGACAATTCCCAAGCAGTTGCTGAAAAGCAAGTTCCAGTAGATGTTGCTGAGCTGGTTATTGAAACCTATGTCAGCAATGTTGAAGTGTTTGCGGAAGCCTTCAACAATCAACTTAATGTTGGTACTTCTACTGCGAATAGACCACAAGGCAGTGGAAATGAAATTCCTGTCCAAGTCCCAGATATCTACGTTGTAGATAATCTTGATGACCCAACTCTGGAACCGGTTACTGATATCGCTGCAGATATAAGAACCGCAGCACTTGTTGAAGCTGCCGTTGCTGAAACGATGGTTGCTGAACAAGCAACTCATCAGGTTGCTGAAGAACCAGTTGCTGAGACAACAATGGTTCAAGTCCCAGAAGTTGCTGAAGAAACACAAGAAGCATTATTCGACGACGCATCTCACAATGCTGAGAATACTGGCCCCAGTTCACCAAAGACATCAATCGAAAAAGTCCAGCTTGTGCTGGAAGCTTTAAGCCAACAGATGGACTTGGATATTGAAGAAACATCCAACGAGTCCATAGATGTTTTTATGACAAGCAGTGAGCTTAAGGGTCAAGATGCTTCTGCTCAACTTGTCATTTTAGAGACAAGGGAGATTGCTGAAACCGCGCAGCTCTCTCAAACAGAGCAAACCAAGAAGTCTGCTGAAGAAACAGTCCCAGACACTGAAGAAACTGTTGATGCTGAAAGGACTGAGCCACAACCTGTCCTTCTTCAGCAGACTTCTCAAGATGCAAGTCAGATGGTTGCTGAAGCCTCTGCACCAGAATCAACACTTCCTGCTCAGCAGGATGAACAATTGGAGGATGCTACTCAAGCTCCTCTAGGAATGGAAATTGTACAACATGAGCTTGCTGAAACTCAGCAGGCTCTAAAGGAGACCATTGAAGTGGTGCACATCACTGAAGATTCACAAGTGAGTTCTGAGGAACTTTACTTGAACTTCAAAAGAACAACCTTGTCAAGAGTTGCTAAGTCTGTCAACAACTGGCAAAGGTACAGAAGAATGGACTTTTCTGACCTCCATCTTCATCTATCAAATGAGAAAAAGAGATCATCTCTGCTGAAGCTCGAGACATTTGTCCACTCCATACTTCCTGAAGAATTCTCATATTCTCAGCTAATGAGCTCGAATCTGATTGCTCAAATCAGAGAGAATATGAAGGCAAAATTTAAGAGTGCCTCTCCAGCTGAACAAGCTGTGATGCTCAAGGGTTCATTTGTACCCGTGGTGGCTGATCCCCACAAAGTCAATGAGGAAGAGGAAGTAACGAGTGTTGCTTTATACAAGCATCCCGAGCTAGTCATTCTGACTGATGATGATGAAGAGGAAGAAGATGAAAACATTCCTACTGATCCCAGTGATGATGAAGGGAATGATTCAAAGGACAAAAAGGATGACGATAATGACAATAAAGGTCCTAGTCCTGATGCTGGTGGTTTAAAAATGACAGTTGCTGAAACTGAACAACAAGACAATCAGCAAGCTGAACAAACACAAACTCAGCATGAATCTCAACCTGCTCCTGCTGATGCTGAAAATCAAGCAACTGTACAAGGCGCTGATACTGAAGAGGAATACGCCAGAAAACGAGCTGCCTTGAAACATGGCAAGAGCCAATTTTCTGATGCCAAGGTCACTGATACAAACCTTGATGATGAAGATGAAATGGATGAAGATTACCAACGAGCTCTACAAAACAGTCTCCTGATTCATGCAAGGCATACGCAGGATTTGGAAATTGGTCAATCTTCAGGAGTGAAACCAAAGGAAGTCCCCTCCCTTCCACTTACTACTGGTGAAACTCGAGTAATTGAGTCTCAAACGTTTCCCTCAGCAACTACTCAATTTAAACTTACTACTGGTGAAACTCCAGTAATTGAGTCTCAAATGTTGCCCTCAGCAACTACTCAATTAAAACTAACTACTGGTGAAACTCCAGTTGTCGAGTCTGAAGTGTTGCCATCAGCAACCACTCAACCAAAAGGAAATGAAGCTGCTGACTTAGGTTCCAAGGTTGCTGGCCTTGATGAATCTGAGGATGAAGATGATCTATCAGCAAATGAGGATGAAAACTCCAAGAAAGACCCAAAAGTGGTTGAAATCCCTCCTCCTGATTATATAAATGATGAAGATGATTGCTTAAGAGCAGAATTGTTGTTACAAGATGATCAGTTTGCTTCAGAACTAAAAGTTCATTCCTTGACCCCAAATCTAGTGTCGTTCCCACGAGTAGAGGAGTTTACTCCTAGAATTTTGGCACTAAAGAAAGTTCATGATGCCTGCAAAGCAAAAGATGAGGCATTGCTTGCTGAGAGCCCGCTTGATATTGGCAAAATATTGGCTACAGTGCTGAGACGCACTACTACTCTTACAATAGCTCAGAAAGACATCAGTCTTTATCACAAGAGCTATGAAGAAGATGTAAGTCAAGCACTCCGGCTAGCAAAGACTGCATTAGTAAAGGCTCAGACTTTTATGGAAGAAAAGGCCGCAACAGAGCAAAGACATGAGGAGAACATGGTGAGTATTAAAAATGAGTTATCAAAGATGACTTCTGATCAGAAACAAATCATCATGAAATACAACAGCCTAAGTACTCTTTCTGAAAATTGCAATGAGTTCTACTCTTTGCACATCCACTCCGATGTTGCAATCCATGTCTAAGGGGGAAAAGAGAAGTACAAGAAAGAGAACCCAAAGTGGTACAAGTTTCCAGACTTTGTTCCTTTCGAATTGATCCAGTTCTTCTTGCATTGCCTTTATCAATTCAGAATGCTTTAAAGCTTCTTCTATGGTTTTAGGTTCAATTTCTGAAACAAAACAAGAGAACAATGATTCTACTACTACGACAGTTGCTTCTTCAGCAAGTCCATGAGTAGCTTTGGATCTAGTCACTTGGCGTTTATTAATATCGCCAATCATATCCGTAGAGGGATGATCTCTAATCCATTTATTAACAGGTTTTCTGCTTGTTGGATCTGGATATGTTTGCTCATCAGCATGTGACTCTTCAGTATGTACTTGTTCAGTACTACTGGGATTTTGTGTCTCTGCTGAGATTGGTTCATCAGCAACTGCTTGTTCAGCATTGCTTGATTGAGGTAGCTCATCAGTAGGCACTGGAGGTTGCGTAGTTTCAGCAACTTCCGGAGCAACTGCGTCTTTTGCTGGAAATTCTTTGTCGTGAACTATATTTATCTTGTCATGACTTGGGGAAGGAGAGTCATTGTAAGAATCATCATTTAGTTCAATTGACTTGATTTGCCTAGCATTAGATTCAGTTCTTTGCTCATGTATGATTAACTTTTTCATACATTCTGATATTTCTTCTTCAGCAGGCACTCCTTGTGTCTTTTCATAGAATACAACATGCATTGATTCTTCGATCTTTTATGCCTTTTTGTTGTAAACTCTATAAGCTTTACTATGCAAGGAGTAACCAAGAAATATCGCTTCATCTGCCTTTGGTTGAAATGTTCTTAGGTATTCTCTACCATTATTAAGAACGAAACACTTGCAACCAAATACTCTTAGATGAGTGATGTTAGGAGGTCTTCCAACAAACAATTCATAAGGAGTTTTATTGTATTCCTTAGTAATCAAACATCTGTTTTGAGTATAACCGGCGGTATTAATCGCTTCAACCCAGTAAGCCTCACTTATTTCAGTGTCAGCAAGCATTGTTCTTGCGGCTTCTTTCAGGGTACGATTCTTCCGTTCAGCAACACCGTTTTGCTGTGGTGTTCTTACTGAGGATAACTGATGTTGTATACCTTTTGAGGTACAATATTCAATTATGTACTGGTTTACAAACTCAGTACCATGGTCTGTCCTTATGACTTTTACCTTGTCATTTTTCATGACTTCAAGCTTATTCAGCAAGTTAGGTATTTCGGTCCTTGTTTCAGATTTGTGCTTGATGAATACTACCCATGTGAATCTTGAATAGTCATCTACCACGACCAGACCATACTTATTACCAACATAGCTTGTTGAAGACGATTCAAACAAGTCCATGTGCAAGAGTTGTAAAGGTTTTGTAGTTGACGGTACTGCCTTGTTCTTGAAAGAGGATTTGGTTTGCTTCCCTTGCTGACATGCATTGCAAACACCATCCTTCTTAAAAGTAACCTTATGTAATCCAACTACAAGTGCCTTTTTAGACAGCTTATTCAGCGTCTTGAAGTTTAGATGACTTGTTCATTTATGCCATAACCATGCTTTTTCAGCAAGGCAATCATGATCTGAGACAAAGCATTTTTCAACGATTGCTGAGGACCAATCTACGGTGTACAAGCCTCCTGATCTTCTTGCAATCATAATTACCTTTTTAGTCTCGAAATCTATAAGTTTACATTCATCACTTTTGATTTTGATGAAGTATCCTTTGTCAGCAAACTGACTCATGCTGAAAAGGTTAAACTTAAGATTTTTGACATAAAGAACTCCAGTAATGGTTATGCATCCTAACTTCACGTTACCATAGCCTTCTGTAGAACCGGAGCCTCCACCAGCAAACCTTATTGTTGGACCTTTAGACCACCGTCTATAGTTTATAAGGTTATTCTTGTTGCCCGTCATGTGCTTTCCACAACCACTATCAAAGTGCCAGATTGCATTGTTTGTCTCCGTGGCTGAAGTCTGCACAATCTAGAGCAAACAAGTTAATCATCCAATAATGGATGTCCATTAACATATTCAAGAATGCGTCCAGTGGAAACCCAAGTCTTAAGTTTTTCAACTTTGACTTGTTTTCTACTTGCTGAGGAACTAGAAGGTTTTGAGCTGAAAGACTTTTGATTCATGCTGATCAAATCCACTTTCTGATGTGGTGTCTTGCTCGGTTGACCTTTTTGCTGAACATACTTTTCAGTAAGTTCTTTTCTAGCAAGGTTCCTTCTAGCCCTAGCATTAAGAGTCTTTTCAGAGCTCTTAGGCCTGATTTTCTTCATCTCTTTGAAGTATCTTTGCTGACTTTGCTTATACTCGTGAAAAAGTTGACTTTGCTTGGTCTTGAAACCGAGTCCACTTTTCGGAGAATGCTGAGCTTTCTTGTCAGCAACCTTACTTGATTCAGGTTTGTCAGCAAAGGTCTTCTGATTACTTTTAGTAATCTTGCCTTTAGACTTAACAACTTGCTTTTCAGCAACTTGTTTGGCGGAATGCTTCACAACATCCTTCTTCTTTCCAGTTTGCTTCTCAGCAACCTGTTTTCCTTTTAAAGTCTTGTTACTTTGAGTAGCAACAGCGGGATTTATGGTCATAGGTACTTGATTGCATGTTTCAGCAACCTTAGATTGACCAAACTGATAGAGTTCTGGTAGACCACTATCAGTAGCACGTACAAAGGAAATCGGTGATTTATCTTTACTCAAGATTTCTACGTCATCACCTTCATACGTTGCACCTAAACCTTCTTTCTGAGATGGATCTCTCAAATAAGAGTTTAGTTCAGTCAGCGTATTACTTGCGTCAGCATAAGATTTGAAATTGATTTTCATCTTTTTCATCTCTTGGATTTCAGCAAGTAACTTTAGAATTGAGGATTGATATTCTTCCAATTCTAATGCCATTTGAGAATTCTTCTCTGTAGCTTCAGCAATCAACTTCTTAAGACGCCTTGTTTCAGCATCCTTTTCTTCTGTCTCTTCCTTCAGCAAGACATACTTTTCAGTAGTCTGCTTGGTCAGAGTTTCAGCAATCTGTAGTTTCTCTTGCTGTCTGCTCAGAGTTTTCTCAAATCTCTCGATTTCTCCTTGAATCTTGTCAAGGTCAATCTCGTCTTCACTTTCTGAGTCTGAGTCAGAGGTAGGGTTGTTTACCTGACCGGCCATGAGGCAGAACTCGTAGTTTGACACATCTGGATAAGCTTCCATAGCTATTCCACAAACTTCTTTGCCAATCTCCACGTCTAGAGTGGCTTCTTCATCGTCAGTGTCTGAGCTTTCATCCTCACCGTCTTCGGAGCTAGTATCAATTCACAATGCATCGATTTTTGATTGAAGCTTCTTCTTTTCTTCAGCAATAAAAGCTCTTTTGAACTTTTTCTTCTTTTCAGCAGATATGCCTTTCAGCAAAGGGCAATTAGCTTTGAAGTGTCCAGGCTTTTTGCAGTAAAAGCATAGATCATTTCCAACTGCAGGTTCTTCTGATGAGGTTGCTTGCTGAGCTTGCTTGTTCAGCGAGCTAGTCTCATTCTTGTACTTATGGTAATTGTTACCAAGATGATTTTTCAGCTTCTCTTTTGCTTTTCGCCTTTCAAGTTCCTTACTAATGAATTTCTTCATGTTTTTGACAACCAAAGAGTTTTCATCAGTAGGCTCTTTATCATTCTTCTTTTTAGAAGATGACGGCTTTGCAGCAAGAGCAATGTTTTGCGATTTTTCAGCAAACACATTTTCTCTTTGCTTTGTCTCATAGTTGACAGTAGCAAGGTGAGAGAACAACTCTGTTGGTGTAATATCAGGCATTCCTTGTCTGTAATAGAAATTCTGAGTGTGGATCCATTCTTGATTCAGACTTCTGATAATAGTTTTCACCTTCTCAGAATCTGAGTAAAGATTTCCAACACCTAAGGCTGCCATTTCACTAACAAGAGTTGTGAATCTGAAATTCAAGTCTTCCAGTGACTCGTTTGTACCTTGCTTAAAGTTTTGAAACTTTAATTTAAGTACTTCAAGTTTTTTTTCCTTGGTTTTGTCAGATCCAGCACAAAGATCTTGAACCATTTTCATAGCTTCCTTTGCAGTCTTAGCACCCCACAGTTTGCACTGTATGGTATCCGGAGTTGATCGAATGATGATGTTTCTTGCTTGGCCATCAAGACAGATTCTCTTGGCTTCATCGGAAGTCCATTCCTCTCTTGGTTTTGGCACGACGGTATCAGTCGGGTCGCCTAAGATAGTTTCCTTTCCAACTTCAGTGGTCTTGTGAGGGAAACTCCTTTCAACCTTAGTGATCTTGATAGGTCCATCATTAATGACAGTGACCATCTCATCACTAATGGCCTCAAGATGTAGCATCATGTTGTTTCGCCATTTTTCGTAATTTTCTAGCTTCAACAAGGGAGCATCTCCTAACGACATCCTGTCAGCAAAGCACTACCAAACTGATCAAGTGAGAGTGATTTACGGAAAGCACCTAAGGGGTTCTAGGTTCAGTGCTGAAGGTTAAAGAACCTCCATCTCTGATACCACTTGTTGATCCCTTTAAACAACAAGAAAAGACTAGAGGGGGGGGGGGTGAATAGTCTTTTCAAACTTTCGTCGTTTAAAATTTTCTCAGCAAGTGCTTATTACTTTTCAGTAATGAGTTTGCTGATACTTAACTTTATCAGCAAGCGCAAGTTACTTTGCAGTAACTAGGTTTGGTGATACTTAAAATCAGAGAGCGGGAGTCTTTGATACAATAAGTACTTTTTTCAGTAAATAAAGGTTTCAACAAGTGATGTGAGTGACAGTGTACAGATAGATATGATTTGCTGAAAACCAAAATACAGTAAGTAAATCACACAAACACTTTTATAGTGGTATCTGAGAGTGGCATAATCTCTCAACTTATCCACTTTGTCCTTTCTAGGACTGAATCCACTAATGATAAGATTGAGGTTCCTTACAACTCCTATCTAGAGTGATTCAAACAGAAACCAAAGAACACTTGCTTCGTCTCCAACCTAATCTAGAGAACGCAACCTTGTTCTCCACCAAACTTGGTACTTTTAATCAGCAAGTCGATTAAGTTCCCCCTGAATATCACGCCTGAAAAGGGTGTATTTTCAGTTAGAGAGGTTCGGGATGAGATAACTTAATTATAACTTATTCAGTTACAACAAGTAATCTAAGAAACACAACTTTGAATACTTTGCAGTAAACAAGTTTGATTGTTTCTGGTGTCAAGACTTGTTCTTGTTCAAAAGAAAGAAAGAACACTTAACTAATTTCTTAGTAGTGTAAACTCTACTTTTCACAAGTAGCTTTTTCAAGCTTTAAGTCTTGGAACGGATCAATGGCAGTAAGAGTATTGAAGGGTATGTGAGTTTAAGCACGAGAGTTTGATCACGTTGTTGACACACTTCAACTCTTTGCCGGATGACCTCTATTTATAGTGCAAATAAGGAGCCGTTTGAATTCTAAGGCTTTTGTTCCTTAAAATGTCACTATCTTGCTTTTGTACTTTCAGCAGCGTCCTTGTTTGTCTTCTAGTCTTCATGTCCTTCGCGTGCAAGCTTTGCATTTAATGCTTATTTGAACAGAATTCAAACAGTAACATTGGAGCGCAAATGCAAGTACTTTCAGCAAGAGGTCACATATGTTCCATCAACAAGTGGTCAGTCTCAGTTTCAGCAAGCACAACCTACTCTGTCGTTCAGATTTTCACTTATGCAATGTTGTTGCTGAAGTTTCCACTTTCTGAGCAACATGTGCCTTTGTAGATACCAGTCTTCAGAAATCTTCTAGTCTTCAGATCTTCGAATTCTTCAAGTCTTCAGATCTTCGAATTCTTCAAGTATTCAGATCTTCAATATCTTCAAGTCTTCAGATCTTCAAAATCTTCAAGATTCTGAGTGGTTCT
Source organism: Plantago ovata (assembly GCA_028274465.1). NCBI lineage: Eukaryota > Viridiplantae > Streptophyta > Magnoliopsida > Lamiales > Plantaginaceae > Plantago > Plantago ovata. The sequence continues at coordinate 21,741,590 of CM051458.1, forward strand.
AAATGCTTTAATAGTTTGTTTGTAAAAACAAAGTACATCATGAGCAAATGCTTCAATAAATTGTATTTCTTTTTAGAAAACAAGATACATCATAAGCTTTACAACCAACCTATCTAGCACCTATTCTAAGTCTTCAGCAAACGTTCCTCTTCTACAATGTCCTTAAAATTTTAAATTCCTATGGGCCTTAAGAGTACTAGTTACTGGACTTTCCTTAATTTAGCATGGTTAATTGCTCATCAAAATTACAAGTGTCCTAACACATAAGCAATTAGACTTCGTAAAGAAATAAGAATCTAATTCTTATCGCACTAGGAAACCAATATCAAGTCCAGATTCATTCCCAATCAAACTAAAACTCAATCAGGAAAATCTAACTTATCCCTTGGACTTCTAATAGAGGAAGGAGTCGAACTCCTTCCCCTACTCCAGCTCCTGCGCGCGCGCGCCTGTCCTACGGGAGATAGGTGGGTCCCAATTTTGGGACCCACTTATAGTTCTAAGGCAATTCAAACTCCAAGTAGATTTTTCCCATGTGCATATGTTAATTCTAAATTAACATATCCTTTCAAATCAAACATCTATTATATTTCCAAAATATAATCTTTAATTGTATTTACATAAAATACAATTAATTAGCCAATTCAATTAATAACTCCAAATCATTAATTGAGCCACTAAATATTATAATTAATTCCAAATCAATTATAATCCATCAATCACAATTAATTCCAAATTAATTGCGATTCCATCTTCAAGGATATTCTGATAAGCTGAATCACCACATAGTGTGACCCATAGGGCCTCATTGTATTAAGCAAGTCCTAGACTAGGAAAAATGGAATTCCTAGACGGTTCCATTTGCAATATTAATACATGAGGACGTTTGAGAGATTTCTCAAAGCAAACCCTTTCGTTGCGAAGTCTGTTGCGCTCAACGCGGCGATGGTAACGTCCCTTCATCTGACTGACTCGAATGCATCTAGGATCGATGATGTGTCTATCCCAATAATACATCCACGGGCGTCTCAGGGAGTTGCTTGGTTACTAAGATATACTTATGACCATCATAATATATCGATGCACTGGCCAGTGACTTTACCAACACAACTATGAAGACTATGAGCAGTACTCTCCTGTGCAACACATGAGAGATGAATCCTTCACAGAAACATTTATCATCCCCATTTGTATGTAGCCATAATCCTGGATCGTGTCTTAGGTCAACTGCTTTTTCAGAGCTGACATCGACGGGTCCACCAAGGATATGGGGCAACAAATGTGATGATAAAGTCATGTAAGTCCAAAGGACGACTGGCATCACTTCTGTTAGTGTTGAAATATGTCCAGTCCGCATGTACGAACTGGAGCGGTCTAAGAGCGCGACAAAGCATCATAGGCCGTCCCTCAAGGGGCACGACCACACCCAAGTATGTCATTATGGTGTGGATCGACCAACATAGGGTCTGACCATCACTGGGAGGACAACCCTCAAAATAAGCTCATTACAAGGACGAAACAGCCATACGGCTCGACGAGCATCTCCCAGGCTCGAGGAGCAACTTACGTCAAGATAACGCTCCTTGAGAGAAACTGGACAGGATGCTACTCGCACCACGCACGGACAAGTAAGGCACGAAGACCCTGAGCGACCACCCATGGTTGCTCCCTTGGGCCAAGGCCCATGGACCTCACTAATGGGCCTGGGCCGAGGAAGGCTTCAATCCCAGCCGTACACGTGTCGAGATCCTATGCGACCGGAAGATGAAAGGCCACGAGTATATAAAGGCTTCATTTACTCCTCAACAGTAAGCGTCATTAACACCTCTCAACCACCACATTTACTACTCGTACTAGGGAAGCCTCACAACTCCCTATTCGTAAAGTCGCCTCTTCGGTCTGATACCCTACAGACCGGGCAAGAGACACTAACCCCCCCCTCTAGTCTATTTCAGGTACGAAGAACCTACGAGAAGGCTCATTTCCTATCTTAGAGGAACACTATAAGAAGAAGAACTAGAATGACCTAGATTAGCGACTTATTGCGAACTTAGAAAGAAACACGAATTACCCTTCAACATTTGGCGCCGTCTGTGGGAATCGACACGAAAGGTCATTCCTTGCCCTACTGGTCGAGCCACAACCCTCCTCGTGACCCTTCACGAATATGCCTCCCAGAAGAAGCAACCGTCTTGCTAATGCACCACCTGGGAACCCTCCTCGACCTAGAGGCCGTCCCTCTAGTAACGGTCGCGGAGGAGGAACGGATGGTGTTCCGAGGGAACCAAGAAACAACAATGTTGCAAGAAATCGGGATTACACGGAGGGAGCATTTACTAATGTCACCCACTCCCAAAATGAAAGATCGGGAGAAAATAACTCGCAAGGAGTCCCGGTGGGAAATGCCTATGGAGCATTAAGAGTCCCGAACAACGCCGAGTCTAGGGGGAAGCCTCATCCGGTAGCAATCAACCAACCTCCCGTAGCATTGAACCCTCCTCAACCGGTCGCATTGACCTTCACCCTTCCTAATGGACGTGTAGTCCGACCATCAGACTTCGGGATGGGCGAAGCTCAATACGGTCTATTCCTTCTTACTCTACAAGGATGTGTCGGAGGTAATGAGGCTATTAGGGTTAATACTGAGATACAAGCTCAAGGAGAACAACAGGCCCCGGTGCAAGAGAAACCTCGGGCCACCCTGGTCGCTCCTCGTCAATCCCAAGGAAGAGCACCTGTTGCACAAGATGAAGCACATTCGAGAGCCAACACCAGGCCAATCCAATCTAGACTTGGACCATCAAGAGTTCAATCGAGGTTAGGACCCCAAGGTGCCCCGGAAGACTTGAGAGACCTGATTGATAGAAGAATACGGGCATCATTACAAAATGTGGCGCAACAAGAAAATAGAGTTCAGGTGGTCGCTACACCACCCGTTCTCCCCAATCAAGTTACCCCCAACCAGGTAACTCCTCAAAACCAACAAGAAGCAGTGGAGGAGAATCAAGCATTGAGAACAGTAGCTGAGGTAACCCCCCTGGTCGATCCGATCACGGGGAGGAGGCTCACTCTGGAGGAACTCAACGCGAGGAAATCCGCACTTGATGCTCAGATAGAGACTCTACGAGGAACTGTCCAAGAGAGAGAGCAAGACCAAGATCCGAGCCCTTTGTGCGATGAGATTAGAGGCCACCAAGCCAAAATCGAAAGAGGGTTCCCCACCTTCGAAAGCTATGATGGAACAAGTTGTCCGAAAGACTACTTGGTAAGATTTGGCACTAAAATGGACGCTTACGGTCATGATTCAAGGACCAAAGCACTCCTCTTCCCGGCTAACCTCTCCGGAGAAGCTATGAAGTGGTGGTCGCGCCTCCCTCACCGATCCATCAAGTCATATAGAGATCTCTGTAAGGAGTTCTCTAAGCGTTTTGAGAAGGTAATGAACGCCAAGAGACGGGTGAGGTACTTGGCTGAAATTGTTCAGAAAAACAACGAAGACTTGAGGGACTTCATCAATCGCTTTCATGAAGCAACCCTACAAGTCGAAGATCACTCGATCAATGAGAGGAAAGAATATTTGTATGGTAACACTACCAACATCAAATTCCAAGATGTACTCTCAGCATCGTGTGTGAAGAATGAAGCACAACTTGCCAAAGTTTGCAAGGATTTCCTCGAGGCCGAGGAATTCCGAAAAACGGTCACCGTGAGAATCAACCTTCCCAAGGAAAAAATGAAAGAAAAAGAAAAATAAAAGGAGTACCCTCCTCGCCCCCAAAATCCCGGGAAGCAGAGGAAAGAGCAAAAATTTGGGTTGATCAAGGAGGGCAACTCAAGAAATGATTTCAGAGACAAGAGGTCCCCTCCTCGAAGGTCACCTCCAAGACGATATAGCAACTACACAGACTTAAATAGGCCAAGATCCGACATCTTGACTATATAGTCTCGAGGAAGCTAGACGTCTCATGGCCACCCCCGATTAAGGAAAATCAAAGGAACAAGAGCTCGGAAAAATTTTGCAAGTTTCACAAAGGGAAAGGGCACACCTCCGATGAGTGTGTCGAGCTCAGAACGAAATTGAGAGGATGATACGTAACGGTCAATTGGTTAACTACATCCGGAAGGAGGAACCCCTGGCACTCCTGCCCCACCACCTCAAAGTGGGAGCGAGCACCCTTACCAAGGAAACCTCAGGACGATGACATTCATAATTACAACAATTATGAGAACCGCCCCGTGAATGGAAGCATCCGCACTCTAACAATTGCGGGAGGACCCGCCGGCGGTGACACTCGTAATCAAAGAGAGATTACGGCGGACAACCTTAGGATCCGAGATGTGAAGTATGCTCAAGCCGCGCGACCAGGAACCAACGTTATCTCTTTCGATGATAGCGAGATACCTCTGAAGCATGCCGGAGGAGGGAACATCTATGATCCTTGCGTCCCACTTGTAGTTTCCTTGGATGTTCAATCGTACAAGTTGGGTAGAATCCTCGTCGACACCGGGTGCTCGGCAAACTTGATTTTCACCGGAACCTTGAAAAGGATTCAAATGAACCCAAGGGAAGGGCTCAGAGAAGTGAGGAGCGCATTGGTAGGATTCGGAGGACAACCTATCATGCCGCTCGGAATGATCAACCTCACGGTGTCAATGGGTAGCGCTCCTAGACGAGTGACCAACAGGTTCCTTTTGTGGTCGTCGATATGCCATTTGATTATTTTCAGTCCTAGGCCGACCCGGTCTCTCTCAATTCCGAGCCGTAGTGTCCACGGTCCACAACAAGCTAAAATTCCCCACTCCTTTGGGAATTGGACAAGAAGTAGGAGACATACGAGAAGCATGGGAATGCTACACCATGTCAGCCAAGTTCACTTCGAAGGGTTGCCATTGGAGAACCCAACCCGGGCAGTCATCTGAGAGCACCCCTTGTTTCCAATGCGCCTTATCGGTTTCTACACGTTTCGGCGAGTGAAGAGAAAGTCAAAAAAGCCAAGTCCCGTCACTTAGGCGAAGAAAGCAATCATGAAGAAAGAACAAGGATAACTCGACGTTAGAGCCGTTAAGAGCTCGAGGATATCAAGTGAGTCACCATCCCACCCCTTCCAAAGAAGAA
>CM051458.1:21746805-21768760 GCA_028274465.1 Plantago ovata
ACAAGCTCAATAAGTTTTGCCCGAAGGATCCATACCCTCTCCCATGGATCGACCAGCTGGTCGATTCCACCGCTGGATGCGCCTTCTGAGTTTCATGGATGCATACCAGGGCTTCTATCAGGTCAAAATGGCCAAAGACGATGTGCCTAAGACTGCCTTCTTCGCTAATGCAAATGTGTATTGCTTCAACGTGATGCCATTTGGTCTTAAAAATGCCGGAGCGACCTACCAAAGGTTGGTTAACAAGATGTTCAAAGAAGAGCTGGGCAAAACGATGGAGGTATATGTCGATGACATGCTCGTCAAGAGCAAGACCCGAGGAGCAACATGTAGGTTACCTGGCAAAATGCTTCTCAATCTTGAGAAAGTACGGCATGAAGCTCAACCCGCGAAATGTACCTTTGGGGTCAAAGGGGGGAAGTTCCTCGGTTACATGGTGACAGAGCGAGGAATAGAAGCAAACCCTGAAAAGATAAAAGCCATCCTCGATCTTCCCCAACCTCATCCATCAATGAGGTGCAACAATTGGTCGAAAATCAATTGCATTGAGTAGATTCATCTCGAGGTCTGCGAGAAAAAATCTACCTTTTTCAAAGTGCTAAGAAAGACAGCAGCCACTTCGAGTGCGACAAGGAGGGCGAGCGAGGCCTTCGAGAAGCTGAAAGAGTATCTACTTCGCTCCTCGCTCCTCCACCATTGTCGAAACCCGTAGAAGGAGAGGTACTCTATCTATACCTGGCAGCAACAGGGAAGCTATTAGCTCGGTCTTGGTACGAATCCAAGGAAACGACCACTTGCCCATCTACTACTTGAGCAAAGTACTTGCCGGGGCTGAAACGGTACATGGATATCGAGAGGCTTTCCTTTGCCCTCGTTTATACTGCAAGGAGGTTAAAACCCTACTTTGGTGCTCACAAGGTTGTAGTCTTGACAAAGCAACCTCTTAACAAGTCCTCGAAAAACCCGAAAATTCGGGTAGAAGGCAAGGTGGGCGATTGAACTAAGTGAGTACGACATCGACTATCAAGCACCCGTGGCCAAGAAAGCACAAGTCATCGCCGACTTCCTCGTACAGTATCCCTCAAAAGGAACTTCAGAGGAAAACTCTTCAGAAATAAAGAGTGCTATGATGATGGTCGAAGAGCAACCCCAGCAGAACAACCCTATGCAAGCTCTGGAAGATGCTTTGAAAGAGCTTAAGGCTATGTCCCAGACCAAAAGAAAAAGGCATGAAGTCTTCCTGCAGAAAAAATCGACGAGCCAAAGGGTGCGGAGACCGTCTCTCCAAAACCCAAAGAATTAGTCGACCATGGGGACGTCTGGATTCTTCATGTCGATGGATCCTCATCGGGAAAAAATGGCGGGATAGGAATATACTTCAAAAGCCCCGGAGGGGCTGAACTCGAGTACGCCGTTACTCTTAGTTTCCCGGTCTCCAACAATGAAGCAGAATATGAAGCCATCCTCATAGCTCTACGTATGGCAAAGTCATTGGAAGTGAAGAAGCTACATCTCTTCACTGATTCCCAACTGGCCGAGAAGCAAATCTCGGGGAAATTCAGAACCAAGAAAGACTCACTGGCTGAGTACAAGAGCGCCATCACGGAAGAAATTCAAAAGTTTGAAAGTTGTGAGATTGAAAAGTTCTCGAGGGATCTCAATCAAAGGGCATATGCCCTATCAAAGTATGCTTCAGCCTCCGGAGGAGTTGATACCCGGAACGTGATACTCATGAGAATCAACGCATCATCTTTGTGGTCATCAAAGCCAAACGTCTTGGCAATTGACGATCAACCGAATTGGATGCAAGAGATAACTACATATCTCAAAAATGGAAGCCTTCCTCGTGACAAGGCTGAAGCGAGGAGAATCAAGGGAAAAGCTCCTCGATACATCATGCAAGGAGACTACTTGTACAAAAGGTCTTTCGAGGGAGTCTACTTGAGATGCGTCGCCGAGCATGAAGTTCAAAAACTTCTTGGAGAAATGCATCGAGGAAGTTGCGGAGACCATGCCGGAGGAAGAACCCTCGCGCAAAAAGTCATTCGACAAGGATACTACTGGCCCACTGTTCGCGAAGGCGCTGCCCAATTTGTGAGAAAGTGCGAGGAGTGTCAAATGCACGCGAATTTGATCAACGTCCCGGCGAAACCTCTCATGCCCATCACCATCACTTGCCCTTTCGACATATGGGGCATCGACATAGTCGGTCCTTTTCCAAGAGGCACGGGTCAAAAGAAGTTCATCATCGTTGCAGTCGAATACTTTAGCAAGTGGGCGGAAGTTGAGGCAGTATCTACCATCACCGTACAAAGAGTGATGAACTTCGTATGGAGGAACATCGTGTGTCGATTTGGCTTGCCAAGGGTCCTCATCTCGGATAATGGGGCTCAATTTTGTGGCCAAAGATTCAATGAATGGTGCAAGGAAATGAAGATTGAGAGGAGGTATACCTCTGTAGGACATCCTCAATCCAATGGGCAAACAGAGGCCGTCAACAAGATCCTCGTCAACAACTTGCAGAAGAGGTTCGCCACCAACAAGGACTGGGTCGACGAGCTTGATGGAGTGGTATGGGCATACCGCACTACTTCAAAAACAGCTACGAGAGAGACTCCCTTCTCGCTAGTTTACGGGTCCGAGGCGGTCATACCAGCAGAGGTGGCAGTAGAAACCCTCAGAATTCAAGGATATCAACCCGAGGACAATCATACAGAGAGGCTCTTCGACCTGGAGACGGTTAGTGAAGCGAGGACCAACGCTTTGGCCAACATCCTCAGATATCAAGCATTGATCGCGAAGACCTACAACAAAGGTGTGAGAGAGAGAGACTTCCAAGTAGGAGATCTAGTACTCCGAAGAGCAGACATCTTGGGCAAAGTTGGGAAGATGCAACCCAATTGGGAAGGCCCCTACAAGATAATAGAAGCGAGGTCCAACGGAAGTTATCGCCTTCAAGACATGGAGGGAAGAGTATTAAAGAACCCATGGAATACCTCTAACCTCCAGAGATTCTACGCTTGAAGTTGTAGGGAGAAAAAGCTTTTTGAAAACCTATGTGAAAGGCCCATTGATCGAGTAGGATTCCTCACTGATTCAAGTGAGAGGTACCTCTTCTTTTTGTTAAGAAGTTGTTGTAAGCAAGCTGGCCGAGGAGCCCCCATTGTAATTGTATTTCCGACAAATCAATGCAATGTCTACCTTTCAAAAATTGTTCAATTTTAGAACTATTATGCTGCTATTCAATTATGAAAACCTACTCGATTTACGCATTGGAACCGGCCAAGCTGGCCGAGGAGCCCCCATTGTAATTGTATTTCCGACAAATCAATGCAATGTCTACCTTTCAAAAATTGTTCAATTTTAGAACTATTATGCTGCTATTCAATTATGAAAACCTACTCGATTTACGCATTGGAACCGGCGAGCGGAAGGAGATCGAGGAGAAACCAGAGTCGATTTCGCCCGACACTTAGAATTTCCCTTGATTATTAAAGGAAATCGAGGAGCGCTGCAACTATCTTACGAGCTCGAGCAGTATTGACCGAGTTATTGTTAACAAAGATCATCTTGCTATTTTATGCCTCGAGGAGCAAGGCTACGTGATCTTAACTTGCTCATATTTGACTACTCGATTCGAGTTATACGTCATAACTACGGAGTAAGTAGAAAAATACAAAGTATAGAAAAGAAATCGAGGAGCAAAGGGCATTGAGCGAAGAAAAGAAAACATACATTATGTTACAATACAACATGGATCGAGTACGCCACAAGGGGCCGAATAGCAAATTATGAAAGCAGGAAAGTGTTCGGGAAAAACTTGAAAAAAGACAAGTACAAAGTTAACCGAGCATACTCGGCCTTGGTCAAGCTCTCTCGCATTTAACGGGTCCGGCTGGCCGAAAACTCGCTCTGGTTGCCAGGGACACTGCTCGTCGAGGCACCAGCTCGAGTAGGGCTGTTCGGGTTGTGCAAGTTCATATCGCCACCCTTCTCGCGAGCCTCCTTTATGGCATTAGCATGGGTAGTCAGCTCCGGCTCCACAAAACCCTCTCCGCGCCCCATCACCGGCTTATTAAGTTGAATCCAATTTGCGTTCCGAAGAGGAGCCTTCTCGAACGGAAGAAGTAAACCGGCCCGGATACACTCGGGGACCCAGCGGGGAGATAGGAAGGCTTACTTGGGTAAGGCACATCCGGATCAGTAACAAGCTCACCGAACTCGCATGCATGGTGCATCTCATCGCTCGGAATCTCATCAGGATACCGGGTCATGTCATCGCGCCTCCCTGCATGCATGTCATCGCGAGCATCCACGTCGAAATCCTCAGGAAGGAGCTTCACCCTTTTGAGCTGCCCGATACAGGAGAAGAAACCCTCCTCGCGAGCAGTATCCTTTATGTCCTGGGTAGTCAACTTATAAGTGGCGGACTCCATGAAGTCCTGGGCCGTCTCGAGCCTGCTACCGACGAGGAAGGATAGCACACTGTCCTTAAACTTCTGCATGCATTGCGACAGAGTGGAATACCCACCTTTGTAACTCAGAGCTCTCTGCTTCTCCCTAGCCAATTCCTTCTCGAGCTGATCCACTTTTTCATGAGACTTGCGGACCTCTTCATTCGCCACCTGGGCCTTCGCCTTTTCCGCCGCCACTGTCTTCTCGAGCTCCTCGATAACTTGGCCTATATCGGAGCGATCAGCTGCAACATTGGCATACGCCTCCTTGATGTGCTCGAGCTGCAATAAATTGTAAGAGTCAGATTTTGCAGAAGCGAGGAGGAAAGAAGTCACAAACTTGTAAAAAGGTTATAAGTTTTACCTGTAGAGCGCAGAGGCTCAATTCGTGAGCACGGTCCAACTCGGACATTTGGACAAACCGCTTTATTTCAGCATCGCGGTCGATGTCCAGAGCGGCCGCGCCCTTCTTGCGAGCAGCTGGTCGCTCGCGCCTAGGTTTAGTAGCCTCTTCGCACCGGCTCTCTTCGCTGGAGGGGCCCGTTCCTTGGGACGCTTCTCCGGGTTACCCTCACCGGCCTCCCCCGGCTTCTTCGCGGCTGTCGCGTCCTTCGCGGCCTTCCTCTTGACAGCCTCCAAGGGGTCCTCGATCGCCGCGAGCCCCTCCTTGACCAAAGTGTCTCGGTGCTCAGCCGCATTTTTAGGGTGGCTAAGGTCAAGGGACCCGAGGATCTTCGTGGTTTTGCCCGCCAAGCGCTGTTTTCGCCTTTGCTCCTCTTTTGCCTCTAGGGTCTTCGACATGATCCAAGCAAACCAGTACTCTGCACGATCGAGGAGAACAAATGGTTAGCAAGCGCGAAGAACAAGGGTATTCGGTACAGGGAAAACAGAGAAAAAATACAAGGAAAAACACAAGTAAACACAAGGATATCCTCGATCTAGTTACCAAAGAGGAGATCGTCGGTGTGGCCTGAGTCCTTGTAACCCGTGTAGACCGTAGAGGACAGACCGGCCAGATAAGGGAGCGGTTGCAACACCAAACCCCAGTAAAAATACTTCACAGGGTCTTCGCTAGCATTTTTCTCCTCGAGCACCTGAACCCAGGGGTCGAACTCAACAGGGTGGGGGTACCGATCAGAAATCGGTCCTCGATAAAAGTGCTTGGGGACTCCCCACTCCACATCCGCGTCGCTCATACCGGGAAGCTTCTTCTTCTTAACGTATATATAACGATGAAACCACTTGTAGCCCGAGGAGGACGGAGCATCCACGATAAATCCGAGCCCGGGCCGAGTGTTGAAGTAGTAGAAGAATTTATTTCCAGAGCTCATCGATACCCTGAAGAGCTGGTTGAAGTTGTGGAAGTTCACCGGGATTCCAAGCTTCTTGCAGAGTACCCCGAAGCAAATAAGAGTGCCAAATGCACTGGGAAGAAGCTGCCATGGAGCGAGACCCAACTGATTTATGATGTACTTAAAGGGGTCACAAAAAGGCAGGATCCATCCTCGATCCAACGTTAGAAGATGCACAACCATATAACCTGGCGGACCATTATAAAATGTCTGATCGGGACGGGGAACGAGGATGTCTATCTTCCTCTTGCTCAGTCGGTATTTTTGACGAATAGATGATATCTCTTCCTTCTTAACCGTGGAGGCGGTCGTCGGAATTAAACCATCTTCGTTCTTCTTACCCTGGGGATCGGGGAGGTCAACATCTTTAGGTCCTCGAGTGAACTTCTTTACACTGGCCACGGTTACTTTGGCAGTCTCCTCGGGTTCTACATTTTTCTTCCTAGATCGAGAAGCCTTCTTCTTCGACCTCTTCGGGGCTTTACCCGGAGCATGAACAATTTCTTCATCATCCTCAGAACGCGAGACCTCCTCGCCCCTCTTACGCTTGCGATCGCGTTCGAGTACAGCTCTGGCCCGCTCCCCTTCAGCCTCCTCGCTCGGAATGGGAGGTCTTACGTTATTTGTCGCGGGGAAGCTGAAGTCGATCTGGGTCGGATCGATGGTCTCGTAGGGAATCAAGTCGTCGATAAAATACTGCTCTTGTATTAGCAGTTCTCGCTCTGTGTTCCGGTTCATCTCAGAAAAGGAAGGAGAGGGAAAACTACGGCTCGGACCAGCTTCATTCCCATGAAGATCGCCTATCAGCTCAAGGGAATCCTCATCACTACTAATCACCGTGCGACGAACTGTTTGCACGGGCAGCTCGGACCTGCGTACTCGAGATGAAGAAGGCTGCTCGGTCTCCTTATGCTGGCCTCCTTGAAAGGAATGTTCTCCCTCCTCGAACCAAGCAAGCTCCGGAGTAGGCTGCTCGGTATCGTCCATATCCTCTATCCGGATAGGAGCTGGGTCGATATTGCCCCGAACACCATAGTCTCGCCCTAAAACTTGGGCAGCTTGCGTTAAGATGGCGTCCGGGACACCCGCATCTGGAGGACCCCCTTCTGCCTCGGTCCGATCATCTATGAACTGCTCATCGGCACTCCGTCTTCTTCGGACTTCCAGACGGAACTCATCCTCCTCTTCCTCCTCGTCGGAGTCATCTTCTTCTCCAGACTCTCCGCCCTCTCCTCCTTCCTCGACCTCCTCCTCTTCGCTCTCCTCACTCTCAACCTCCTCGACCTGAGGAGCCGGTTCTTCGTGATCAGAGGAGAGCTCCAGTGTCTGATCCAGGAAGGTGGCCGATACCGACGTCTCCTCGGACGTATCCTGGCCGCTCCCATAATCTAGGGCGTCGTGACGGTTTTGGTTGTCGTCGCTCTCGGACATCCTAAAAGGTTGGCCAGAAAAATAGTAAGGATGGGTGGTGATAGTCCGAGAGGTCCGTTTATGTGTATTGATTATGCTCGACCTCCCGAACGGAGATAAATCTCACATAAAAGAAAAACGGAACAAGAGCGGATCGACCATCATGCAAGGAGCGACCAACCACATAAAACTAGCATGCAGGGAGCGACCAACCACTCCATACTTGGAAAATTTTGGAGGCAGTAGGGTATACAGAAAAATAAAGGGGGAAGCATTTCGTTCAAACATGCTTATTAACAGAAAAAACTAAGTTCTACAAGTCCGTTTAACAGATTATTAAGTCCATGGCCATTCTCAGGCCGCCGTCCACCGGCAACAGTTTCAGGTGATCATTTCGGCAAGGCAAAACCGAAAAAGGGGCAAAATTGAAGGCAATACACAGAAAATCCGAGCAAGAAAGAAGAAATTAAAGCATGTAACGGTAATAAGAACGAGAGAACTTACTTGATACTAAGTGTTGGAAGATAGAAAACCGGAAAGGAAGCCGGAAAAGTTGCAAAATCTGCCTAAAACTGGAATTCTAGCTACCGGAAGATCTCCTCGCGCTCTCTTGGTCTCGACTACGCCGCTACTCGATCACAGAACTCTGCTCTTCGATTGCTTTTTACGCTCCTCGCTCTCTCAAGTGATTTCAGTAAGAATTTTGGCAGAAAGTGAAAAATGAGTTCGGCCCTCACATATTTATAGAAGGGTATCCGAGGAATTTGAACGGTCAGTGCCCCTCGCTCCATAGGGACCGAACACGTGGCAGATATCAACGGCCCAGATCGCCGCCGCCGGGTGAATTCCCTATTTTGCCCTCCACGCTCCCGCTCTGGCTCGAACACGCTCTCAAATCTGGAACGAATTACCTAACCACAGTAGGTAATTCATGAGCGCGAACACCGCTGGACTCGGACCGCGTATCGATCGACGACCACAAAGTACGCTACTCGAGACAACAATGAGAAAATGTTAGAAAAACAAAAAATCGTCGGACACATGGCAGTGGATCGAGGAGCCACTCTTAGGAATATCTCTCCTCGAGATACTTTCAAAAGAAAAAGCGGCAGGAAGTCATTCCATTCCACCAAGGAATACTTACCCGGATCCGGTCTCTGCCCAGCAAAAATACCTCTTTTCATACGGTCCGAGCAACGTCTGCTCGCACCCTGTAAAAAAGGGGGGGGAGGGAGAGATAGGAGGAGGGAAAGATACCAAGGTGCGAATACGAAAATCTTTTTTTTCGCCCACTACTAGTCGAGGCTCTGCTCGACCTCTACTTCAACATAGTTCCGCAACTATCTTCTACAAAGATACTTGGAAACTAGGGGGACATATGTTAGTGTTGAAATATGTTCAGTCCGCATGTACGAACTGGAGCGGTCTAAGAGCGCGACAAAGCATCATAGGCCGTCCCTCAAGGTGCACGACCACACCCAAGTATGTCACTAAGGTGTGGATCGACCAACATAGGGTCCGACCATCACTGGGAGGACAACCCTCAAAATAAGCTCATTACAAGGACGAAACAGCCATACGGCTCGACGAGCATCTCCCAGGCTCGAGGAGCAACTTACGTCAAGATAACGCTCCTTGAGAGAAACTGGACAGGATGCTACTCGCACCACGCACGGACAAGTAAGGCACGAAGACCCTGAGCGACCACCCATGGTTGCTCCCTTGGGCCAAGGCCCATGGACCTCACTAATGGGCCTGGGCCGAGGAAGGCTTCAATCCCAGCCGTACACGTGTCGAGATCCTACGCGACCGGAAGATGAAAGGCCACGAGTATATAAAGGCCTCATTTACTCCTCAACAGTAAGCGTCATTAACACCTCTCAACCACCACATTTACTACTCGTACTAGGTAAGCCTCACAACTCCCTACTCGTAAAGTCGCCTCTTCGGTCTGATACCCTACAGACCGGGCAAGAGACACTAACCCCCCCTCTAGTCTATTTCAGGTACGAAGAAGCTACGAGAAGGCTCACTTCCTATCTTAGAGGAACACTATAAGAAGAAGAACTAGAATGACCTAGATTAGCGACTTATTGCGAACTTAGAAAGAAACACGAATTACCCTTCAACAACTTCGACAACTTACCGGTTCTCATAGACACTTCGGTGTAGAGTATACATCGATGGGAGTGTCCGGTGGGTAGTTCCATTGTTCGATAATCATTCTCCGACCAACTATGCGCAGTTATGGAAACGTTCCTTGATTGTCCAACAATCCGTTCCGTGGCCGTGGGATCGGCTCACACTTGCTCCAACAAGTATAACCTCCACGCATACTAGTCTCATCTGGTTCATTCAGACCCCTACATCCTAGATGAACCTCGACTAGGGAGAGTTTGGGATAGATGATAACTCACATAGCTCCCACTATCTGTGTGATCGGTCATCTATCTGAGGGGACATGTTTAATATCAATACAGACAGAAATAGATATATGACATGCTTCATGCCTGGTGTAATATAAATATGAAAGCGATACTTAATAGTAAAACAACAACATATATTATATTACGTTGACCTGTGTAATAGTACATATATGCCCTTTATAAGGGCTCCATGCCCTTAATAAGGACTGTCTCTAGGACATATAAACTATCAATCTCCCACTTGGACTAGAGCCAGTCACCTTTATGCCTAATACCCAGATTATCATAATGTCTTAAGTGGACTTCCACTGATAAGACCTTGGTGAAAGGATCTGCCACGTTGTCCGTGGTAGAGACACGTTCTATACTAACTTCTCCTCTATCAATAATCTCACGTATAACGTGATATTTTCTAAGTACATGTTTGTTCTTGTTTGTAGATCTAGGCTCCCTAGCTTGAGCGACGGCGCCCGTACTGTCACAATAAATCGTTATTGGACTGGGAGCAGGAACAACCCTCAATTCCTTCAACAACTCTGAAATCCAGACAGTTTCTTTCGGTGCTTCTGATGCAGCAATGTACTCGGCTTCTGTGGATGAGTCAGCAACCGTGGCTTGCTTAGAACTCTTCCAATAGACAACTCCTCCGTTCAATTTGAATACGTATCCTGTCTGTGACTTAAAGTCATCAGGATCTGATTCAAATCCAGCGTTGACATACCCAAACATCTTTAATTCTAGTTCTCCACCAAACACCAAGAACATCTCTTTTGTCCGTCGAAGGTACTTAAGAATGTTCTTTACAGCAGTCCAGTGAGGTACTCCTGGATTCTGTTGGTGTCGACAAGTGACACTAAGCGCATATGCCACCTCGGGCCTTGTGCAATTCATTGCATACATTATAGACCCTACTGCCGAAGCATAGGGCACACGACTCATTGCGTTTCTTTCTTCATCAGTTTTAGGACCATCCTTAACTGATAAGACAATCTCATGCCTAGCTGGGAAAAAGCCTCTCTTTTAGTCGTCCATCTTATAACGTTTCAATATTTTGTCGATGTAGGTGAACTGTGTCAATCCTAACATCCTCTTGGATCTATCTCTAAAGATCTTGATCTCTAGGATGTAGTTCGCTTCACCCAAGTCCTTCATCGAGAAGGTACTTGATAACCAAACTTTAGTCTCTTCTAGCATAGAGACATTGTTTCCCATGATCAAAATGTCATCAACATAGATGATCATGAAAACGACTCCCTTGTCGCTGTGCATAGCGTAGACACAGGGATCTTCCTTACTTCTGATGAAGTCAAACGATTTGACAGCTTCATCAAAGCGGATATTCCAGCTCCTAGACGCTTGCTTTAGCCCATAGATGGATCTTTGTAATTTGCATACAACATTTGGCCTGGTTTTACTAATAAAACCTTCCGGCTGTACCATATAGACCTCTTCCTCAAGGTTGCCATCGAGGAAGGCAGTCTTTACATCCATCTGCCAGACCTCATAATGCAAGTCTCAAAGCTGAGACGCGCGAAGACAACTAAGTAAAGCGGAACGACTACCACATAGTGAGGAAGGGGGCCGACGAGAAA
This sequence comes from Plantago ovata, assembly GCA_028274465.1. Lineage (NCBI taxonomy): Eukaryota > Viridiplantae > Streptophyta > Magnoliopsida > Lamiales > Plantaginaceae > Plantago > Plantago ovata. The sequence continues at coordinate 21,758,040 of CM051458.1, forward strand.
TTTAAAAAGGGGGAGCAGTTATTACAAGAAAGGAGCGAGCGCACATAAAAGAAACATAGTAATGGCGCGAGTAAAGGCAAAATTAAAGGAAGAGAAGGTAGTCGAACTTACTTGATTTGCTGGAAAGGAAAAGTGACTTGCTCGACGACGCCAGTTCCTCGTGCTTCACAGTTGTTGGTCGCTCAGTTGAAATTGCTCTGAGTGAGTTTGGGCGAAAATTTTGCAAATGAATCTAAGTACCCCTATTTATAAGAGGGTAGTACTGGAAGGCGAACCGTCGCATACGTGGCGACGAATCTGGGCCACACGCGCGACGAGACAGACGGCCCAGATTGAGCCACGTCATGAAAAGATGATTTTACCCTTGGAGCGCCACGATTTGAGAAAAACCGTCCGGAGCGTACGTGAATTAGGGCTCTCCCTACCAAGCACGCTCCTCGAGCAAAAAAAAAAAGGAATATTTTCCAACACATGCTCCGAAGGAAGAAAAGACTACTCCTCGACCTCTGGAAGCTGCATGACCTTACCCGGATCCAATCTCTTTCATACAAATACTCTTTTTTAGTGGTCCGAGTACCGACTACTCGAACCACAAAAAAAAGAGGGGGGGGGGGGTGAGGGAGAGATAGGAGGAGGGAAAGATTGTGAAAACCATGGGGTCGCAAGGAAAAACTTTTTGCAATTATACATCGGACCATACTTCAAGATTGAAGGGAAGGCCTACTTGAACTTAATAGTTCCACAACTATCTTCTACTAAGATACTTGGAAACTAGGGGGACATATGTTGGTGTCGGAATACGTTCAACCCCTAAGGACGTCTAAGAGCGTACTAGGCGGTCATGGGCTGACCATGATAGAAAGGTTCGTTCACCTTTCATCAGGGTCCGACCAGACAAAAGACTAGGCAAAATAACCTAAGTCCTTATGTGCGGCCTAAAAGTACAACTTCCCTACTAGCCATTGAGTTGCCCTACTAGCGTGGTGACGCCCTACTAGCAGGAAAAAGTCCCAGTAGCCACCAGCTAGGAGAAAGGCAAGCCTAGCAAAGAGCTCCTCGGGCTACACCACGACCTCCGGCTACGTAGCCTCGCCCTACTAGCACGTCGAGAGGAACAAGATTGGTGCCCTTCTGCCCTACTAGCACAGGTAGTCGGACGAGTGTCCTTCCGCCCTACTACCACAGGTGGCCGGACATAACTCCTTACGTCAAGGAAGAATTAACATGTTCTAAGGAAAAGGTGGTCCTCGGGCCTTAGAAACTCGGCAGTCGCCCTACTACCCCGTCCTCGGACGGTACTAGGGCAACACCCGCCCTAGGAGCACTTTGGTACCAAGAATGACCATTTTACCCCTGTCAGCCCTAGTGGAAGATCAGGGCCAAAGCCCATGGGTCACTCCAAATGGGCCTAAGCCCATAGAAGACTCAATCATGGCCGGACACTTGTCACGATCCTAAGTACTCAAGCAATATTCTATTGCTAGTATAAATATGGGCTCACTCCAATCAAGGTAATCAATCAATCATTCAATCATCACACTACTTTCTCACTCTACATTTACTAGGGCAGCCTACCAACTCCCTACACGTAAAGTCGTCCCTCCGGCTTGATCATCGACAAGCCGGGCTTGTGGCACTAACCCCCCTCTTGCTAAGTTATACTTCAGGTCCTAGGTACCGTACGGAAGGTACTTGAGGTGCGAAGGACGCTCTAGAACCTTCGCCCTACGACGCTCCAGAGGAAAGTACGACGCTCCAAAGGAAAGCACTAATTACCTATCAACAGTATCTCAACAACAAATATGACCTCCTCTCGTTTTGTTTTTGAGTTTTAAAAGTTCCCTATCCGGCAATGCAATTTTCTAGGGTTTATCATCTTCTACTTTGTATTTTTAAACAACAGCTGTAAGCAATGTTTGTCGAGCAAATTCTTTAGACTGTTTTCTCGTTCTTTAAGTAGACTTACAAGATCAGTTCAAAATCGATCGAGGCAATTCTCAAGCTTAGGAATGGGATTACCACTGTAATAATGTGATAATCGGTATATTTTTATACGATTTTTACGGAGTGGACCGAGCTTAATTATTTATTGGACTTGAAATTTTATGCACTTAAGTTGACGAGTTGGACTAGCCTAGACATAGTTAGTTTTATTTAGATTTTTTTTGTTCTACTAATATTTTACATTAGTTTATTATGTATACACCGCACATAATATAGCTATTAACTAGTGTACAAACTAATGCTACTCAAATCATTATACATATATTATTATATATATAGGTGGATTGGGTAAGGTGGGTTAGCGACGTGTGTAACCGTCAACCCACCACCCACCCGATCGATTGCGGTAGATTTGTTTTTCTGCCACGACTAATTTTAACTGTAAAATAGTCAGCGAGTGGACGTTATTAGGGAGCAGTTTGTGCGGTTGGGTTAGACGACAAATATTATGCTTATCAAAAGTGGGTAAAATGAAACATTTAGTAGAAGATTTTGATGGAGATATTGCACAAAATTCTCGTTGAATATAGTAGAGTGTGCATTAACTTGCTTGTAGTATAGATGTTGGTCCCTTTAAACAACAAGAAAAGACTAGAGGGAGGGTGAATAGTCTTTTCAAACTTTTGTCGTTTAAAAACTTTCTCAGCAAGTACTTATTACTTTTCAGTAATGAGGTTGTTGATACTTAACTTTCTCAGCAAGCGTAAGTTACTTTACAGTAGCTTGGTTTGCTGATACTTAAAATCAGAGAGCGGAAGTCTTTGAAACAATAAGTGCTCTTTCAGCAAATAAAGGGTTTCAGCAAGTGAAGTGAGTGACTGTGTACAAACAGATATAATTTGCTGAAAGCTAAATGCAGTAAGTAAATCACACAAACGCTTTTAAAGTGGTATCTGAGAGTGGCGTAATCTCTCAACTAATCCACTTTGTCCTTTCTAGGACCGAATCCACTAAGATATGATTGAGGTTCCTTACAATCTCCTATCTAAAGCGATTCAACAGAAATCAAAGTACACTTGCTTAGTCTCCAACCTAAACTAGAGAACTCAACCTTGTTCTCCACCAAACTTGGTACTTTTAATCAGCAAAACTGTGCTCGATTAAGTTCCCCCTGAATATCACGCCTGAAAGGGTGTATTTTCAGTTAGAGAGTTTTGGGGTGAGATGACTTAATTATAACTTATTCAGTTACAACAAGTAATCTAAGAAACACAACTTGGAATACTTTGTAGTAAACAAGTTTAATTGTTTCTGGTGTCAAGACTTGTTCTTGTTCGAAAGAAAGAACACTAAGCTAATTTCTTAGCCGAGTTTGTTCTACTTCTTCACAAGTAGCTTTTTCAAGCTTTAAGTCGTGGAACGGATCAATGGCAGTAAGAGTGATTGAAGGTATGTGAGTTTTTTAAGCACAAGTGAGAGTTTGATCACGTTGTTGACACACTTCAACTCTTTGCCGGATGACCTCTATTTATAGTGCAAGTAAGGAGCCGTTTGAATTTCAAATCCTAAGGCTTTTGTTCCTTAACATGTCACTATCTTGCTTTTGTACTTTCAGCAGCGACTTTGTTTGTCTTCTAGTCTTCATGTCCTTCGCGTGTAAGCTTTGCATTAAATGCACATTTGAATAGAATTCAAACAGTAACATTGGAGCGTAAATTCTCGTACATTCAGCAAGAGGTCACATATGTTTATCAGCAAGTGGTCAGTCTCAGTTTCAGCAAGCACAACCTACTCTGTCTTTCAGATTTTCACTTATGCAATGCTGTTGCTGAACATTCCACTTTCTGAGCAAACACGTGCCTTACCAGTCTTCAGCAATCTTCAAGTCTTCAAGTCTTCAAGTCTTCAGATCTTCAAAAGTCTTCAAGTCTTCAGATCTTCAAAAGTCTTCAAGATTCTGACCGGTTTCTTATTTGCTTCAATAATTTGTTTGTAATAAACAAAATATATCTTCAACAAATGCTTCAATAGGTTATTTCTTTTCAGAAAATAAGATTCATTAAAGCTAAGCATCAATAAGATATTTTCTTTTCAGAAAATAAAATACATCATACGCAAAAGAATTAACTTATCTAATACCTAACTAAGTCATCAGCAAACGTTCCTCTTTTACAATGTCCTTAAAATTCTAAAATCCTATGGACCTTAAGAGTACTAGTTACTGGACTGTTCTTAATTTAGCATGGTTAATTGCTCATCAAAATTACAAGTTTCCTAACAAATTTCCCCCTTTTTGATGTTAGCAATCCATGGCTAAATTAATTGTTACCCTTTTAGAGGTTTCTGATGTTGAATAAATCAGATGATTAATGCAAGCATACTTGAATAAATAAACAGTAAGCATAAGTAAGTTGCATAATCAAAAACCAATAAGAGTCAAAAGAATTCATTGCTGAAAGTTATCAATCAGAAGTTTACAAGAAAGCATAGATAACAAGGAATCAGCAAACAAAAACATTAACAAATTGCAGGGACTTAAGCTCTTTCAGAGGATTTTCTCAAAATCTCTCTTACACTCTTCTCAGCAAGTGCAGTGAATTCAACACAATCCTTCTCGTAGTTTTCCAGAAGCCTACGGACTTGTAGTTGAAGAATTCTTGCATTTTTGCAGGCAGTAAGATGATGCTTTTCAGCATTCATTTCCATGTAGTTCATTACCCACAAATGCATGCCCAATTGCTGGCATGGAGAAGTTGTGTATCTGAAATGCTTCTCGGATGAATCTTTCTTAACCAGAGAAGATCTTCTTCTTGATCCTTAGCAGTGAGATAGAAGTACTCATAAGGAATCAATCCAAGTTTCTTCTTAGGTTTCTTTGTTACCGGGTCAGCGTAGTAAGCAATGCCAGGTGGTTTGATCAGATTTGGTTCTTGCTTGTATGTCTTACCAATGGCAACTCTTCTTACATGGACCTCTAGATTCAACCATCTCCCAGCAACATTTCTTGGGAGAGATTCTTCCCTTTGATTTCTTTGGACCTTGAGTTCAATCCATTTGAACATTTGATTCAAAATGGCTGTAGGAAAGAACTCATTTACCAGCAAGTCTTCCAGCTTTAAAATCCAGCAACCATGAATGTTTCTGATTACATTCTGAGTGGTTTCCTCATTGCTGGTCTTAGTATATTCAATGCCGGAGCCAATAGCAATGCTGGCCAGCCTTTTCTCTTCCTGTCTTTGCCTTCTTCTTCTTGTTTTAGCATTGTCTTGATCTCTTGCTGAAGAGTCAGACGAAAAATGCCTTGAGTGGCCAGACGGAGTTATGGCTGTTAAGGGTCTAGCTCTTACGGCTTGAGCTATTGTTTGATTGTCATCATCTTCTTCATCATCTTCATTCAGATTTTGATGACTTTCAGTGTGACAGAAATCTTGAGTTTCAGCAGCGGTTTTTCTCTTTTTGGTACTTGCTGAATTTAACTCAGATTCTGCTTGTCTTTTAGAACTTTGCTCTCTTTCAGCAAGAGGTTCTAATGGAAGTGGCGCATCAGCAGCAGGAGTAGGAGGGGTTTGATTGCTTTTTCTAGTGTTCTTCTTTTCCCCCTTAGACATGGATTGCAACATCGGAGTGATGTGCAGAGAATAAAACTCATTGCAATTTTCAGCAAGAGTGTTGAGACTGTTATACTTCATGATGATTGCTTGTTGGTCAGCGTTCATTGTTGCCAACTCTTTTTGAATATTCATCATGTTCTCTTCATGTCTTTTCTCTGTTGCGGCCTTCTCATCTATAATATTCTGAGCCTTGACAAGAGCATTCTTTGCAAGCTTGAGCGCCTGACTTACATCTTCTTCATAGCTCTTGTGATAAAGACTTATGTCTCTCTGAGCTATTGTCAAAGTGTAGTGCGTCTCAGCATTGTAGCCAGTATCTTTCCAATATCAAGTGGGCTCTCAGCAAGTAATGCCTCATCTTCAGCTTTGCAGGCATCATGGGCTTGTTTTAGTGCTAGAATTCTGGGAGTAAACTCCTCAACTCTTGGGAACGGCACTAAATGAGGTGTTAAGGAATGAACCTTAATCTCAGAAGCAAACTGATCATCACGCGTCAGCAATTCGGCTCTTAGACCATCGTCTAAATCATTGATGTAATCAGGAGGAGGAATCTGAACGACTTTTGGGTCTCGCTTGGATTGTTCAGCATCATTTTCTGACAAGTCGTCATCATCCTCAGATTCATCAAGTTGAGCAACTTTAGAACCTTTATCAGTAGATACACTTCCTTTTTGTTGAGTGGTTGCTGATGGCAACGCTTCAGACTCAACGACTGGAGTTTCACCAGTAGATAGTTGTTTCAATTGAGTTTGGGGCTCCATTACTGGAGTTTCGCCAGTAGTTAGTTTTAATTGAGTAGTTGCTGAAGGCAACGTTTGAGACTCAATAACTGGAGTTTCGCCAGTAGTAAGTGGAAGGGATGGAACTTCCTTTGATTTTGGTCTTGAAGATTCACCAATTTCCAGATCCTGCGTATGCCTTGCATGGATCATGAGACTGTTTTGTAGAGCTCGTTGGTAATCTTCATCTTCTTCATCCTCATCTTCAAGGTTTTCTTCAGTAACCTTGGCATCAGAAACTGGACTCTTGCCATTTTTCAAAGCAGCCCTTTTTCTGGCGTATTCTTCTTCAGTATCAGCACCTTGTACAGGTGCTTGATTTTCAGCAGCAGCAGGAGGAGGTTGAGATTCTTGCTGAGATTGTTGTTGTTCAGCTTGCTGATTGTCAGATTGAGTATTTTCAGCAACTGTTTACTTCAATCCACCAGCACCATGACTTGGACCTTGATTGTCATCATCGTCATCTTTCTTGTCCTTAGAATCTTTTCCTTCATCATCACTGGGATCAGTGGGAATGTTCTCATCTTCTTCTTCTTCTTCATCATCTGTCAGAATGACTAGCTCAACATGCTTGTACAAAGCGACACTTGTCACTTCCTCTTCCTCAGTTAATTTGTGGGGATCAGCCACCACAGGAACAAAAAGACATTTGAGCATCACAGCTTGTTCAGCTGGAGAGGCACTCTTACATTTGGCCTTCATATTCTCTCTGATTTGAGCAATCAGATTTGAGCTCATTAGCTGAGAATATGTCATTTCTTCAGGAAGGATGGAGTGGACAAATGTTTCGAGCTTTAACAGTGAAGTTCTCTTTTTCTCATTTGAGAGATGAAGGTGAAGATCTGAGAAGTCCATTCTCCTGTATCTTTTCCAGTTGCTGACAGACTTAGCAACTCTTGACAAAGTTGTCCTCTTGAAGTTCAAGTAAAGTTCTTTAGAACTTACTTGCTGATCTTCAGTGATAAGTACCACTTCAGTGGTCTCCTTTTGAGCCTGAAAAAGAATTTATTTAGATCAGGAATGGTTTGGAGAATTGTTTTAGAGTTTATATCTGAAACATGATTTACCTGCTGAGAGTCAGCAAGCTCATGTAGTACAATTTCCATTCCATGAGGAGCTTGAGTAGCATCCTCCATTTGTTCATCCTGAAATAAATTAAAATTAGACACAAGTACTAAGCTGTCAAACTTAGTTTTTATACCAAAATTATTAACTACCTGCTGAGCAGGGAGTGTTGGTTCTGGTGCAGAGGCTTCAGCAACCATCTGACTTGCATCTTGAGAAGTCTGTAGAGAAAGAATAATTTTAGCAAAAGAACAATTTTTAGAATTTGAAGTTTTACTGATGGTTGAATTAACTACCTGATGAGGAAGGACAGGTTGTGGCTCAGTCCTTTCAGCATTAACAGTTTCTTCAGCTTCTTGGACTGTTTCTTTAGCAGACTTCTGATTTTGCTCTAACTGAGAAAGCTTGTGCGGTTTCAGCAATCTCCTTTGTCTCTGAATTGACAAGTTGAGCAGAAGCATCTTGACCTTTAAGCTCACTGCTTGTCATGAAGAGATCAATTGACTTGTTGGATGATTCTTCAATCTCCAACTCCATTTGTTTGCTTAAATCTTCCAGTACAAGCTGGACTTTGTCAATTGAAGTCTTGGGTGAACTTGGGCCAGTATTCTCAGCATCAAGAGATGCGTCTTTGGATAATGCTTCTTGAGTTTCAGCAACTTCAGGAACTGGAACCATTGCTATTTCAGCAACTGGTCCATCAGCAAGTTGGGTTTCAGCAACTTGATGAGTTGCTTGTTCAGCAACCATCTTTTCAGCAGCATCAGCAAGTGCCGCTCTTTGCATATCAGCAGCAATGTCGCTTACTGGTTCCATGGTTTGATCATCTGGAATATCTACAATGTAGATATCTGGGACTTGGGCAGGAATTTTATTTCCACTGCCTTGTGGTCTATTCTCAGTAGAGTTATCAACATTAAGTTGATTGTTGAAGGCTTCCGCAAACACTTCAACATTGCTGATATATGTTTCAGTAATTACTTCAGCAACATCTACTGGCAAATGCGTTTCAGCATTTGTCTGGGAATTGACTGAGTCTGGACATTAGGAACTGACTGAGAAGCCAGTGTCTTCTTTCTTTTGTTGCTTGTCCGCTTCCTCTTAGCTACGGGATTTGCTGATGACGCTGCAGTCTGAGTGTCATCATCAGCTTTCCTCTTTTTCTTTTTAGATTTCTCCAGTTTCCCAGAGTCATCTATTGTTGCCTTTTCATCAACAGGTGTTGTACACGTACCTTGTTGATTTTCTACAGCAGTTTTATTTGTGTTACCACCATCTTCAACAGTTTCATCTCTAAGTTGCTGAGCGGTAACATCTGCAGCTGTTGTATACCTTTCTTGCTGGCTTGTGCTGACAACATTTGCAATTGTTGTCTTCTTGGTTTTCTTTCCAGCAATCTTAGGTACATTCTGCTTGTAGAAAGATCTTCCCACATTGCACACATATTTATTTATTGGCAATGGGTTTCTTAGCTGAATCCTGAAATGTTCAAGGATATAGCATATCTTGATTCCATACATAACTGGAAAGGAAGGTGAGACCTTGTTGTCTTCTACCTTTACCTTGAACTTAGTAACACAATCAACAAGCCTGTTGAAAATGTACTTAGCCCAGTTAAGTTCCGATCTATTTTCATAGATATGCATCAGCAATGGCCATCTTCTCAGACCTACTTGGTCAATTCCTCCAACTTGGGAGTCAAGAACTTTTATTAGTAGCAGAGCTACTAGACCAAGTGAATGGCAAAGATGCTTTCTCTTAACGTGCTTTGTCCAAGTCACGGGAGCTATCTCGCCTTTCTTCATCTTTGCATTTGTGACGTCACTGTAGAAAGCTTCAATCTCTCGTCGGAAAGCAGTGACGTCATCTTCAGTTCCAGTGGTTGGAATCTGAAAAATCTCCGCTAAATCAGTCCATTTCAGGACGATTTGCGTGTTCTGAACATAAGTAAGGATCACTTTTTCAGTGACTCCATACTGTCTGTAAGGGACTGGATTTCTGCATTGTGTAGAATTCCATAGTATCAATCATGCTCACTTGCTTAGTGCGAGCAGAGATAAAGTTCATGAGGCCTTGCTGCTTGATGAACTCAAGCGCCTCTTCATTTTGGTCATCAGTTCTTGTTCATAAAAGTACCTAATGTACTTTTCTTTTGCAAACCTCCCCATTGCATCAACATCTCACACTTTGCAGTGTCAAGATATGACGGAGGCATAGGTTTTACAGTGATTCGGTCGTTTTTCAACACAACTTTCGTTGTGTCTGGGGTCAGAGTAGTCACCGGAGCAATGCGTGTTTCAGCACTGTCAACCTTTGACGATTTTGAGGACTTAGATGACTGTCTCTTGGGAGCCATTTCTTATATAGAAGAAGATTGTACGAAAAGAGATAGTTTGCTTTTTGACCGGGAGGTACAGTAGATTCAGGCTAGAAATTGCAGAGAAAGGAAATGTGAGTTAAAGAATTTTGTCATTTCTCTAACTCCTTCTTTATATAGTGTCTCTGGTGTGTGAGAACTCAATCGATTTGAGCTCTCAGCAAGGGTAAAACAGAGAGAAACATGGAGATAGTGGAGCCTTTGCATTGAATGCGTAGTGGCCCACTAACTAAAACCGTCAGAGCACTCTCTCTTTGGTTTTGTTAGCCGTTAGATTAATAACTCCTTTTAATCAATGGCCACGATTGAATTTCATGTCATGATTATTGCGAGTTTATCTGTGCCAGCTTAACGTCACAAATTGATTTTACCGAGTAATAAGGGATAGATTGCTTGCTGAAATAGACAGAATCTTTTCAGCGAGTTTGAAACAATCTAGATACTTGCTGAAAATTCCCCCTTACTTAGATATCTCATATTTTCTAAGTTTAAAAGATATTTCTGATTTCCCGTATCAGTAAATTCTTTTGCACTTGAGACATCCTTTGGTAAAATCTGAGAGATGAGCTTTTGCTCTTTTTCTGAGTTCCCGTCTCAGAAAATTCCTTTATACTTGAATACCTGTTTCAGTATCTTTTGATTGTCTGAGTACCCGTCTCAGCAATCCTTAAGTTCTTTCACTTACTGAGTGTCTGTCTCAGCAATGGTCAAGTTTCCTAACAAATACATGTTTTGAAGGAATTACTTGTGAATGCCTGTTCAGCAATCATGTTGTGACTTATCATTTCTTAGAAGAAATCAGTGACTTGGTCTTTTGGGCAGGAATACTTTGGCTTGCTGAATCCCTGTTTCAGCATTCTGCAAAGTGTATCCTTTATTATGAGGTAGTTCAATCAATCCAAGGTTATCCCTCTAGCTTGCGAACCTATTATCCGGTAGGGGCCT
>CM051458.1:21768860-21803726 GCA_028274465.1 Plantago ovata
TTTGAGAAGTCTGTAGAGAAAGAAAATTTTAGCAAAAGAACAATTTTCAGAATTTGAAGTTTTACTGATGGTTGAATTAACTACCTGCTGAGGAAGGACAGGTTGTGGCTCAGTCCTTTCAGCATTAACAGTTTCTTCAGCTTCTTGGACTGTTTCTTCAGCAGACTTCTGATTTTGCTCTAACTGAGAAAGCTGTGCGGTTTCAGCAATCTCCCTTGTCTCTGAATTGACAAGTTGAGCAGAAGCATCTTGACCTTTAAGCTCACTGCTTGTCATGAAGAGATCAATTGACTTGTTGGATGATTCTTCAATCTCCAACTCCATTTGTTTGCTTAAATCTTCCAGTACAAGCTGGACTTTGTCAATTGAAGTCTTGGGTGAACTTGGGCCAGTATTCTCAGCATCAAGAGATGCGTCTTTGAATAATGCTTCTTGAGTTTCAGCAACTTCAGGAACTGGAACCATTGCTATTTCAGCAACTGGTCCATCAGCAAGCTGGGTTTCAGCAACTTGATGAGTTGCTTGTTCAGCAACCATCTTTTCAGCAGCATCAGCAAGTGCCGCTTTGCAGATCAGCAGCAATGTCGCTTACTGGTTCCATGGTTTGATCATCTAGAATATCTACAATGTAGATATCTGGGACTTGGGCAGGAATTTCATTTCCACTGCCTTGTGGTCTATTCTCAGTAGAGTTATCAACGTTAAGTTGATTGTTGAAGGCTTCCGCAAACACTTCAACATTGCTGATATATGTTTCAGTAATTACTCAGCAACATCTACTGGCAAATGCGTTTCAGCATTTGTCTGGGAATTGACTGAGTCTTGGACATTAGGGACTGACTGAGAAGCCAGTGTCTTCTTTCTTTTGTTACTTGTCCGTTTCCTCTTAGGTACGGGATTTGCTGATGACGCTGCAGTCTGAGTGTCATCATCAGCTTTCCTCTTTTCTTTTTAGATTTCTCCAGTTTCCCAGAGTCATCTATTGTTGCCTTTTCAGCAACGGTGTTGTACACGTACCTTGTTGATTTTCTACAGCAGTTTCATTTGTGTTACCACCATCAACAGCAGTTTCATCTCTAAGTTGCTGAGTGGTAACATCTGCAGCTGTTGTATACCTTTCTTGCTGGCTTGTGCTGACAACATTTGCAGTTGTTGTCTTCTTGTTTTCTTTCCAGCAATCTTAGGTACATTCTGCTTGTAGAAAGATCTTCCCACATTGCACACAGATTTCTTGATTGGCAATGGGTTTCTTAGCTGAATCCTGAAATGTTCAAGGATATAGCATATCTTGATTCCATACATAACTGGAAAGGAAGGTGAGACCTTGTTGTCTTCTACCTTTACCTTAAACTTAGTAACACAATCAACAAGCCTGTTGAAAATGTACTTAGCCCAGTTAAGTTCCGATTTATTTTCATAGATATGCATCAGCAATGGCCATCTTCTCAGGCCTACTTGGTCAATTCCTCCAACTTGGGAGTCAAGAACTTTTATCAGTAGCAGAGCTACTAGACCAAGTGAATGGCAGAGATGCTTTCTCTTAACGTGCTTTGTCCAAGTCACGGGAGCTATCTCGCCTTTCTTCATTTTTGCATTTCTGACGTCACTGTAGAAAGCTTCAATTTCTTCGTCGAAGCGCAGTGACGTCATCTTCAGTTCCAGTGGTTGGAATCTGAAAAATCTCCGCTAAATCAGTCCATTTCAGGACGATTTGCGTGTTCTGAACATAAGTAAGGATCACTTTTTCAGTGACTCCATTACTGTCTGTAAGGGACTGGATTTCTGCATTGTTGTAGAATTCCATAGTATCAATCATGCTCACTTGCTTAGTGCGAGCAGCAGAGATAAAGTTCATGAGGCCTTGCTGCTTGATGAACTCAAGCGCCTCTTCATTTTGGTCATCAAGTTCTTGTTCATAAAAGTACCTAATGTACTTTTCTTTTGCAAACCCTCCCCATTGCATCAACATCTCACACTTTGCAGTGTCAAGATATGACGGAGGCATAGGTTTTAAGTGATTCGGTCGTTTTTCAACACAACTTTCGTTGTGTCTGGGGTCAGAGTAGTCACCGGAGCGCATGCGTGTTTCAGCACTGTCAACCTTTGACGATTTTGAGGACTTAGATGACTGTCTCTTGGGAGCCATTTCTTATAGAGCAAGAAAGATTGTACGAAAAGATAGTTTGCTTTTTGACCGGAGGTGGTACAGTAGATTCAGGCTAGAAATTGCAGAGAAAGGAAATGTGAGTTAAAGAATTTTGTCATTTCTCTAACTCCTTCTTATATAGTGTCTCTGGTGTGTGAGAAACTCAATCGATTTGAGCTCTCAGCAAGGGTAAAACAGAGAAACACTGGAGATAGTGGAGCCTTTGCATTGAATGCGTAGTGGCCCACTAACTAAAACCGTCAGAGCACTCTCTCTTTGTTTTGTTAGCCGTTAGATTAATAACTCCTTTTAATCAATGGCCACGATTGAATTTCATGTCATGATTATTGCGAGTTTATCTGTGCCAGCTTAACGTCACAAATTGATTTTACCGAGTATAAGGGATAGATTGCTTGCTGAAATAGACAAGAATCTTTTCAGCGAGTTTGAATTAACAATCTAGATACTTGCTGAAAGTTCCCCCTTACTTAGATATCTCATATTTTCTAAGTTTAAAAGATATTTCTGATTTCCCGTATCAGTAAATTCTTTTGCACTTGAGACATCCTTTGGTAAAATCTGAGAGATGAGCTTTGCTCTTTTTCTGAGTTCCCGTCTCAGAAAATTCCTTTGATACTTGAATACCTGTTTCAGTATCTTTTGATTGTCTGAGTACCCGTCTCAGCAATCCTTAAGTTCTTTCACTTACTGAGTGCCTGTCTCAGCAAGTGGTCAAGTTTCCTAACAAATACCTGTTTTGAAGGAATTACTTGCTGAATGCCTGTTTCAGCAATCATGTTGTGACTTATCATTTCTTAGAAGAAATCAGTGACTTGGTCTTTGGACAGGAATACTTTGGCTTGCTGAATACCTGTTTCAGCATTCTGCCAAGTGTATCCTTTATTGAGGTAGTTCAATCAATCCAAGGTTATACCTTAGCATTGCGAACCTATTATCCGGTAGGGGCTTGGTAAAGATGTCAGCAAGCTGATCTTCAGTACCTACTTTCACAACCTCAATATCACCTTTTTCCACATGATCTCTAATGAAATGATGTCTAATATCAATGTGCTTGGTCCTAGAGTGAAACTTAGGATTTTGCGTAATTGCAATAGCACTTGTATTATCACAAAAGATTGGTGTTTTCTTTGCAGAAATACCATAATCTCTTAATTGTTGCTGAATCCATAGGATTTGAGCTGTGCAACAACCAGCTGCAATGTATTCAGATTCAGTAGATGAATTGGCGACACACGTTTGCTTCTTGCTGAACCATGATATTAATCTAGTACCCAAAAACTGACAAGTTCCAGAGGTACTTTTTCTATCAAGAGTTGATCCACCATGATCAGCATCAGAATAGCCAACCAATTCAAGTCCAGAATCTTTAGGATACCATAATCCAACATTGACTATACCTTTAACATATTTCAGTATTTTAATTGCCTTTTTGTAGTGTGATTCTCTTGGATCAGATTGGAATCTTGCACACACACAAACAGCATACTGAATGTCAGGTCTACTTGCTGTTAGATACAACAAGGAACCAATGAGCTTCCTATACTTGTGTTCTTCAACACTTTTGTCCTCTTTAGTATAGCCCAATTTGGTACCAACACTCATAGGGATCTTTTCAGGTTTCTCATCCTCTTTGATCCTAAACTTTATGAGCATTTCTTTCGCATACTTTGCTTGATTTATGAATATTCCATCTTTGAGTTGCTTGACTTGCAACCCTAGGAAATAATTCAATTTTCCCATCATACTCATTTCAAACTTATTAGTCATGAGTTTGGCAAAATCATCACAAAGTTGCTTGTCCTTAGATCCAAAAATTATGTCATCCACATAAATTTGAACTAAGATTAATTTACCATCATGGTTCATGGTAAAAAGAGTTTGTCAACTTCACCTTTCTTGAAACCGTTTTCCAGCAAGAACTTAGCCAAGGTGTCATACCATGCTCTTGGTGCTTGCTTTAGACCGTATACAGCTTTCTGAAGCTTGTATACCATCTTGATTTCTGAGGGAAGTTCAAAGCCAGGGGGTTGTTCTAGGTAGACTTCTTCAGCAAGCTCACCATTTAAGAATGCACTCTTAACATCCATTTGGTAAACAATGAAGTCATTGTGAGCAACAAAGGCCAAGAAAATCCTAATTGCATCCAATCTTGCAACTGGAGCGTAAGACTCATCATAGTCCAATCCTTCAGTCTGACAGTAACCTTGAGCCACTAATCGTGCTTTGTTTTTTGTTACTTCACCAGACTCGCTCAGCTTGTTTCTGAACACCCACTTTGTACCAATAGCTTTCTTATCTTCAGCAAGTGGCACAAGTTTCCAGACTTTGTTTCTTTCAAATTGATCCAATTCTTCTTGCATTGCCTTTATCAATTCAGAATGCTTCAAAGCTTCTTCTATGGTTTTAGGTTCAATTTCTGATACAAAGCAAGAGAATAAAGATTCTACTTCTACGACAGTTGCTTCTTCAGCAAGTCCGTGAGTAGCTTTGGATCTAGTCACTTGGCATTTATTAATATCACCAATCATATCCGTAGAGGGATGATCTCTAATCCATTTATTAACAGGTTTCCTGTTTGTTGGATCAGGATATGTTTGCTCATCAGCATGTGACTCTTCAGTATGTACTTGTTCAGTACTACTGGGAATTTGTGTCTCTGCTGAGATTTGTTCGTCAGCAACTGCTTGTTCAGCATTGCTGGATTGAGGTATTTCATCAGTAGACACTGGAGATTGCGTAATTTCAACAACTTCCGGAGCAACCGCATCTTTTGCTGGAAATTCTTTGTCGTGAACTATATTTATCTTGTCATGACTCGGGGGAGGAGAGTCATTGTCAGAATCATCATTTAGTTCAATTGATTTGATTTGCCTAGCATCAGATTCAGTTCTTTGCTCATGTATGATTAGCTTTTTCATACATTCTGATATTTCTTCTTCAGCAGGCACACCTTGTGACTTTTCATAGAATACACATGCACAGATTCTTCAATCTTTTGTGCCTTTTTGTTGTAAATTCTATAAGCTTTACTATGCAAGGAGTAGCCAAGAAATATCGCTTCGTCTGCCTTTGGTTGAAATGTTCTTAGGTATTCTCTACCATTGTTAAGAACGAAACACTTGCAACCAAATACTCTTAGATGAGTGATGTCAGGAGGTCTTCCAACAAACAATTCATAAGGAGTTTTGTTGTATTCCTTAGTAATCAAACATCTATTCTGAGTATAGCAGGCGGTATTAATCGCTTCAACCCAGTAAGCCTCACTTATTTCAGTGTCAGCAAGCATTGTTCTTGCGGCTTCTTTCAGGGTACGATTCTTCCGTTCAGCAACACCGTTTTGCTGTGGTGTCCTTACTGAGGATAACTGATGTTGAATACATTTGGAGGTACAATATTCAGTTATGTACTGGTTTACAAACTCAGTACCATGGTCTGTCCTTATGACTTTTACCTTGTCATTTTTCATGACTTCAAGCTTATTCAGCAAGTTAGGTATTTCAGTCTTGGTTTCATATTTGTGCTTGATGAACACTACCCAAGTGAATCTTGAATAGTCATCTACCACGACTAGACCATACTTCTTACCAGCATAGCTTGTTGAAGAAGATTCAAACAAGTCCATGTGTAAGAGTTGTAAAGGTTTTGTAGTTGACGGTACTGCCTTGTTCTTGAAAGAAGATTTGGTTTGCTTTCCTTGCTGACATGCATTGCAAACACCATCCTTCTTAAAAGTAACCCTAGGTAATCCAACTACAAGTGCCGTTTTAGACAGCTTATTCAGCGTCTTGAAGTTTAGATGACTTGTTCGTTTATGCCATAACCATGCTTTTTCAGCAAGGCAATCATGATCTGAGACAAGGCATTTTTCAATGTTTGCTGAAGACCAATCAACGGTGTACAAGCCTCCTGATCTTCTTGCAATCATTATAACCTTTTTAGTCTCAAAACCTACAAGTTTACATTCATCACTTTTAATTTCGATGAAGTATCCTTTGTCAGCAAATTGACTCATGCTGAAAAGGTTAAACTTAAGATTTTTGACATAAAGAACTCCAGAAATGGTTATGCATCCCAACTTCACATCACCATAGCCTTTTGTAGATCCGGAGCCTCCACCAGCAAACCTTATTGTTGGACCTTTAGACCACCGTCTATAGTTTATAAGGTTATTCTTGTTGCCCGTCATGTGCTTTCCACAACCACTATCAAAGTGCCAGATTGCATTGTTTGTCACCGTGGCTGCAGTCTGCACAATCAAGAGCAAACAAGTTAATTATCCAATGATGGATGTCCATTAACATGTTCAAGAATGCGTCCAGTGGAAACCCAAGTCTGAAGTTTTTCAACTTTGACTTGTTTTCTACTTGCTGAGGAACTAGGAGGATTTGAGCTGAAAGACTTTTGACTCGTGCTGGTCAAATCCACTTTCTGATGTGGTGTCTTGCTCTGTTGACCTTTTTGCTGAACATACTTTTCAGTAAGTTCTTTTCTAGCAAGGTTCCTTCTAGTCCTAGCATTGGGAGTCTTTTCAGAACTCTTAGGCTTGGTTTTCTTCATCTCTTTGAAGTATCTTTGCTGACTTTGCTTATACTCATGAAAGAGTTGACTTTGCTTGGTTTTGAAACCGAGTCCACTCTTTGGAGAATGCTGAGCTTTAGCTTCAGCAACCTTACTTGATTCAGGTTTGTCAGCAAAGGACTTCTGATTACTTTTGGTAATCTTGCCTTTAGTCTTAACAACTTGCTTTTCAGCAACTTGTTTGGCGGAATGCTTCACGACATTCTTTTTCTTTCCAGTTTGCTTCTCAGCAACCTGTTTTCCTTTTAAAGTCTTGTTACTTTGAGTAGCAACAGCGGGCTTTATGGTCATAGGTACTTGATTGCATGTTTCAGCAACCTTAGTTTGACCAAACTGATAGATTACTGGAGGACTACTATCAGTAGCACGTACAAAGGAGATAGGTGATTTATCTTTTCTCAAGATTTCTACGTTATCACCTTCACACGTAGCTCCTAAACCTTCTTTCTGAGATGGATCTCTCAAGTAAGAGTTTAGTTCAGTCAGCGTATTACTTGCTTCCACATAGGATTTGAAATTGATTTTCATCTTTTTCATTTCTTGGATTTCAGCAAGTAACTTTAGAATTGAGGACTGATACTCTTCCAATTCTAATGCCATTTGAGAATTTTTCTCTGCAGCCTCAGCAATCAACTTCTTAAGACGCCTTATTTCAACATCCTTTTCTTCTGTCTCTTCCTTCAGCAAAACGTACTTTTAGTAGTTTGCTTGGTCAGAGTTTCAGCAAGTTGAAGTTTCTCTTGCTGTTTGCTGAGAGTTTTCTCAAATCTTTCGATTTCTCCTTGAATCTTGTCAAGGTCAATCTCGCCTTCACTTTCTGAATCTGAGTCAGAGGTAGAGTTATTTACCTGACCAGCCATGAGGCAGAATTCATAGTTCGACACATCTGGATAAGCTTCCATACCTATTCCACACACTTCTTTGCCAATCTCCACGTCTAGAGTGGCTTCTTCATCGTCGGTGTCTGAACTTTCATCCTCACTGTCTTCGGAGCTCGTATCAATACACAATGCATCGATTTTTGCTTGAAGCTTCTTCTTTTCTTCAGCAATGAAAGCTCTTTTGAACTTCTTCTTCTTTTCAGCAGATTTGCCTTTCAGCAAAGGGCAATTAGCTTTGAAGTGTCCAGGCTTTTTGCAGTAAAAACATAGATCATTTCCAACTTCTGGTTCTTCTGATGATGTAGCTTGCTGAGCTTGCTTGTTCAGCGAGCTAGTATCATTCTTGTACTTATGGTAGTTGTTACCAAGATGCTTTTTCAGCTTCTCTTTTGCCTTTCGCCTTTCAAGTTCCTTACTGATGAACTTCTTCATGTTTTTAACAACTAAAGCATTTTCATCAGCAGGCTCTTTATCATTCTTCTTTTCAGAAGATGACGGCTTTGCAGCAAGAGCAATGTTTTGCGATTTTTCAGCAAACACATTTTCTCTTTGCTTTGTCTCATAATTGACAGTAGCAAGATGAGAGAACAACTCTGTTGGTGTAATGTCAGGCATTCCTTGATTATAATAGAAATTCTGAGTATGGATCCATTCTTGATTCAAACTTCTGATGATAGTTTTCACTTTCTCAGAATCTGAATAAAGATTTCCAACACCCAGCGCTGCCATTTCACTAACAAGAGTTGTGAATCTGAAGTCCAAGTCTTCCAGTGACTCGTTAGCACCTTGCTTAAAGTTTTGAAACTTTAGCTTAAGTACTTCAAGTTTGTTTTCCTTGGTCTTGTCAGATCCAGCACAAAGATCTTGAACCATTTTCCAAGCTTCCTTTGCAGTCTTAGCACCCCACAGTTTGCACTGTATGGTATCCGGAATTGATCTGATGATGATATTTCTTGCTTGGACATCAAGACGGAATCTCTTAGCTTCGTCAGAAGTCCATTCCTCTCTTGGTTTTGGCACAACAGTATCTGATGGTTCGCCAAGGATGGTTTCCTTCCCAGCTTCAGTGGTCTTGTGAGGGAAACTCCTTTCAATCTTAGTGATCTTAATAGGTCCATGATTAATGACGGTTACCATCTCATCACTAATGGCCTCAAGATGTAGCATCATGTTGTTTCGCCATTTCTCGTAATTTTCCAGCTTCAGCAAGGGAGCATCTCCTAAAGACATCCTGTCAGCAAAGCACTACCAAACTGATCAAGTGAGAGTGATTTACGGAAAGCACTTAGAGGGATCTAGGTTCAGTGCAGAGGGCTAAAGAACCTCCTGCTCTGATACCACTTGTTGGTCCCTTTAAACAATAAGAAAAGACTAGGGGGGGGGGGTGAATAGTCTTTTCAAACTTTTGTCGTTTAAAAACTTTCTCAGCAAGTACTTATTACTTTTCAGTAATGAGGTTGCTGATACTTAACTTTCTCAGCAAGCGTAAGTTACTTTACAGTAGCTTGGTTTGCTGATACTTAAAATCAGAGAGCGGAAGTCTTTGAAACAATAAGTGCTCTTTCAGCAAAGAAAGGGTTTCAGCAAGTGAAGTGAGTGACTGTGTACAAACAAATATAATTTGCTGAAAGCTAAATGCAGTAAGTAAATCACACAAACGCTTTTAAAGTGGTATCTGAGAGTGGCGTAATCTCTCAACTAATCCACTTTGTCCTTTCTAGGACTGAATCTACTAAGATATGATTGAGGTTCCTTACAATCTCCTATCTAAAGCGATTCAACAGAAATCAAAGCACACTTGCTTTGTCTCCAACCTAAACTAGAGAACTCAACCTTGTTTTCCACCAAACTTGGTACTTTTAATCAGCAACACTATGCTCGATTAAGTTCCCCCTGAATATCACGCCTGAAAGGGTGTATTTTCAGTTAGAGAGTTTTGGGGTGAGATGACTTAATTATAACTTATTCAGTTACAACAAGTAATCTAAGAAACACAACTTGGAATACTTTGCAGTAAACAAGTTTAATTGTTTCTGGTGTCAAGACTTGTTCTTGTTCGAAAGAAAGAACACTAAGCTAATTTCTTAGCCGAGTTTGTTCTACTTCTTCACAAGTAGCTTTTTCAAGCTTTAAGTCTTGGAATGGATCAATGGCAGTAAGAGTGATTGAAGGTATGTGAGTTTTTTAAGCACAAGTGAGAGTTTGATCACGTTGTTGACACACTTCAACTCTTTGTCGGATGACCTCTATTTATAGTGCAAGTAAGGAGCCGTTTGAATTTCAAATCCTAAGGCTTTTGTTCCTTAACATGTCACTATCTTGCTTTTGTACTTTCAGCAGCGACTTTGTTTGTCTTCTAGTCTTCATGTCCTTCGCGTGTAAGCTTTGCATTAAATGTACATTTGAATAGAATTCAAACATTAACATTGGAGCGCAAATTCTCGTACATTCAGCAAGAGGTCACATATGTTTATCAGCAAGTGGTCAGTCTCAGTTTCAGCAAGCACAACCTACTCTGTCTTTCAAATTTTCACTTATACAATGCTGTTGCTGAACATTCCACTTTCTGAGCAAACACGTGCCTTACCAGTCTTCAGCAATCTTCAAGTCTTCAAGTCTTCAAGTCTTCAGATCTTCAAAAGTCTTCAAGATTCTGACCGGTTTCTTATTTGCTTCAATAATTTGTTTGTAATAAACAAAATATATCTTCAGCAAATGCTTCAATAGGTTATTTTCTTTTCAGAAAATAAGATTCATTAAAGCTAAGCATCAATAAGATATTTTCTTTTCAGAAAATAAAATACATCATACGCAAAAGAATTAACTTATCTAATACCTAACTAAGTCATCAGCAAACGTTCCTCTTTTACAATGTCCTTAAAATTCTAAAATCCTATGGACCTTAAGAGTACTAGTTACTGGACTGTTCTTAATTTAGCATGATTAATTGCTCATCAAAATTACAAGTTTCCTAACAATAGACGTGATGAATAGATTTTTCAGCTGTTATTCACTTGAATTTTTCATGATCACTGAATTCATTTTTTATTGAATAAATTATTAGGCTAAAGATTAAAATACAGTGTAAAAAACTTAAATTACGAATAATCCAATATTTTCATATCAATTCTTGGGCTATGTTTTAAAAACTGGAACTGGAGGTTGAACCGGACACCCCCAAAAAGGTTTAACCGGGATTGGACCTGTTGAGCCGTTCTGTGAGTCGGTTGAGCCGGTGTACCATTATAATATATTAATATATACATATATATACTAATATTAATATATATATACAATGCTATTATTTATATTTCCATCCAAAATCACAATAAACAAGATTAAATGATCATCAATCAAGTATGATCATCAATCTAAGTAAAATGACTTGGTGGAGATTCCATATTCAATCAATATACAGAAGAAAATAAGTTTTTTTTTTTTTGCCCCAATCAAGTATGATCATCACCGGTTTTGCCGTCGTTTTTCACCCGTTTTAGGGCCCCCAGTTTTTTAGTGTTTTAATGGTGGCTCCCAGGCCGGCAAGCTCCGGTTTCCACGATCCAACCTTCCGGCCAGGCGGTTCAATCGTTTTTTAAAAACATAGCTTGGTGGTACCCGGTACTGTACCTGCAAAATATGGAGTGTGTGTGTTAAACTTAAATGCAAAATTGACTTTTCCCCTGACGTGCCTAAGTCTCAGAACGACGTCGTACGTCTCCTCCCTTCCCAATGTGAGATTCGTAACGACTAAACCAGCAATCTTTTCAACACAACACTGTATCGCTCACCGCTCCAAAATCCAAAGATCCTTTTCCCAGCTTTCACTGAACAAAGAACGAAACAGCTCATCATCACACGTGTCTATTCTCTCCAGGTAAAATTTCATCTCTCTCATGAAGATTTCGCCCATGGTATACTCAATTTGTAACGAGCATGAGAAACGAATAGATAGGGCATGATTTACGGAGTTCCTGTTTTTCGTAACGGCTTGATCGATTTTGTTGTTTTCTCACTGTTTTCAGATCTGGTTGGTGTTTAATGGTCGATAGATAAAAATGGAGGATAGTCATCACTCGAGGAACGCCGCTTCAGCTGGCGACGACGAAGCACTAGCTGAAGGCTCCGGTGATTCAGTTGATCAGGTATTGAAATCGTTTTTGGAGCTTATCGAATTCGAATCCGCGTAGTTAGTTAAGACAGACTCACAGACAAACTGTTTATATTCATTGAAAGTGTTATTCCACTCTTTCCGGTAAATTTTTAATGTCAAATGTTAGTTGCGTGGCGTCATGGACTTTGAAGTAATGAACTTCTGTAACTGAAACGAGTAGACGATTGAGCGAAAATTGGTGATGTGGTATGTCTCATGAATAACAACATCCATTTGGCTCCACAGGATGCTGAGTTATGAGTGTTAGTATTAAATTTATTATGTATAGTGATTGATAGTTTGATTATTTTGAGTTTCTAGATATCACCGTACTTAACGTGTGGAGTTCGAACTGTATTCGTGCGGGTTATCTGCACTAATGTTACATACTGTTGCTTGTATACCACATTTCCAGAGGTTCCACTTCTGTTGCCAAACCATATATTATATGCATATGGTGAAGATCCATTTATTGTTCTCTTGTATTGCCAGGATATTTGGGTCAATTTGCAAGTACATGGACTTACATATGAAGGTTCATAATCAGTTTTAGGCATGCTTTGTGTTTTTTCCTTTTCACATACTTATGTGATATACGTTTTTTGGTCCTACTTGTAGGATTTTGTTGTGAAGTCAATAAATTATAGTAGTAAATGAGGTTTATGTATATTGTGTGTGGGAGGTGGGACATTTATGATGATATGAGAGGGGGTGCTCTGTTAGTTCTGCGTAAAATACCCAATTATCTCTATCAACAATTGAGTTGCAATTCCATTGAGTTCTTTTGTGTTCGGTTCTGAATGTTAAATATTGTGCTTCAGTGTGGAACTTTAGATATTTTGAAGCAGAGTCGCATATGTCATTTCAATTGCATTACTTTGGATACTGGAGAAGTTTGGTGGTCTTGTTACTTTAAGTTCTTTTTTTTTTTCTTTTCGAAAAGAAGGTAATTAATTGGCATTTGTTTGTGGAATTGTTACCTTCAGATGGTTCCTCCATTGCCAGAAAATGGGAATGTGTCTTTTGGTCATGAACCAAGTGACAGAAGAACAACAGAGGAGGCAGCAAGGGATGATATGTTTGTCGATTGTCCAGATGAGATAGAGAATTCTGAATCTCAGCGGAGTTCTGAGGAGAAAGATATTGTACGAGATGACCATTATAATGAATCAGATAGTGGAGTCAAAGTTGAACATTTGATTGCTGAGATGGAAAATTTGCGTGATCGTTATGACAAGAGTATAGCTGAGAAAGAAAACTATGAGGTTTGGTTTTCAATGCATTTGCTCTTTCTTATTCTATTTGTTGATTCATGGGATAATAATTCAAAAACTCGGTCTTATATGAGACTGGCTCATAACCCTTCCTGTTATTTTATCGCAAAGAATCCTTCTATCTTTTGAAAACTCTACACCATATCCAGGTTCTTTACATGTTTGGAGAGGGACAACATGAAGGAATTGCATATTTGCATGCAATTAAAGTATCACCATGGGATTTTGCGCGTGTTAAGAACTTCAACATAGGATTATTGCCATATTGGTGCTTTTTCTGTGGCTAGTATATTTACCTACAAAAAACTTTACTTTCCCTGCAGGCAGAAAGACTTGTGCTTGTAAGTGAACTTGCTGATCTTCGTACCCAATTGAAAGTTTATGATGAGCAGCAGATTTCACAGGGTGAAAATACTAATGGATCAATCCATCACGAACCCCCACTTGAAAAGGATCAACAATTGAATGATGTTGTTGACAGAATATTAGGTTGTCTTTCCATGACTCTCCATCAAGAAGGGTTGTCGGATGCATCACTCACAGAAAAGATCTCCAATGTTGAGAAATCAGTCACGTCTTTGGTTGATAAGTACAATGTTTTCCTTTCTCAAACTGACCAACTAAGGGGATGTCTAACTGAGATTGGTTCAGATTTCAATGTGATGGATGAAGTTGGAGTTCTCGTTATTGCACGTGACAAATTTGGTGAATTTAAAGCAAAGGAAGATGGTCTTTTCCAAAATTTGAGCCATTTAGAGAACCAAAATAATAAATTAGTTGAACAACTGGAGAAACAGAGATCTATCATTGAAAATGCAAATGTGGATATCGGAAGGTTAAATGCAGAAGTCGAACAGGAGAGGAACAGATATGCTAACACAAAAGAGAAGCTCGGGATGGCTGTGACTAAGGGAAAAGCATTGGTACAGCAGAGGGACTCGCTGAAGCAATTACTGGCTGAGAAAACGACTGAATTGGAAAAATGTAGGATCGAACTGCAAGATAAGTCAAGTTCTCTAGAAGCTGCCGAGCAGAGAAACGATTTATTGGCAGCAAGTGAAAACTTTGCTGCTTCGCTGCAGGAATCTCTTGCTGATAAAGACAAAATACTTCATAAATGTGGAGAACTGTTGTCCGAGGTCGTGTTAATGGAGGAGATGCAGCAAAATGATATCACTGAGAAACTCAAATGGCTTGCAGATGAGAACAAATCGTTGAATGCTATAGCGTTGCAGTACCATAAGTTGTCTGATGCTTTAATGCTGTTCGATTTTCCAGAAACTGTTGGTTCAAGTGAGCTGGAAAACCGTGTCCGCTGGCTTGCGGAATCATTTTATCAGTCTAAGGAAGAAACTCTGAAACTACAATCCGAGGTAGCTGAAATGAAAGAGGCATCAAACCATGAGATTGACCAACTCACTGCCTTACTCATGGAAGAAAGACAGGAGAGAAGTAATCTTCAAGCCGAATTGGAGGAATTAAGGAACAAGCATGGAGCACATGAAAGTTTACATCATGAGCTAACTGAAATGAGAGAAGCTGCAAATATTGAAATTGATCGCTTGACCAAATCTCTTGTCGTAGAATCACAGGACAAGAATTATCTTCAAGCAGAATTGGTGGATTTGAGAGAGAAATACGAAGGGGTTGTTCAAGAGGAGCACCACACATCTCTGGAGAAGGATGAAATAGTAAATCTGTTGATTGAGGCATCTGGACTTTCTATTGATGATAGGGAAGAACTTCTCGGAGAACACTCCAACATGACTAGAACCATAGAAAATTGCCTTCTGAAGATTAAAGAAAAAGCATGTCAACTTGGATCCCCTCAATTCGATTTGCAAATCTTTGAAAATTTCCAAATTCTTCTATATGTCACAGATCTGGAGATGAGGCTGTGTAAGCTTATTGCCGAAGAAGATACATCGACTAGAGTGGAAGTGAATCGTCTCTCACATGAGTTGGAAATTTTAACTCAAGAACTGAATAGTGTAAAAGAAGAGAATGGTGGGTTGCAAAAAAGTATTGAGCAATTGGAGGACAGATGTGGTTTACTGAAGGAGAAATTATCTATGGCTGTGAAGAAAGGCAAGGGGCTTGTTCAAGACCGAGAAAACTTGAAAGGTTCCCTGAATGAAAAGAATTCTGAAATTGATAAGTTGAAGTCTGAATTGCAGCAGAGTGTATCCATGTGTAACGAGTGCCAGGATAAAATCACTATATTGTCGCTTGATGTTCAGCGCATTTCTCAGTTGGAAATTGATCTTACTGCCACGAAGGAGCATGCAGATCAACTTGAGCAGTTCTTAGCAGAGAGGAACAATATGTTGCAAAGAGTCATAAAGTCAATCGAAGATATTGATGCTCTAGCTGATTCAAATGTTGAAGAGCCGGTGGAAAAAATAAAATGGCTCGCTGGGTTTATCAGAGAACTTCAAACAGAAAAGGTGGAGATGGAGCAAGAATTGAGAAATGTGAAGGAACAATCTACTTCATTTTCTAGCAAATTGGCTGAAATCCAACCATCCATAGAGTCACTTGAAGATGCTTTGTCAATGGCTGAAAGTAGTTTATCCAAACTCTTGATTGAGAAAAAAGAACTTGAAGATACCAAGGCAGTTTTGGAGGAGGAATTGTCGAAGCAGAAAGAAGAAATTTCTTCTGGTACAAGCAAGTTTGAAGAGGTTTCCGTGAGTAAAAGAGCACTTGAAGATGCTTTGCAACTTGCAGAGAACAATATTTCCAGGTTCACGAATGAGAGAGATATAGCCCAAGAAAGCCAAGCTCTTGCCGAAGAACAGCTTCAGAAGTTGAAGGATGAATTTGGTAACCATATTAATAGACTTTCCGATGCCGAAAAAACTATTCAATCACTTGAAGGTGCTTTGTCTCATGCTCAAAAGAATGTTTCACTTCTAGCTGAAGAAAATAATAAGCTACAAATTGGCAGCAGTGATTTGGAAAACGAGATGAAGAAAATGACAGAAGAAGCTAGTTTACTAGATATCAAGCTTTCTGATGCCCTCCGGACAATCCAATCACTGGAGGATGCATTATCAAATGCTGAAAACAACGTGGCTAGTATTGTTCATGAAAAAGAAAATGCTGAGGGTGAAGTCTTTACGCTGAGCACCAAGTTGAAATCTTGCATGGAAGAGTTATCAAATGCAGAAAATAACATGTCAGATATGATTCAGGAGAAGAAAAATGCTGAACAAGAGATCTTAAAGCTCGGCACTAAGTTGAAATCATGCATGGAAGAGTTATCTGGAACTCGTGGTAACATTGAGAATAGCTCTACGGAGCTTTCTGGTCAGCTTAATCGTCTTCAATTGGTGCTCAAGGATGACACTCTTTCATCCTCAGTGGACCAGTGTTTCTCAAGAAAAATTGAGAGCCTAAGTCAGATGGACATTCTGCTCAAACAAATGAGGGAATGTATTCTTGAAGTGGACTCAGATGGTCTGCAGAACATTTTCATGATAGAGGTATTAATTATTGGCCGATGTGGTCATTGTGTAACTGATTTTGAATTCTAGTCTGTCTGTTATGCCACTGGCTACACACTATAAATTCTTTGCCTACTCTATACACAAGCATGCAACATAAGATAAACTAAAACAATGGTAGCTTGGAGAACGCTGAACACTTTGTTATGTGGCTATTGAAGTCACCAAGTTCTTCTAAATTATTTCATTATTCGCTTCCACTTATTCCTTTTATCCAAGAGATAATAGGTGATTAGTATTAGGTTTTACTGTGTTCTCTGTTTAAGTAAGTCAAAATATGGTAACCCCTCTGTCCCAGGAAACCATCCTCGTTTTTTAGCACAATAAGAAACGCTATAGTTAGTAACATTGCAGAGATAATTTTATGGCTTTTCCTTAAAAAAAAAAAGATAATAAAGGAGGGAAATGGCGGTAGTTTTGAGGATATGAGTGAGTTGCATGCTGTGTACCTTAGAGGCAAACGGTAGTAGTATTTGTTTTCTTCCTGCTTTTTAAATTACAAATAGTCATCAAAGCTGGTTTATCTTTCAAGATGCTGTCGTGCATTGCATCCCAGATTTTTGCTCTTCGTTTATTCTTGTCCTTGTCCATTCCGTAGTCTTTGTGGGTATGGTTGCATATGACATTTTTCTATTTGCTTAACAAACATATGATTCTTCGTTCTTAATGGCCAGCATTTTGACTTTATAGTGTAATGTCTACATGTTTTTCTAGAATTATTGTGAACCTCCTCTAAATCACCTTCAGTCTCTGCAATAACTCTATACTAGTGTAGATAATTTAGCATTTTATCTTTCAACCTTACACATTCTAATATCTTTTATCTTCTCTAACTTATGGATACTACACTCTTCTCCTTTACTTTGTTGTAGGATGATGTTTCTGTTCCAAGTTCTTTACCATTTGATACAGATATTGCTCTGAATGTGGATATAAATGATGGTGAAAGCAGTGTGTTTTATGTTGAGAAGATAAATGAATTGTTTCATTTGAAAGACAGAATGCTCGCTGATAAATTTGATAACTTCTCTACACGTGTGGATGAATCGATAGCAGCTCTGTCGAGAAGATTAGGCTTGACAAGGGATGGATTGGTGAGCATAATAAATTATGTGAATTCTCTGAAAGAACAAGTGAAGGATTTGGAAAGCAACAATAAAAGGCATGAGGATTCTATCTCTTTCTTAGAGAATGATATCAGGATCTTATCTTCTACTTGTGCTGATGCAACTCATCGTCTGGATTCAAATCTTCATAAAAGTATGTCGAAGCTCAAATCTGTCCATGAAATGGTGGAATTGGATGATATAACGTCCAATTTTCTAGCAGCAGTTGTGGATGATACAGAAGCACCACTAAGTAGTGATCAAGTGA
Source organism: Plantago ovata (assembly GCA_028274465.1). Taxonomy (NCBI): domain Eukaryota; kingdom Viridiplantae; phylum Streptophyta; class Magnoliopsida; order Lamiales; family Plantaginaceae; genus Plantago; species Plantago ovata. The sequence continues at coordinate 21,786,794 of CM051458.1, forward strand.
AGTCGGCGGAGAAACTGTTACTTGCTACTAGGCATAATCAAGATCTTGGTGAACTGATCCATGGCGTGATAGGTAAGTTCATTGGTAAAATGGGTGAGTTGGAGAACAAACTGCAACGAACTGAGCTAGCTTTGGATGAAGTCTCAGAAGAAAGAGATCTATACACAGACCGAATTTCAAAGTTAGAGACTGATTTGGAGATAACAAAAGGCTTGTGTGAAGAGATGAAGTTGAAAGTTAACGATTTTCAGGAAAAACAAGATCACTTGAAGCAAAGAGATGCAGAACTCTCTTCATTATCGGAGCTAGCTTTGCATGAAGTCTCAGAAGAAAGGGATCTATACAAAGACCGAATCTCAAAGTTAGAGACTGATTTGGAGACAGCAAAAGGTTTGTGCGAAGAGATGAAGTTGAAAGTTGACGAGTTTCAGGAAAAACAAGATCTCTTGAACCAAAGAGATGCAGAATTTTCTTCATTATCCAAAATTCAAGGTACATGGTGTTTAACATTTAAATGTGTTAATGCTTTATGTGACTTTCCCCGTTTATCTTATCTTTAACATTCTCCGTAATTTTGTTATTTGTAGAATCAGAAGACTCTCTCTCATCAGCTTCACAATTGTCTTCTATTTTGAGTAAGATAAATGAGGTTGAAGTACCTGATGGTCCATTTTCTGTTGGAGAAACAAACGAGTCTTCAGATCTAAGAAAGCTGTTCTACATCATAGATAATTTTAGTGAATCTCTGCAAAAGATAATCTCACTCTCTCATGAGAAGGAAGAACTACTGACTCAAATCGAGAAACAGAGTTTTGAAATCGATTCTTGGGAAAAGAAACTTAAAGATCATATAGAGAATGAGAAAGACTCGGAGAAGATGTTTACAGATTTATTGGAGCTTGAATCAGGTTTTAAGAATATTGTTCGGAAGATGGGTGGAAATGATTTGGTTGATGATCAAAAGCAATCTGGGGTGATATTTCTACTGCCAATACTTGATAAACTGGTTACAGCCAAAATAGTGGAATCTGAGAATTTGCAATCCAAAAATGAAGAACTTGTCACCAAATTACGTGGGAATGAAAAGCTTCTTGATGACCTGTCTAATAAGGTTAAATTACTTGAAGATTCCAATCAATCAAGAAGTGTTCCAGTAGAGATTGACCAGGAAAGAGGAGCCTCTGTACCTTCGCTTTCCACTCAGTCAGAGATTTCAGAGGTTCAAGACATGGTAAAAATTATCTTGTGCCTATACTTCTCATAATTGCTCAACTACTGTGATATTCTGATCATATTTTGGCATTTAGGGGAAAATTTCAATTTATTATTGTTATTATTGTTGTTGTTTGGGGAGAATTACGTTGGGTAGTTTTGCAATTAGTGGAAGACTTGAAGCTCATCTATAAAAAACGCTCCCTGATGGTTTTTTACTTGGAGATATAATTTCTTTGTGGGGGGCCTCAAGATTCTTATCAGAAAATGGCTTTGACCTAAAGATGACAGAGAAAACTAATTCATATTTTTTTATAGTTGTTGTGTATTATGAAAAGAATTTATTTATTACTTTTGTGTATTAGTATGAAAATAATAATTTATTTTTTATAAAAGAATAATACATGGTTGAACTTCATCCAGCTAAAAGATTTTCCTTGATCCACCTATGGTAATCACTCGCCTGTCATTTAATAATAAGCAGCTATTATCTAACAGTGGTGATGAGATATCAAGAAAATGCATTCGCAAGACTTGTTGCCAAGTTTGGTGTTTGTAGCCTCTATTCTTTTTTCACTTAAATGTTGAATTTTAGCTGTTTTGCTAATTTTATTATGTTCACACATACAGTATATATACCTTATGTCGCAATCCATGACAATTACTAATTTCAATTCTTGTAGGGAGCTCTTGGTAAGAGCAGCAATGCTCCTGTTGTTCCATCTGCTGCCCATGTGCGTACTTTGAGGAAAGGTTCAAGTGATCACCTTTCCATCAACATTGATTCGGATTCTGAGCGGTTGATAAAGAGTAAAGGGCCTGATGATGATAAAGGTAGTACTATAATAGATTATCGTTATAATTTTGGGTGGATGCAAGCATTCGGGAATAACGTGAGCTTGTTTTGCAGGTCATGTATTCAAGTCCCTGAACACTTCGGGTTTGATTCCAAGACAAGGGAGAATATTTGCAGATCGAGTTGATGGAATATGGTAAACCTCTATAGTTGGCTACTTTATTGCTGATTACCCTTTACCAATCATTATTGCACATAATATGCTCTTTTGGAAAACGAGATGATTTTCTTTTATTTAGTAAAAGTTACTGATGGCCAAAATTGGCACCAAAGTTTGCACATTGAGTTTGATTATTACATCCCACTCGTACCTCACTGCAAAACATGGACTACTTCCTTGGTGGGGGTAATTACAAATAGATCTTACCCACAATTTGCAGAGCGGGTGAAGTGAATGTGAAAATATCTCCCTATTTGTTCGTTGTCCTTGGTACCAATTTGATATACCTTCTTTTTGTTGTGTTACAAATCAGTAAGCCTATTGCCTCACCTTCATGCTTGTTCACAAAGTTTTCTTTATAACAACTAATTGCACAAAATGAGGTGAACTTGCATGAAATATTGGGTAGAAGTAGTAAATTTAGCATCAAATACACTTTAATTTGAACATATTCAGTACATTTCTTAATGCGTAAATATATCAAATGAGTTTCTCCATTCGATACTGATGGAAGAGTTGATAACTGGTGGTAGAAAGTTGAGGATGAATCGTTGCTTGTACAAATTGTCATGATGCTTATCTTTTTTATTGATTCAGGGTATCTGGCAGTCGAGCTCTGATGAACCATCCAAGAGGGAGGCTTGGTGTCATTGCGTATTGGCTTGTCTTGCACATTTGGTTACTTGGTACCATTTTGTAGCGCATGTGTCACGAAGCTACCTAAACCCACAACAACTACATATACAGTATATTCTTTGAATGTAGTTATAGATATAGTAAATTTTCATTCATTTTTTTACACGTTTCGAGATTGTAAGAAATGTAAATGTTCGTTGCTCTACCAGTTAGATTCTCTGCCATCAGGTACTAGGTACTCATAGCATTTAGATCCTTCTCTACAGTTTCATACTTTATGTTTTCATATTGCCTTTCCGGGTTCTTATTTGTTGTTTCAAAGAAACCAACAGAAAGTTGTGGAATCATAGTTGACAAATGCACGCCATATATGTTAGCTGTGGGATACATGTTGCACCAAAGGAAATTATGTAGCATCTTACTGCTTCTAAAGATGAACATTCTTGCTTGGTTAGTTGTTGGTGCTTTTGAGAAACTGTGTACCATTGATTCGTGCACTGAATCAAAACTGTTGCTTCATTTAGGTTCTGTGTAGCATTTACCACTTCATTTTTAGTTATAAGAAAGCTTACTGGTGATGACCTGCGAACTATTGCATGCTACTACATATGAAGTTGAGGCCCGAGCATCTAAATAACTCTGTGCGTTATGGATACTTTGGTTTGGTGTTCATGTTGTTGACTGGTTGTTGCTCACTCTTTAATGACCCATCTGCATTCTAATTATAGAAGTTGGAACATCAGGTAAAGAACTAAAGTTTTTACTCAGAAACTCTCATGGCAGTAGAAGTTGATATTGTTGACAGAGGTGAAGAAAAAGTGTGTGCATTGGTGTATCTTGTGAATATCATTTCATATAATACGAGAATACACAAACTCATTACAGTCGTACTCTACAAAGTATTTGGAACTACTTGAAGCGAAAGTGCTATACTAATCTCAATTCATCTAGGGTGGGGTGAGGCTATCATATAATTTTAGAAATTATTAAATGCTAACCTCTAATAGAGAATCTGGAGGTTCACACATGGGCACAACAGTGTACTGTCTCCCCGTGGTTACCTCCTATTATCTAAAAAGTAATTTTAGAGTTTAAAAAGAAGTATTTAGAGGGTCGACTTTTTAAATGATGGAGGCTGTTTCGTCCAAACGAAAACTGCTGGGGAGTATATTGCAATTATTCTCTTATTCTCACTTCCATCTAGGGCTGGGCATGGTTCGGTTCGGTTCAAAACCGAACCGAACTTCGGTTTGAACCGAACCGAACAGTAAAATTTTGTTCAAACTGAAAACCGAACCGAAATTTCGGATCGGTTTCGGTTTGATCCGAAAATTATCGGTTCGGTTTCGGATTAATCCGAATAATCCGAACTTTCTTTTTTTTTTTTTCTTTTTTTTTTTTTAATTTTCCATCAAATAGGCATGCAGCAAATATCCAAATCAAACAGGTTTTTGCCACAAATATCCAAATCAAACAGTAGTACTCTAAATCAAATCAAAAGTCAAAACACAAGTTTGACAATTTTCTACCAAATGGAAGAAGTTCACCAAATTCAAAGTTCATACGATACGGATACGGAAACGATTACGATTAGTCTATTACGATTAGTCTATTCAAAATTCAAAGTTCATACGATACGGATATAATTTGTAAAAAAAAAAAATAATAATAATATTGATTCGGTTCGGTTTAATCCGATAAACCGTGGTTTTTTAACCGAACCGAACCGAAAACCGAAATCTGTCAAAGTAATGAACCGCAAACCGAACCGAAGATGCTGGATCGGATTGGTTCGGTTCGGTTTTTCGGTTTCTCGGATCGGTTTTCGGTTTTCGGTTATTATGCCCGGCCCTACTTCCATCAATCTTCATTCTTCACCTGTGCAATTGTGCAATTCCAAAACATTCTCCATGGACATTCTGAGCACAAACTGCTGCCTGAGGATAAAATCAGAATCATTCTTTGGTAAGTAATTCTTCTTCTCAATTCAATATTCAAAACACTTGCTTCTATTTTCGTATTTTCTTGTCGGTATTTACTATTTAGTAGAATTGTTCAAGTCTTTTTTCAGTTTCAGGGAAAATATTATCAAGTAGAGATAAGGCTATTTGTGGCTGCAAATGTTCACCAAAATTATTGATCCAGTCATGCTCTGTGAGTTCTTCTCCTAAGTTCTTCTGATGTTAGTAAACTAGTGTCTGTAATAATCCTATTTCTCATTACTTTTGAAAGAGATATCGAAACAGTGTAAAGACCTTTGCCATTCGAAACCAGACCAAGAAATGGAAAAGACGAGGAAAAACGACTAGGAAGGATATAAATTTGGGGCCTAGTGATGAGAATGATGGTGGTTCAGAGTTGTCAACTACTGATTCTGTTAACATGGATGTTCAGAATTCAGTTGTTTACCCATCAAGGAATGCTGTGCTTCAAGCATGCACTGTGACATCTGGCCTCATAGCCGCTCTTGGTGTTTTAATTCGACAGGTGCATAAGCATTTCCTTTCAAAGAATTTTTGGTTGCTTAGTTTTTGTGTTTTGCTTGCTAGTTCACTTTTAATGCTGTATAGAATCCATAGATGCCGTGTACTTCACACAATATAGCGCCTTTTGGGGCTTCGGTGATTTAATGCTCAATTTTATGCGGTCTCACAGGTTTCTCATGTTGCATCAAGTGAAGGATGGTCTATCATTGACTGTTCCACGGACGTAACATGTAAGATTGAGGTGCTACTCTTTGTCTTTGACATTTACACAGTGTTGAAAGGAAATTAAAGTTTGAGTTAGCATATACTGCATAATTTTGAAACTAGCAACTGAAAATTGAAGCTAAAACATTTTGGGATTGTTCCGATTCAGTTGAGTTGTTACACTGAATGACGCAATAGATAAGTCACGTACAGGAGTACAGGATGTTTTTTCTTAACTAGGATACTACTGCATGTTTTGCAGTTCATTCTGAATTATGGCATCTCGGGTTAATTGGTGGATCTGTTATACTAGTATCATCGTGTCGCTTTGTGCTTTTGAAGACTTGGCCTGATTTTGCGGAGTCCAGTGAAGCAGCGAATAGGCAGGTATCCTATATGTTCCCCCACAAGAGTGAAATGTGGACTAGTTGTTGCATGTTTAGTCTGATATCACATAGAATTAACTAGGTTTGTCGTCTTTGTTTGAATTTCCAGGTCCTTACTTCACTCGAGCCACTGGATTACTTAGTTGTTGCATTTCTCCCTGGCATAAGTGAGGTAATCCTCCGTATAAAGAGATATTGTAAGACATCATATTGTTTCTGAACTGATCAACTGTTCAACTAACTACTGTGGATGATGTGAAATTGAGCAGGAGATACTTTTCCGTGGTGCATTGTTGCCAGTTCTTGGCATAAACTTGACAAGTATCCTTGCAGTTGCAGCGTTATTTGGGATCCTTCACATAGGAAGTGGTCGAAAATATTCCTTTGCAATCTGGTAAATTGTCCTAGTATAAATCTGTACTACTGTACTGCCATAAGTATATGTTTTCTTAACCTGTTTTATGAGAACCTCCCTTACTTATGCCTTGTCAATTATCACACGTATCTTAAAACTCGTAGCACATGGAGAAACATACATCTTCACCTTAAAAGCGTAGCCAGTACTGTAATATCTCAAAACACGTGTTTTTCTTGAAACACGCTGTTCTTCGTGGATTGAATACTTGAATTCTTATTCTTTGAAACGATTTACAGGGCAACGTTTGTTGGGGTTGTATATGGTTATGGTACAGCCTTGTCCTCAAGCATTTTCGTGCCAATGGCTTCTCATGCACTGAACAATTTAGTCGGAGGCATCATCTGGCGTTACACATCAAACTCAACGAAGCAGAATAACTGACTTCTAGTGCATTTGTGTTCAATTGTCTCTTCCATTTGTGACTTTCAGAAAGCACTGCAATGTATATATCAAGGCTCCTGCTACAGTAATAGTACTATGTTTTTGAGAATTCGATTCTGTAATTAGCATCTCCATATGAAATTTTTTTAAGTGAACGAAAAAGAGATAATATAATAGTCTTGATCGATGAATGACATGTCCATTTATTATTGGAGCTAGGCAGGTTAACAGTAGATCTCAACTGATCATACGTGAACATATGTTCCACGGAAATACAAAGTGAACCTAGTGAGCATGAGCGGAGCCAGAAAGAAAATAAACAAGTGTGGCTAATTATAAGAGGGTCAAGTTGCACCGTGACAAATGCGATTTTACACATATTTTTAAACTTACGTATAGTAACCTTGACAAGTGGAAGCAAAATTTATTGCATAAATTTTTCGCTTAAAATTGAATAAATACCGTATATTTTCTGTCAGGAATCACTTAATTATATCATTTTGTATATAAAATTTGTTGCATAAACATGCAATAGGACAGTGATAACAAAATAACAAAAAGGAGTAGAAGAATTAAAAAAAAAAAGAGATGGAAAACAAAGGAAACCGAGATGAAAAATAAGTAAAAGATGGAAATCAAAGATAAGAAAATAATGTAAAGGAGTAAAAAAAAGAAAAAATAGATGGATAAGAAAATAATGTAAAGGAGTAAAAAAAGAAAAAATAGATGGAAAACAAGTAAGACAAAGAAAATTATCAAAACAAAGATGATAAAATAATGGAAATTGACAGTGCGAAGTATCGAACCCGAGCATATAAGCTTCAATCCCAGCGTTCATACAAACAAATGTTTGGTGCTTTACTAGTACTATAATGAAATGTACTCAAATATAAGGGGTGGCTAAAGACACAACTAGCCTTCAAATAGCTCCGTCCCTGCTAGTGAGGAAAAAAAAGAAGTGGCTTTGCCAAATGGAGTACGTGAACGTAGAGGGGAATACGTATGTATTAACTTTATACCTCAGTGAAAGTTTGAACGGAACCGACCTTATCATTACCACCAAACAATCGTATAACACCCATATTTTCAGGTTATTTTATTTGCCACTTTCGATAAATAAAACACAGTTTTCACAGAATATATTGAGTAATTGAGAGTAAAGTGCAATTCACCATGCATGGAATATCCAAAGCATTATGTGATTTATGTCGAAAGAAAATTTCTATCCACCCGTGCACACTTTTTTGACCATTCTGATGTTTGAAGAATCATATCCCACAACTACTGGCTTTTTTTCCCTTTGGTTTTCCTATAAGACAATAATGAAAAAGTAGGAAGAAAATATGCTTGTACCTTAGTATTCACACAGAAGCCGATATGCCACATAAATTTTGACCCCTCTGAATGTATTGATCATCATGCATCATTCACCACCTTTAATCTTTTGCCTCTTCAATGATTCAACGCAAACACATCCTCCTTTACTAAAAGTAGTTCATCAAACACCTACGGGGATTCATGCACAAGTTTAAGGCAAAATCATGATCCATTAGCTTCAATGATCATGATTTTTCTGGCAACAATTGCAGAAATGTAAATTATGGCCATAAAGAATCTAGGATATCAAATGAGATATTCGGGAATTCAATCCCGCATTATCTTTAACGGCTTCAGGTTTAATTCACATCATGATCAAAGATCCACGAGGCGGTGGGGGTTGGGAATCCTTACATTCTGAACAGTTCATAACTAACATACTGCAATTTAAACACATTGTTCATATAAGTCTGCAGCTCTCACTGACATAGTTGGAGGCAGACCGATAATCATATGGTTGATTCTATTTCACACAAGGACTATATCATTCAATTATCATCTATTATTTCTAGAAGAACCAGGGCATAACACCAAAAGGAGAATGAACTTAATACCAAAAAAAAAATCCTGGACAAAACATAGATCAACTTTTTAGCAGAATTCTAAAACAATTAAAGAACTACTTGCTGCAAAACGTTCAATACTTCTTAAGTAATACTGAGTGACACATAACAAACTTGGAATTACGTACGATAGAATATTTAACTTCCAATAATTACATATACAGTGACTGCAACAATTTATCTAACAGATAATGATAGAAATGAGAATTACAAAAATAAGACCACACTGTGAAATCTGATGCCTAAATGTTGACACAGATCAGTAGGGAAATAATATTCCAGCAGCTTAAATGTGGACCAAAGATTTGACGAGAAGAAATGAATTTATATACATTAGCTGATAATCACAGAGAAAACACCAAGAAAAGCACATAATGTGGACTTGAGGAATCTTTTAAATTTCAGGTTCCGAAGGTCCCCAGTTGCATATATAAATACCTCCACGTACAGCCTGGATGAAGTACACCAATTTCTCAAGTTAGGCTTTACATACAGAGAACTCCAATCATTTCAACATGGATATCAGGTACTATAATATTACATGCAAGGACAATGTTGGTAATATGAATTGATTATAGGATTATATGATTAACTACTTGATGTGCAGGAACAAATGTACTGCATGCTACAGACAATTTAACAAATGGAGCACTTGGTTGAGCACATGAAGATATCATATCATTCAAACCACGAACCCAAGTGCGGTATTTGTCAAAAGCATTGTCGTTCTTTTGAGTCCCTAAGGGAGCATCTCATAGGTAAATCTCAAACTCCTACAGATTTTTATCAAATAATGAGTTCAATGACAGTTAAGAGTCTGATGCATTGTGCTCTTCTATTAGGACCGCTGCCAAAGGCAGAATGTGAAAGGATATATAAGGAAAGAGGATGCGACCTATGCTTAACTATCCTCAACAACCACTGTGCTCTTCAGCTTCACCGAAGAGCATGCCAACTCTCACGTGGAAACAATGTAGGGGCGTTTTATAGTTGACATCAATTTTTTCGATCCTCCAACTAACTAAAATATGGTCAATGATAATTCTATGTAGGGACTGCTGTACCGCATGGCTAACTTGTTGGTGATTTTAGTGTCATCAATTCATTTTAGTAGTAATGTGATCTGCTAGAGACTGATGCGATCTCTCGTTGAGCTCGGAACAAGTTTGGGTAGTGCGGAGTGCACGCTTGTTGAGCCAACGAGTTATCGACCACGAATACGAGGTGCGGGTCAAGGGGGCTGCGCCCCCTTGCGGGGTCGAGGGGCAGCGTCCCTCGCGGGGTTGCAAGGGGCAGCGCCCCTGTACGGGGTTGCGAGGGGCAGCGCCCCTGCGGGGTTCCAAGGGGCGTAGCCCCTGGCTGGGGTCAGCGAGCGGGGTGCGGGGCAGCGCCCCGTCCTTTTTGGAACATTGCAACTCTTCGTGAACGGACAGGCTTGTTCGTGAACTAACGTGACCTTTCGTTCATAACACTTCGTTCTGAACAGATACACCACTTCGTTCTCACCTTTTCGCTTCTATTTATTGAAGTGATCAGTCTCCAAAACAACAACAACGAAAACTCATACATGCTCTCTACTTTCTGATCGAAATTCATATTGCCTGAATAAGATTGCCTTCTTGGATTATCCCAACAAAGAATTCGTGTAACCCCGACAACAACTGTAGGGTCGAATTATCTTGTTTGGAAAATGACAACACGAATCCAAAGAAGTATTCCAAGATTATCACACCCTGATATATTACCAACATAACTTGGACATTTAGGATGATCTGAGGATCGATAATAGCAGAGGAAAGTTGTTTCACTTGCATGCAAAATGGTTGGTGGTGGGAGTGATGGTTCCCTGGATCTTTGTGCAAGGGTTTGTCTCATTGATGAGTATGAAAGGATTATCTTTAATGCATATGTGAAGCCAAATATCAATGTCACCAATTATAGGTAAAGAATTTTTTCCATTCTCAAAAGAATATAAATCTTTCACATTCAATTCTATCCAACCATGTATAATGAGAGAAATATTCTTCAGGTATGAAACAACTGGCATACGACCAGAATATTTGAGGGATGCAAAGTCCATTAAGCAAGTGCAGAGAAAGATACAAGATTATTTGTGCAATGGTGAACCAATATGGCAGCTCCGTTCTAATGGTGGAAAAGCAAGAATCCTAGTCGGCCATGGAATAGATCACGATCTGAAGTGCTTGGACATTGATTTCCCAGCTTTACTGATCAGGCAAGCTGAACAAACAAATTTATAAGATAATAATTTTTTTTTTTTTGAATCAACAAAAAAATTTATTACTTAAAGAGGATAAGAAATGTCCCGGAACAATACAACTGAGATACACGAATTTATAATATAATGAATCAAGAATAGACAACATTTCAGTATAGTTGATGCATAATTTTACTGCAGGGACACAGCGAAATATCCTCCACTAATGAAAACAAGCAAGCTCAGCAACTCACTGAAATATTTAACAAGAGCATATCTTGGGTATGTATGTAGCTTTTTGCTAGTGTTTTTACATTTATTTTGAAATTATTATACTCAGAAACTGAAAATTTCTGTGTGTATAGGTATGACATTCAAACTGGTATACAAGATCCCTACGAAGACTGTATTGCAGCTCTAAAGCTATATATGAGAATGAGATCACAAGTTCACAAGCTGGACGCATATCCCGTGGTTTCAGACCCACAAAAGCGAAACAACTTTGCTTCATGGTGTCAAACCAAACTTGAGAGGATGACTCCAGAGAAAATGTTGGAAATCTCAACATCCGATTATTATTGTTGGTGCTTGGATGCCAAATAAATCACTCAACGGATAACTCCTATCCGAATAACTCGAGACTACAACATATATATCTGCTATCCAGTGTTCTACTATTAGCTTAACAGGAAATATGGAAAATTTAATTAGACAGTAGAATAAGGTTTATGAGCTTCCGAATTTTGAAATTTAAACTTTCACTCTAGATGGATGTAATAAGTTGATTTATCAAATAAATGATCGCAAATTCTCAGGAAAGACGGTCTTTAATATAGACGGGACCTTTTTGCAATTTACCAACCAAAATCTCGCTACCCATTTAAAAAACTCGGGATCCGGATTTATGACCCGGTTCCTTATTCGGGTTATAAGCAGATATTAACCTCTTTCTCTTTTCTTTTTTTTCTCGCTCTCAGTTCGATCGTGGTTTGTCTCTCTCTCTACAATTGGGGTTTTTTCAAGCGGTTTTGCGTTCGATTGACGGTTTTGAAGCGGTTTTCATCTTCATCGACGGTTTTGCAGCGGTTGTTTGGTGTATTTAAGTTCGATTTTGTGCTCCATTGAAGGTATTGTTCTCCATTGAAGTTTTAGGTCGTTTTTGGTTTTCTGGATGTGGTTTTCTTTATTTTTCTGTGATTTTGTAGTAGTATTGTGTTTGTTTTATGCTCGTTTATGTGTGTGATGTTTAGTAGTAGTTTTATTTTGTTTTTTGTTACTCAATTGTTCGAATTTTGCTTATACATGGTGGTTTCTGTTTGATTTTTTTTTGCTTATACGTTGTGGTTTTTGTTGTCTGTTGTTGTGCTCCATTGAAGGTATTGTGCTGCATTGACGTTTTTATGTCATTTTTTTCTTTTCTGGATGGAGTGGTATTGGTTTTCTGCATTGACGTTTTCTGTGTTTTTGTAGTAGTATTTTTGCTTTATTGTTTGTTTTTGTGCTTTGTAGTAGTATTGTGATTGTGGTTTTCATGGTGCTTTGTTCCTTATTTTTGCTTTGTTTGTGTGTTAGATATGGATGGTGATAATAAAAGGAAGACGCGATCTACTACATCTGCTGCTGCTGCTGTGAATAAACCAAGCACAAGGACGCGAGCTCCTTTTGGTGCGAAGAAAAATGCAAGTCCAAGTGGTGGTTTAGTTTACAAGAGAAAGAAGACATCTCCTGACTCATTAAAAGGTTTCTGCGTTCTGTTTTGTTATGTATATTGAATAGATTTTTTTGATATCATTTGAAGTTTGTGCCATATCATGGGAAGTTTATGTGATATCATGGGGTCTTTTGATTATATCATGGGGTTTATTTGAAATATTATGGCATATTCAGTGTATTTTTTGTGTGTATTTTGATATTAATAGAAATATGATCATGGGGTTTACTGTGATTATCATGTGATATATTGTTTACATCATGGGGTTTTCTACTTGCTTTTTTTGATTCTGGTAATTGTATTTTTTTTTATTTTTTTTCAGAGATTATGGGGTCTTTTGATGATATTATGGGGTCTTTTGATGATATCATTGGGTCTTTTGGGGATATTTTGGAAGTTTTTGTGATATTATGGGGAAGTTTGTGTGATATTATTGTATGTTTTGAGTATATCGTGGTTTCTTTTTTTGATTTGGTGTTGTTTTCTGTTTTATCATTTAGAGATGGTTGTTGATATGCGCCGGACTAGAGCTGTTTCAGCTACTTCTTTTAAGCCAGGGTCCAGTTCAAGTGATGCTTTGAAGAAGAGTAATAAAGGAAGTAACCTACTGAGTCTGATTCTGGTAAGTCTATGCATTTTTTTTGAAGATCATGGGGTCTTTTGATGATATCTTGGGGTATTTTGGAGATATTATGGCATATTTAGTGTAATTTCTGTGTGTATTTGATATTAATAGAAATATGATCATGGGGTTTATTGTGAATATCATGGGATATATTAGTGACATCATGGGGTTTTCTACTATGTTTTTTGATTCTGTGAATTGTATCCTTTTCTTTTTTGGATATCATGGGGTCTTTTGATGATATCATGGGGTCTTTTGTAGATATCATGACATTTTTAGTGTAAATTTTGTGTGTATTTGATATTAATAGAAATATGATCATGGGGTTTATTGTGAATATCATCGGATATATTGGTAACATCATGGGGTTTTCATATGTTTTTTTTAATAATTTTTTTTTTTTGTGTTGTAGGTTTTGAGGGAGATAAGAAAAAGCGGCGTAAGAAGGGGAAAAGTTTTACTGCTGCTGAATTTGATAAGTTGTCGGAGAAGCAGAAATCTTACTTGATTTGTGTTACTCTGCCTGATGGTAGCGTAAGACATAAGAGGATGGAGGCTTATTGTCAGGCTGAGAAGTTGTTGGACTTGTTTGGAAAATTCAACACAGCACAATTGGATGCTGTAATTGATATTGGTTTTGGTGGTTTGCAGCACGTTATTGTACATTATCTGCCTAGGAAGTTTACTCCTTGGTTGGTGGAGAGGTCGAGTATGAAAATTATTATATGGTGATTGGTGATGATAGGTTTCCTATAACCGGTGATGATGTTTACGATCTGTTTATGATCCCTCGTAATCCTGGTGTTGAGGTGCCTTTGGATAAAAAGTATGGTGATAAAGGGAAGTTCAGGAAGGAGATTATTGACAGTTGGACGTGGGCAACTGAACATAAAACCAAATCTGGTAAGGTTCGTTTGTCTACAGTTGCTGATCGGTTGGTTGAGTTAAAGGAGGCGGGGGATGAGTTCAAGAAGCTCTTTGTGTTGTATGTTTGTGGGGTGTTCTTGGCACCTTTGCCTGTAGCAATTGTTGATCAGAAGCTGTTGCGAGCTGTTGAGAACGTTAAGAAGATTAAGACATATGACTGGTGTAGTTTTGTTCTTGACAAGCTCGGTTCTGCAGTTAGGAGTTTTAAAACTTCGGAGTTTAATGCTATGAGTGGATGCCTCTGGGTTCTTATTGGTTGTTACTTGGAGAGGTTTAGTGTGAGACAACGAGTTCAAGGTCGTGATCTCCCTTTGATTCAGCACTGGAATGATGGTCTGATATCGGAGAGGATCAAGTATGAGAAGAAGAATGGAGGTTTTGGTAAATTATTGCGTGATACCAGCTATCCTCTTACAAAGAGAGTTCCTGGTCAAGGTGCTGTGTATTATGTTCCGAAGAAGGCTAGAGACGAATCTTCTGTTATGGTATGTTTTTTTTTTTTTTTTTATTATTGTTCTGTTAGTTGTGTGTACATGTTTTCATTGGATGTTTGTGTTATATCATGGGATATAACTTTGTTTTATTGAAGTTTTTTATTATCAGAGAATTTGTAGTTACTGCATGTATAGGATATGATGATGTGTATAGTTGTATTATGGGGTATATAGTTGATATCATGGGGTATATGGTTGATATCATGGGGTATATTGTTGAATTTTTTATTATGTCAGAAATTGAAGTTACTGCATGTGTATAGAATTTCATGGGGTATGTAGTTGATATTATGTGGTATATAGTTGATATCATGGGGTATATGGTTGATATTATGGGTATATAGGTGATATCATGGGGTATATGTTGAAGTTTTTATTATGTCAGAATTTGAAGTTACTGCATGTGTATAGGATTTCATGGGGTATATGGTTGATATTATGGGGTATATAGTTGATATCATGGGGTATATTGTTGATATCATGGGGTATATAGTTGATATCATTTTTTTTTTCCTTCTTTACATACTTAGTGTTTTCTCACTGGCTTTTTTATAGACTGCTGAAGAGTCTTGGAAAATATTCATGAATGATATTGCAAATGTTCGCGTGCTCATATTGAAAGGATGCAGAAGTGTGGTTCTGGTGGTCAGGAATTGGATGATGTACTAGAACCATCGCAAAGTTGGTTTACTCAAAGGTTTTATGATGATCCTATGCTTCATTCATTTGTGACAATGTTTGTGTTGAATTGAAGTCGAGGATTGGGGAGTCGATTAGAGCATCTCAGCATGATTCACCTAGTGATTCATTTGTTCCTGCCAATTTGAATGAGAGTCCGACTCAGGTTGATAATAATGAAGGAACCAGTGGTATGGAGAAGGAATTTGAATTATTAGATGATGTGTTGTATCCTGAGAAGCTGAAGAACATTGATGTTTCTTCTATAGCTAGAAATGTTGAGCTAGAGGTTAAGATGCAGGGTGGGATGCCTGATGATAGTGATCAGAATACGGAAGAAATTGTTGAGGTGATGAGACTTGGTGTCTGGGGTGATGAGCAGATTGTTTTTGAGAAGAAGGGAGGTGATAAGGAACATGCTGTTCTTGATATAGAGGAGCATGGTGGTGATCCAGATAATATAGTTGATAAAAATCTTGATATGAATGAGCTTGGTGGTGATGCAGTTAAGAAGGGTGAGAAAGAAGTTGATTTGGAGGAGCTTGGTGGTAATTCAGTGAACAAGGGGGAGAAGAAAGTTGATGTGGAGGAGGAAGTTGTTGTGATGCAGTGAACAAGGGGGAGAAGGAAGTTGATGTGGAGGAGGAAGTTGTTGCTGATACAGTGAAAATGTGGAAAGGAAGAGGAAGTTGTTGCTGATGCAGTGAAAAATGTGGAGAAGGAAGTTGATATGGAGGAGCATGGAGGTTCTAAGGTTGATATGGCTGTTGTTGATGTAGAGAATCCTATGATTGGATCTTCAGGTAAGGAGTTGATGAGGATCATGGTTCTGATGATAGTCAGAAGCTCATGGACGATGAAGTTTGCTTCTACGTACTGGTAAGAAGGATATTCAAGGGATTGAGGTGGATTTAAGAGGTTCGGACATTGTTCATTGATAGGTTCCCCAACTTCTGTTCATGAACTTGATGTTTTGATGATTGTGGTGGTTTGATGATTCTCTTGATGTTGGGTTCTGCTGTTATGAGGGTGATTAAGAAGTATATAAAGGGCGGAATGAGATGAGATCTACAGAAAAGAAGTGGCTGACTAGTTGTTCTTCATAACTGAGGATATAAGGTATTTTTTTATTTTTTATTTTTTGCTGTTATTTTGTGTTCTACATTATATCATGGGATATTTAGGTGATATCATGGGGATATAACTTTGTATCATGGGTGTTTTTTTATTACAGTTCATGTAACTTTTGGGTCTTCCTTATATCATTTTTTTTTCTTTTTAATGTAGATCAAGGAAATTTGTTGATATGGGATTAAAGGCTATTTCATGTATGGAGATAGGGGCATTAGGACGTTGAGTCCTAAGAAGAGGATTTTCCACAATGTTTATTGATTGTTGGATCCGAAAATTTTTATTAAAAACCGAGCTTATCGCCGTCGCGACGGCCAGGGAGGAAACCGAATGTGGTTATCAATCCATATTCTGTATGTGTCTGACTGCTTTTTTTTTTTTTTTTTCTTGCGCTTTGATGTTTGTCAATCAATGATTAATCGTAGTTTAAATCTGTTTTGTAGCATCCAGGGAGGAAGTTGGCTCATGCG
>CM051458.1:21803826-21932706 GCA_028274465.1 Plantago ovata
ATGATTGGTGGTTTTGATTTTTCATTTCCGAGATAATTTGTTTGATAAATGGCAGCCATTATACTTGTTTCTATTTGCAGTACACACATTCCTTAAGCTAGAGATGAGCAACAGTGATAGTTACTTGTGTTTCTGAATCTTTCACATGAAGTCGATGAAAGCTCTACAACAATTAAGCCCTTAGTTTGCTCTATCATTGTCCTTATCAACCCCCCCCCCCCACACACACACGTTCTGATAGGCAATTAGCAAGCTCCACATAAGAAATCCGTGTTAAGAATATCGACGAGCTCTAACAAACGCATTAACAACTTGCTCACACATCACGCCTTAATTACTAGTATGATACAACCACACATCATGTCTTACTAGTATGATAGATGGTACAACATGGAATCTACCAGCCAGATTAACCTCTTGGCCGGACAAAAGGAATTCTAAGACACACATCAAGCCTTATTCATTTAACATGTTTCACGCGCATAAAAATATCTCTAGTATTAGTAGCATGAAACTAATATAAGGAGTCATTAGATGGTCCAGCGGAATGGAGTTGAGTTGGTGAAGGGAGAGGTGCAGGGTACGATCCCAACGGAGACATAAGGCGATTTAAGTGTGGAGATATTGTTCGTGATTTTAGTGTCATCAATTCATTTTAGTTTTAGTAGTAATGTGATTTGCTAGAGACTGATGCGATCTCTCGTTGAGGCTCGGAACAAGTTCGGGTAGTGCGGAGTGCACGCTTGTTGAGCTAACGAGTTATCGGCCACGAATACGAAGCAGGGATCAAGGGGGCTGCGCCCCCTTGCGGGGTCGAGGGGCAGAGCCCCTCGCGGTGTTGCAAGGGGCGGAGCCCCTGTACGGGGTTGCAAGGAGCGGAGCCCCTGGCTGGGGTCCAAGGGGCATAGCCCCTGGTCAGCGGGCGGGGTGCGGGCCAGCGTCCCGAGCTTTTTGGATATATGCACCCCTTCGTGAACAAACAGGTTTGTTCTGAACAGATGCGCCCCTTCGTTCATACCTCTTCGTTTTGTACTTCTATATATTGAAGGAATCAGTCTCCTGAACAGATACAACGAAAACTCTTACATCCTCTCTACTTTCTGATCAAAATTCATATTGCCTGAATTAGATTGCCTTCTTGGATTATCCCGACAAGGAATTCGTGAAACCTAGGCAACAAGTTAGGGTCGAATTATCTTGTTTGGAAAGTGACTACACGATCCATTGAAGTTTTCCAAGATTATCACAACCCTCATATTTTACTAACAAACAAACAAGATAATTTATTTCGTTGATAATCATGGTTGGAGCAAGCGGAAGCTCTGTTAGGGAGATGACGAACTACTTCGGGAAACAGGAGAAGTTCCAAGGCCACGACTTCAGACGCTGGCAAAAGAAGATGCACTTCATGATTACGGCCTTAGAGGTGGGGTACGTTCTGTCTACACCAATGCCGGAAGTGGAAGATGATGGACCAATTGATGCACTCAGGCGCAGGTCCAAGTGGGAAAACGATGACTATATCTGCAGAGGACACATCCTAAACGGTATGTCTGATTCTTTGTTCGATATTTACCAAACTGTAGAGTCTGCGAAAGAACTGTGGGATTCTCTTGAAGCCAAATATATGGCAGAGGATGCTTCAAGCAGGAAGTTCCTAGTGAGCGATTTCGACAACTACAAGATGGTTGATTCGCGGTCTGTCATGGAACAGTTCAATGAAATTCTCCGGATTCTCGGACAATTCACACAACATGATCTGAAGATGGATGAATCCATCTCTGTCTCAAGTATCATTGATAAGTTGCCTCCTTTATGGAAAGAGTTTAAACATACTCTGAAACATGGGAAAGAGGAACTATCTCTGGTTCAACTTGGAAGCCATCTTCGCATAGAAGAATATCTGAGGGCTTCGGAAGAAAAGGGCAAAGGAAAAGAGGTTGCTGGACCCTCGGTAAACATGATCGAAGAGGGTAATAAGAACAACAATAAGAACCAGAACAAAGGAAAGAAGCGTGCTAGGGACAACGACAACAAAGGTAGTTCTGGTTCTAACAAGAAACCGAAACTAGAGTGTTGGAAATGTGGTAAACCTGGCCACTTCAAGAAGGATTGTCGATCTGGCAAGAAGCAAGACAACGCGAACACAAGTGGTTTGGGAAAGGGGTCTACGGACCAATCCCGAAACCAAGGTCAGAATCTAAAAAGTGATTTGAATAGTTTGATTGAATATTCAGTTTCACTTATTTCTGAAGCATATTATGTGCAGGATGATGCTATCGCGTGGTGGATAGATTCCGGCGCCACAACTCACGTATGCAAGGATCGTTGCTGGTTCAAGACACTTGTACCAGTGGATGACGGTTCTGTACTCTATATGGGAGATGATCACTTCGCTCCCGCGGAAGGCAAAGGAGACGTGGTGTTAGAATTTAGTTCAGGAAAGACAATCACTTTGTGTAATGTTTTGTATGTTCCTAAGTTACGTAAGAACCTGATTTCAAGCCCTGTATTGAATAAGCTTGGTTACAAGCAAGTTTGTGAATCCGACAAGTATACCTTGTCAAAGTGTGGTGTGTATATTGGATCCGGTTATTATAATAATGGAATGTTTATGATGAATCTTAATGGAGTTTTGCATGATTCTAGTTCTGTATTTATGTCTTCTTCGAATTTGATTGATTCATCTCTATGGCATGCTCGTCTAGGACATGTGCATTATAAAATGATGCTTGAAATGTCTAAAGATGATTTCATTCCTAATTTTGATGGAAATGTAGGAAAGTGTAATACTTGCATGTTAACTAAGATCACTAGAAAACCTTTTAAGAGTATAATGAGAAAATCTGTCATACTTGAATTAATTCATAGTGATCTTTGTGATTTGCATGCTACTCCATCATTAGGGAACAAGAAGTATGTTGTTACCTTCATAGATGATGCATCTAGGTTCTGTTATGTTTATATGTTGCATTCAAAGGATGAAGCCTTAGATAAATTCAGAATTTATAAAACTGAGGTTGAATTGCAACAAAATGGCTTGATTAAGACCTTACGCACAGATAAAGGTGGTGAATATTATGATCTTGTATTTTTCCAATCCGTAGGAATCATTCATGAAACTATGGCTCCTTATACGCCACAACAGAATGGTGTGGCAGAAAGGAAAAATAGAGCTCTTAAGGAAATGGTGAATGCCATGTTGTTTTATTCTGGTTTAAGTGAGGGATTTTGGGGAGAAGCTATGTTAACAGCTTGCTATTTGTTAAATAGGGTTCCTAGCAAAAGGAACAAGACTACCCCATATGAACTTTGGTATAAGAAACGACCTAACTTGACTTTTTTGCGAGTTTGGGGTTGTAGGGCCGTGGTTAGACTCCCGGACCCTAAGAGAAAAACTTTGGGCGAAAAAGGTATTGATTGCATCTTTGTTGGATATGCTGAGCATTCCAAGGCTTATAGGTTTTATGTCATAGAACCTAATAGTTCTGTTTCTATTAACACAATTATAGAATCAAGAGATGTTATCTTTGATGAGAATCGTTTCTCTTCAATACCTAGACCAAAATATGTTATACCAAATTCGAATGATGCTCTAAAAGATGATCATTCGAATGATGTACCAAGTGAGACTCCTGAACCTCGTAGAAGCAAAAGAGCTAGGAAACCTAAATCTTATGGTTCTGATTTTCAACTCTACTTAGTTGAAGGATCAAAGGATCAGATTGAATCCCAATACTCGTACTGTTACAGTATTGAGGAGGATCCAAGGACATATGATGAAGCTATTAAATCTCGAGATTCAGCCTTCTGGAAAGAAGCGATTGATGATGAGATTAGCTCTATCATGGAAAATAATACTTGGATCTTGTCTGATTTACCACCAGGTTGTAAACCACTAGGCTGCAAATGGATCTTCAAAAAGTAGATGAAAGTCGATGGTACAATTGACAAATTTTAGGCTCGATTGGTTGTCCAAGGTTTTAGACAAAGGGAAGGGATCGATTACTTTGATACCTATGCTCCTGTTGCTCGTATCACTACTATTAGTTAGATTGCTAATAGCCTTGGCGGCTATTCACAACCTAGTAATCCATCAAATGGATGTCAAAACAGCATTTCTTAATGGTGATTTGGAAGAAGAAGTGTACATGAAGCAACCGGAAGGATTTGTAATGCCTGGTAAAGAGAATAAAGTGTGTAAGCTAAATAAGTCATTGTATGGGCTGAAACAAGCACCAAAACAGTGGCATCAAAAATTCGATGAGGTTGTTTTGTCTAATGGTTTCGTTCTGAACCAAGCGGACAAGTGTGTATATAGCAAATTTGATGCATCTGGTAAAGGTGTAATCATTTGTCTATATGCGGATGACATGTTGATATTTGGTACTGACCAAAATCAGGTTGATAGAACAAAGAAATTTCTGTCATCAAAGTTCTCCATGAAGGATATGGGAGAAGCAGACGTTATTCTTGGTATCAAGATTAAACGGGAGAGTAAAGGAATTGTTATCACACAATCTCATTACATTGAGAAGATACTCAAGAAGTTCAATCTTGAAGATTGTTCTTCGGTAAGTACTCCCTTCAATCCTGAAGAAAATCTCTGGCCACATACAGGTAAACCTGTGGATCAGCTCGAATACTCAAGAGCCATAGGCTATTTGATGTATGCTATGACTAGCACTAGACCGGATATTGCTTATGCGATTGGTAAATTGAGCAGATTTACTAGCAATCCTAGTAGACACCATTGGAATGCAATAACAAGGGTATTCAAGTACTTGAAAGGTACTACGAATCTTGGTTTGTCATATGTGGGATTTCCTTCGGTGTTAGAAGATTATACGGATGCTAGTTGGATAAATAATGATGACAAATCCTCTACAAGTGGATGGGTGTTTTTGCTTGGTGGAGGTGCCATTTCATGGGCTTCCAAGAAGAAAACATGTATAACTGACTCCACAATGGAATCTGAATTTGTAGCCTTAGCCGCCGCTGGTAAAGAAGCAGAATGGCTAAGGAAAGTAGTGTATGAGATTCCTTTATGGCCTAAACCGATATCACCTATTTCTATCCGTTGTGATAGTGCTGCCACCTTGGCTAGAGCTTATAGTCAAATTTACAATGACAAGTCTAGACACTTGGGTGTTAGACATAGTATGATTAGGGAGTTAATCATGAATGGGGTGATATCCATTGAGTTTGTTCGGTCGCAACAAAACTTGGCTGACCACTTGACGAAGGGGTTGGCTAGGGACTTAGTGAGTAAGTCGGTGATTGGGATGGGATTAAAGTCCATCTAAATCTACTAGCTGTGGTATACCCAATTCCCCTCTAATAACGTTAGAGGCCGAATTCAATGTGGAAAGACCATAGTTAGAGATTGGAGCACATGTGTTTATCTTCCCAAGGTATGTGCTCAGACCTGCAAGTGATGTTAAGTTGAAGTATATCTTCTTAATGGTTCTTTTGACAAATTGCGAATGCAGGTGCAAGACTAAAAGGACCACCTATGTAAGCATGATGTTTCGCCGCTTCAAGAAGCTTGGACTTGGCTTTCTATATGCTTATTAATGGATAAGGACACATGGCTTGTATAGTGTCAAGTATGGATTGTAGATGTTGTAGAAACTTGTGTGTATGATATCTTCAGGTATTCAAATGGGTTGAAGGGTTCAATCGTTACGACACCCCGATTCTCGAGTATTTGGAATGTGTATTGTACTAAGATGAAAATTCAATCCTAAGACATTTTCATTTATGCACTTGTTTGATCGTAATGTTTGTGTTTTACACTTGTTTATATGTTTATATATACTCAGTAAATCAAGGATTACACTAAAATGGGGGGGATATGTTGGTGATTTTAGTGTCATCAATTCATTTTAGTAGTAATGAGATTTGCTAAAGACTGATGCGATCTCTCGTTGAGGCTCGGAACAAGTTCGGGTAGTGCGGAGTGCACGCTTGTTGAGCTAACGAGTTATCGGCCACGAATACGAAGTAGGGGTCAAGGGGGCTGCGCCCCCTTGCGGGGTCGAGGGGCAGAGCCTCTCGCGGGGTTGCAAGGGGCGGAGCCCCTGGCTGGGGTCCAAGGGGCATAGCCCCTGGTCAGCGGGCAGGGTGCGGGGCAGCGCCCCGAGCTTTTTGGATATATGCACCCCTTCGTGAACAAACATGTTTGTTCTGAACAGATGCACCCGTTCGTTATACCTCTTCGTTTTGTACTTCTATATATTGAAGGAATCAGTCTCCTGAACAGATACAACGAAAACTCTTACATCCTCTCTACTTTCTGATCGAAATTCATATTGCCTGAATTAGATTGCCTTCTTGGATTATCCCGACAAGGAATTCGTGAAACCCAGGCAACAAGTTAGGGTCGAATTATCTTGTTTGGAAAGTGACTACACGATCCATTGAAGTTTTCCAAGATTATCACAACCCTCATATTTTAGTAACAGATATAAGGTGGTATAAGATATTATAAGGGTAGTGTGTTGTAATATTTGTTGTTTCAAAAAAAAGCATGAAACTAATATAGGACAACTAATGACTAAATCCCTTTAACTCCGTATTGAATTAACATAAATGACTAATTTTTTTTGCCAAGTTGGAATTCTATCACGCACCTCTAACTCCCTAGTCAAACAATCGAGTAATTCTCTATATATGTGAAAAGACTATTAGTTACGATCAAGAAAGCATCATACAGTACATTATTACTGTTGAGTTCGATTCAACAATAGTCGATTCTACCTAATCACAAAGCTCACAATACAACTAAACCACCAAGAACCATCTGCACCAAAAACAAACACATAACCACGCACACAACCACAGAAAACAGAGCAAGAACGCAAGCAAGAAAGAACGCAAGAGTTTAACGTGGTTCGGTTCTAAATAACATACGTCCATGGAGATCAACCAGCTTCCACTATATTATCACAATCCGCTATTACAAGTCACTAACCAATCACAAGAAACAGATTCTCTAGCTAGCACCTATAATATCGATAATATATAACTTGTCAAAGTAGTCGAACAAGCCTTCACTGTTCTGTTGTTATGTCTTTGAGCATACAGTATTCATCCCTTTATATAGCCTCCAATTCGCAGCTAAAATTTTAAGGAATTCGAATAGGAATTCAATTCTTAATTAATAAAGACAATTTCCTTTTCATGATTGTTGTTGGGTAGAAGTTATCGACAGAGTTGCTCAACACCTTGCTTAACACCAGTCTTCTGCTGCTGCTGTATGTTGAGATAACACCTCACAAATCTCCACCTTTAGCTCAACACCAATGACCTCTGTATCCCTGAAGTTAGGACACCACCCTTCTGCACCTCTAAGGTTAAGATGCACCCCCATGCTCATCTCTAAGGTTAAGACAAATCCTCATATGCACATTCCGTAGGTTAGAATGCAGCCCCCATATGCACCTCTAAGGTTAAGATGCCTCCCCTTTCCATCCATGCGGTTAGGATGAACCCCCATATGTCTTGACACCCACAAGTCCCAGGCAAAACCTGAACTTTAGTCCTCGAAGCGCCTTAGTCATAGCATCTGAAGCATTCAAAGATGTATGAATCTTCTTTATCTTCACAACTCCCTTGTCAATGATATCTCTGATGAAGAAAAACCTTACATCAATGTGTTTTGTCCTTTCATGATACACATGATGCTTAGTCAACATAATAGCATTTTGATTGTCACAGTGAATATTCACATGATCTTGTTGGACACCCAACTCATTCAATAATCCACCCAACCAAATAGGATGACAATGGACTGGAAGGTGGCTCATAATGTGTTGCTGGATAAAAATTGTAGGATCCTTGTGATGTGGAAGGAAGATAAGGTGGATTTGGATGTGGAAAAAGTGACTGATCAATTTATTCACTGTAGGGTTCAGACTAAGGACCATAAGTGGGAGAGTTTCATGACCTTTGTTTATGCTCACAATGATATTGAATAAAGGAAAAAACTGTGGGCTGATTTGGTGGAAATTGTACAGGGGATGACTTCTTCTTGGTTGGTTGCTGGAGATGTTAATATAGTATTAGATGCTACTGAGAAATGGAATGAGTTGGATGCTCCTATTGTTATAGGTTCTGAATTACAGGATGTCTTGAGGGATACTAGTTTGAAGGATCATCAGTTTGTGGGGCCAATTTACACTTGGAACAATTCTCATACTTTTTGTAAACTAGACAGGGTCTTGGTGAATAGTGCGTGGTATCTTGGGAGTTCTGATTCTACTGTACAGTTTTTACCTCCAGGCATTTCAGATCATTCAGCAAGCTTGATCAGAAGTTTTAAAGAAGAGGTTAAAAGGAGTATTCCTTTCAGATTTTAGAATATTTGGGCTAGTTCTGATGAGTTTTTGGATATTGTGAAAGCTAAGTGGCAGGTTCCTATCAGGGGGTGCTTTATGTATCAGTTAGTTTCTAAATTGAAACTCCTTAAGGCTGATTTTAAGCTTCTTAATGTAAGGAAATTTCAGCATTTGCAAGTTCAGGTGCGGAGTCAATTGGATAAGTTGTTAAAAGTGCAAGAGGAGCTTCTTCAGGACCCTAGTCAAGCTGGTATTGTGCAGAGGGTTCAAGAGCAGAGAGAGGTGTATATGAAGGTACAACATATCTATCATGAAGAAATGAGGCAGAAGGCTAAAGTGGCTTGGATTGAAGAAGGAGATGATAGTAGTAGGCTGTTTTTCCAGGCTGTTAAGGCTAGAAGGAAGAGTAATAATATTCACCTTTTGATTGATAATGATGGGAAGACTCTTACTCATAGAGGGGAAATTGTGAATCATATATTGGAGTTTTATAGAGAGTTGTTTGGCATTCAGAAGGAAGTAATGCAAGTGGAGCATGATGTTTTTAGTTTTGGGCCTAGAGTTTCAACAGATTGGAGTGAAAAGTTGTTATGTGTCTTCTCTGATGATGAAATTAAAGCAGCCCTTTTCTCTATGAGTGATCAGAAAAGCCCAGGGCCTGATGGGTATAATGCATGTTTCTACAAGAAGAGTTGGTTAATTACAGGGAGGCTGGTCTGTGATGCTGTGAAAGAGTTTCAGAGGTCAGGTAAGCTACTAAAACAGGTGAATACTACTGCTGTGAGTTTGATTCCTAAGGTAACTCATGCTTCTTCTATTTCTGATTTTAGGCCCATTGCATGCTGTAATATTATCTATAAAATCATCACTAAGGTGTTGGCCAATAGAATGAAAGCTTTGTTACCTGATCTTGTTAGTGATTGTCAGAATGCTTTTGTTCTTGGAAGGGACTTGTATCAAAATGTGTTTCTTGCTCAGGAAATTATTAGAGGTTATAGTAGGACTCACATTTCTCCTAGGTGTATGCTTAATGTAGACTTGAGGAAGGCCTATGACACTATTAGTTGGAGTTTCTTGGAGTCTGTCCTAATAGGTTTAGGTTTTCCTTCACATTTTGTTCATCTCATTATGACTTGTGTTTCCTCTGCCAGTTTTTCTTTCTCTCTGAATGGGGTTTTAGAAGGAAACATGAAAGGTATGCAAGGGCTTAGACAGGGAGATCCTATGTCTCCGTATTTGTTTGTGTTATGTGTTGAGTATCTGTCCAGGCTTTTGAAAAGGGATTTGACTGTTGCTAATGGTTTCAAATTCCATCCTAAGTGCTCTAGGGTTGACTTGACTCACTTGTGTTTTGCGGATGACCTTCTCCTATTTTGCAGGGGGGATAAACATACTTTGCAAATGCTTTGTGATTCTTTGCTGCATTTTTCTAAGGTTTCAGGTCTGCAGGTTAACAAGGATAAGAGCACCATGTTTGTGGCTGGAGTTTCTTCTAGGGATCATGAGGATTTGACTCAAATTTGTGGTTTCAGAGATGGTGTTTTCCCTGTACGTTACTTAGGTATTCCCTTGAGTCCTAGACACTTGAAAGTTAGGGATTATGAACCTCTCATCAAGAAAATGACCTCTAAAATTCAAAGCTGGTTGACTCATCATTTAAGCTATGGAGGGAGATTACAACTTTTGAAATCAGTTTTGAGTAGTATAGAGCGTTTTTGGTGTCATGTGTTCCCTCCACCTATTGGTGTGATTAGACAACTGGAGAAGCTGTGTAGGAATTTCTTGTGGAGTGGAAAGGAGGATGGGAGGAAGAACTTAGTGGCCTGGAGAAGTGTTTGTCAGGCTTTCACTCATGGGGGTCTCCAAATAAAGGAAGTTCTTGGTTGGAATAAAGCCTTGATGGGGTTGTTGGTTTTGAAACTGGATCAAGCTCAGTCTGGGGGTACTATTTGGACTAGATGGGTGTACAAGTATAAACTTCAGGAGGAAGGGATTTGGTCTGTACAATCTAGACCAATGGATTCACCTTGGTGGAGGAGTCTTTTGGGTATCAGAGATCAGATTATTCAGGATTTCCCTGATAGAGAAGTCTTATTACAGAATACTAAGAAAGAGGTGTACTTATTGTATGAGAATTTTCATGTTGCCTCTCCACAGGTAAGTTGGTGCAATCAGGTATGGAATGGTTTTTCTCATCCTAAAACTGCTTTTTTACATTGGCTCATTGTTCAAAAGAAAATTGCAACTAAGGATAGATTGTATAAGTTTGGGATGGTTTCTGATAATCTCTGTAGTATGTGTGGTAATGATATTGAAACAGTTGACCATTTGTTCTGTGCTTGTCCGGTTACTACTGAGGTGTTTACTAAAATTCTGAAGGCGGTTGGTTTGAGTTATAACAATTTGTCCTTTGATAGTTGGATACTGTTGTTTTCTTCTTCTATGTCTCAGGGTACTATTGCAAATAGAATGAGAGCAGCAGCTTTTGGGGCTGCGTTAGAAGGGATTTGGAAGTGGAGGAATCATAAGGTCTTTGTAGGAAGATTGGTTCCTGGTCAGGTAACATGTGCTGATATAGCTTTCAATTTGTTGAGTAGAATGAGATATACGATTGGTAAAAATAAGTGCAGATTTGCTGCAAAAGTCTTTGTAAACCTTGCTCGATTGTGTTAAACAGATTTTGCATTTGATGTGCTTGCCTATAGAGGCTGGGTAGTTTGCTGTTTTGTAGGTGGAATAAGTAGGGTGTGCATATTCAGATTGATTCTTTGATTCAGAAACGAAAGCAGTTGATTTTCTGGGGGAGGTATTATTCTTTTCTTATTCTTTCCCTGAGTCCCCCAACAGAGTTTAAAAGTCGATGGGAAAGCACTGATACTGCATGTATTGAGGGCTAAGCACCAAGGATTGGATAGGAGCAAATGCTGGGAGAGTACAACCACAGGCTGTGTCCTGGAGTTGGAATGGAGGGTAGCTTGTTCTGAATTGGTCTGGAGGTTACCAAGATTGCCATCCTTGGAGGGCTTTGTATTAAGTTGTAGTCCTAGGCTATCGCTTGTACATTCCCTATTGATGTAGTAGGCATCGATTTTGTTTGATTGGTTGTAGAGACAACTCTAGAATGATTTTGCTTTCACTTGGGGTATACCCCTCGTATTCTGTATAAAACTCTTGTTTGGGCTTCAATATATTTTAACTTCATGCGAAAAAAAAAATAATCCACCCAACCAGATAGCTTCCTTAACTCCTTCAGTGATAGCCATGAATTCCGCCTCTGTTGTAGATAATGCAACCACAGAGTGCTGACTTGCCTTCCAACTTACTGTTGTGCCAAACAAAGTAAACACATACCCTGTGATAGACTTTCTTCTATTCAAGTTCCCTGCAAAAGCTTGATCCACATATCCAACCAATGGATTCTGCAAATCATTGCTTTTCTTGAACCTCAGTCCCATCATCCTTGTGCCACTTAAGTATCTGAGAACATCTTTCACAACATCCCAATGCCTTCTCCCAGGATTCCCCATGTATCTGCTGATAACACTCATAGCATATGCAAGATCAGGCCTGCAGCAAATCATAGTATACATAATACTTCCAACTGCACTTGCATAAGGTATCATAGTGTTGGTCCCTTTAGACAACAAGTAGAGACTAGAGGGGGGTAGGGGGGGAGGGGTGAATAGTCTCTAAAAAATTTTCGTCGTCTAAAACTTTCTCAGCAAGGAGCTTTTACTTTTCAGTAAAGAGCTTATGCTGATACTTAACGCAAATTTCTCAGCAAGGTACTTAATACTTGTTCAGTAGTAAGTCTTGCTAATACTTAAATAATCAGAGAGCGGAAGTCTTTTGAAATTAAGTGCTTTTGAAGAAACAACTACTCAACAAGTTTAAGCAATCCAAGATTAAAACAAGTCTGCTGAGTAAAGGCTTTTAGAAATAAATTGCAGTAAATAAGATAGAGCTTTGCTGAATGTAAATGCAGTAAGTAAATCACACAAACACTTTTATAGTGGTATCTGAGGGTGGCGTAATCTCTCAACTAGTCCACTTTGTCCTTGCTAGGACGGAATTCACTAAGATAGATGATGAGATTCCTTACAACAACTAATCTACTAGAATTCCAGAAATCAAAGCGCCCTTGCTTTGTTTCCAACCTAACCAGAGAACTATAACCTTGTTCTCCACCAAACTTGGGACACTTATCAGCAAATCCTTGCTTGATTAGTTCCTCTTGAATTTCAAGCCTGTAAAAGGGTGTTCTATCAGTTAGAGAGGTTTTGGGTGAAGATCACTTATGAGATTAACTTTTCAGCTAATGCCAAGCAATCATAAGAAACTCAATTGAATAACTATTCAGTTATAAGTATATTGTTTCTGGGTGTCAAGACTATTTCTTGTTTAGGAGAAAGAACACTTAACCAATTTCTTAGCCAAAGTTCTATTTCCTCACAAGTAGCGTTTGTTTCAAGCTTAAGTCTTGGGTCGAATCTTTAGACAATAGTAAGCTTAAGAAATATGTGAGTTTGAAAGCACAAGTGAGTGTAAGATCACGTTGTTGACACACTTTCTTTCACTGCCTAAGGGTTTCTATTTATAGTGAATTCTTGGTACCGTTTGAATTTTGAAATTCTAAGCCGGAGACAAAAAAATGTCACTATCTTGCTATGAAGGTACTGTCAGCAGCGTGTTCAACTTTTTCAGAACGACATGCTTTTCATTTAATGCTCTTTGACCTTTTTCAACGTTTGAAACTTGGAGCATAAATGTAAGTACTACTTCATCAAGTAAGGTCACATGTAGTTACTTTTGTACGTTATGTCAGCTCAGCAGACTCAAGTTTTTACACTTGTGTTTTCTGCTTTGCTGAAATATGTACTTTAGTTAACTTTACTATGTGTCTTATATAGATACCAAATCTCAGCAAACTTCAAGTCTTCTTGTCTTCAACTCTTCAAGTCTTCAAGTCTTTTGAGTGGTTCTGGATGAACGTGTATTTTACACTTTCATTCGAGTCTTTTTCACCAATTTAGCTATCCTCTAGGTTAATTTAGCTTATATTTTAGTGCATTTTATTAGAATAGTGTCACATTTCCCTTTTCTTTTCATTTTTCAGGTTTTAGGTGAAAAACGTGTTTTTATGGGCAATATTGATGAAGAGGACGAGGTTTTGGTGTTTCGAGGACATTCGTGGAGTATCTAGAAGGTTCCAGATGAGATTTGAGGTCTAGGGGACGAGTTTCAAGGCTCAAAGGTCACTAGAAGGCAAACTCCGAGTCCGGAAAGGAAAAGAAGACTAAAATCTCGCTGAAGTTGATCTGGATGTCCCAGGCGAATCGCCTGGGACGCGGGGCGAATCGCCCGGCGTCTGGGGCGGTTCGCCCCGTACATTTTCGAACTCTATATATAGTTTGCCTATTTTTCTACGTTTTTCATACCTTTTCACATTATTTTAAGAGACAAATTCTCCAGAGCCTGTTCTGGGAATTCTTAGCATAGGAGACTCTTTTTCTTATCAATTTGGAGGATTAAGCATAGCAATTGGACCTCGTTGTTTATCAATTCTTGCTTGTGAGTTAGCAATTCTTCGGAGATTGACAACCTTCGTTGGTAACATTGTATCTCACGATTTTTCTACTTTTATTTATTTCTTTCAACATGTTTTCATTCAATCTTGCTTTGATTCTTGTTGATTGCAATTTATCTATAAGTAGCTAAATCTATCGTTGGTGATAGTATGTGATTTCTTAGCTAGGGTTTTTAATTATGCATGATGGCTGTAACGCGAATCAGACTTTGAGTTATTGCTTTATTTCTTTGATCTATCTAAGCCCTCTATCTTCGTAGTGTTGAATTGAACGGAACACATTGGACAATTCATGATCTTAGATTTCTATGAAAAACGATCGGGTACTTCATGCATGATTATTAACCTGATGCTTTGAATGATCATACTATCACTAACTTCCATTATCTTTCATAAGAAAAATCTGTGCTAAGTCGTTTGTTGAGTTTATAGGTTAAGTTAAATTAGATAAAGCTAGTTATAGTCCTTAGAGATCGACACTCGAGGTTATTTTACTGCTACACTACGGTTTTCGTTGTAGTTGTGAATTGCCTTTGGCTAAAAACAAATTTATTTGATTAATTGAGTCTGACAAACTCCGGTTCATCAAATTGGCGCCGCTGCCGGGGACTATACTCCTTTTTCCTCTTTAGCTTATTTATATTTTCAGCATTCAACTCCTTGTAGAAGAATAGGCTTGGGGGTTTGCTCTCAAAAAATTTCACTTTCTTACCTTATTTCTTCCCCCCTATCTTTTCCAGTAAATCTGATCTTGGTTACCTTGTGTGCTTGTGCTCTCGAAGTTCTTGGTTACATTGTGTTTGTTAGCACTCTTTTTGCTTTTCTTTGCAATTTTTTTTGTTTTCCTTTGTGGATTCTGCTCCTTCGTTTCTTGTTTCCTCATGTGCAGAAACTAGTCATATGAAAGGATGAGTCAACAAGTTCCTTTGCCTATGTGATGCCTCGAGGGCCTTGCATAACATTGGATGAAGATTGCAAGAATTATGACTTTGATCCTTCGTACTACTCCATTCTCTCCACGTTTTCAATGGGTGATGATCCAAGAGG
Organism: Plantago ovata; assembly: GCA_028274465.1. Taxonomy (NCBI): domain Eukaryota; kingdom Viridiplantae; phylum Streptophyta; class Magnoliopsida; order Lamiales; family Plantaginaceae; genus Plantago; species Plantago ovata. Next base: position 21,818,803 of record CM051458.1, read on the forward strand.
GTTCTTAGACACGTACGAGGAAGGTGTGTTGAGGATACCTCGTGAGAATGAGGAGGGGGTTATTTTATCACATGAGCAACTTTGTAATAGAGGATTTATGGGAGCCTTGAACGGGTACGCTCGAGGATGGCTCAGAATCCCGCCGGAAAAATCGTTGCACACTTGGGGTGAAGTAACCAGCAAGTTTCTGGAACATTGGGATAGGGACTCACCTCCCGGGTCAAGGGCATGGACGTCTCGCTTCAGTAGTCAGCCGCCAGAAATCGACATTGCCGATGAAGAGGAATGTGGAGAAGAATCCATTGATGAAGTCTCTTCAGTGCTTAGCTTGGATTCCACGTCCTTACTTGCGGATGTCGAGGTTGTTGGTCAAGAGGAAGTCGTGGAGGAGGTGATGAGTGAATCCATTGCTTCACTTGAGTCAGAAAGTGATGGCGTAAGTTGTGTTGAGGTCGAGGAGCCAATCTCTGAAGATTTTGGCGTCTCTGAATCAATTGCTGCAGATACTCTTGATGTTGACTCCTACGTTCTGGTCCATGCATCATCTATGAGTTCCAAAGGAGTTTTGATCCTTTTTTCTCTTTTTATTTTCCATATGATTCCCTTGGTTATTTTTTAGATTTAGATTTTTTTGGTTTTGTTAATTTTAGTTTTCAGGGAATCATGGACTTGCTTGAGAAGATACGGAGAGGAGCGAAGGATGGTTCCCAAGATGCGAGGAGTAATGGAACGGATGCACAAGATTCGTTTCCATTTGATAATGGATAACATTAGTAGTAATGGTTGCATGTCGTTTAGTTTTATCGCTTTCGTGCATTGCATGCATATTTATTTTTTCGTATGTTTTTGGTGATAAAATAGGTTTTAAGATGACAATTTTGCGTTTTGGGAGGGAAAAGGCCTCTCCAGGAGTCTGGAGATGCCAGGCGAACCGCCCACATGTGGGGCGATTCGCCTGGCAAGATCCGGCCGCCTGGGACGTTCTGGACGCCCCAGGTGAATCGCCCCCCACCTGGGGCGGTTCGCCCCGGGTTTCCAGAAACCTGGAGGTCCGGATTTTCGTTCGGAACCCCATTTTACTCCTACTATGCTAAATTATTGATCTTTTTACTTCTTTTATCGCCCGTTTTGGTTTCTCACAAGTTTCCTTGAGTCCTATAGGTTACAGGTACAAGTTGGCTCTCACCTTAAATCCACTTTCGACGTTCGGGACGAGCGACGACGTTCAGGTTTGGGGGGGGGGGGTTATCGCTGGCTATCTCTATACTTGTTTTGCTTATGATAAACTCGTGAAACCTTTTGTTTGCATTTGCACGTTTACCGCTTTCTTAGTATTTAGTTGCATACACTACATTCATCCTAGTATAGTTTTGCATGTTTTTGTGTGGAGTTTATTGCCAAATTTTTTGAACTTTTTTATTGGGTAGATTAACTAATTATGACCTTTGACCATGCGTTTCATCTCTATGAATTTGTTTGAGGTTTTTCTCGCTTGGCTTGTCACATTGATATATGCACTTAGTTAAGCTTGGTAGTCTTGACATCACTTAGTGGTGTTTTCTCTACTGCGGTTCACGAATGCCTTTATAATAAGATGATGCATGTTAGAGTCTTGTGGTTGTTTTCCCATGTAATTATGTACCTAAGAAGCAACAAGTCTTCACCTTGTTTTGAGATTGCTAAATGCCTAGGAAGGAGGTAGTGTGAGATTGTGTGAACCTTTGTTTGAAACCTATTCTAACAATAGGTTTGGGGAGGGGGTTATGCTGTCAATATGACTTGTTTTTCGAATTTTGAGTGTTGTGAGTTTGTTTTCCTTTTTCGTAAAGTTTGTGCTCCAACCTATTCTTTCGAATAGGTTTGGGGAGGTCATTTGTGAGTCATTGTAATATCTTTTTCGTTGTGCTACTGCTGGCTATATACAAAAAAAAGGGAAAGAAAAAATCGAAAAAAAAGAAAAGATTCCAGGAAAAAGAAAAAATCTGGAAAAGAAAAAAATGAAAAAAAGAAAAGACCCCAAAAAAGCAAAGAAGGGTCCAAAGACAAAAAGCAGTTTAGCAAAGTGTTTCTCTCGTTTTTCAATTCTTGTAATGTTCGTAATCGAGTTGTAAAGTTTGTCTTTTGTTTGTTTGAGTGTCATCTGTTCTAGACCACCGTCGTACTGCCATTCAAGAAGTGGTGATTAGTTTATGACTTTGCTCGAGAGATGGGTAGAATAGGGGCGTGTGAACTTTTAGGGAACCCTCCTTCGTTTGATGAGAGCGAGTATTGGTTCGACCTCTTTCAGGGAAAGTCTTAACTTGGTGAACAACAGTAAGTTCTCAGTTTCATAGGCACGGGACAACCATTCGTATTTTAACATGTTTCATTACGTCGTCACTGACTAGGTCAAGGTAGAGAACGTTACGAGAGACTATCTTGTTTAACATAGTGCATATGTGAATGTGTATGAGTCAATCGAGGCATTCTTCAACCAATATCCATGTTATGATTTGTATGGTCATTGTTCAAAAGTTTTTGATAGACTTAATAGATTAGTTCATTTCATTTGGCATGAGACTCCATTTTGTGTGTTGCATTGTTTTTTTGCATTAGAGTCTAGCTTAGTTTCTTGAGGACAAACAAAAGTTCGGTTTGGGGAGTTTGATGAACGTGTATTTTACACTTTCATTCGAGTCTTTTTCACCAATTTAGCTATCCTCTAGCTTAATTTAGCTTATATTTTAGTGTATTTTATTGGAATAGTGTCACATTTCCCTTTTCTTTTCATTTTTCAGGTTTTAGGTGAAAAACGTGTTTTTATGGGCAATATTGATGAAGAGGACGAGGTTTTGGTGTTTCGAGGACATTCGTGCCTATACTAAGTATTCAACAAAAAGAACCTATCTAGTACCTATACAAAGTATGCAGCTATTTCATCGTCAACAAGCTTCTTTTTTCCTTTGGCAATTTCAGCAAGCTTCTGAGAAGTTTCAGCATCAACAACTTCTTCAGTTGCTGGCTTTTCAGTATTCACTACAACTTGTGCGGCTGTAGTAATTTGAAGTGACTCAACAGCAGTATCAGCTGTTGGTTTCTCAGTAGTAGTGGGAGTGGATTCTTCAGGATTGCTGGGAGGTGGCTGCTCAGCATCATGCTTTTCAGCATGTGCTTGAACGGACTTATCTTGAGTCTTAGTTAGTTCTCCACCAGCACCGGGACTAGGACCTTAGGTATCATCATCGTCGTCCTTTGAGTCCTTGGAATTATCCGGATCATTCTTATCAATTTGGAGGATTATCTTGCTTGTGAGTTCGCAATTCTTCGGAGATTGACAACCTTCATCGGTAACATTGTATCTCACGATTTTTCTATTTTTATTTATTTCTTTCAACATGTTTTCATTCAATCTTGCTTTGATTTCTGTTGATTGCATTATATCTATGAGTAGCTAAATCTATCGTTGGTGATAGTATGTGATTTCTTAGCGAGGGTTTTTAATTATGCATGATGGCTGTAACGCGAATCAGACTTTGAGTTATTGCTTTATTTCTTTGATCTATCTAAGCCCTCTATCTTCGTAGTGTTGAATTGAATGGAACACATTGGACAATTCATGATCTTAGATTTCTATGCAAAACGATCGGGTACTTCATGCATGATTATTAACCTGATGCTTTGAATGATCATACTATCACTAACTTCCATTATCTTTCATAAGAAAAATCTGTGCTAAGTCGTTTGTTGAGTTTATAGGTTAAGTTAAATTAGATAAAGCTAGTTATAGTCCTTAGAGATCGACACTCGAGGTTATTTTACTGCTACACTACGGTTTTCGTTGTAGTTGTGAATTGCCTTTGGCTAAAAACAAATTTATTTGATTAATTGAGTCTGACAAACTCCGGTTCATCAAATTGGCGCCGTTGCCGGGGACTATACTCTTTTTTCTGTTTAGCTTATTTATATTTTCAGCATTCAATTCCTAGTCTTAGTAGTATTAGTCTTTTTCGATTTTGTAGGTGATTTCCAGAAATTTTCTTGATTTTCGAGACTTCTAACGAGACTAATTTTCAGTTTGAGTTACTCCTGATCCAGATTTCCAGGTATGACGACCTTAAAAGCTCGCTTGACACCTACTTTCTCGCAAGTCAAGAAATGGTCAGCTATATACTTGGAAGAAGATTTATCAAGGTATGAGGTAACGAGTTATGTAGTGAGAAGGATACCGAGGGTCGAAGATGGAGTGGTGATGAATCCGTTAAGTTTCATTAGATCCTATGAGGAAGAAATAGCAAAAGTTCCAGCAAAGGGGTTCACCGAGGACCAATTATGCAGGAAATTATTTTCTTTTGCTCTGGGATATGAACCGAGAATTTGGATGGCAAGGTTAGCACCAGGATCACTGAGAACCTGGGGCCAAGTAGTAGAGGAGTTCTTGGCGCGTTTTATGCCTTACCATGAGACGATTGTCTTGCGGAGTCGGATGGAACACTTCAAGCAAGGAGAGTATGAGCGGTTCTGTGACACCTACGAACGTTTTGAATTGTATAAATGTGAGTGCCCCCATCACCGTTTCGACGACGGGGAGCTGATTTGGTATTTTGTTGGTGGTCTACGTGATGATGTTAGTCTTCAAGTGGATGGGATGTGTGGAGGATTAGAAGAATGTACAGTTGAAGAAGCAGAGAAGGTCTTTCAAATGTACGTCAGTGGTTCTGCACAATCTGAGAGGCTAATATCGAGTCAAGTCACCAATGGGAATTCAAATCGGGGCGAAAAAACTAAAGGCTTATACGAAGAATATTCTGAAGACGAAGATATCAGTGAGGAGGATGAACTTGTGTTTTACGCGGGGATTAAGGCCATTGAGAATGTTTTTGAGATAGCACACGCAGGACAAGTTGAAAACAATCTTCGCATCGAAAAGGCTTTTGAAGCAGTCGAAGTAACTGAGCAACTTATAGAGGAATTTAGCTTGTTGAGGTGTGAAAAGGCAGAGGAGGTTCATCAACTTGAAGGAGAGAATATTTTAGATGAAAACGCCCCCCTAGAGGTAGGGGGCGAACCGCCCAGCGTGGGGGGCGAATCGCCCCCACAGGCAGAGAGCTGGGGGCGATCCGGCTCGCCCCAGGCAAATCGCCAGGGGCAGGGGGAGAATCGCCCCCAGCTCCAGGGAGCTTGACGACCCCAGCTCCCCTGTTTCGACACCTGAAGCTGATTTCATCGATCCCAAGCCACTTCCAACTGTTACTACAGAGGAACCTGAGTACGAAGAAGTGAATCTACTACTCCGTGGAGGAAAGATGACCAAAATTTCTAACTTCGTGCGTCCTAAACGTATTGAATCTTCTTGGACCAACAATGCAGGACCAAGCATAGAACAAGAAGTTAGTGAAAGTTCCAAAGAACCTCAAGAGAGGGATGATGAACCAAGACCATTTGAGGAAGATATGGTTGATGATGAGGTCGAAGGGGGAACTCCTACGCCAGTAGTACTTCACAAATCTTCTAATCCATATGTGCCCCCGAAACCACATGTGCCATTCCCAAGTCGGATGAAGTCAGCCAAGAAGGATATTCAAGAGTCACCTCTATTTGAACGCCTCTCAAAAGTTGAAGTTAATGTGCCTCTCTTGGAGTTAATCCAAAACATTCCAGCTTATACGAAATTCTTTCGTGAGATGAAGAACAACAAAAGGGTTACTTCAGGAAAGGAAGTTAATGGGGTTGAGACGATGAATTCAATTGCCGGGTTATCTGTGAAGAAAAGAGATCCTGGAAGTTTCATCATCAACATCGCTTTGGGGAATGGTCGAACCATGAAGGCTATGCTTGACTTGGGGGCCAGCATTAACTTAATGCCCTATTCAGTATACAAGGCCCTGGATCTCGGTGAATTGACACCAACTGATATGGTTGTCCAAATGGCGGACCAAAGTGTGAAGAGGCCAGTTGGGATAATAGAAGATATCCTTGTGAAAGTGGACAAATTGATAATTCCAGCTGATTTTGTGGTAATGAAGTCTGCAGACGAGGGAAAGAGCCATATTCGCGAACACGTGGTACTTCTTGGGAGACCATTCATGGCAACTACCAACACATGCCTTGAACTCAAAGGCAAGAAAATCTCCATGGAGGTAATGGGTGAGAAAGTTGAATTGGTAGGATGTAGCATAGGAGATAAGGAAGTCGTAGAAGAATTAAATTTTGTCGATTGCTATGATTCTGTGATTTCCGAATTTCATCATTGCTATGATGATCGTGAACCCCTTTAGGAGGCACTAACCACGCAGGCTGAGACGTGTTACATGACCGAAGAAGCAAGGGAATTAGTTGAAATAATGGATAGCACCCTAGAAATTCCCGTAGGAGAAGAAGTGCTTGAACCCTTAGATGAAGAAGAGGAGGAAAGTAAATTTCCTGAAGAGCCTAGCTTAGAATTAAAGCCACTCCCTGCACACCTCAAGTATGTCTACTTAGGAGAAAATCAGAAAAAGCCTGTGATAGTCTCCTCACATCTTTCCAACGATGAAGAAAGTAGGCTAATTGAAATTTTGAGAGAAAATTCTACAGCTATAGGATGGGGGATTAGTGATATCAAGGGAATTAGCCCTACTCGGTGAGTGCACAACATCACTCTAGAACAAGATGCAAAACCCGTTAGGCAACCTAAGCGTAGGATAAATCCGGCCATGCAAGAGGTGGTAAAGAAAGATGTAATCAAGCTGCTAGATGCCGATATGATTTACCCCATTCCTCATAGTCGATGGGTGAGCCCTGTTCATGTAGTTCCTAAAAAATCAGGGGTCACGGTAGAAGTGAATGAGAAGGGAGAGTTAGTATCGGTTAGGAAAACCACTGGATGGCGGATGTGCATTGACTATAGAAGATTAAATGCCACCACTAATAAAGACCACTTCCCTTTGCCTTTTATAGATGACATGCTAAACCGCCTTGCGGGGCGGAAATTCTATTGTTTTCTTGATGGTTTGTCAGGTTTCTACCAGATTCCGATTGCACCGGAGGATCAAGAGAAGACGACATTCACTTGCCCATTCGGGATGTTTTCCTATAGGAGGATGCCGTTTGGGCTATGTAACAACCCCGCCACTTTCCAAAGGTGCATGCTTTCTGTTTTCTCTAATATGGTAACTAAGTTTGTTGGAGTTTTCATGGATGATTTTTCTGTTTTCGGTGATTCGTTTGATGAATGCTTGCATAAATTAGATCTTGTTTTGAGAAGGTGCATTGAATGCAATTTAACTTTAAGCTGGGAGAAAAGTCATTACATGGTTAGGGAAGGCATTGTTCTAGGACATGTAGTTTCTGAAAGAGGTATTGAGGTAGACAAGGCTAAGATCGAAATCATTGAAAAACTTCCCCCACCTGCTTGTGTGAAAGAATTGCAGTCTTTTCTTGGTCATGTAGGGTTTCATAGGAGGTTTATTAAAGATTTTTCAAAAATTGCCAAACCATTAAGTAGCTTACTTGCAAAAGATGTGGTTTTCCATTTTTCTAATGAGTGCCTAGTTGCTTTGAATACCCTTAAGGAAAAGCTTTTTTCTGCTCCCATTGTTGTGCCACCAGATTGGAATCTTCATTTTGAGATTATGTGTGATGCTTCGAATTTTGCTATAGGTGCTGTTTTATGCCAAAAAGTTGATAAGCAGTATCGTGTGATTTATTATGTTACTAAGACTCTAGACTCCGCACAAGTTAATTATACAACTACTGAAAAGGAATTTTTAGCTGTTGTTTTTGCTTTACAAAAGTTTAGGTCTTATTTGATTGGTCATCCAGTGAATGTCCATACTGATCATGCTGCTTTGAGACATTTAATAGCTAAGCAAGTTTCTAAGCCTAGATTAATCCGTTGGGTCCTATTGCTACAAGATTTTGATTTGACCATAGTGGATAAAGCTGGTAGGGAGAATTTGGTAGCTGATCATCTGTCTAGAATACCAAATATCCCTGTTGATTCGATACCTATTAATGAGGATCTCCCCGATCAGCACTTAATGAAGGCTAATGAAGAGCCATGGTATGCTGATATTGTGAACTATTTGGCTATGAGTATTTGCCCAACTAATTTTTCAGCGTCCGACAAGAGAGCTCTTGCCAAGCGTTGCAGGTCTTTCATATGGGATGATCCACATCTTTTCAAAGAAGGAGTTGATGGAATTCTGAGGAGATGCGTGCCACAAGAAGAGCAACAAAGTGTGTTGAGTCATTGCCATGAGCTTCATTGTGGAGGACACTATAGTGGCTTAAAAACAGCTCGCAAAGTACTGCAAGCAGGATTTTTCTGGCCAACAATGCACCGAGATGCTCGAACTTTTGTGAAAAATTGCGACCCATGTCAACGAGGTGGTAATATTGGCAAGAAATACAAAATGCCCCTTCAAGGGAATCTAGTGGTCGAACCTTTTGACGTGTGGGGCATTGATTTCATGGGACCATTTCCATCAAGTGGAGGTTATGGATACATTCTTGTTGCAGTGGATTATGTGACTAACTGGGTGGAGGCAATTCCCACAAAAACGAATGACGGTGATGAAACAGTTTGTCAGACTCGATTAATCAAATAAATTTTTATTTAGCCAAAGGCAATTCACAACTACAACGAAAACCGTAGTGTAGCAGTAGAATAACCTCGAGTGTCGATCTCTAAGGACTATAACTAGCTTTATCTAATCTAATTTAGAATATAAAACAGCAGACGGTTTAGCAAAGGTTTTTCTTAACAGATAATGGAGATTGGTGATAGTATGGTCCTTCAAAGCATAACGGGTTAATAATCATGCGTAAATTCCTCGGTTTTGCATAGAGATCTTTGATCAATGAATTGTCCAGTTGTAATTATCAAACACTACGAAGATATAGATTTAGATAGGTCTAAGACCAATGAATTGTCCAATTGTGTGCAATAATTAATCAACAATACGAAGATAGAGATTTAGATAGATCAAAGAAGTAAAGCAATAACACGGAGTATAATGCGCGATATAGCCATTAGCATAATTATCAACCCTTCGCTAAGAATTCCCATACTATCACCAACGAGAAGTTTAGCTACTCATAGTTGTCATGCAATCAACAGAAATCATAGAAGAAAACATGTTGAAATATATATAAAAATAAGTAGAAAAACCGTAAGATACAATGTTACCGAAGGTTGTCAGTCTCCGAAGAATCGCGATCTTACAAGCTCCAAACTGCTATGAAAAAGTATCTCCTAAGCTAAGAACCCCCAGAACAGGCTCTGGGAAATTCCTACCTAAAACTACAGAGGAAGGTGAGAGAAAAGGTCTGGAAAAGTATGAAAAACAGAGAAAAACTGAGCAACTATATATAGGCTACGAATTGTGTGAGGCGAAGGGCCCCACACACCGGGCGATTCGCCTGGTGTGGGGCGATTCGCCCCACATCCCGGGCGATTCGCCCGGGAGTAAAACTCGGCCAGATACGCATTTTCGACGCAATTTTGGATTTCTTCCCCTTTCCGAACTCGGTTTCAGACTTCTAGTGGCCTTCTACCTCCAGATTCGACCCCTAGACTTCAAATCCTATCCGGAATCTTTCAGATACTCCAAATAGGCTTCTGGAACACCAATTCCTTGTCTACTTGAATATAATTGCCCGGAAATCCTCATTTTTCAACCAAAACCTGTAAAATAAAGACTAAAGGGAAATGTGACACTATTCTAATAAAATTCACTAAAATATAGCTAAATTAACATAGAGGATAGCTAAAATAGGTGAAAAAGACTCAAATGAAAGTGTAAAATACACATTCATCAAACTCCCCAAACCGAACCTTTGCTTGTCCTCAAGCAACTAAGCTAGACTCCAATGCAAAAAACAATGCAACACACAAAATGGAGTCTCATGCCAAATAAAATGAACTAATCTACTGAATCTGTCAAAAAACATATGAACAAGAACCATATAAATCAAAACATGAATATAGGTTGAAGAATGCCTCGATTGACTCATACACATCCACATAAGCACTTATGTTAAGACAAGATAGCCTCCCGTAACATTCTCTACCTGGACCTAGTCAGTGACGACGTAATGAAGCATGTTAAGATACGAATGGTTGTCCCGTGCCTATGAAACTGAGGACTTACTGATGTTCACCAAGTTAAGACTTTTCCTCAAAGAGGTCGAACCAGTACTGGCTCTCATCAAACGAAGGAGGGTTACCTATAAAAGATAACACTCCCCTATTCTACCCATTTCTCAAGCAAAGCCTTAAGTTATTCACCACTTCCTGAATGGCAGGACGAGGGTGGTCTAGAACAGATGACACTCAAAAACAAAAGAAAAGATAGATAATTACAACACGATTACGAACATTACAAGAATTGGAAAATGAGACACAACACTTTGGTAAACTGCTATTTGGCTTTCTTTTTTGGACCCTTCTTTGCTTTTTTTGGGGTCTTTAACCCCCTCCCCAAACCTATTCGAAAGAATAGGTTGCAAATAAAGGATCACACAACCTCACACTACCTCCTTCCTAGGCATTTAGCAATCTCAAAGCATGGTGAAGACTTGTTGCCTCTTAGGTACATAATTACTCGGGAAAACAACCATAAGACCCTAACATGCATCATCCTATTATAAAGGCCTTCGTGAACCGCAGTAGAGAAAACACCACTAAGTGATGTCGAGACTACCAAGCTTAACAAAGTGCAATACATAAATGTGACAAGCCAAGCGAGAAAAACCTCAAACAAATTCATAGAGATGAAACATATGATTAATGTCATAGTTAGTTAATCTACCCAATAAAAAAGTCCAAAAAAATCGGCAATAAACTCCATATAAACATGCAAGACTATCCTAAGATGAATGTAGTGTATGCAACCTAAAAAACTAAGAAAGCAGTAAACGTGCAAATGCAAATGCAAACAAAGAACAAGATACCAATCAACACAAATCCAAACAATACTTAACATCGCGGTTCACATCCCATCCCCCTTATGATACTTAAGCTAGTCCCTAGCAAAAGCGAATGAGTAATAAGAAGTGATACTAGATGTTACCGAACGGTTTGGCCTCGGTTGGCTGAGAGTGGACATGTGAAAGGACTAGTCATCGGGATTGTAATCCCCATAATAGTCCCTCCATATGTCAGACAGGAGATCATTGGACCTCTGTAGAGCCTCCTGCTGCTGCTGAATGAGCTGTTGTTGCTCCCACCTTTCTTGCCTATCCTCACGGCGATGCTCCTCAAATATCTCCCAGTCGCGGTTGCGCTGGGCAATGTGCCCGTCGAGGTCCTGTCGCAGTCCTTGGACAGAAGTGGTCAAGGCTGCGGCACTGGCATCAACTCTATCGAAACGATCGTCGAGGTAGGCTCGGAATTCAGAGAAGTCAATACCTCTAGACCCCTGTGGTGCTCGAGGCGGTGCATGTGGTGCTCTATGCACAAAAGGGATATCCGAGATAGGGGCTTGGCCATCAACAGCCTCCATAGCATCCTCATAATCATTCTCATTATTTGAATCGCTCGGTTGGAAGGGTGCTTCCACATCAGCAGCGGCAGCCGTGGGGTTCTTCATTTGATACCTAGCAAGTTGTACATCAATAGTCGAGGGTGAAAGGGCAGCGACCTCGCAATCCCCCTCGTCAATGTCCTCGACCCCATGATATTTGCAGTAGGCAGTGATGAAGCTCGGAAAGATGAAGGGCTTCTTCTTCTTTTCCCAGGGGCGCTCATACTCTTCATACATGATGTGCCCGATGTCGATCCGATGTTTGTCTATCAAGCAGTAGAGGAGCTCGGCGTAATTTGGCTGTATCCAAGTGTCATTCTTTCTCGGGATCAAGTTGAAGATGCAAAATTTCATCATCACCTTAGCCTCGATACTAAGGTCGCTCTGATGGATCCGTGCAGGTTCTGCTCCGATTTATGGATACCTGTATTCCCTGTTGCAGATCACATCCGTAATGTATATTCCTATCCCCCTAGAAGCCCTCAAATATTGGTAGGCATGGTTGCTCCCTGCGAACTCCCGTTGCCCAAAATGGATGAATGAAGAAATTGACTTTGGTGTCCATGGTATTATTAGGCCTGAACTAGTACCCCATTCTTCTTCTCGAGATCAGTGAATCCAGTGTAGAATTCTTGGAGGAGGCTCACGTCGTACCCCTTGAACCTGTTGGAACTATACCAAACCCAATTCCTTTTTGATGCCAATCGGGAGAGGGTCCTATACCCCGCCGTTCGAGCTACCTCATCCGGAATATCAATCTGCCTGTCTGGTATGATCGATCTTCCCCCTTCGGCTAGCTCTGCTTCGAGCCTTTGTCGGACATCTATCGCAGCTAGAGACAACTCGTACATGTTGTGAGAAGGTTGGGAGCTTGATGCACCCCCTTTCCCTTCTTGCTCGAGCCAGCTCTCCTTGATCCTCTTGGAGCCATGATTCCTACAAACAACAATTAGTATCTTGTATGACACGAAACTGACTTATGCATATGCAAATGTACGAGCGAACAAACGAGCAATAAACAATCCAACTCCTCAAAAACCCAATGTCTAGTCTAGCTACTTCATCATGCAACATATCAATGTAACTACTACAATCACATATCACATTATGCTCTTGCTAGACAACAAATGCCTTGAATCACAAGGCTCAATTAATACCATAGTAACAAAAATCTAACAACATAAATCCTCAACTTCATCAATCATGCATTCTACCATTACATCCATCATTATCATATCAATAAACACATGTTTAAACATGGAATGAAAGCAAAGATACATTTCCTAACAAGATATATCATCTAATAGCAAAAATCTCAAACCAACAAACCAAGCCTAATTGAACATGCAATTGATAGTGAATAACGTTTCTAATCACACAAATCATCAACCCATACATCATACAAGCTTAATTGAAGCATAAATTAAAAAACCCCCAAATTTGAAAAATTAGGGTTCATGTGAGATTACCTCAAATCTGAAGATTGAATGAACTAGGAAGAAATTTGTTCGGATGAAAAGAAAGAGCACGTAACGGGCTTCGATTGAAGCTAAAGAACACACAATTTGATGGAATAATGAAGAAGTTATGAAGGATTGAAGATATTTTGAAAATTTGGGAATTTTTTGAGTAAGATGAAGAAGATGGAGAAAAATGGGAGAAAAGGGGGGCAACCCCCGTTTTTATTTTCTGCAGGGTCGTGGGGCGAATCGCCCCGCATGTGGGGTGAATCGCCCCGCGTGTCCGGAGAGCGCGGTGCTCTCTGGACTTGTGGGGCGATTCGCCCTCCACCTCCTGAGGTGGGGAGACGAAACTTTTCGAAAAAATGCGGTTTTTAAGTCCCCGAAAACCATTTTACTCATAAACCCAATCGTAAAGGCTCACTCAAACAAAAACAAACGCACATACGACACAGAGACAAACAAATTCACATATGAAAAGCAAATTGTTCAGAATGAATGCATGCAAAAAAGCAGTAAATAAAGCGATAAAAACTCCGGGTTGCCTCCCGGATAGCGCCATTGTTTAAAGTCTTTGACTCGACTCCTGTCTGCGCCTAGCTCTTCTTCTTGAGGTTACTAGACTTCCCCTTCATGGATCTTCTCCTCATGCCACGAACCTGTGAATAAGAATGAACATAGGCAGCAAGACCACAGTAGTTAATAGTGTGAGAAGTATCAGGTGGATCAGATATGGCTCGCAACACATGTCGCTTGCCATCCACCTCAATAGTGCAAGTCCTTCGGTAGATGTCTATCACGGAGCGTAGCTTAGTCAAGAACGTTCGCCCCAAGAGAACGACATCCCCCGTCCCAGGTGTAGACGCCGGCATAACTACAAAATTGGTGTATACAGAAGCTTCACCAATCTTGACCAATACATTCTTCACAACGCCTTCGGGTCTCACAAAGGATCCATCCGCCAGTTGCACAATAGCCTTATGCTCAGATAGTTTTCCAAGGCTACTCTTCTCGAACACATTCATAGGGAGCATATTAGAGTAGGATCCCGTATCTAGTGTGGCACGGACATCTTCAAGCTCACCAATCCCGACCTTAACATCGAAACTTTGAGGGAGTGGCTCGGGATCCTCATGCTCCTCTTCACTCTCGTCAGAACTAAGGTCCTTCTCTTCTTCCTTAGCCTGTGGAGGTTCTTCCTTCTTGCAATACTCGCACTTAGCAACCCTCTTGATGGTGATTTCAACAGGTAGATCACCCGCCAAGGTAATGGACATCGACTTCTCAGTGTGGCTAGGCAGCTTGCCTTGTTCCCTACTCGTTCCTCGGTCGATCAACTCTTGCATCTTTTGTTGGGCAACCCTAGTGCTCTCTTCCAACCTATCAAGCCTTTCCCTAGTCTTCTCAGAATCTTCTTCACAACGTTTGAGAAAACTTTGGGTGTGATCAACCATCTTTTGCAAGTTCTCCATCAGTTGAGCCGACTTCGACTTCGGTTGCTCTTTTGGAGCGGGGTTTTTGCAGTGATCATTACCATAGTTTAGCCTACTACGGTCTTGGTTAGGGCCATAAGTTTGGCTAGCCGGTGCATATCCTTGATTGTTTCGGAACCCTCTTCTCCAAAATCCACCTCGAGGATTCCTACCATCTTGTCCGTAGCTAGCTTCTTGAGTACCAAACTCCGTAGCAAAGGCTTCCTCTTCGCCTCCTTGAACCCAGTTGCCATCATCATACGCAAGCCCCGATCTACACATATGAGCTCCATGCCCATAGTTCTTGCATATTCGACAAACTTCGTTCGAAACAGTTGTTCCTGTGGCGCTCTTGAGGACTTGCTTCAATTCGTTGGTAAAGCACTCGAATTGATCCCCATTCCCCCTATACATAGGGGCTTCTTGAGTCGGTGGAGCTTCAGGTCCACGTCTCTTAACTATTGCCATTGGGTCCTTGAATTGCGAACCCTTAGCAAGCCTTTCGAAAACTGCCCAGACGGCTTCTGCGGTTTCCTCCCAAATATTGCCTCGGCATTGGAAGTCCACCACTTGTTGGTTCTCGAAGGTTAGTCCATTGTAGAAGTGTTGGACTAGATCAGAAAGTTCAAAACCATGGTGAGGGCACTTGTTCATGAGGTCTTGGAACCTCTCAAACGCGGTGTAGATGGTCTCATCATAGTCCTGTTGGAATCCTGTGATTTGCGCCTTAAGCGCGGTAGTCAAGGTGTGAGGGAAGTATTTTTCCATGAAAGCTGAAAAAACCTTCTCCCAAGTGTCCAACGAGCCTACTGGTAGAGAACTCAACCATGACTTGGCTCTGTGGCCAAGCCCCATAGCAAAAACCTTCATCCTCAACTCATCCGTTGTTATTTCAGCTCCGGGTCGTGGGAGTTGGTTGACGAAATCATCGATATCGTGCAAGTACCCCCATCACATCTTCCCTTGCTAAGCCATAGAACCTCGGAAGTTGTTGGAATGTGTGGTTCTTGATTTCCAGATCTCGAGTTGCAGACGAAAGAACAATCGCCGGTCCCCTCAACGATCCTTGGAGGGTTGAACCCATGCTTTCAGTGGTCTAGCTTCTGCCATTCCGTCGATTTCCTTGAAAAGACTGTGTAAAGATTCAGAGAAATCGGTATCCTCTATTTCCTCTAGCTCACGCTTTTGAAGTAGTCGCCTTCTTTGGTGGTAGACTCTGTCGATCTCAGCAATTGAATCAGCAAGCGGTGTTCCTCTAGATCGTGTATGTGGCATACACTATCTGTAACAAACTAGGAAAGGAGTATCAGATAGAGATTAAAAAGGAAAACTAAAACTACTAGAACTAGGAATTGAATGCTGAAATATAAACAAATTAAACAAAAAAAAGGAGTATAGTCCCTGGCAACGGCGCCAATTTGATGAAACGGTTTGTCAGACTCGATTAATCAAATAAATTTGTATTTAGCCAAAGACAATTCACAACTACAACGAAAATCGTAGTGTAGCAGTAGAATAACCTCGAGTGTCGATCTCTAAGAACTATAACTAGCTTTATCTAATCTAATTTAGAATATAAAATAGCAGACCGTTTAGCAAAGGTTTTCTTAACAGATAATGGAGATTGGTGATAGTATGGTCCTTCAAAGCATAACGGGTTAATAATCATGCGTAAATTCCTCGGTTTTGCATAGAGATCTTTGATCAATGAATTGTCCAGTTGTAATTATCAAACACTACGAAGATATAGATTTAGATAGGTCTAAGACCAATGAATTGTCCAATTGTGTGCAATAATTAATCAACAATACGAAGATAGAGATTTAGATAGATCAAAGAAATAAAGCAATATAACGGAGTATAATGCGCGATATAGCATAATTATCAACCCTTCGCTAAGAATTCACATACTATCACCAACGAGAAGTTTAGCTACTCATAGTTGTCATGCAATCAACAGAAATCATAGAAGAAAACATGTTGAAAGATATATAAAAATAAGTAGAAAAACCGTAAGATAGAATGTTACCGAAGGTTGTCAGTCTCCGAAGAATCGCGATCTTACAAGCTCCAAACTGCTTTGAAAAAGTATCTCCTAAGCTAAGAACCCCCAGAACAGGCTCTGGGAAATTCCTACCTAAAACTACAGAGAAAGGTGAGAGAAAAGGTATGGAAAGGTATGAAAAACAGAGAAAAACTGAGCAACTATATATAGGCTACGAATTGTGTGGGGCGAAGGGCCCCACACACCGGGCGATGGGGCGATTCGCCCCACATCCCGGGCGATTTTCCCGGGAGTAAAACTCGGCCAGATACGCATTTTCGACGCGTTTTTGGATTTCTTCCCCTTTTCAGACTCGGTTTCAGACTTCTAGTGGCCTTCTAACCTCCAGATTCGACCCCTAGACTTCAAATCGTATCCGGAATCTTTCAGATACTTCAAGTAGGCTTCTGGAACACCAATTCCTTGTCTACTTCAATATAATTGCCCGGAAATCCTCGTTTTTCAACCAAAACCTGTAAAATAAAGACTAAAGGGAAACGTGACACTATTCTAATAAAATGCACTAAAATATAGCTAAATTAACATAGAGGATAGGTAAAATAGGTGAAAAAGACTCAAATGAAAGTGTAAAATACACATTCATCAGTCGGCGCGGTTGTTATGAAGTTCTTGAAGGATGTGATATTTTCTAGATTTGGGTGTCCTAGGACAATCATCTGTGATGGAGGTTCGCACTTCGTCAATAGAACCTTTTCCTCTCTTCTTAAGAGATACGATGTCCACCATAGTGTTGCTACGCCATATCACCCACAGACTTCGGGACAAGTTGAAGTTAGCAACCGTCAAATTAAGAAGATTCTGGAGCAAGTAGTGAAGCCTAGCAGGAAAGATTGGGCAGGAAAATTGAATGATGCACTTTAGGCATACAGGACTAGCTACAAAACGGTGATTGGAACCACTCCGTACAGACTTGTGTATGGGAAAGCATGCCATCTTCCCGTAGAATTGGAACACAAGGCGTATTGGGCTATCAAAGCACTCAATCTTGATATGGGAAAAGCTGGCGGAGAACGGTTATTGCAACTCGATGAGCTTGATGAATTACGCCTAGGTGTGAATGAAAATGCCAAGATCTACAAAGAACGTACTAAGAAGTATCATGATCGTGGTATAGTACGTAAGGAACTGATTCCTGGGCAAAAAGCTTTGGTATTTAATTCTCGCCTTCGACTATTTCCTGGAAAGCTCCGTACTCATTGGGATGGACCATACAAAATTATCAAAGTTGCTCCCCATGGAGCTGTAGAACTCTTTGATCCGAAGACGGGCAATACTTTCAAGGTGAATGGTCAACGAGTGAAGCCATACTTCGAGATATCTAGTGATCAAAGGGAGGTTGATCATCTTGAGCTTACCTTTTCCGCCTCTAGTGAAGGTTAGTGTGTTATGTCGTTTTGAGCATATCATTGTGTTGTATTTTATATTTTCGTATATTTTTGGCGATAAAATAGGTCTCTAGATGATAATTTAGCATTTTAGGAGGGAAATCGATTTAGGAGTCTGGAGGTGCCGGGCGAACCACCCTCCACGTGGGGCGATTCGCCTGGAACGACCAGGGAACCTGGAGTTTACTGGACGCCCCAGTCGAATCGCCTCCCACGTGGGGCGGTTCGCCCCGGGCATCCAGTAAACCCGGAGATCCGGATTTTCATTCGGAAACCCGATTTTCTCCGATTATGCTAAATTATCGATCTTTTTACCTCGTTTATCGCCCGTTTTGTTTTATCACGAGTTTGATTGAGTAATATAGGTCAAATATACAAGATAGCTTTCACCTTCTAATCCACTTTCGACGTTCGGGACGAGCGTTGACGTTCAGGTTTGGTGGGGGGGTTATGATGAACGTATGGATTGTCGAGTTTCAACTTATCAAATAAATTTGTATTTAGCCAAAGGCAATTCACAACTACAACGAAAAACGCAGTGTAGCAGTAGAGTAACCTCAAGTGTCGATCTCTAAGGACTATAACTAGCTTTATCTAATCTAACTTAGAATATAAAACAGCAGACGATTTGGCAAAGGTTTTTCTTAACAGATAATGGAGATTGGTGATAGTATGGTCCTTCAAAGCATAACAGGTTAATAATCATGCATAAATTCCTCGGTTTTTCATAGAGATATTTGATCAATGAATTGTCCAGTTGTAATTATTAAACACTACGAAGATATAGATTTAGATAGGTCAAAGACCAATGAATTGTCCAATTGTGTTCAGTAATTATTCAACAATACGAAGATAGAGATTTAGATAGATCAAAGAAATAAAGCAATAACTCAGAGTATAATGCACGATATAGCATAGCATAATTATTAACACTTCGCTAAGAATTCACATACTATCACCAACGAGAAGTTTAGCTACTCATAGTTGTCATGCAATCAACAGAAATCATAGAAGAAAACATGTTGAAAGATATATAAAAATAAGTAGAAAAACTGTAAGATACAATGTTACCGAAGGTTGTCAGTCTCCGAAGAATCGCGATCTTACAAGCTCCAAACTGCTAAGAAAAAGTATCTCCTAAGCTAAGAACCCCCAGAACAGACTCTGGGAAATTCCTACCTAAAACTACAGAGAAAGGTGAGAGAAAAGGTCTGGAAAAGTATGAAAAACGGAGAAAAACTGAGCAACTATATATAGGCTTTGAATTGTGTGGGACGAAGGGCCCCACACACCGGGCGATTCGCCTGGTGCGGGGCGATTCGCCCCACATCCCGGGCGACTCTCCCGGGAGTAAATTTCGGCCAGATATGCATTTTCGACGCGTTTTTAGATTTCTTCCCCTTTTCGGACTCGGTTTCTGACTTCTAGTGGCCTTCTAGCCTCCTGATTTGACCCCTAGACTTCAAATCCTATCCGGAGTCTTTCAGATACTCCAATTAGGCTTCTGGAACACCAATTCCTTGTCTACTTCTATATATTTGCCCGGAAAACCTCGTTTTTCAACCAAAACCTGTAAAATAAAAATTAAAGGGAAACGTGGCACTATTCTAATAAAATGCACTAAAATATAGCTAAATTAACATATAGGATAGCTAAAATAGGTGAAAAAGACTCAAATGAAAGTGTAAAATACACATTCATCAAACTCCCCAAACCGAACCTTTGCTTGTCCTCAAGCAACTAAGCTAGACTCTAATGCAAAAAACAATGCAACTCAAAAAATGGAGTCTTATGCCAAATAAAATGAACTAATCTAATGAATCTATCAAAAAACATATGAACAAGAACCATATAAATCAAAACAGGAATATATGTTGAACAATGCCTCGATTGACTCATACACATCCACATAACCTCTTATGTCAAGACAAGATGGTATCTCGTAACATTCTCTACCTGAACCTAGTCAGTGACGACGTAATGAAACATGTTAGAATACGAATGGTTGTCCCGTGCCTATGAGACTGAGGACTTACTGTTGTTCACCAAGTTAAGACTTTTCCTCAAAGAGGTCGAACCAATACTAGCTCTCATCAAACGAAGGAGGGTTCCCTATAAAAGATAACACTCCCCTATTCTACCCATCTCTCAAGCAAAGTCTTAAGCTATTCACCACTTCCTGAATGGCAGGACGAGGGTGGTCTAGAACAGATGACACTCAAAATTAAAAGACAAAAAATAGAAAATTACAACACGATTACGAACATTACAAGAATTGGAAAATGAGACTCAACACTTTGCTAAACTACTTTTTGGCTTTCTATTTTGGACCCTTCTTTGCTTTTTTGGGGTCTTTTCTTTTTTTTTTTCTTTCCAGTTTCTTTTTCTTCCTTTTTTTTTTATTTTTTTTCTGGAATGTTTTTTCGTTTTCTCTTTTTTTCCGATTTTTTTTAGCCAGCAGTAGCACAACGAAAAAGAAATAAAATGACTCACAAACGACTTCCCCAAACCTATTCGAAAGAATATGTTGGAGTATAAAATTTACGAGAAAGGAAAAATAAACTCACAAAACAGAAATGAAAAACGAAAAACAAGTCTAATGATAGTGTAACCCCCTCCCCATACCTATTCGAAAGAATAGGTTGCAAACAAAGGATCACACAACCTCACACTACCTCCTTCCTAGGCATTTAGCAATCTCAAAGCATGGTGAAGACTTGTTGCCTCTTAGGTACATAATTACTCGGGAAAACAACCATAAGACCCTAACATGCATCATCCTATTATAAAGGCCTTCGTGAACCGCAGTAGAGAAAACACCACTAAGTGATGTCGAGACTACCAAGCTTAACTAAGTGCAATACATAAATGTGACAAGCCAAGCGAGAAAAACCTCAAACAAATTCATAGAGATTAAGCATATGATTAATGGCATAATTAGTTGATCTACCCAATAAAAAGTTCAAAACAATTTGGCAATAAACTCCACACAAAACATGCAAGACTATCCTAGGATGAATGTAGTGAATGCAACTAAAAACTAAGAAAGCGGTAAACGTGCAAATGAAATTAAAAAACAAGATACCATACTCGACATCACAAAGCCAAACAATACCTAACATCATGGTTCACATCCCATCCCCCTCATGAAACTTAAGCTAGTCCCTATCAAAAGTGAATGAGTAAATAAAAAGTGATACTAGATGTTACCGAACGGTTTGGCCTTGGTCGGCTGAGTATTCAAGAGTACCTCCCCACGGTGGCCGCCATTCTCTTGGTCCGATGTAGCAAGGAGACCTAGGAAGCTTCAAAGATCTCACCATGGTGAATGGACTGGTTTTCTTTGCAGGCATATCCAATAAGGACTTCATCAATAGGAAGACATTCACTTTGACTTTATCGAGGTTCTTGTTTAGTGGTGACTCATGTGTACCTTTCTTGTCAAGCTTTCCATCTCGGAGGGGTAGATTCACCTCTTTGTACTCAAGAACCTTAGTAGTAATGGAAGGAAGTGGCTTTGGATTGATGCGAATGTCTGCGAGTAAAGAAACAGGGGAGCTGGGGTCGTCCAGCTCCCCAGAACCGTCCCTTAGCTCACTGGTCATGGGAGGCGGTTTGCCCCTCATGTTGGGCGAACCGCCCCCCACCTCCAGGGGGGCGTCGCCTTCCAATCCTTCCTCCTCTTCAAGTTTTCGAGCCTCTTCTACTTCCGCACATTTTAACAAGCTGAATTCTTCCGTAAGATGCTCAGTTACTTCAACTTCTTCAACAACTTTTGCTATACGAAGGTCATCTTCAACTTGCTCGGCATGTGCAATTTCATCTTCCTTACTGATTTCTTCGACTTCAAAATACTCCTCGGATGAGCTTCCTGCTTCACCTCGATCTACTTCCTTTCTGGTGATGTGAATTGGTATGACCTCATCAGATTGTGTTAAACCTCTGGCGTACTTACGGAGGACTTCTTCTGCCTCGTCGACCGTACATTCTCCCAGACCGCCGCTCAACCTATCCACTCTAAGTCGTTCCTCTTCACGAAGTCCACCGACGAAGCACCAAATCAACTCCACATCTTCGAAACGGTGATGGGGGCACTCACGTTT
The DNA here is from genome assembly GCA_028274465.1 of Plantago ovata. Taxonomy (NCBI): domain Eukaryota; kingdom Viridiplantae; phylum Streptophyta; class Magnoliopsida; order Lamiales; family Plantaginaceae; genus Plantago; species Plantago ovata. The sequence goes on from CM051458.1 coordinate 21,840,774, forward strand.
ATAGATCTCAAAACGTTCGTAGGCGTCACAAAACTGCTCATACTCTCCTTGCTCGAAATATTGGATCCTATCACATAAGGCAATCGTCTCATGAATCTTCCTTACTGATTTCTTCGACTTCAAAATACTCCTCGGATGAGCTTCCTGCTTCACCTCGATCTACTTCCTTTCTGGTGATGTGAATTGGTATGACCTCATCAGATTGTGTTAAACCTCTGGCGTACTTACGGAGGACTTCTTCTGCCTCGTCGACCGTACATTCTCCCAGACCGCCGCTCAACCTATCCACTCTAAGTCGTTCCTCTTCACGAAGTCCACCGACGAAGCACCAAATCAACTCCCCATCTTCGAAACGGTGATGGGGGCACTCACGTTTATAGATCTCAAAACGTTCGTAGGCGTCACAAAACTGCTCATACTCTCCTTGCTCGAAATATTGGATCCTATCACATAAGGCAATCGTCTCATGATAAGGCATGAACCGAGCCAAGAACTCCTCTACTACTTGGCCCCAAGTTTTCAGCGATCCTGGTTCTAACCTTGCAATCCAACGCCTCGGCTCATACCCAAGAGTAAAAGAAAATAATTTCCTGCACAATTGGTCCTTAGTAAACCCTTTTGCTGGAATTCTTTCTATTTCCTTCTCATAGGATCGAATGAAACTCCATGGGTCCATCCCTACTCCATCTTCGTACCTTGGTAAGTACCTCACCATGGACTCCGTCACCTCATACCTTCTTAACTCATCCTCCAGGTATACGGAAGATCCTCTCCTCACCTGCGAGAATTGGGGTGTCATGCGAGCGCGCATGGACATCATACTTGTATTTCTGTAGTAAGAGTAACTCAAAACTAAGAATTAGTTCTATTAGCATAATCAAACACAATATAACCAAAAATTTCGAGAGCACAAACACGCAAGGTAACCAAGATCAGATTAGATGAATTTACTGAAGAAGATAGGAGGAAAGAAATAGGGTAAGAAAGTAAAATTTCTGAGAGACAATCCAAGAGCTGTTCTGGGAATTGAATGCTGAAAATAAATAAGCTAAACAGAAAAAAGGAGTATAGTCCCCGACAACGGCGCCAATTTGATGAACGTATGGATTGTCGAGTTCCAACTTATCAAATAAATTTGTATTTAGCCAAAGGCAATTCACAACTACAACGAAAACCGTAGTGTAGCAGTAGAATAACCTCGAGTGTCGATCTCTAAGGACTATAACTAGCTTTATCTAATCTAACTTAGAATATAAAACAGCAGACGATTTAGCAAAGATTTTTCTTTACAGATAATGGAGATTGGTGATAGTATGGTCCTTCAAAGCATAACAGGTTAATAATCATGCATAAATTTTTTACCTTCTTTTGCTATCTTTTAGCCTTGTTTTTTGGTTGGTTTTGTAGAATAGTGTCACGTTTTGTGTTTTCTGCATTTTCAGGCACTTAGGAACGAAATGGCGTTTTTGGAGCTAAAAACGAGCTTTTTTGATAGAAAATGGCCCCGTTGAAGTTTCTTGGTCTCCACGGCTTGTTCGTGAGTGCTTGAGCATCAATAAGCATTGAGAAGGATGAGTCCAAGGCACCCGAGGACCGTACGAGGGCAAAAGGATTGAGTTGCAAGACAAAAATCTGCCCAGGAGCCAAGCTAAGCGCCTGGAATAGTGAAGCGGAGCGCTTCAAATTCCAGTGGCAATGGTACAGCAGACCAAGCGAAGCGCTTGGAGGCCCCAAGCGCTTCGCCTGCCAAGCGCTCCGCTTGGCAGCTCCAAGCGGTCCGCTTGGCAGCAGTTACAAATCGGGATTTTCCTTCTTTAATCGGATTTTCAATTACTTTTTCCATACTTTTGAACATTGGCTTCGTTTTGGCAGAGCTCCTAAGCCCCAAAACTCAGAAAAAAACTCAGATTACATTGTATTTTAGATTGGATTAAAGGTTTTGGCATAGGATTGCATCCATTGTTTCATCTACGAAGAGGTTTTCATCAATACCCACCGATTAGTGACAGCTTGGTGGTAATTGTATCATTATCTCTTGTCTAGTAGTTTGATTTGATGTATTCTATTTACAATTCATATGATTTGATGTCTATGTTGATGAATATGAGTAGCTAAATCCTTTGTGTTGGTGGTAGAATGTAGAATATGAATGCTATGGTTATGTTTATGCTTACATGAGGTTGTGAGTCAATCTTGCTGCAAATTCCTTCATATGATTCTTAGTTGCCTATAAAATATATTCGAATTGAGTATAGTGACAAACTCTTGGTGAATGAAAGCTATAGGATTGTATGTTAGAGGTTTGCAGCATGCTAGATAAATGGTGTTAGTGACAAACACCTCTAAAGTATTGATAGTGGTCTTTTATGATGTGTGTCTTGAAAGTTACCTAGACGAGTTGCTTAGCAGACTTGATCGAAGGTTTTACGCACTGAACTTGTGAGCATATTTGTAACCCATGCATGTGTATTTGATTTCTACCACCAACCGTTTTCCAAACTTGATTACAACAATCTGATTTCTCGTTGCTTTGTTCTAAGAAAACAATTTTATAAACACTTGAACACGTTGTCTGAAATAACTAGCAAAAACCACAAACAAAGCCACGTTAGGTCCCGAGAGAACGACACTCGGGAACAACTTGCCATTGCACTCTAGTTTGTGTAGTGATAAGTGTTCTTTGGCCTTAAACAAATTTAATTGGTGAAAAACGACATCATCAATTTGGCGCCGTTGCCGGGGATTTAACTCCTTTGGTTGGTGTTTTTGTTTTGGTTTTTTCAGCCAACATCTCTTCTTTGCCTTATTTCTGTCTTTTGTTTCTTTTTGACTTGGAAACTCACTACTCTTCATTTCATGTGAGTGCATGCCTAGAACCCGAACGGGTAGACCTATTATTAAACCTTTTGTAGACGAGATCGATCATTTGTTTCAAAGGAGAAAGAGGAATTTGAATCTCGAGTTTGAAGAAGTAGCATCTAAAGCTTCCACTTCTGGTATTCGGGAAGAGTCTTCTTCTTATCTTTTGGAGCCAATTCTTGAATCTGTTTTCTTGGAAGGTGAAATGGCGGAGCGGCCTATACGTACACTTACTAAGCCTACGGTTGGGGCTAGAGGACCAGCAATTGTCCTCGATGATGCCACAAGGAACTTGGAGATCAAGAATCACATGTTCCAACAACTTCCCAAATTCTATGGGATGGCTAATGAGGACGTGATTGGGTTCTTGAATGAGCTCGAGAATTTTGTTCTCCATCTTGGGCGACCAGGAGCTGGTGTTACGGATGATGATCTCCGTATGAAGGTCTTTTCTATGGGGCTAGGTGATCGTGCAAAGGCTTGGCTTAATACTTTGGAGGCCGGGTCTTTGACAACATGGGATCTTTGTTTTGATAAGTTCATGGAGCGTTACTACCCCGCTTCCGAGACGATGGCTATGAAGAGCCAAATTAGCTCCTTCGAGCAGAGGTATGATGAGGCTTTCCACGAGGCCTATGATCGATTCATGGGGTTGCATCATCGATGCCCACATCACGGGTATGGTAAAGGTCAGCTTCTCCAATTCTTTTACAATGGTTTACATCCCGAGATTCAATCTCAAGTGGATAGTATTTGTGGAGGTAGTATGGGGGAGTTGCTTCCTTCTCAAGCTCAAGTGAAGCTGGACATGATGTACCGGAATTCCCAAAACCGGAATGTGAGGGCTCGTGTGCTCCAAAAGGAGCAAAGAGGTGAGGCCAAGGTAGTGGTAGAACAAGATGCCTTCGATGGGTTCGCCCATGAAGTGAAGCAAGCTTTGAGGCAAAGCGTTCCTTCTCCTTCTACGGAAGTTTGTGGTGTGTGCAAGAACTATGGGCACCCGACATACTTATGCCGTTCTGAATTTGCTAGAGAGCAATATATCACGAACAATGTCCGTCAAGAAGTGTATGCTGCTGAGAGAGAGCAAGTAGTTGGAGATGTGAACTACGGGCAAGGATATGGCAATATGAGACCACAAAACCGTGGGGGACAAGGACCACAAAGTGGGTACCAGAATCAAGGCAACCGTGGTTATGTCCACAACCCGGACCAATATGCCTATGGTCCACATCAAGATCGAAGCCGTCTCAGCTATGGGAACAACTGGTATGAAGGAGCACCACCTTCTAATCCTACACCTCCACCTCAGGTTGCTAGTTCGGGACCGCAAGGTGGAGGGGTGCTCCCTTCTCCTCTTGTCTCTTCTCTCAACGATCTTGTGTTGAAGATGAATAAGTTTATGGAGCATTACTATCGTAATGAAGCTACTAACAATCAGCGGTTTGAGAAGCTTGAGGCTAGTAGTAGCAACCTCCATAAGAAGTTGCAAGAGTTGATAGATCGGGGGGCTAGTAGAGAGCAAGGGAAGTTTCCCGGGAACACGGAGAAGGCTATGGCCATAACCGTGGTGACTGATTTGCCCGTGGAGATCACGGTTGTGAGAGACAATGCACGAGTTGAGGTGCCAAGTTGCAAGATAACTGAAACTTGCAAGGTGAGTGAGGAGGTCGAGACTCCTAAGGTGGTTATGGAAGAGGAAGTTGTCGCACAATCTGATGCGATAGTTGAAGAGGTGAAAGAAAACTCATCGTCTGAGGATGAGATGGTGGATATGGTGGAAGTGCCCATCCAAGAGAGCTTCGATGTTGAAATCGGCTTGGGGAAGAAGGACGGAATAGTGGCAACTCTAGACACGGGAGCGGGTGTGAATGTTATACCCTTGAACGTGTATGAAGAGTCGGGTTTTTCTGGCTTGAGACCTATGAAATGCATGGTGCAATTAGCGGATGGGTCCATGAAAAAGCCGTTGGGTGTGATTGAGAACTTGGCGGTGAGGGTTGCCGGTGTAGAGGTGAAGACTAATTTCATCGTTATGCCTACATCTTCTGCTAAGCTCAAAGATGTGGTTCTCTTGGGTAGAGCCTTCATCAACAAAGTGCATATGGTCATGGACATGTATCGCTGAACATGTCACTTTGAGGTAAATGGCAAGCAACACACGTTGCGAGCCATTGTTAATTCATGTGCTTATGTTGATACTAACGAACTTGTAGGATTTTTTGGTCCACTTTATGTTCGTCAAGATGTGCAGGGAATTGATGCTTTGAGAGGCAATTGGAGGGGTAAGTCTAGTACCCGAGGCAAATCAATTCCGCATGAGTTGTGAAGAGTCGAGCCAACGACTTTTAAACGAAGGCGCTTCTCGGGAGGCAACCCGAGGTTGTAGGTACTTGCATATAGATTAGGAGCACGTTTAAATTTTGTTTCGTTGATTAGACAAGGTTTTTGGGGTGAAAATTTAGCAAAAGTCGAAAAAAATGAATTTGGGAGCTCCAGGTCCCGAGCGTGCCAAGCGGTCCGCTTGGATTTCCAGTAAGAATTTCATTCTTACTGGAAATCCAAGCGGAGCGCTTGGCAGGTCCCAAGCGGACCGTTTGTCAAGCGCTTCGCTTGGGACGGCCCAAGCGCTTCGCTTGGCTTTCCTTAAGAAAGCCAAGCGGAGCACTTGTGCATCAAAGCTCCCCACTTCATTTTTTTTTCCTCCATTGTCGATTTAACACCCCAAAAATCTCAATCTCTCTCAATTCTCCACCAATTCTTGCAATCTTGTGCACTTTACAAAGCCCATCACCCCCTCTATCATCTCAACCGATCAAATTTCACGTTTGAAGCAACCATAACAAGGAATCAAAGGTACCTCTCATGAACCCTAACTTTCTTGAATTTGGAATTTTATCTTAATTAGATTCAATTGTGTTATGCATTGGTGAATTAGAGTTTGATGATTATTGTTGAGCATGTTTCTTACTAGATGTGATGTCTAAATTCGAATTTTGCTCCTCTTGATTTATGATGAATTCTATTGCTCGAATTTTTGCTATATAATTGTTTGATGATTGTTAGCCTTGAATTTGAGTTATGTTATGATTATGGTGATGTTGTGATTGCATGAGAATGTGTTGGATTGGTTGGGTAATTCAATTGGAGAGTTTGTTTGCTTGGTTTAGATTCGTATGGATTTATCGTAATGAAGTGTTAAAGCTTCTCGATTTGTTCATATGAACTTTAGCAAGCCCTCAAACTCACCATGAGATTACTTGAGTGAGTATTGGAGTCTAGGAGTCAAGTCTAATTCTCATTGTCTCTTGAAGTTATCTAATAAGATTATTCTAGGTACAATGGCATCGAGAAGAACCAAGAGATCAAGGGGAGAAGGGACCTCGAGTGCCCAACAAACATCCACACCCGGCGAGTATCTATGCCCACAAGCGAGTTTCCATGCCGACAAGCACACGTACATTTCTGAGAGGAGCATTCGCTTCACGGCTGGTGAGAGCGAGTTGGATGGTGTCAGAGAGCTCAACAAGCTCATTACTGAGCGAGGGTGGAAGTACTATGGCGAGGTCATGCCAAATTGGGACCAAGCAGTAGTGGAGGACTTCTACATTGCCTTCACGGACTACAATTAACGGACCGGTGAGGTTCCCGTCCGCGGTGTTGGGGTCAAGTTTACTCCTTTGAGCATCACTAGCTTCATTATGCGATTGGATAGGCCACTGGCGCGGGATCCAAACCGCCAGCCTACATCCAACGAGAGATTTGATCCCGCGGAGCTCTATGTCTACAACCGGGAGTCTGATCATTACCCCATGGAGATACTGAGTGGCATTACCGTGGAAGATTTTGAATTGCCTGATGAACCACCCCGGATTTTGCGCCACAACGATCTCTCCTTCGAGGCAAGGATGATGTTGAAGTTCGTTCAAGACAATCTGATTCCTAACACACATGATTCCGAGGTTCAGTCCTATTACGGAGTCTTAGTCCATGCTCTCTTGCATGATTTGCCTCTCACTCCTGGCATCGTCATCTTTGAGGAATTCAAGCGCCGCCGTAATACAAACCGGAAGCTTGCCTTTGGTAACTTGATCACGGGCATGTGCAAGGAGGCCGGAGTTCCCGACCTCGTACTGGACAAGAAGCCAAAGAAATCCATCAACATTGATACGTACAATGAGATGTTCGGGACTTGGTGCATTCAACAAGGAGAACCCATGCAACCAAGAGTTACGCGCCATGTGACACCTCCTCCACCTCCACCTACGGCCGGACAAGGAAGCTTCGACTTCTCGGAGTTCAACCAGATCTTGGTCGATCAGTTTGGGAACTTCCAAACCACCATGTTGGAGGCTCAGTCGACCCAGCTTACCGAGCAATTCCGGGGATTTGAGGAGCGTGAAGACAAGAGGTGGGAGGACTTCCGTGTGATGGAGGGGCAGCGTTGGGATGATTTCAAGGGCGTGTAGATCAGCGTTGGGAAGCCGCTCGAGTAGAGGACACTAGGCGTTGGAGAGCCCACCAGGAGGAGATGATGAACCGCCATGATGCCCTAGCTCGCCGAATTCCGGGGTATCCTTTCTATGATCAGACCAGTGGTAGTGGGAGTGCCTTTCCTAACACCCCGTACGACCCCTTCTCCTAGAGACACCAGCCGACAGAGGCAACATTTATCGGTAGTATTTTTATATTATCGTTATTTTGGCTTGTTTACTATTGTTGGTTGAAACTCTTTTCATTTTGATTTGGTTGTATAATGTTGTGACTTATGACTCTTGTACTCTTAGTTTGCTTTTGTAGTTGTGGCCTGTGTGCCTTTTGTCGTGATTCGTTTATTCTAGTGTTTGTCTTGGTGCCTTGGGTGATTAAGATAGGAAAAAACATCGAAAACCTAGAAACAGAGCCAAGCGAAGCGCTTGGAAGGGCCAAGCGGTCCGCTTGAATCTTCAGTAAATCAAAAAGTTTACTGGAATTTCAAGCGGAGCGCCTGGAGCCTCCCAAGCGCTCCGCTTGACAAGCGGACCGCTTGGCTCCCGCCAAGCGGTCCGCCTGGACCCTGTACCCAGATTTTCCTCGTTTTTTCCATTCTTCTCCCCTTTGTGCACCCGTTTTCACATGTTTCTTGAGTCCTTCCAGGTACTGCTCATATATAGGAGATTGGACACGAACCTTTATCTCAGGGAAGTGTACTTTCAATCTAATTTTTCCTTTTCATTCAACTTTTCTTTGCTCGAGGACAAGCAAAAGTTTAGGTTTGGGGAGGGGGTATTGGATTTTCAGTACTATATGCTTGTGTGGTTCGTACATGCCTGATTTTACTCAAGTTCATGTGATTTGTCGTGTTTTTTCAACTTTTTGCATGCATATCATCCCTAGATTAGTTGTTGCACGTTGTTGTGCGTGGAGTTTATTGCCAAGTCTTTTGAACTTTTTTATTCGTCCTGCCATTCAGGAAGTGGTGAATAGTTTAAGTCTTTGCTTGAGAGATGGGTAGAATAGGTGAGTGTGAACTTTTAGGGAACCCTCCTTCGTTTGATGAGAGCCAGTATTGGTTCGACCTCTTTGAGGGAAAGTCTTAACTTGGTGAACAGCAGTAAGTCCTCAGTTTCATAGGCACGGGACAACCATTCGTATTTTAACATGTTTCATTACGTCGTCACTGACTAGGTCCAGGTAGAGATTGTTACGAGAGACTATCTGGTTTGACATAGGTGCATATGTGAATGTGTATGAGTCAATCGAGGCATTCTTCAACCAATATCCATGTTATGATTTGTATGGTTTTTGTTCATAAGTTTTTTGTTAGATTCAATAGATTAGTTCATTTCATTTGGCATGAGACTCCATTTTTTGTGTTGCATTGTTTTCTGCATTAGAGTCTAGCTTAGTTGCTTGAGGACAAGCAAAGGTTCGGTTTGGGGAGTTTGATGAACGTGTATTTTACACTTTCATTCGAGTCTTTTTTCACCTATTTAGCTATCCTCTATGTTAATTTAGCTATATTATAGAATAGTGTCACGTTTCCCTTTAGTTTGCATTTTTCAGGTTTTAGGTGAAAAATGTGATTTTCCGGGCAATTATAATGAAGAGAACGAAGAATCGATATTTCGTGGTCATCCATGGTGTATCTAGAAGGTTCCGGACGAGATTTGAGGTTTAGGGGTCGAGTTTCAAGGCTCAACGGTCACTAGAAGGCAAAATCCGAGTCCGAGAAGGAAAAGAAGACCAAAAACGTGTAAAAAACGCGTTTCCGCCGACTGGAGCTCCCGGGAGGTTCGCCCGGGATGTGGGACGGTTCGCCCCACACCAGGCGGTTCGCCCGGTGTCTTGGGCGACTCGCCCCACGCCTTCCGAACTCCTATATATTGTTGCATCTGTTTCTACGTTTTTCATACTTTCTCAGACCTTTTTTCATACTTTTCACATTAGTTTTAGATAGGAATTCTCCAGAGCCTGTTCTGGGAATTCTTATCATAGGAGACTATTTTTCTTATCAATTTGGAGGATTATCTTGCTTGTGAGTTCGCAATTCTTCGGAGGTTTACAACCTTCGTCAGTAACATTGTATCTCACGATTTTTCTATTTATATTTATTTCTTTCAACATGTTTTCATTCAATCATGCTTTGATTTCTGTTGATTGCATTATATCTATGAGTAGCTAAATCTATCGTTGGTGATAGTATGTGATTTCTTAGCTAGGGTTCTTAATTATGCATGATGGCTGTAACGTGAATCAGACTTTGAGTTATTGCTTTATTTCTTTCATTTATCTAAGCCCTCTATCTTCGTAGTGTTGAATTGAACGGAACACATTGGACAATTCATGATCTTAGATTTCTATACAAAACGATCGGGTACTTCATGCATGATTATTAACCTGATGCTTTGAATGATCATACTTTCACTAACTTCCATTATCTTTGATAAGAAAAATCTGTGCTAAGTCGTTTGTTGAGTTTATAGTTTAAGTTAAATTAGATAAAGCTAGTTATAGTCCTTAGAGATCGACACTCGAGGTTATTTTACTGCTACACTACGGTTTTCGTTGTAGTTGTGAATTGCCTTTGGCTAAAAACAAATTTATTTGATTAATTGAGTCTGACAAACTCCGGTTCATCACTCTTTTACAATGTCCTTAAAATTCTAAATTCCTATGGACCTTAAGAGTACTAGTTACTGGACTTTCCTTAATTTAGCATGGTTAATTGCTCATCAAAATTACAATTTTCCTAACAAATTTCCCCCTTTTTGATGTTAGAAATCCATGGATAAATTAATTGTTACCCTTTTAGAGGTTCCTGATGTTGAATAAATCAGTTGATTAATGCAAACATGCTTGAATAATAAAATAGTAAGCATAAATAATTTGCATAATCAAGAACCAGTAATAGTAAAAAAGTTCATTGCTGATAGTTATCTTTCAATAATAAGTTTACTAGAAAGTTCAGAGATAACTAAAAACAATCAGCAAGCAAAACAAAGCTTTTCAAGGGTCTATTCTATTCCAGTAGAGGATTCTCTAAGAATCTCTTTTACACTCTTCTTAGCAAGAGCAGTGAATTCAACGCAGTCCTTCTCGTAATTTTCAAGTAGCTTACGGACTTCAAGTTGAATTATTCTTGCATTCTTGCAGGCAATATATTGATGGTTTTCACCATTCATTTCTTTGTAGTGTATTACCCACAAGTGCATGCCCCAGTTGCTAGCATGTAGTAGTTGAGTGTTTGAAATTCCCTTGTTCGCATGAATTTTCTTTAACCAAAGAAGATCTTCTTCTTGATCCTTTGTAGTAAGATAGAAATACTCATAAGAATTCAAGCCATATTTCTTTTTGGACTTCTTGGTCATGGGATCATTATAATAAGCAACATCCATCGGCTTGATTAGATCAGGCTCTTGTTTTATCTTCTTACTAAGATATCAATATTCAGCCATTTCACAACTATGTTCCTTGGGTAGGGAGGAGGATCCCTTTCTTTCTTTGTGACCTTTAACTCAATCCAAGTGTACATTTGGTTTAGTACAACAGTTGGAAAGAAGTCATTAGCCAATAGGTCTTCTAACTTTATGATCCAACAACCATGGAGGTTTCTGACCACATTTTGAGTGGTTTCCTCATTACTGGTCTTTGTATAATCAATGCCAGTGCCTATGGTAATGTTAGCTAGCCTTCTTTCTTCTTGTCTTTGCTTTCTTCTTCTTGACTTAGCGTTTCCTTGATCCTTTGCTGAAGATCTGGAGTTAGAAGAGAAATGCTTGGACTGTCCAGATGGAGTCAAAGTAGAAAGAGGCTTGGCCCTTATAGCTTGAGTTACTTTTTGGTCATCTTCATTGTCATCATCTTCATTAAAACCTTGATGACTTTCAGTCTGACAGAATTCTGGAGTATCAGCAGAAGTTTTTATCCTTTTAGGATTTGCTGAACTTCTCTCAGAATCTGTTTCAGCTCTTCTTTTGGAACTTTCCTCTGTTTCAGCAAGAGGTTCTCTGGGAGGCGGTTCAGGCAATTTTAGTGGAGCTTCAGAGGGAGTAGCAGAAGATTTGTCTCTTGAAGACTTCCTTTTCCTTAAATCTTCCCCCTTCGACATGGATTGCATCATCGGTTTGATGTGAATAGAGAAAAACTCATTGCAATTTTCAGCAAGAGTATGAAGGCTATTGTACTTAAGAATCATGTCTTGCTGATCAGAGGTCAGCTCCCTTGATAAATGTCAAATTCTCCTCATGTCTTCGCTCGCTATTTACTTTTTGTTCCATTATAGCCTGAGCCTTTGTTAATGCACTTTTGGTGAGCTTCAGTGCTTGACTGACATCATCTTCATAGCTCTTGTGATGTACACTTATGTCTTTCTGAGTTATTGTAACTGTAGTAGTGCGTCTCAGCACAGTAGTCAGTATCTTTCCAATCTCGAGTGGACTCTCAGCAAGCAGTGCATCATCATCTTCTTGGCATGCTTTGTCAACAACCATTAGTGCTTTAATTCTCGGAGTAAACTCCTCAATGTTTGGAAATGGCACTAAAGAGGGAGTAAGTGAATGGGCTTTTATTTCTGTGGCAATCTGATCATCGTTTCTTAACAAGCGGTTTCTTTCCATATCTCCTTCATCAGAAATCATGGATGCTGGAGGAAGTTCTACCACCTTTGGTTCGGCTTTCTTTGCCTTTTCTTCTTCATTTGCTGAGAAATCGGACAAGTCTTCTTCTTTATCAGATTCATCAAGGCCACCAACCTTGACGCCTAAGTCTTTTGCCTCAGAAACTTTTGGTTGAGTGGTTGCTGAAGGCAACTCTTGTGACTCAACGACTAGAGTTTCACCAGTAGTAAGTGGAAGGGAGGAATCTTCCAAGTTGTTCACTCCTAAAGATTGAGCAATGTTGAATATGTCTGTCATAAATCTGTAGACTATTTTGTAATGCTCGTTGATAATCTTCATCAATAACTTCATTTTCTCCAAGGTTTGAATCAGTGACCTGAGCTTCAAGTAATGCTAACTCGGCATCAGAAAGCTTAGCTTATCCTTTAGGCATTTCAGCCCGCTTTCTGGCGTATTCTTCTTCAGTCTCAGCAACTTGTTCAGTTGTTGGAGTACTTTTGTCAGCAGGAGTTGGAGCAGATTCTTGTTGCTGACTGGGAGGTTGTTCAGCTTTTTGGTTTTCAGCAGCTTCTTGATCTTCTTGATCAGCAACTGACAACTTTTCTCCGTCAGCATCCGGACTAGGACCTTGATTGTCATCATCGTCGTCCTTACTGTCCTCAGAATCTTTTGATTCATCATCACTTGTGTCCTTAGGACATTTTACTCTTCTTCTTCATCATCATCTGTTAGAATAACTAAGTCGAGATGTTTGTATTTTGCAGCGCTTGTAACCTCTTCTTCCTCATTGATTTTGTAAGGATCAGCCACCACGGGTACAAAGTAACCCTTGAGCATCACAGCTTGTTCAGCAGGAGAGGCACTTTTGAACTTAGCTTTCATATTCACTATGATTGTGAAACCAGATTAGCATTCATTTGCTGAGAATATGATAGCTCTTCAGGAAGGATAGAGTGTACAAATGTCTCGAGTTTGATGAGAGAATTTCTCTTCTGTTCGTTTGAGAGATGGATGTGAAGATCTGAGAAGTCCATCCTTTTGTACCTTTGCCAGTTGCTGACAGACTTAGCAACTCTGGTCAAAGTATTTCTCTTGAAGTTGGAGTATAGTTCTTCAATACTAACTTCACGGACTTCTGTGATGAGAACCGCTTCATTTATCTCCTTTTGACCCTGCTGGTTCTCAACAAGCTCATGTTGCACACTTAGTTGTGTAGTAACTATTTCCATTGCTTCAGGAGATGTAGAAGTATCCTTGAATTGTTCATCCTGCTGAATAGGAGTTGTAGATTTTGGTGCAGAAGTTTTAGCAACCTTCTGACTTGTATCTTGAGAAGTCTGTAAAGAAACAATAGTGTTAGCTAAAGATAAAGTTTCAGATAGAGAAGTTTTGCTTATATCTGAGTTAACTACCTGCTGAAGAATGGCAGGTGGTGACTCAGTCCTTTCAGCATTGAATGCTTCTTCAATATCTGGGACTTGTTCTTCAACAGACTTCTTTTCTTGCTCTACTTGAGAAAGTTGTGCAGCTTCAGCAATCTCCCTTGTCTCTAAGTGGACAAGTTGAGCAGAAACATCAAGACCTCTAAGTTCACCACTTGTCATAAAGAGGTCGACTGACTTGTTGGAGTTGTCATCAATCTCCATATCCATTTGCTGGCTTAGGTCAGTCAGCACCAGTTGGACTTTGTCAATTGAAGTAATTGGTGAACTTGGTCTATTATTCTCAGCATCATGAGATGCGTCGTCGAATGATGTTTCTTGCTGAGTTTCACCAAACTCTTGTACTTGAACCGTTGCAGTTTCAACAACTAGTTCTTTAGTAGTTGCAGCTTCAGCAACTTGTTGGTCTTCAGTAGTTGTTGTTTCAACAACTGTCTCTTGTTCTTCTGTTGCTTTGCTGGCAACACTCTCATCAAGTGTAGCCTTTCTGAGGTCTGCAACAATGTCACTTGTTGGTTCCAGAGTTGTATCATCCAGATTATCTACAATGTAGACATCTTCTAATCTTTCTAAGGCAGGATTTTCATTTCCACTACCTTGTGGTCTTGCTTCAGTAGATGGATTCAAGTTTATTGGATTTGTAGAGGCTTCAGCAAGCACTTCAACATCTATTACAGCGGTTTGCTTTTCATCAACCATTGGTGTTTCATCGTCCTGAATAACATGGACGACCGGCACAGTCTTTCTTGTCGTTGTTTTCTTCCTTGGGAAGGTGGTTTTTGTCCTTGCCTTCTTAGGAACAGGGTCAGCTGATGAAGCTGCAGTCTGAGTATCATCAGCAACTTTCCTCTTTTTCTTAGATCTTTTGCTGGGTGCATTAGTGTCAACAACCGCAACAGTATCAGCAGCAGTCTCAGCAACATTTGCAGCTGTTGCTTTCCTTGACATTTTGTCAGCAACCTTGGGTCCACTCAACCTGTAGAAAGCTCTTCCCACATTGCATACTGATTTCTTAATCGACAATGGGTTTCTCAGTTGAATCTGGTAATGTTCAAGGATGTAACATATTTTCAGTCCATACATCACCGGGAAAATAGGTGAGACAGTGTTGTCTTCAACCTTAACCTTGAACTTTGTAACACAATCAACAAGTCTGTTGAAAAGGTACTTTGCCCAGTTGATGTCTGTTTTGCTTTCATAGATAGTCATCAGCAACGACCATCTTCTCAGGCCTACTTGGTCTATTCCTCCGACTTGGGAGTTTAGAACTTTGATTAGTAGCAATGCTACTAGACCAAGTGAATGGCAGAGATGCTTCCTGTTTGTGTGCTTATTCCAAGTCACAGGAGCAATCTCTCCTTTCTTCATCCTTTCATTTTTGACATCACTATAGAAGGCTTCAATCTCTTCGTCAGTGGCAGTGATGTCATCTTTAGTTCCAGTAGTTGGAATTTGAAAGTTGTTTTCTAAATCAATCCATTTCAGGATGATTTGCTTTCCCTGAACTGTTGTAGAAATAACTTTTTCAGTGATTCCTTGTCCATCAGTAAGGGTCTGGATTTCTGCATTATTGTAGAATTCCATTCTGTCTAACATACTCACCATTTTCTTGGGGTGAGCAGTGATGAAGAACAATAGGCCTTGTTGATTTATGTAGTTCAACGCCTCAAGGTTTTCTTCATCTAATTCTTGTTCATAGAAGTATCAAATATACTTCTCTTTAGCAAATCCTCCCGATTGCATCATCTGCTCACACTTTTCAGCGTTGAGATATGTAGGAGGCATGGGTCTCTCTGCTATACGGTCGTTGGCAAGCATGATTTTCACCGTGTTTTTCACCGGAGTTGCTGCCGGAGTAGGAGCACTGCTTTTTCCAGCACTGTCTGCCTTAGAGGACTTTGTGTTCTTAGAGGATTATCTTTTGGGATCCATCTCTTATATAGGAGGTAAGACTGGGGGAGTAGAAAAAAGATGCTTTTCTTTTTTACCGCAGGTACAGTAATTCAGAGCACATGCTAGGGAATTTTTGCAGAGAAAGGAAATGTGAGTTAAAGAATTTTGTCTTTCTCTAACTCTTCATTTATATAATATCTCTGTTATGTGAGAAGCTCAATGGTTTTGAGCTCTCAGCAAGGGTAAAACAGAGATACAACGGGTTAGTGGAGCCTTTGCATTGAATGCGTAGTGGTCCACTAACACGAAGCCGTCACAGTATGCTTTCTCTTTATAACATTAACTGTTGGATCATCAACTGCTTTAAAATCAATGGCCACGATTGCATTTCATGTCATGATTTACAACGAGTTCATCTGTGCCATGATTAACGTCACATTTGATTTTACCTTGACTCACGGGATTTTATCTCTTTTACTTCAAAGCTAATAGCTTGCTGAAGTATTATAGAATATTTTCAGCAATTTTAATCCTTCTGACTTTAGCAATTACTTTATAAGTAACAAGTATCTCATTTTCTTTGGGTCAAAGATATTTCTGAGTTCCCGTCTCAGTAAATCCTTTTTATATTGAGATATTTTTAGGTAAATTCTCTTTTGGTGAGAAGAAATCTTGCTCTTTGCTGAGTTCCCGTCTCAGATTTGTTTGAACTTTATGAATATTCCATCCTTGAGTTGTTTGACTTGTAATCCTAGGAAATAATTCAATTTGCCCATCATGCTCATTTCAAATTTGTTTTTCATGAGTTTGGCAAATTCATCACAAAGTTGTTTGTCCTTAGATCGAAAAATTATGTCATCCACATAAATATGGACTAAGAGTATTTTACCATCATGGTTCATAGTAAATAAGATTTTATCAACTTCACCTTTCTTGAAACCATTATCCAGCAAGAACGTAGCTAAGGTATCATACCAAGCTCTAGGTGCTTGCTTTAGACCATATACAACTTTCTGAAGCTTATATACCATCTTGGTTTCTGAGGGAAGTTCAAAGCCAGGGGGTTGTTCTAGGTAGACTTCTTCAGCAAGTTCACCATTTAGAAATGCACTTTCCAATCCTTTAATCCGGCAATAACCTTGAGCAACTAAACGTGTTTTGTTCCTTGTTACTTCTCCCGACCCACTCAACTTGTTTCTGAACACCCACTTTGTACCAATTGCTTTCTTTCCTTCTGCAAGGGGTACAATTTTCCAGACTTTGTTCCTTTCAAATTGATCCAGTTCTTCTTGCATTGCCTTGATCCATTCAGAATGCTTTAAAACTTCTTCTATGGTTTTGGGCTCAATTTCTGAAACAAAGCAAGAGAAAAAAACTTCTACTTCAACGACAATTGCTTATTCAGCAAGTCCTTAATTGGTAGATACTTTGGATCTAGTCACTTGGAGTTTGTCAATATCACCAATCATATCGGTAGAGGGATGATCTCCAATCCACTTATTAACAGGTTTCCTGCTCTTTGGATCTGGATATGTTTGCGTTTCAGCATGTGACTCTTCAGCATGTACTTGTTCAGTACTACTGGTATCTGGTTGTGTCTCTGCTGAAATTGGTTCATCAGCAACTGCTTGTTCAGCATTGCCGGTTTGAGATAACTCGTCAGCAGACACAGGAGGTTGCGTAGTTTCAGCAACATCGGGAGCAACTGCGTCTTTAGCCAAAAATTCTTTATCATGAACTACATTTATCTTGTCATGACTTGGAGTTGGAGTGTCATTGTCAGAATCATCATTAAGTTCAATAGATTTGACATTTCTAGCATTGGATTCTGTTCTTCCTCATGTATGAGTAATTTCTTCATACATTCTGATATTTCTTCTTCAGCAGGGACTCCTTGCGTCTTTTCATAGAATACAACATGCACTGATTCTTCAATCTTTGTGCCTTTTTGTTGTAAACTCTATAAGCTTTGCTATGTAAGGAGTAGCCAAGAAATATCGCTTCATCTGCCTTTGGTTGAAATGTTCTTAAGTATATCGTTAAGTTTCCGATAATCCACACACATCCGCCAAGTGGAGTCTTTCCTTTTTACTAGCAAAACAGGAGAAGCAAATGGGCTTGAACTAGGATAAATTAATCCTTGTTCCATGAGATCACTAACCACCTTTTCAATTTCATTTTTCAAGGAATGAGACACCCGGTATGACATGTATTGTACTGGAACAGCTCTCTCTTTGAGATTAATGGCATGCTGAATATGTCGGATGGGAGGCAAGGTCTTACTGACTGTGAAAATGTCTCGGTACTGTTGCAAGAGTTCCTGGATGCAGTCCGGTATTTCGTGAGATTCTTGCTCGGCTTGTATGTGAAAAAGGTGAGCCATGATGCCATGAGAAGTCTTGTGTAACAGCTTCTTAAGACTCTTCCCACTCATCATTCTACAATGAGCCTCATCTCCATCGCCTTGTAACTGAATCTTCTTGTCGTGCTCTGTGACTACCAAACAATTTTGTTTCAACGAGAATGTAACAGGATCCTGTTGCCACATCCAATCATGTCCAAGAATGATGTCACAGCCCCCAAGTGGAATGATGCGCAAATCAGCTTCAAACCGTGTCCCATTTGAAGTCCAATGAAATTTTGCACATCTCTCCTTGCTAATGGTCCTGTCTCCGTTGGCCACTGTGATTACCCAAGGGGGGGAGGTAGGTTCAACCATGCATTGTAACTCTTCCGCCGTAGATTGATTGAGATAGCTATGAGTGCTACCACTATCAATCAATATTGACCATTTCCTTTTCTTATGTAGGCCTGAACTTTTCATGGAATTATGAGTCCGGCTCCCTTGGAGAGAATGGAGACTTATTTGTCCTTCTGGTGGCTTATTGAGGTCAGTACTGTCCTCCTCTGACTCTTCTTCTTCAACATAAACCTCTACACTTTCATCCATAACAATCTGGAAGGTTTTAGCACACTTGTGGCCATAAAAATACTTTTCTTTGCACGTAAAGCATAAGCCCTTCTCCTTCCGTGCGTTATACTCAGCTCTGGACAACCTATTGATAGGTAAGTTCTGGTCTCTTGGTGCGGTCTGGTTGTTTGAACCAAAAAAGGGAATGGGCGTCGTAGTCCAGTTGCTACTAGGTTTGGCATAAGAGCTAGTAGTCCTGGAAGTAAACTTGCTGGTTTTGTTCCAAACACCAAGAGCATTCTCCATCAATCGGGCCTGTTACATAGCTGCCATTAGAGTGGGTGGTTTAAACATTTGGACTGAGACGCGCAAATCTTCTTTCAACCCTTTAAGGAAGCAGGACATATAGAAGTCATCAGAGATGGCGGGATGTTTTGCCCTCACCAAAGACTTCATCTCCTCAAACTGTTCCATATAATCCACCACATCTGACTTTTGAGTGAGTTGCGTGAAATCCACCACAATATCTTCCTGTCCAGGCACCAGAAATTTATCTAATAACAAGGTGCAAAAATATTCCCAAGAATACTGGTTCCCCTCAATATATTCGCACCACCACAAATCAGCTTGGCCCGTAAGATAGTATGATGTATGAAGCACCCTGTTGTTAGCCTCGATTTGATTAACCTGAAAATATCTATTGGCTTTTCGAATCCATGAACGTGGGTTTTCACCACTGAATTCTGGAAATTCAAGTCTGTATGTTGGTAATTGAATGGGTGGGTGGGTGTTCTGGGCATTTTGAGCATGAGATGATTGATTAACATTCGATATTTGACGATCAGTAAGCATATTAATATGGTGTAAATCATTTGGAGTTTTAGGTACAGGGGTATGGGGTGGCATCTCCGAGTTTTGCTTGCGTAAAGGAGGAAGAGTATAAGTAGCAGATTGAGTACGGGTATGAAGATCATTACCATCATCAGATACGTCCTCTGGGACGATATTTCTGTTAATCAAGTCCTGTTGCATCGCCAAGACTTCTTCGATCTGGTTGTACAGACTAGTCATGTCGGAATCCACTTTGACGTTGATTGTTGCTAACTCAGATGAGAACCGCACCTTCAAAGCATCCACCACAGTACTGCACGACTGGATCTAGTTGTCATGTTTCTTCTGCATCTCAAAAAGCTCCTTACTCCGATTTTCTTGACTGCCTGTCATCATCACAAAACTTTCTCCAAAAACCTAGGCTCGTGAATACCAATTGTAGTGACCCAAAATAGACAGACAAGCATAAACAATAATAACTCAACAGAAAAACACAAAGAACAAGCAGCTGAATAGTAATCGATATATTAAACTCCAATATTCGATTACAGAAAAGGTGAAAGGCCAACTGACTTCTGACAACTGGTATACCTGCAAATTCCGGCCAGATTCCGATCAGTACATGGGGGGATGAATTTAGGTGAGATTTGGATAAGTTCAATGGATTTGGAGCATTGAGGAATTACCTCACAAAACTACTCTGCCTTTCCTTCATCAATCAAACATGTAAATAACAAAGTTTGTTGGAGACCGACACTAGGAGGTTTTGGTTACTGGCTTGACAGGTCCTAATGGAACTTTCACCTGCAAGATGAAAACGCAACAGTACAAATAAAAATAACCAAGGTAAATAACAAAATTACTGAATATTAAAAGTACAACTTAAACTTCCAACGCTTTTATCTTGCAGACACGCTTCTTGCTTCTTTGTCACTTTTCCAGATATAACAGTAAGTCTTGCTAATACTTAACTAACCAGAGAGCGGAAGTCTTTTGAAATTAAGTGCTTTTGAAGAAACAACTACTCAGCAGGTTTAAGCAATCCAAGATTAAAACAAGTCTGTTGAGTAAAGGCTTTTAGAAATAAACTGCAGTAAATAAGATAGAGCTTTGCTGAATGTAAATGCAGTAAGTAAATCACACAAACACTTTTATAGTGGTATCTGAGGGTGGCGTAATCCCTCAACTAGTCCACTTTGTCCTTGCTAGGACAGAATTCACTCAGATAGATGATGAGATTCCTTACAACACCTAATCTAGTAGAATTCCAGAAACCAAAGCGCCCTTGCTTTGTTTCCATCCTAACCAGAGAACTATAACCTTGTTCTCCACCAAACTTGGGACACTTATCAGCAAATCCTTGCTTGATTAGTTCCCCCTGAATTTCACGCCTGTAAAAGGGTGTTTATCAGTTAGAGAGGTTTTGGGTGAAGATCACTTATGAGATTAATTTTTCAGCTAATGCTAAGCAATCTTAAGAAACTCAACTGAATAACTTTTCAGTTATAAGTATATTGTTTCGGGGTGTCAAGACTATTTCTTGTTTAGGAGAAAGAACACTTAACCAATTTCTTAGCCAAAGTACTACTTCTTCACAAGTAGCTTTTGTTTCAAGCTTAAGTCTTGGGTCGGATCTTTAGACAGTAGTAAGCTTAAGAAAGATGTGAGTTTGAAAGCACAAGTGAGTGTAAGATCACGTTGTTGACACACTTTAGTACGTTATGTTGGCTCAGCAGACTCAAGTTTTTACACTTGTGTTTTCTGCTTTGCTGAAATATGTACTTTAGTTAACTTTACTATGTGTCTTATATAGATACCAAATCTCAGCAAACATCAAGTCTTCTTGTCTTCAAATCTTCAAGTCTTCAAGTCTTTAAGTCTTCTGAGTGGTTCTTATACTTCAATAGATTGTTTCAGCAAACAACGTACATCATCAGCAAACAAAAAGAACCTATCTAGTACCTATACTAAGTCTTCAGCAAACATTCCTCTTTTACAATGTCCTTTAAAATTCTAATTTCCTATGGACCTTAAGGCTACTAATCACTGGACTGTTCTTAATTTACCATGGTAATCTGTTCATCAAAATTACAAGTTTCCTAACAAATTTCCCCCTTTTTGATGACAAAAACGGAGTGTCTATGCTAACGACATGTTGTAACGTCGTAACGTTACGACTTTACACTTGTATACACTTGTAAACACTTGTAAACAGTTGTAAACACTTGTAATCATGATCTGGACGGTTGAAAATCATTTACAACCATCATCTATCATTTACAACTTGATTATCTTGGTTGTAAATGGGATTTTCCGTTTACAACTGAGTTATCTTGGTTGTAATGATAAATTCCGTTCTTATTAAAAAAATTTAACGATGGTGGGATTGAACTCTGGTCGCTGGAGTAAAAGAATCCAAACGTTACCACTCAGCCACGTTTTGATGTATGCACAATATCAAAAACAATACTACTTAAGCATACAATTTTTCATCCAATTTTAAATTTCAAAGAAATCATTCGCTCATAACCCTAGCCGTTTATTAAGACCCATAATTTTTCAAAAATAAAATTCTTCCCAGATTTCGTCTCCGGCCGAACCCTCGTGACGCAAAAGCACACCGATTGTCAACTCCACATAGATTTAAAAATTTCTTCCATATATCTTCTTCGCCCCGATAAAATATTTTCAACCCAGATTTCGTCTCGTCTCCGGAATCGAAAGATCGATTGGAATTGCAGTATGTCTTCTACCCCGTCTCGGCCCTATGTCTTTTTCGCCAATTAGAATTGCAGTTTTCGGATCTTTATTCTATAGGTAAGTGATCATATATATATTTTTTCAATTTAAAAAAATGTGTATTAAGTATTAATTTGAAAACTGTGATCAACTCATGTATGACTTTATTTCATGATGCAAACATTTATTTTGAATATATCAGCGTTTCTTTACTTATCATTTGTTGTGCATTCAGTGGTTATACCATTAAGCCTATTGTCTTGTTGTGGTTGAGTGTTGATGTAGACAAAAACAAGTAAGAAAAAGGTTGTTAATAATGATGAAATACAACAAAAAGTAATCATGAGATTCATTCAAATGAGACTTTTAAGCAAACTCTAAGGAACTTTTGAGTGCATTTCAATTTAGTACATGGATTACTGATTCTGTAACATGGATTACTGATTCTTTTTCTTGTTGTGAAATTATTAAAAGTTCTTTCTCATCCAATTCACAAACTAGGCGCCGTGGCACACTTCCAAAATTCTGGTTAACAGTATAAGGTCTTTTATGAATAAGATCATTTATATCCACGCTTTGCCTCAAACAATTTGGGAAACTTGTTCATAAATTTGTTTATATTTTACAACAAGTTTGGGGGATTGGTATAACTGAGAATTTAACTAATTCTGTTGAAAGGTCAAAGAACATTATGCACAACATTTGAACTACTTCTTTAAACTGTTTTTTTTTACTGGACCTTTCAAACTTTGAACTATTATTTTCCTTTACTGACTCAGCTGATCTTATCTCTATCCTTGGGGAAGTGGAGATGTCAGTTTGACCATTGGAAACTGTAATGCTTTAAATGAACGGCTATGAATGCTGCATATACTGCATTGAGACTGTTTAGTGGGTAGATATGTGTCTATATATATTACTACTTGTTATGTGATTTTTGTGTGTGCAAAAAGTTTATTCCATTAACCTCTCTGCAACCTTCTTCCCTTGCTTGTGCCTTCTTCCACCAGAAAGTATGACCTACTACAATACTGGTGCTCACATTTCACCTTCAGATGGCAGTGGCTTGGATAGAATGATACTTTCTCGTTTGCTAAGTATCATTCCCAAACTCACTGTTCATCCAGTTTCAAAACCTATTTTTTTGCCAAAACCTAGAGGTCGACCTAAACCCAGAAGAGTGAATCATTGGCTTTCCTCGGAAATTTTCTTTCTTCATAAAAAGGGAGAGAAGATTGTCCAAGAATATGGTAGCATGGCGTAATGATTCTACAGAATATGCTAGCAAAGCGTAATGCCTCCTAGCTGTTCTGCTTCTCCATCTTTTTCGTTTCTACTCTCCCTCCTTCATAACGGGGATACAGTAGTTAGATTGTGTCCAAGGCGGTGCATCAAAGCTCGTCTGCCACAGGCCCCCTATACCCTAAAGTAGTCAATGAGCTCGTTTCTCAGGGACGTGGGTGGATGCTTTCTTCAAGTAATGTGCATTGTTGTAGGGAGAATGAGATGAAGTAGTATTTTATTCATGTTTCTTTTGCGTCCTATGGTCACAGTTTTGTGCTATTTGTTGATCTAATTAACTGTTATCAAGGCTATGTATAAAATTTACTTTTGGTTGAATCAAAGTTGTGCCTTTTTATTATCATTTACTATTTTTTTTATTGTATTGTATTTAGTAATATTGTGTGAAAATGATCTATTGCATAAAATAAAAGGGAAGAAAACAAATAAGAGCAAATAAATAGACATAGCCTTTTCATTGAAATCATGTAAGCACAGCAGAAACCAGTACATTGATTCCAAAACGACTTAAAAATATAACCAAATCTGAAAATAAAAGAATGGCTAACATTAATTGTTACCCTTTTAGATGTTAGCAATCCATGGCTAAATTAATTGTTACCCTTTTAGAGGTTCCTGATGTTGAATAAATCAATTGATTAATGCAAACATAATTGAATAATAAAACAGTAAGCATAAAAGTTTACATAATCAAGAACCAATAAGAGTCAAAAAGTTGATTGCTGATAGTTATCTTTCAGTCGCAAGTTTTACAAGAAAGAGTAGAGATAACTATTACAATCTTTTACACAAGGAAAGCTTTTAAAAGAATCTCTAAGCTTGTCCAACAGATGATTCTCTAAGAATATCTTTCACACTCTTCATAGCAAGGGTAGTAAATTCAACGCAGTCCTTCTCGTAGTCTTCAAGAAGTTTTCGGACTTCAAGTTGAATTATTCTTGCATTCATACAGGCAGTATAGTGATGTGTTTCACCATTCAACTCTTTGTAGTGCAATACCCATAAGTGCATACCCCAATTGCTAGCATGAACCAGTTGAGTGTCAGAAATTCCCTTGTTGGCATGAATCTTTCTTAACCAACGAAGATCTTCTTCTTGATCCTTTGCAGTAAGATATAAATATTCATAAATCAAGCCATATTTATTTTTGGACTTGTTGGTCATAGGGTCATTGTAATATGCAACATCCACCGGCTTGATGAGTTCAGGTTCTTGTCTCATCTTCTTGCTGATGGAGCTTCTTCTCACAAAGATTTCAGTATTCAACCATTTTGAAGCAATTTTCCTTGGGTAGGGAGGAGGATGCCTTTCTTTCTTTGCAACCTTGAGATCAATCCAAGTATACATCAGATTCAGCACAGCAGTTGGAAAGAAATCATTTGCAAGTAGATCTTCTAGCTTAAGAATCCAACAACCTTTGAGGTTTCTAACCACATTTTGAGTGGTTTTCTCAGCTCGTTGCTAGTCTTAGTGTATCCAATGCCAGTACCTACTGCAATGTCAGCAAGCCTTCTTTCTTCTTCTCTTTGTTTTCTTCTTCTTGACTTAGCATTTCCTTGATCCTTTGCTGAGGATCTGGAGTCAGCAGAGAAGTGCTTAGACTGTCCAGAAGGAGTCAGAGCAGTGATAGGCTTGATATTGAGCACTTTGGTCAAAGGCAACTCATCATCATCATCATTGTCAGTTTCATACATGATGTGAGTTTCTCCACAAGTTTCAGAAGTGTTAGCAGGAGTTCTCATCTTCTTTGCTGCAGTTGCTGAACTTCTTTCAATTTCATACTCAGATCTTTTCCTTGATCTGGTTGATACTTTTTCAGCATCAAGTGGAGGATTAGTTAACTTCAGCACAGGGGGAGGAGAAGTAGGAGGTAAATCCTTGTTATTCTTCCTTGATCTCTTCTGTTTTCCTTCCCCCTTAGACATGGATTGCTTGTCAGCAAATATTTGGGTAGACAAGTACTCATTACAAAATTTGGGTAGAGTCTTTACTATTACAAAAGTTAGTAATAGTAAAGACCATTTTTCTTAACACCTTCCAGCAGTGTTTTCTGAGGAGTTAGCGTAACTCCTTGCTCAACACCGTGCATAACCCGCTGAACACCATGACTACAGCTCCATGAATAACCCATAACATCAAATTGACCAAGTGAGATCAAATTCCTCCTCAAATCAGGTATGTACCTTACACCAGTTAACAATCTAACAGTTCCATCATGCAACTTCAACTTAACATCACCAATGCCTTTGACCATGCATGAATGATTATTCCCCAAAAGTACAGTTCCACCTTTTCCATTTTGAAGTTTGTAAACCATTCTTTAACCGGAATAATGTGAAAAGAGCACCCACAATCAACTATCCAGGATAAGTCTATAGATTTTATTAGAAGACATCAAAAGTCCTAAACTCACTAACAAACAGATAGGAATTCATTATCTCAGTCAAAGGAGAAATTAACAGTCAAATAAAAGAATAAAAGAAGGAAGAAAACGTGTGGGGACAGCTGAAAAGTTGTCCCCAATTTTCTCTTTTGGCGCGTGACTGCACGCGCCAGAAACGTTTTGACAAGGCACGCGCCAGGCCAAAACAACAGCTGGGCCGACTTGGCCCAACTGCATGTTCTTCACTGTTGGGCTCTCTAAGCCCAGCTTCTTCCCTTCCAATTCCTTCTTCTCGGGCCTCATTCTAATTCCGCCCAAATGCACAAGTCTTCAATTAATTAATTATATTTCTAAAATATATTCCATATTTATAATAAATTATTGTTAATCAAATTAATAATAATTCCATTATATCTATGTATGATAATTTAATATTAATCTAATTAATATTTAATCCAATATACATAGCTCATTTGTAGAAACACCACCTTGAAGTGTGACCCATAGGGCCTTGCATTAAGCAACAATCTAATTAAGGTCATAATAAATTCCTAGATAATTTATCAGACAATATTAATATGCAAGAAACGTTCGCGAGGAAAACCAAACCACCTGTAGCATAGGGTACTTTGATGATACGGTCTCTTCATTCACGAATACCCGAATGAATCTAGAATATGGTTATTTGTCTATTCTAATAACTTCATTCATTGTCTCTCAATGTGATTAGCCGATCTATGAATTATGTCCAAACACTATTTGACATATTCACATACGGTGGCCACCGGTTTTGTGATCGCACTAAATATGAGAAGTGTGTATTCTCTCCTTGTATCTATTACGGAGGAATGAATCATATATTGACCCAATCACTCACACCATATGCTTCCTAACATACCCAACGCATGCCGTATCTACCCTACTTTAAGAGAGCAAGCGTTGCGCATGGTCAAAGTATATTATTCCACATATGATGTAGTATTGGCCTCAAGTCTAAAGACTACTAACATCACCTTACACACCGATACTACCATAGACACTTAAATAGATTTACCAAATGGTTTCTCGGTTGGGTATGCCAACACTCTCCAAAGTGTTCATATGCTCATTATGAATAACCAAGTTCATTCGTAGTAGTGAGACCTACTACATCCTCGAAGGATCTAATGCAACATATGCTAGCTTCAATCGCATCATTGATATCCTGTATCTCAATGACCTTCAGCTAGTGGCTTATTTTAGGACTTAATTATTGACACACAAGCTCCCACTAACTTGGTAATTACCTTAAGTACTTGGGAATATTTTATTGAATAATTCAAACAACCAAATTATATATTCATAAAATGTATTGTCAATTGTATTTAATAATGTATAAATAAATGAACATAACTGAATAACAATAACTGAATGTTATCAAGTACATATCGTCCCTACCGTAGGTAGTCTCTAGGACATATATACTTTCAATCTCCCACTTGGCCTAGAGCCAATCACCTACGTGTCTAACACCTATGTTGTTGAAATATCTAATATGTTTATCAATGTTCAACACTTTGGTGAAAGGATCTGCCACATTTTCCACAGTGGAAACTCGTTCTATAGATACTTCTCCTCTAGCTATCATCTCTCTAATTAGATGATACTTTCTAGGTACATGCTTATTTTTGTTGGTGGATCTTGGTTCCTTTGCTTGTACAACAACGCCTTCGTTGTCGCAGTAGACCGTTATATGACTACTATTAGGAACTACCCCTAGTTACTTTAGGAATTCTGAAATCCAGACAGCCTCCTTTGAGGCTTCTGCAGCAGCAATGTACTCGGATTCTGTCGTAGAATCATCCAAGGTGGATTGCTTTGAGCTCTTCCAAGTGACGACCCCACCATTAAGTGTAAACACATACCCAGTTTGTGATTTGTAGTCGTCTGGGTCAGATTGGAAACCAGCATCGACATAACAACTCATTTGCAACTCCTGTTGTCCACCATATACCATAAAGGAATCCTTAGTTCTTCTAAGATACTTAAGAATTGCTTTCACAGCGGTCTAGTGTTTCATACCTGGATTCTGTTGGTGTCGACAAGTACAACTAACTGCATAGGCCTCATCTGGCCTTGTGCAATTCATGGCATATGATGAACGTGTCAGATTCAATCAAATAAATTTGTTATTTAGCCAAAGGCAATCCACAACTACAACGAAAACAGTAGTGTAGTAGTAGAATGACTCGAGTGACGTTCTCTCAGGACTATACTAGCTTTATCAAATCTAATTAAGAATATAAAACAGCAGATAGAAAGCAATAGGTGTTTTCAAGCAGGTAATGGAGATTGGTGATAGTATGGTCCTTCTTAACATAATGGGTCGATAATCATGCATAAATTCCTCGGTCTTGCATAGAGATCTTTGAATCAATCTTGTGTCCTGTTGCAAGTATTAAGCACTACGAAGATAATAAGGGTCTGACTCATCAACAACTAACGTCCTAATGTGTTCCGTAATCATTCAACACTACGAAGATAGTTGGTCTGATTGGTTGACAAGTGTCCAGGTGTGCATAATAATCAATACAACATACGAGAATTTTGGTGTTCAACTGATCAACGAAATAAAGCAATGACACGGAGTATAATGCGCGATATAGCCATTAGCATGATTATCTTCCCTCGCTAAGAATTCACATACTACCACCAATGATAAATTTAGCTACTCATAGGCATGCAATCAATAGCAATCATAGAAGAAAACATATTGAAAGAATATAAAATAAGTAGATAAAAGTTGTAAGATACAAAGTTACCGAAGGTTGTCAATCTCCGGATGATTGCGATCCTACGCGCTCCAATCTGCTATGAAAGAGTATCCCCTAAGCTATGGAACTCCCAGGACAGGCCCCGGGAAGTCCCTACCTAAAACTATAGAGAGAGGTGAGAAAGTAGACTTGTAAAGATATGATTTTCGGAGAGAAAACTCACAACTATATATAGGCCCGAAATTCCTCTGGGGCGGTTCGCCCGGTGATGGGGTGGTTCGCCCCACAGTGTAAACGCGGAATTTTCGCGTTTTCGACGCGGTTTTGGATTTCTTCACCTTTTCGGACTCGGTTTATGACTTCTAGTAGTCTTCTAACCTCCAGATTCGGCCCCTAGACTCCAAATCCTATCCGGAAACCTTCAGATACTCCAAATATGCTTCTGGAACACTAATTCCTTGTAGACTTCAATATAAATGCCCGTAAATCTCCGAATTTCAACCAAAACCTGTAAAATAAAATCTAAAGGGAAACGTGACACTATTCTAATAAAATGTACTAAAATATAGCTAAATTAACGTAGAGGATAGCTAAAATAGGTGAAAAAGACTCGAATGAAAGTGTAAAATACACATTCATCAAACTCCCCAAACCGAACCTTTGCTTGTCCTCAAGCAACTAAGCTAGACTCTAATACAAAAAACATGCAAGACTCAAAAATGGAGTTTCATGCCAAATAAAATGAACTAATCTACTGAATCTACCAAATAACATATGAACAAAAACCATATAAATCAAAGCATGAATATAGGTTGAAGAATACCTCGATTGACTTATACACATCCACATAAGCACTTATGTCAAGACAAGATAGTCTCTCGTAACATTCTCTACCTGGACCTAGTCAGTGACGACGTAATGATGCATGCTAAGATACGAATGGTTGCCCCGTGCCTATGAAACTGAGGACTTACTATTGTTCCACCATGTTAAGACTTTCCCTCAAAAGAGGTCGAACCAGTACTGGCTCTCATCAAACGAAGGAGGGTTCCCTATAAAAGATAACTCTCCCCTATTCTACCCATCTCTCAAGTAAAGTCTTAAGCTATTCACCACTTCCTGAATGGCAGGACGAGGGTGGTCTAGAACAGATGACACTCAAGACAAAAAGATAAAAGATAAAAAACACGATTGCGAACATCACAAAAATGGAAAAGACTCAACACTTTGCTAAACTGCTATTTGGCTTTTCTTTTTTGGACCCTTCTTTGCTTTTTTGGGGTCTTCTCTTTTTTTCTTTTTTTCTTTCCAGATTCTTTTTTCATTTTCTTTTTCTCTTTTTCTGGAATTTTTCTTTTTTCTTTTTTTTCGATTTTTTTTTCTAGCCAGCAGTAGCATAACAAAGAGAGAAACAAAAAGACTCACACGACTTCCCCAAACCTATTCGAAGGAATAGGTTGAAGTACAAAATTTACGGAAAAGAAAAGTAAACTCACGATACGAAAATGGAAAACAGAAACAAGTCTAATGATGGTGTAACCTCCTCCCCAAACCTATTCGGAAGAATAGGTTATAAACAAAGGATCACACAACCTCAAACTACCTCCTTCCTAGGCATTTAGCAATCTCAAAGCATGGTGAAGACTTGTTGCCTCTTAGGTACATAATTACTCGGGAAACAACCATAAGACCCTAACATGCATCATCCTATTATAAAGGCCTTCGTGAACCGCAGTAGAGAAAACACCACTAAGTGATGTCGAGACTACCTGGCTCAACTAAGTGCAATACATAAATGTGACAAGCCAAGCGAGAAAAACCTCAAACAAATTCATAGAGATGAAGCATACGATTAATGGCATAGTTAGTTGATCTACCCAATAAAAAATTTCAAAAATTCGGCAATAAACTCCATATAAAACATGCAAAACTATCCTAGGAAAGCAGTAAACGTGCAAATGCAATTAAAAAAAACAAGACTATCCTACTCAACATCACAAAGCCAAACAATACTTAACATCATGGTTCACATCCCATCCCCCACATGAAACTTTAGCTAGTCCCTAGCAAAAGAGAATGAGTAAATAAAAAGTGATACTAGATGTTACCAAACGGTTTGGCCTCGGTCGGCTGAGTATTCAAGAATGGACTCAAGAGTACCTCCCCACGGCGGCCGCCATTCTCTTGGTCCGATGTAGCAAAGAGACCTACGAAGCCTCAAAGATCTCACCATGGTGAATGGCTGGTTTGCTTCGCAGGCATATTCAATAAGGACTTCATCAATAGGAGGACATTCACTTTGACTTCATCGAGGTGCTTGTTTAGTGGTGGCTCCTGTGTATCTTGCTTGTCAAGCTTTCCACCTCGGAGAAGTAGATTCACCTCTTTGTACTTAAGAACCTCAGTAGTAACGGAAGGAAGTGGTTTTGGGTTGATGCGAATGTCTGGGAGTAAAGAAACAGGGGAGCTGGGGTCGTCCAGCTCACTGGTCATGGGAGGCGGTTCTCCCCCATGCTGGGCGACTCGCCCCCCACCTCCAGGGAGGTGTCGCCTTCCAATCTTTTCTCCTCTTCAAGTTCTCGAACCTCTTCTACTTCAGCACAATTCAACAAGCTGAATTCTTCCGTAAGATGCTCAGTTACTTCAACTTCTTCAACAACTTTTGCTATACGAAGGTCATCTTCATCTTGCTCGGCATGTGCATCTTCCTTACTGATTTCTTCGGTTTCAAAATACTCCTCGGATGAGCTTCCTGCTTCACCTCGATCTACTTCCTTTGCGGTGATGTGAATTGGTATGACCTCATCGGATTGTGTTGAACCTCTGGCGTACTTACGGAGGACTTCTTCTGCCTCGTCGACCGTACATTCTCCCAGACCGCCGCTCAACTGATCCACTCTAAGTCGTTCCTCTTCACGAAGTCCACCAACGAAGCACCAAATCAACTCCCCATCTTCGAAACGGTGATGGGGGCACTCACGTTTATACATCTCAAAACGTTCGTAGGCGTCACAAAACTGCTCATACTCTCCTTGCTCGAAATATTGGATCCTATCACGTAAGGCAATTGTCTCATGATAAGGCATGAACCGCGCCAAGAACTCCTCTACTACTTGGCCCCAAGTTTTCAGCGATCCTGGTTCAATGCAATCCAACGCCTCGACTCATACCCAAGAGCAAAAGAAAATAGTTTCCTGCATAATTGGTCCTTAGTAAACCCTTCTGCTGGAATTCTTTCAATTTCCTCCTCATAGGATCGAATGAAACTCCATGGGTCCATCCCTACTCCATCTTCGTACCTCGGTAAGTACCTCACCATGGACTCCGTCACCTCATACCTCCTTAACTCGTCTTCCAGGTATATGGAAGATCCTCTCCTCACCTGCGAGAATTGGGGTGTCATGCGAGCGCGCATGGACATCATACCTGTATGTCTGTAGTAAGAGTAACTCAAAACTAAAAATTAGCCTCGTTAGAAATTTCGAAAAATCGAGAATAAATCTAGATATCGAATACTACTAAGGCTAGGAAAGGGAAATTAGAAACAGACTAGGAAAGTAGAGAGAGATTAAAAAGGAAAACTAAAACTAATAGAAATAGGAATCTAAAGCTGTAAATATAAACAAATTAAACAGAAAAAAGGAGTATAGTCCCCGGCAGCGGCGCCAATTTGATGAACGTGTCAGATTCAATCAAATAAATTTGTTATTTAGCCAAAGGCAATCCACAACTACAACGAAAACAGTAGTGTAGTAGTAGAATGACTCGAGTGTCGTTCTCTCGGGACTATACTAGCTTTATCAAATCTAATTAAGAATATAAAACAGCAGATAGAAAGCAATAGGTGTTTTCAAGCAGATAATGGAGATTGGTGATAGTATGGTCCTTCTTAACATAATGGGTCGATAATCATGCATAAATTCCTCGGTCTTGCATAGAGATCTTTGAATCAATCTTGTGTCATGTTGCAAGTATTAAGCACTACGAAGATAATAAGGGTCTGACTCATCAACAACTAACGTCCTAATGTGTTCCGTAATCATTCAACACTACGAAGATAATTGGTCTGATTGGTTGACAAGTGTCCAGGTGTGCATAATAATCAATACAACATACAAGAATTTTGGTGTTCAACTGATCAACGAAATAAATCAATGACACGGAGTATAATGCGCGATATAGCCATTAGCATGATTATCTTCCCTCGCTAAGAATTCACATACTACCACAAATGATAAATTTAGCTAATCATAGGCATGCAATCAATAGCAATCATAGAAGAAAACATATTGAAAGAATATAAAATAAGTAGATAAAAGTTGTAAGATACAAAGTTACCGAAGGTTGTCAATCTCCGGATGATTGCGATCCTACGCGCTCCAATCTGCTATGAAAAAGTATACCCTAAGCTATGGAACTCCCAGGACAGGCCCCGGGAAGTCCCTACCTAAAACTATAGAGAGAGGTGAGAAAGTAGGCTTGGAAACATATGATTTTCGGAGAGAAAACTCGCAACTATATATAGGCCCGAAATTCCTCTGGGGCGGTTCGCCCCACAGTGTAAACGCGGAATTTTCGCGTTTTCGACGCGGTTTTGGATTTCTTCACCTTTTCGGACTCGGTTTATGACTTCTAGTAGTCTTCTAACCTCCAGATTCGGCCCCTAGACTCCAAATCCTATCCGGAAACCTTCAGATACTCCAAATATGCTTCTGGAACACCAATTCCTTGTAGACTTCAATATAAATGCCCGTAAATCTCCGAATTTCAACCAAACCTGTAAAATAAAATCTAAAGGGAAACGTGACACTATTCTAATAAAATGTACTAAAATATAGCTAAATTAACATAGAGGATAGCTAAAATAGGTGAAAAAGACTCGAATGAAAGTGTAAAATACACATTCATCAGCATACATGATAGATCCAATAGTTGATGCATATGGGATCCTTTTCATGTGTTCGATCTCCTCACCAATAGAAGGACTATCCTTCGTAGTGAGAGCAACGCCATGTCTAGATGGTAAGAAACCTTTATTGGATCCATCCATATTAAAGCGTTTCACTACTTTATCGACATATGTGGATTATGACAGCCCTAACAATTTTCGAGATCTATCTCTATGGATTTTGATTCCAAGAATGTAACAGGCTTCACCTAAGTCTTTCATCGAGAAAGTCTTAGATAACCATTCCTTTGTGGATCGTAACATTTGAACATTGTTTCCCATGATTAATATGTCATCAACATAGATAACCATGAAAACAATTCCAGCATCGCTACGTTTCACATAAACGCATGGATCTTCCACACACCTGATGTAGTCAAACGATTTGACTGCTTCATCAAAGCGAATATTCCAACTCCTTGAGGCTTGCTTTAGTCCATAAACGGATCTCTTTAGCTTGCAAACTAATTTGGGATTTGACTTGGATGTAAAACCTTCAGGTTGTATCATATACACCTCTTCCTCGAGATTTTCATTAAGGAAAGAAGTTTTCACTTCCATTTGCCAAATCTCATAATCATAGTATGCTACTATAGCAAGTAAAATTCGAATAGACTTAAACTTGGCTACTGGTGAGAACGTTTCGTCATAATCGATATCATATCGTTGACTATAACCTTTTGCCACTAGCCTAGCCTTGTATGTTTGTATGTTGCCATCAGCATCTGTTTTCCTTTTGAAAACCCATTTGCAACCGATAGGTCTAACCCCTTCTGGTGCATCAACCAAGTCCCATACTTGATTTCATACATTGAGTCTATTTCGGATTTCATGGCATCTTGTCACCTTCTTGAATCAATGTCCAACATTGATTCTTTGTAAGTCTTAGGGTCATCTTTGCGAGATAAGTCAAGATCAAACTTGTCATCCTCCAAGAGTAAACTTATCTTCTTGGAAGCTTTCGCTTCTAACCTTTTAGACCGACGGAGTGCGGGTTTGTTTGGTTGTGTTGGCTGTATATTCTGGTTGTGAGATGGTTCAACTGGTTCAGTCTGTTGAACAATTGCAGGCGGGTCGGATGCAACAGTTGCAGGTGGATCAGGTGCAACAGTTGCAACTGTATCCTGGGGGTTGATGCCGACATGATCGGTTGAACCGTTCCAGTCGGTCCAGTCATGGTTGGCTTGGTGGGGGCATTCTGGGAATTAGTCAAATTTTCTAAAATGCTCCCACTGGCTGGAAGATATCTAACCAGAGATGTGCTTGAGCCATAAGATCCTCCTTGAGCTCCCACTGAAAATCATTGTCATAACCATTTGGCAACTCATCAACCTCAGTGTTATTTTCTTTTTCTTCGATTTCCTCGAGTTCTATCTCATTTCCACTATGTTGCTTGAAAACATAATCATCTTCCAGAAAGGCAGCCTGTCTGGAAACAATGATGTTATGTTCTTCACGCAGATAGAAGTAGTAACCCTTGGTTTCCTTAGGATATCCAATAAAATAACATTTCTCACTTTTGGGTTCCAGTTTTCCTGCGAGCATTCTTTTCACATATGCAGGGCAACCCTAGGCATGCATGTGTGATAGACTTGGCTTCTTGCCATACCATAACTCATATGATGTTTTCTCGACTGATTTGGATGGAACCCTGTTCAGAATATAGATTGAGTCTAGTAACGGGTAACCCCATAAGAAGATTGGAAGAGTAGTGAAATTCATCATGCATCTTACCATGTCTAACAAAGTTCGATTTCTCCTTTCAGAAACACCATTCATTTGTGGTGTTCCAGGTGGAGTCCACTGTGATTGAATACCATTAAGCTTTAAGTAATCCAGAAATTCCTTACTTAAGTATTCTCCATTTTCTCAAAAGCTTCAGATTTGTGCTTCATAAGATACACATAGCCAAATCTAGAAAAATCATCGGTAAAGGTTATGAAGTAAGAATATTCACCCCTAGCTTGAGTTTTAAAGGGTCCACACACATCAGAGTGAACTAACTCAAGTACTTGATTAGCACGGGTACCTTTTACCGTTTCCCGAAAAAGTTTCTTGATCATTTTACCTTTGAGACAAGATTCACTATTCCCATATGATTCAAAATCAAATGGTGCTAAATAGTCTAACTTTCTTAGCCTTGCAATTCTTGTCTCATTAATATGACCAAGTCTATAATGCCATAAGTAAGTGGTGTTTCTTGGATTATTAAGCTTTGGTCGTTTGTTTTGTATATGAAACAAATTATGTCTATATTCAAGTAATTACAAACCATTCATAAGAGGAGAATTTACCATTATGCACAAAATAACAATTATTATTGGCAAAACGGAAGGAAAAAAACCCTTCATTGTCTAACATCGCAATGGAAATAATATTTCTTACAATTGAAGGAACGAAATAACAATTATTCAGTTCTAAAACAAAACCCGATGGAAAATTTAATCTATAAGTTCCAACACGCAGGGCAGCAACGGACGATCCATTGCCTATGCGTAGATCAATTTCCCTTGGTCTAACCGGTCGGCTATCAATGAGCCCCTGCACATTGTTGCAAATGTGTGAGCCACAAGTTGTATCCAATACCCAACAATTCGAGTTTTGAGTAGACATATTTATCTCAATAACAAACATACCTTGATTAGAGCCAGATGCACCATGCGTCGTCAGAACTCCATCAGCAATTGCCTTCGGGCAATCTCTCTTCCAGTGTCCTTTCTGCTTGCAGTAAAGACATGTCTCCTTCTCCATGTTCACCACCTTCTTCTGATTTCCAGTCTTACGCTTAAAATCCTTAGCCTTAGGTCCAAACTTTGGCTTCTTGTTTGCTTAACCTTACCGTTTGAGCCATAGCCCTGAGGGTGAGCCTTCGCAGATGATCCAACCAGCATAACAGACTTCCTCTTAGGTTGAGCCTATTCATAGGTCTTAAGCATATTATGGGCTTCAGGCAGTGTAGCATCTTTGGCATTCATATTGTAATTCATGATGAATGTGGAATATGAATCCGACAATGATTGAAGGATGATGATGACTGAAACACGGTTCTCAAATTTGATTCCAGCAGTTGCCAGTTTCTCAATGAGTCCAATCATCTTGAGCACGTGTTCAGATACATTCCCTCCTTCAGACATCCTCATTTTGAAGATTTCTCTAAGAAGATCAAATTCAACACTCTTAGAAACAGTTCCAAAGAGGCTTTTGAGGTCCTCGAGCATTTCATATGGCATCATGTTTTCATGTTGCCTTTGCAGCTCCATAGTCATTGCAGCTAGCATAACACACTGTGCATTAGAAGCATCATCTTTGTGCTTCTGGTGAGCAACTCTGTCAAACTTAGCAAGCTCAGCAGCAACAGTAGGAGGAGTGGGGATTGGCTCGAGCAAGACGTACTCAATTTTCTCTTGCCTAAGCACCACGAATGTTACGGAGCCAATCCACAAAATTTGGACCAGTAAGTGATGAACGTGTATTTTACACTTTCATTCGAGTCTTTTTCACCAATTTAGCTATCCTCTAGGTTAATTTAGCTTATATTTTAGTGCATTTTATTAGAATAGTGTCACGTTTCCCTTTTCTTTGCATTTTTTCAGGTTTTAGGTAAAAAACGTATGTTTATGGGCAATATTGATGAAGAGAACGAAGTTTTGGTGTTTCGAGGACATTCGTGGTGTATCTAGAAGGTTCCGGATGAGATTTGAGGCCTAGGGGACGAGTTTCAAGGCTTAAAGGTCACTAGGAGGCAAAATCCGAGTCCGAAAAGGAAAAGAAGACCAAAAATCTCGCTCTCGCCACTCTGGATGTCCCAGCCGAACCGCCTGGGACGTGGGGCGATTCGCCCCACACCAGGCGAATCGCCCAGCACCTGGGGCGGTTCGCATGGGAGTTTCCGAACATTATATATAGTTTGCCTATTTTTCTATGTTTTTCAGAATTTTTCACATTATTTTGAGAGACAAATTCTCCAGAGCCTGTTCTGGGAATTATTAGCATAGAAGACTCTTTTCTTATTGATTTGGAAGCTTTAGCATAGAGATTGGACATCTTTGATTTTCGATTCTTGCTTGTGAGTTAGCAATTCATCGGAGATTGACAACCTTCGTTGGTAACTTGTATCTCACGATTTTTCTGCTTTTATTTATTTCATTCAACATGTTTTCATTCAATCTTGCTTTGATTCGTGTTGATTGCAATATGAGTAGCTAAATCTATCGTTGGTGATAGTATGTGATTTCTTAGCTAGGGTTCTTGATTATGCATGAGTGGCTTCGCGCGTTTAAGACTTGATTTATTGTTTTATTTCTTTGATCTATCTAAGCCATCTATCTTCGTAGTGTTGAATTGAAAGGAACACGTAGGACAATTCATGATCATAGATCTCTATACAAACATCAAGTACTTCATGCATGATTATTACCCGTTGCTTTGAATGACCATACTATTACTGACTTCCATCATACTGATAAGAAAAATCTGTGCTTGCTTGATTTCTGATTTATAGTTTAAGTTAAATTTGATAAAGCTAGTTATAGTCCTTAGAGATCGACACTCGAGGTTATTTTACTTCTACATTACGTGCCTCGGTTTTCGTTATAGTTGTGAATTGCATTTGGCTAAAAACAAATTTATTTGATTAATTGAGTCTTACAATCTCGTTCATCAAATTGGCGCCGTTGCCGGGGACTAACTCCTTTTATCTCTTTAGCTTAATAACATTTTCAGCATTCAAATCTCAGAGTTAGTAGTTAATTCGTTTCCAGAACTTTGCGACTTCTAACAGGGCTAATTTTCAGTTTTGAGTTACTCCTGTTACAGATATTCTGGTATGACGTCCATGAAAGCTCGCATGATGCCCCAATTCTCGCAAGTTAGGAGAAGTTCAACTATATACTTGGAGGAAGAGTTGAAGTGGTACGAAGTGACAAGTTCAGTGGTGAGAGACATACCGAGGTTTGAAGATGGAGTGGGGATGAATCTGTTAAGTTTCATCAGATCCTATGAGGAATAAATAGCAAAAGTTCCATCAAAGGGGTTCACTGAGGACCAATTATGCAGGAGATTATTTTCTTTCGCTCTAGGATATGAACCAAGGCTTTGGATATCCAGGTTAGCACCAAGATCGCTGAAAACATGGAGCCAAGTAGTAGAGGAGTTCTTGGCGCGATTTATGCCTTACCATGAGACAATTGCCTTACGAAATAGGATCGAACACTTCAAGCAAGGAGAGTATGAGAGGTTTTGTGACACCTACGAACGTTTTGAGTTGTATAAACATGAGTGCCCTGATGAACCGGAATTTGTCAGATTCTAATTAATCAAATAAATTTGTATTTAGCCAAAGGCAATTCACAACTACAACGAAAACCGTAGTGTAGCAGTAAAATAACCTCGAGTGTCGATCTCTAAGGACTATAACTAGCTTTATCTAATTTAACTTAAACTATAAAATCAACAAACGACTTAGCAAAGGTTTTTCTTATCAGATAATGGAGGTTAGTGATAGTATGACCATTCAAAGCATAGCAGGTTAATAATCATGCATGAAGTACCCGATCGTTTTGCATAGAGATCTTTGATCAATGAATTGTCCAATTGTGTTCCGTTATTATTCAACACTACGAAGATAGAGGTTTTAGATAGATCAAAGAAATAAAGCAATAATTCAAAGTCTGATTCGCTTTACCGCCATCAACATAATTATTAACCCTTCGCTAAGAAATCACATACTATCACCAACGATAAATTTAGCTACTCATAGATGGCATGCAATCAACAGAAATCATAGCAAGATTGAATGAAAACATGTTGAAAGATAAATAAATATGAATAGAAAATAATTGCAAGATACAATGTTACCGAAGGTTGTCAATCTCCGAAGAATCGCGATCTCACAAGCTACAAAACGATAAGAAAAAGTGTCTCCTAAGCTAAGAATTCCCAGAACAGGCTCTGGAGAATTCCTACCTAAAACTAATGAGAAAGGTGAGAGAAAAGGTCTGAGAAAGTATGAAAAAACGGAGAAACTGAGCAACTATATATAGGGGTTCGGCAGGTGTGGGGCGAGTCGGCCTACACACCGGGCGAATCGCCTGGTGTGGGGCGAACCGCCCCACGTTCCGGGCGAATCGCACGGGACCTCCAGTCGGCAGGTGACGCGTTTTCAACGCGTTTTTGGATTTCTTTTCCTTTTTGGACTCGGTTTTTTACTTCTAGTGACCTTTTATCCTTCAGACTCGACCCCTAGACTTCAAATCCTATCCGGAATCTTTTAGATACTCCAAAAATGCCTTCGGAACACCAATTCCTTGTCCACTTCAATATAATTGCCCGGAAAACCTCGTTTTTTCATCCAAAACCTGTAAAATACAAACTAAAGGGAAACGTGACACTATTCTAATAAAATGCACTAAAATATAGCTAAATTAACATAGAGGATAGTTAAATTGGTGAAAAAAGACTCAAATGAAAGTGTAAAATACACGTTCATCATGCCCCCATCACCGTTTCAACGACGGGGAGCTGATTTGGTATTTTGTTGGTGGTCTACGTGATGATGTTAGGCTTCAAGTGGATGGGATGTGTGGAGGATTAGAAGAATATACAGTAGAAGAGGCAGAGAAGGTCCTTCGGAGGTACGCTAGTGGTTCTGCACAATCTGAGAGGATAATGTCGAGTCAAGTCACCAATGAGAATTCATATCGGGGTGAAACTGAAGGCTTATACGAAAGATATTTTGAAGACGAAGATATCAGTGAGGAGGATGAACTTGCATTTTACGCAGGATTGAAGGTCATCGAAAGTGTTTATAAAATTGCACACGCCGGGCAAGTTGAAAATAATCTCCGTTTAGCGAAAGTTTTTGAAGGGGTTGAAGTAACTGAGCAGCTACTGGAGAAATTAAGCTTGTTAAAGTGTGAAAAAGTAGAGGGGGTTCATAAACTCGAAGATGGGAAGGTTTTTTACGAAGACGCCCCTCTGGAGGTGGGGGGCGAATCGCCCCCCACAGGCAGAGAGCTGGGGGCATCCCAGCTCGCCCCAGGCGATTCGCCCGGGGCAGGGGGCGAATCGCCCCCAAGCTCCAGGGAGCTGGACGACCCCAACTCCCCTGTTTCAACACCCGAAGCTGCTTTCATCTATTCCAAGCCACTTCCAACTGTTACTACTGAGGTTCCTGAGTACGAGGAAGTGAAACTACTCCTCCGAGGTGGAAAGGTAAATACAATTCCTAATTTTGTACGTCCTAAACATATTACATCTACTGTGACTAACGATGCAGGAACAAGCACTGAACAAGAAGTTGGTCAAAGTTCAGAAGAACCTCAAGTGCAGGACGATACACCTCAATACGGAGGTGCTTCATAAGTCCTCCAATCCATATGTGCCCCCAAAACCTCATGTACCATTCCCTAGTAGAATCAAACCGGTTGATGAACGCGGATTCGTCGGTTCCGGTTCAGTCAAATAATATTTCTTATTAAGCCAAAGGCAATCCACAACTACAACGAAAACCGTAGTTTAGCAGTAGAAT
Source organism: Plantago ovata (assembly GCA_028274465.1). Classification (NCBI taxonomy): domain Eukaryota; kingdom Viridiplantae; phylum Streptophyta; class Magnoliopsida; order Lamiales; family Plantaginaceae; genus Plantago; species Plantago ovata. The sequence goes on from CM051458.1 coordinate 21,881,461, forward strand.
GACTCGAGTGTCGTTCTCTCAGAACTATAACTAGCTTTATCTATTTAACAAGAGAATATAAAACAGCAGACAGATAGCAAAAGGGGTTTCTAGCAGATAATGGAGATTGGTGATAGTATGATCCTTCTTAGCATAACGGGTCGATAATCATGCATAAATTCCTCGTTCTTGCATAGAGATCTTTGAATCAATCTAGTGTCCTGTTGCAATTATTAAGCACTACGAAGATAATTGGTATGACAAGTCAATCACTATTGTCCTAATGTGTTCCGTAAATGTTCAACACTACGAAGATAAACTCGCGAACAGGTCAACGAGGGTCCAATTGTGCATAATAATTAATACAACATACGAGAATTTAGGTTGTGCCTGATCAACGAAATAAAGCAATGACACGGAGTATAATGCGCGATATAGCCATTAGCATGATTATCTTCCCTTCGCTAAGAATTTACATACTACCGCCAACGATAAGTTTAGCTACTCATAATAGGAATGCAATCAACAGAAATCATAGAAGAAAACATGTTGAAAGAATATAATAAAATAAGTAGAATAAAACTATAAGATACAAAGTTACCGAAGGTTGTCAATCTCCGGATGATTGCGATCCTACGAGCTCCAAACTGCTATGAAAAAGTATCCCCTAAGCTACGGACCCCCAGAACAGGTTCTGGGAAGTCCCTACCTAAAACTATAGAGAGAGGTGAGAAAGTAGGTCTGGAAAGATATGATTTTCGGAGAAAACTGAGCAACTATATATAGGCTTCGAATTACTGTGGGGCGGTTCGCCCCACACGCCCGGCGGTTCGCCCCAGCTCTGCGGCGGTTCGCCCGGCGGTTTTTTTCGCGGAATTCTGCGTTTTCGACGCGGTTTTGGATTTCTTCCCCTTTTCGGACTCGGTTTCTGACTTCTAGTGGCCTTCTTGCCTCCAGATTCGACCCCTAGACTCCAAATCCTATTCGGAAACCTTCAGATACTCGAAATAGGCTTCTGTAACACCAATTCCTTGTCAACTTCAATATATTTGCCCGGAAATCTTCGAATTTCAACCAAAACCTGTAAAATAAAATCTAAAGGGAAACGTGACACTATTCTAATAAAATGCATTAAAATATAGCTAAATTAACATAGAGGATAGCTAAAATAGGTGAAAAAGACTCGAATGAAATTATAAAATACACATTCATCAAACTCCCCAAACCGAACCTTTGTTTGTCCTCAAGCAACTAAGCTAGACTCTAATACAAAAAACATGGAAGACACAAAATGGAGTTTCATGCCAAATAAAATGAACTAATCTACTGAATCTATCAAATAACATATGAACAATAACCATATAAATCAAAGCATGAATATAGGTTGAAGAATACCTCGATTGACTTATACACATCCACATAAGCACTTATGTCAAGACAAGATAGTCTCTTGTAACATTCTCTACCTGGACCTAGTCAGTGACGACGTAATGAAGCATGCTAAGATACGAATGGTTGTCCCGTGCCTATGATACTGAGGACTTACTGCTGTTCCACCATGTTAAGACTTTCCCTCAAAAGAGGTCGAACCAGTACTGGCTCTCATCAAACGAAGGAGGGTTCCCTATAAAAGATAACTCTCCCCTATTCTACCCATCTCTCAAGTAAAGTCTTAAGCTATTCACCACTTCCTGAATGGCAGGACGAGGGTGGTCTAGAACAGATGACACTCAAGACAAAAAAGATAAAAAATAGAAAAACACGATTATGAACATTACAAGAATTGGAAAAGAGACAACACTTTGCTAAACTGCTATGTGGCTTTTCTTTTTGGACCCTTCTTTTGCTTTTTTGGGGTCATTTCTTTCCTTTCTTTTTTTCTTTCCAGATTCTTCTGTTTTTTCTTTTTCTCTTTTTTTCTGGAATTTTTCTTTCTTTTTTTCGATTTTTCTAGCCAGCAGTAGCATAACAAAAAGAGAAACAAAATGACTCACACGACTTCCCCAAGAATAGGTTTGAGTACAAAATTTACGGAAAAAGAAAAATAAACTCACGATACGGAAATGAAAAACGAAAACAAGTCTATGATGGTGCAACCCCCTCCCCAAACCTATTCGGAAGAATAGGTCATGAACAAAGGATCACACAACCTCACACTACCTCCTTCCTAGGCATTTAGCAATCTCAAAGGATGGTGAAGACTTGTTGCCTCTTAGGTACATAATTACTCGGGAAAACAACCATAAGACCCTAACATGCATCATCCTATTATAAAGGCCTTCGTGAACTGCAGTAGAGAAAACACAACTAAGTGATGTCGAGACTACCAAGCTCAACTAAGTGCAATACATAAATGTGACAAGCCAAGCGAGAAAAACCTCAAGCAAATTCATAGAGATGAAGCATACGATTAATGGCATAGTTGGCTGATCTACCCAATAAAAAAGTTCAAAAATTCGACAATAAACTCCATATAAAACATGCAAGACTATCCTAGGAAAGAAGTAAACGTGCAAATGCAAAAAAATTCACGAGTTATCGTAAGCAAGATAAGTATAGAGATAACCCGCGATAACCTCCTCCCCAAACCTGAACGTTGTCGCTCGTCCCGAACGTCGAAAGTGGATCCAAGGTGAGAGCTAATGCTTGTATAAGTGACCTATAATACTCAATCAAACTCGTGAGATAAAATCTAAAGCGGTAAAGAAAGCAATAAAATTTCCGGGTTGCCTCCCGGATAGCGCCATTTTTTAAAGTCTTTGAATCGACTCCTGTCTGTGCCTAGCTCTTCTTTCTGCGGGTACTAGACTTCCCCTTCATTGATCTCCTCTTCATGCCACGAACCTGTGAATAAGAAAGAACATAAGCTGCAAGACCACAGTAGTGAGTAGTGTAAGAATTGTCAGGCGGATCAAGTGGATCAGATATGGCTTGCAACACATGTTGCTTGCCATCCACTTCAATAGTGCAAGTTCTTTGGCAGATGTCCATCACGGAGCGTAGCTTAGTCAAGAACGTTCGTCCCAAGAGAATGACATCCCCCGTCCCATGTGCAGACGCCGGCATAACTACAAAATTGGTGTATACAGATGCTTCACCAATCTTGACCAACACATTTTTCACAACGCCTTCGGGTCTCACAAAGGATCCATCCGCCAGTTGCACAATAGCCCTATGGTCAGATAGTTTCCAAGGCTACTCTTCTCAAACACATTCAAAGGGAGCACGTTCGAGTAAGATCCTGTGTCTAGTGTGGCACGGACATCTTCAAGTTCACCAATCCCGACCTTAACATCGAAACTTTGAGGGAGTGGCTCGGGATTCTCTTGCTTCTTTCCACTCTCATCAGTACCAAGGTCCTTCTCTTCTTCCTTGGCTAGTGGAGGCTCTTCATCCTTGTAACACTCGCACTTAGCAACTTGCTTAATGGTGATTTCCACTGGTTGATCTCCCACCAAGTTGATCGACATGGACCTCTCAGTGCTGCTATGTAACTTCCCTTGCTCTCTACTAGCTCTAGCTTCCAATTGATCCAGACGAGCATTGATCTTTGTCGAATCCTCCTCGTATCTCTTCAAAAACACTTGGGTGAAATCCATCAATTTCTGTAAATTATCCAAGAGAGTTGCTGACTTGGATGTAGATGCTTCGTCCTTAGGAGTAGGATTACTACGGTTTCCCAAGTGAACATCTTCTCGTGCTAGATCCGATCTACACATATGAGCCCCATGCCCATAATTCTTGCACACCCTACATACTCGTTGGAGAGAGAAGTTCCGATTAGGCCACTTAGAGCTTGCCTCATCTGATTGGCGAAACCTTCGAACCTATCGCCACTCACACCATTCACTTCATGCATTGGGATCTCCTGGTTTGGTGGGGCCTCAGGTCCACGCCTTCTAACCATTTCTCTTGGATCCTTGGATTGAGATCCTTTAGCAAGACTTTCGAAACACGCCCACACATCCTCAGCGGTCTCTTCCCAGATAGTACCACGGCATTGGAAATCCACCACCTGTTGACTCTCATATGTGAGTCCATTGTAAAAGTGCTGGACAAGATCAGGAAGCCCAAAACCATGGTGTGGACACTTGTGCATGAGGTCCTTGAACCTCTCGAAAGCGGTGTAGATGGTCTCATTATAGACCTGTTTGAATCCTGTGATTTGCGCTTTAAGCGCGGTAGTCAATGTGTGAGGAAAGTATTTCTCCATAAAAGCATAATACACCTTGTCCCAGTGTCTAGTGATCCGGCTTCCAGAGAGCCTAACCATGCCTTGGCTTTATCACCAAGCCCCATAGCAAAAACCTTCATCCTTAGCTCATCGTCCGTTATCCCTGCTCCGGGCCTTGGAAGATTGTTGATAAAATTGTCAATATCATTCAGGTATCCCATAACATCTTCCCTAGCCAACCCATAGAACCTCGGGAGTTGCTGGTACATGCAACTTTTGATTTCCAAATCTCGAGTTGCAGCAGAAAGAACAATAGCCGGACCTCTCATCAATGCTTTGTTGGGTTGAACCCATGATTTCAAAAGTGGGCGAGCCATCACAAGACCTGAATATCCGTGACAAGCTAGGAAAGCAGTATCAGAGATTAAAAAGGAAAACTAAAACTAATAGAATTAGGAATTGAATGCTGAAAATATAAACAAATTAAACAGAAAAAAGGAGTATAGTCCACGGCAACGGCGCCAATTTGATGAACGCGGATTTGTCGGTTCCGGTTCAGTCAAATAATATTTGTTATTAAGCCAAAGGCAATCCACAACTACAACGAAAACCGTAGTGTAGCAGTAGAATGGCTCGAGTGTCATTCTCTTAGGACTATAACTAGCTTTATCTATTTAACAAGAGAATATAAAACAGCAGACAGATAGCAAAAGGGGTTTCTAGCAGATAATGGAGATTGGTGATAGTATGATCCTTCTTAGCATAACGGGTCGATAATCATGCATAAATTCCTCGGTCTTGCATAGAGATCTTTGAATCAATCTAGTGTCCTGTTGCAATTATTAAGCACTACGAAGATAATTGGTCTGACAAGTCAATCGCTATTGTCCTAATGTGTTCCGTAATTATTCAACACTACGAAGATAAACTCGCGAACAGGTCGACGAGGGTCCAATTGTGCATAATAATTAATACAACATACGAGAATTTAGGCTGTGCCTGATCAACGAAATAAAGCAATGACACGGAGTATAATGCGCGATATAGCCATTAGCATGATTATCTTCCCTTCGCTAAGAATTCACATACTACCGCCAACGATAAGTTTAGCTACTCATAATAGGCATGCAATCAACAGAAATCATAGAAGAAAACATGTTGAAAGAATATAATAAAATAAGTAGAATAAAACTGTAAGATACAAAGTTACCGAAGGTTGTCATTCTCCGGATGATTGCGATCCTACGAGCTCCAAAGTGTTATGAAAAAGTATCCCCTAAGCTACGGACCCCCAGAACAGGCTCTGGGAAGTCTCTACCTAAAACTATAGAGAGAGGTGAGAAAGTAGGTCTGGAAAGATATGATTTTCGGAGAAAACTGAGCAACTATATATAGGCTTCGAATTACTGTGGGGCGGTTCGCCCCACACGCCCAGCGGTTTGCCCGGTGTGGGGCGGTTCGCCCCAGCTCTGCGGCGGTTCGCCCGGCTGTTTTTTCACGGAATTCCGCATTTTCGACGCGGTTTTGGATTTCTTCCCCTTTTCGGACTCGGTTTCTGACTTCTAGTGGCCTTCTTACCTCCAGATTTGACCCCTAGACTCCAAATCCTATCCGGAAACCTTCAGATACTCCAAATAGGATTCTGGAACACCAATTCCTTGTCAACTTCCATATATTTGCCCGGAAATCTTCGAATTTCAACCAAAACCTGTAAAATAAAATCTAAAGGGAAACGTGACACTATTCTAATAAAATGCATTAAAATATAGCTAAATTAACATAGAGGATAGCTAAAATAGGTGAAAAAGACTCGAATGAAAGTGTAAAATACACATTCATCACCGGTCAAGAAGGATATAATGGAGTCACTGTTGTACCAACGCCTCTCTAAAGTCGAAGTTAATGTACCTCTTTTGGAGTTAATTCAGAATATTCCCGCCTACACGAAGTTCTTTCGGGAGGTGAAGAGTAACAAAAGAATTTCTTCGGGGAGGTAAGTGAATGGGATCGAGAAGATGAATTCTATTGCGGAACTTCCAACGAAGCAACGTGATCCGGGAATGGGTGAGCCCCGTCCATATAGTTCCTAAGAAATCTGGAATTACGGTAGAAGAGAATGAGAAGGGAGAGTTAGTACCTGTTAGGAAAATCACGGGATGGCGAATGTGCATTGATTATAGGAGGTTGAATGCCGCCACCAAGAAAGACCACTTCCCTTTGCCATTTATTGATGACATGCTAAACCTCCTTGCGGGGCGGCAATTTTATTGTTTTCTTGATGGCTTGTCAGGTTTCTACCAGATTCCGATTGCACCGGAGGATCAGGAGAAGATGACATTCACTTGCCCATTCGGGATGTTTGCTTATAGGAGGATGCCATTCGGGCTATGTAACGCCCCCGCCACTTTTCAAAGGTGCATTCTTTCTGTTTTCTCTGATATGGTGACCAAATTTGTTGAAATTTTTATGGATGATTTTTCTCTCTTTGGTGATTCTTTTGATGAGTGTTTGCATAGACTAGATCTTGTTTTGAAAAGATGCATCTAATGAAATCTAACTTTGAGTTGGGAGAAAAGTCATTATATAGTTAGAGAAGGCATTGTTCTAGGACATGTGGTTTCTGAAAGGGAAATTGAGGTTGATTAGGCTAAGATCGAAATAATTGAGAAACTTTTCCCACCCACTTGTGTGAAAGAATTGCAATCTTTTCTTGGTCATGTAGGTTTTCATAGGAGGTTTATTAAAGACTTTTCGAAAATTGCTAAACCTTTAAGTAACTTACTAGCAAAAGATGTGGTTTACCATTTTACTGATGAATGCTTGGTTGCTTTTAATACCCTTAAAGAAAAGCTTGTTACTGCTCCTATTGTTGTGCCACCTGATTGGAAACTTCCTTTTGAGATAATGTGTGATGCTTCAAATTTTTCTATAGGTGTTGTTCTATGTCAAAAAGTTGATAAGCAGTATCGTGTGATTTATTATGTTAGTAAGACTTTAGACTCAGCTCAAGTTAATTATACAACTACTGAAAAGGAATTTTTAGCTGTTGTTTTTGCTTTACAAAAGTTTAGGTCTTACTTGATTGGTCATCCTGTGAATGTCCATACTGATCATGCTGCTTTACGACATTTAATTGCCAAACAAGATTCTAAGCCAAGGTTAATCCGTTGGGTCTTATTGTTACAAGATTTTGATGTGACCATAGTTGATAGAGCTGGTAGGGAGAATTTGGTTGTTGATCACTTGTCTAGAATTCCTAATATTCCCGTGGATTCGATCCCTATTAATGATGATCTTCCTGATGAGCACTTAATGAAAGTCACTGAAGAACCATGGTATGCTGATATTGTGAACTATTTGGCTATGGGTATTTGCCCAACTAATTTTGCAGCCTCCGATAGGAGAGCTCTTGCCAAGCGTTGCAGGTATTACATATGAGATGATCCGAATCTTTTTAAAGAAGAAGGTGCATTCCGCAAGAAGAACAACAAAGTGTGCTGAGTCATTGCCATGAGCTTCATTGCGGCGGACACTATAGTGGCATTAAAACGGCTCGCAAGGTGCTACAAGCGGGATTTTTCTGGCCAAGTTTGCACCAAGATGCTCGAAGTTTGTGAAAAATTGTGACCCATGTCAACGAGGGGGTAATATTGGCAAGAAGGAGGAAATGCCCCTTCAAGGGAATCTAGTGGTCGAGCCTTTCGACATGTGGGGCATTGATTTCATGGGACCGTTTCCATCAAGTGGAGGTTACGAATACATTCTCATCGCAGTGGATTATGCGACAAAGTGGGTAGAAGTGATTCCCACAAGAAAGAATGATGTCGCGGTTGTTACGAAGTTCTTAAAGGATGTGATCTTTTCTAGATTTGGATGTCCTAGGACAATCATCAGTGATGGAGGTTCGCACTTCGTTAACAGAACCTTTGCTTCTCTTCTTAAGAAGTACGATGTCACCCATAGTGTTGCTACGCCATATCATCCACAGACTTTGGGACAAGTTGAAGTTAGCAACCGTCAGATTAAGAAGATTCTCGAGCGAGTGGTGAAGCCTAGTAGGAAAGATTGGTCTGGAAAATTGAATGATGCGCTTTGGGCGTATAGAACTAGCTACAAGACGGTGATTGAAACCACTCCGTATAGACTTGTGTATGGGAAAGCATGTCATCTTCCTGTGGAATTGGAACACAAGGCATATTGGGCTATTAAAGAGCTGAATCTTGATTTGGGAAAAGTTGGCGAAGAACGGTTGTTACAACTTGATGAGCTTGATGAATTACGCCTCGGTGCCTATGTGAACACCAAGATCTACAAGGAGCATACCAAGAAGTATCATGATCGTGGTATAGTACGTAAGGAACTGATTCCTGGTCAAAAAGCTTTGGTGTTTAATTCTCGCCTTCGTCTATTTCCTGAAAGCTCCGTACTCGTTGGGATGGACCATACGAGATCATCCAAGTGGCTCCCCATGGAGTTGTAGAACTCTTGGATCCAAAGACAGGCAATACTTTCAAAGTGAATGGGCAACGAGTGAAACCATACTTCAAGCTTCCTAGTGATCAAGTAGAGGTTGATCATCTCGAACTAACCTTTCCCACCTCTACTTAAGGATAGGTATGGTGTATTTTGTTGTTTTGAGCATGTCATTGTGTTTTATTTTATATTTTCGTATATTTTTGGTGAAAAAATAGGTTTTAAGATGGTAATTTTGCGTTTTGGGAGGAAAACGGCGTCTCCAGGAGTCTGGAGATGCCAGGCGAACCGCCCCCCACGTGGGGCGATTCTCCTGGCAAGTCCAGGCCGCCTGGGACGCTCTGGACGCCCCAGGCGAATCGCCGCCCACCTGGGGCGGTTCGCCCCGGGTGTCCAGAAACCCGGGACGTTCAGGACGCCCCAGGCGAATCGCCCCGGATGTCCAGAAACCCGGAGGTCCGGATTTTCATTCGGAACCCCATTTTTCTCCTATTATGTTAAATTATTGATCTTTTTACTTCTTTTATCGCCCGTTTTGGTTTCTCACGAGTTTCCTTGAGTCCTATAGGTTACAGGTTCATGTTAGCTCTCACCTTAAATCCACTTTCGATGTTCGGGACGAGCGACGACGTTCAGGTTTGGGGGGGTTATCGCTGGCTATCTCTATACTTGTTTTGCTTATGATAAACTCGTGAAATCTTTGTTTGCATTTGCACGTTTACCGCTTTCTTAGTATTTAGTTGCATACACTACATTCATCCTAGTATAGTTTTGCATGTTTTGTGTGGAGTTTGTGAGTCATTGTAATTTCTTTTTCGTTGTGCTACTGCTGGCTATATACAAAAAAAAAAAAAAAAAGAAAGGAAAAAATCGAAAAAAAAGAAAAAAATCTGGAAAAGAACAAAAAGAAAAAAAAAAGAAAAGACCCCAAAAAAGTAAAGAACGGTCCAAAGAATGCCAAAAAGCAGTTTAGCAAAGTGTTTGTCTCGTTTTTCAATTCATGTAATGTTCGTAATCGAGTTGTAAAGTTTGTCTTTTCTTTGTTTGAGTGTCATCTGTTCTAGACCACCCTCGTCCTACCATTCATGAAGTGGTGATTAGTTTATGATTTTGCTTGAGAGATGGGTAGAATAGGGGAGTGTGAACTTTTAGGGAATCCTCCTTCATTTGATGAGAGCCAGTATTGGTTTGACCTCTTTGAGGGAAAGTCTTAACTTTGTGAACAACAATAAGTCCTCAGTTTCATGGGCACGGGACAACCATTCGTATTTTAACATGTTTCATTACGTCGTCACTGACTAGGTCCAGGTAGAGAATGTTACGAGAAACTATCTTGTTTAACATAGTGCATATGTGAATGTGTATGAGTCAATCGAGGCATTCTTCAACCAATATCCATGTTATGATTTGTATGGTCATTGTTCATAAGTTTTTGATAGACTCAATGTTGGTCCCTTTAAACAACAAGAAAAGACTAGAGAGGGGGGGTGAATAGTCTTTTCAAACTTTCGTCGTTTAAAACTTTCTTAGCAAGTACTTATTACTTTTCAGTAATGAGTTTGCTGATACTTAACTTTCTCAGCAAGCGTAAGTTACTTTACAGTAGCTTGGTTTGCTGATACTTAAAATCAGAGAGCAGAAGTCTTTGAAACAATAAGTGCTTTTTCAGCAAGTAAAGGGTTTCAGCAAGTGAAGTGAGTGACTGTGTACAAACAGATATAATTTGCTGAAAGCTAAATACAGTAAGTAAATCACACAAACGCTTTTATAGTGGTATCTGAGAGTGGCGTAATCTCTCAACTAATCCACTTCGTCCTTTCTAGGACTGAATCCACTAAGATATGAATGAGGTTCCTTACAATCTCCTATCTAAAGCGATTCAACAGAAACCAAAGCACACTTGCTTTGTCTCCAACCTAAACTAGAGAACTCAACCTTGTTCTCCACCAAACTTGGTACTTTTAATCAGCAAAACTATGCTCGATTAAGTTCCCCCTGAATATCACGCCTGAAAGGGTGTATTTTCAGTTAGAGAGTTTTGGGGTGAGATGACTTAATTATAACTTATTCAGTTACAACAAGTAATCTAAGAAACACAACTTGGAATACTTTGCAGTAAACAAGTTTGATTGTTTCTGGTGTCAAGACTTGTTCTTGTTCGAAAGAAAGAACACTTAACTAATTTCTTAGCCGAGTTTGTTCTACTTCTTCACAAGTAGCTTTTTCAAGCTTTAAGTCTTGGAACGGATCAATGGCAGTAAGAGTGTTTGAAGGTTTGTGAGTTTTTAAGCACAAGTGAGAGTTTGATCACGTTGTTGACACACTTCAACTCTTTGCCGGATGACCTCTATTTATAGTGCAAGTAAGGAGCCGTTTGAATTTCAAATCCTAAGGCTTTTGTTCCTTAACATGTCACTATCTTGCTTTTGTACTTTCAGCAGCGACTTTGTTTGTCTTCTAGTCTTCATGTCCTTCGCGTGCATGCTTTGCATTAAATGCACATTTGAGTAGAATTCAAACAGTAACATTGGAGCGCAAATTCACGTACATTCAGCAAGAAGTCACATATGTTTATCAGCAAGTGGTCAGTCTCAGTTTCAGCAAGCACAACCTACTCTGTCTTTCAGATTTTCACTTATGCAATGCTGTTGCTGAAAATTCCACTTTCTGAGCAACACGTGCCTTACCGGTCTTCAGCAATCTTCAAGTCTTCAAGTATTCGAATTCTTCAAGTCTTCAGATCTTCAAAAGTCTTCAAGATTCTGACCGGTTTCTTATTTGCTTCAATAATTTGTTTGTAATAAACAAAATATATCTTCAGCAAATGCTTCAATAGATTATTTTCTTTTCAGAAAATAAGATACATTAAAGCTAAGCATCAATAAGATATCTTCTTTTCAGAAAATAAAATACCTCATACGCTAAAGAAATAACTTATCTAAAACCTAACTAAGTCATCAGCAAACGTTCCTCTTTTACAATGTCCTTAAAATTCTAAATTCCTATGGACCTTAAGAGTACTAGTTACTGGACTTTCCTTAATTTAGCTTGGTTAATTGCTCATCAAAATTACAAGTTTCCTAACACTCAATAGATTAGTTCATTTCATTTGGCATGAGACTCCATTTTATGTGTTGCATTGGTTTTTTGCATTAGAGTCTAGCTAGTTGCTTGAGGACAAGCAAAGGTTCGGTTTGGGGAGTTTGATGAACGTGTATTTTACACTTTCATTCGAGTCTTTTTCACCAATTTAGCTATCCTCTAGGTTAATTTAGCTTATATTTTAGTGTATTTTATTAGAATAGTGTCACGTTTCTCTTTTCTTTGCATTTTTTCAGGTTTTAGGTAAAAAAACGTATGTTTATGGGCAATATTGATGAAGAGGACAAAGTTTTGGTGTTTCGAGGACATTCGTGGTGTATCTAGAAGGTTCCGGATGAGATTTGAGGCCTAGGGGACGAGTTTCAAGGCTTAAAGGTCACTAGAAGGCAAAATCCGAGTCTGAAAAGGAAAAGAAGACCAAAAATCTCGCTCTCACCAGTCTGGATGTCCGAGGCGAACCGCCTGGGACGTGGGGCGATTCGCCCCACACCAGGAGAATCGCCCGGCACCTGGTTTTGAAGCTTTAGCATAGAGATTGGACATCTTTGATTTTTGATTCTTGCTTGTGAGTTAGCAATTCATCGGAGATTGACAACCTTCGTTGGTAACTTGTATCTCACGATTTTTTCTGCTTTTATTTATTTCATTCAACATGTTTTCATTCAATCTTGCTTTGATTCGTGTTGATTGCAATATGAGTAGCTAAATCTATTGTTGGTGATAGTATGTGATTTCTTAGCTAGGGTTCTTGATTATGCATGAGTGACTTCGCGCGTTTAAGAGATTTATTGTTTTATTTCTTTGATCTATCTAAGTCATCTATCTTCGTAGTGTTGAATTGAAAGGAACACGTAGGACAATTCACGATCATAGATCTCTATACAAACTTCAAGTACTTCATGCATGATTATTACCCATTGCTTTGAATAACCATACTATCACTGATTTCCATCATACTGATAAGAAAAATCTGTGCTTTGCTTGATTTCTGATTTATAGTTTAAGTTAAATTTGATAAAGCTAGTTATAGTCCTTAGAGATCGACACTCGAGGTTATTTTACTTCTACACTATGTGCCTTGGTTTTCGTTGTAGTTGTGAATTCCCTTTGGCTAAAAACAAATTTATTTGATTAATTGAGTCTGACAATCTCGTTCATCATTAAGAGTGCATTTCTCCAAGATCATTCTTATGGATAAATTGGTCATCTTTTCAGGCCTAGAGAAGTAAATAAATAAAACTGGAATTAAAACTCAAAAATTAATTTCTACGATCACAATCAGCGACTAAATAAACTAGGACTTTGGCTTTATTCAGTTCTCACTATTTTCACATACTCCTGACCCCTTTAGAGAGTACGAACCATTATTTTACAATAGTTGTAGTGAGTCAAGATCCATGCTTGCACTATTATAGCCCCAACTATGGCTAATCACTATAATAACCAAACAGGTAGGTCCCAAAACCAATTGTAAAATACAACTCTTGGTTGATCAAAACAATTTTGATCGATGTCCTCAAATTATGCCTGACGCTATGGCGACTCGACATAACTCAAGTAAGTCAAAACCTTCACACGGCACCAACAATGGTCCTATGAAAGCAACATTCTTACGGAAAACAGAGTAAGCACTATGGTGCATATTACCCATGAGATTAGTAAGTCCATTTAACCTTCAATTATGATGGGTGACATCATGCGATTTAATCGAGACTTAAATTGGTTGAGGAACATTTAAATGGTGTATTTAATCGCTTGACCAAGATCTCTAACATGCATCACATAATGGGTGTCGCCTACCCAAGGCTCATGCGATGCGGTCTAACAAGTAATGAGTGCCGCCTACTCATACATATCAATTGTGGAATAGCAAGTAATGGGTGCCGCCTACCCATGCATATGACAGATGTGGTCCGGAAACTAATGGGTGCCGCCTACCCATACAATAAATGCGGACTAACAATATTTAAATATAATATTTAAATAATTAAATTACTCATGTAGACATTCAACACATGCGATACAACCAAGTTGGAGCATATAAGTAGTTGTTGTGGATTATTATCATTATATGTAAGTCACAAATCTAATTTATAAATTCTCCAAGAATTTTGAAAATATTTAAAAAAATTTTAATAATAATATAATCTTCCAAAGTAATATATTATTATTGAAATGTAGTTTATAAACAATTTATAAACTAATAAACATGTTACTAAATATTATAAACTTATATTTATGTCTCTAAACATTTTAATCACATTCCAAAAGTATTAATAGGGTTTAAAAATAATTTATAAACTATTTATAAATTAAATAACAAGTTTCTAAAACTCCAGGAACCTCTTTATAATTCGCAGAAAGTTGAAATTAAGTTTCTGGGTCAGTTTGAAAACATTCAACATATTCTGGGGTCAATTTGCAATTCACAGAAGTTCAAAGACTTGAGCCCCAATAAGAAAGAAACTGTCAAATTAGAGAACAAGTACCTGAAGTCTTCCTTCTTGCTCATCAGAGACCCACATATTTTCTGAAATCTTCAATCAAGTCCCTGTAACTAAGAAAGTTTCCAAAACTTTAATCATCATCTCAACTCGAATATAAGGTCCATAATCATGTTCTAAACAGAATACACCATCCAAGATAAATTCGCAAGCATTCAAAATTTCCCAGAAAACGAAAACAATTTTTTTTTAAACCGATCGAGTTGAACGGAATTGATCAAATCGATTACGTTCGACCCGGTTCTTGCTTGCATCATTCTTTCCCATGTTCCAGTGACTCTTCTCCATATAATTTTGGCTTGATTCGGGTTTATGCTCACAAAGCTTGAAATCACCATTAATGGAGTCTTCAAGCTCCATAACCCATAAACAAAATCAAACATTGAATCTTGAAGAGACAGAGGAGAGAGGGCCGAGAACGAAGGAGAAGATTGATGGTGGTCACGCGGTGGGGTTGGAGCTGGGCTCCGGTGGAGCTCTAAGCTCCACCCGCCTCTTCCATGGTGGAAGAGGTCGAACTGGGTTCCAAACCCAGTTCGATTTCTTCCCAAAAAAAAAAATTTTTTTTAATTCTCCTTTTCTAATTATCTAATAAATAGAATCTGGAAAAAATATAATACTAAAACCCATATTTGTTTTCTTTAAATCCAATTAAAGAATCAGAAAAATTAAACATAAACATACATATAATAATCCACAACAACAGAATAATAATAATCAAAACGAATATAGTCATTGAATCAACCTCGCTCTGATACCACTGTTAAAAATTGTGAGAAATTTGCCTCAAAGGCTAAGCAGCTGAAGTTTAAAAAAATTTATTTCTCACTAAACTGATAATGACTATATCACGTTTATTATTAACAGAAGAAGATTACTTACGTGTCTTCCAGCAGAGAAACAAATTCACCACCTATCTGTTCGTCAATCTCCAGACAGAGCCTTGCAATTTCTTCGTCTAGTAACTGGTTGATCTCTTCCTCTTCGTCAAAGAAATCTTCTTCAATGGAATCTCCAAGATGGCTCATCAACAGGCTTGATTATTTCCTTCAACCTTGGTATCCACGGGCAGTGTTTTCTACCAAGAACGGTAGGAAGTTCTTTTGTGGTTTTGAGCTCTGGAGAGAATAATGAGTTTTCTGATCTTTCAGAATGATATTCTACGTGTGTTGGAATAAGACTTATTTATTTCTTTCTGATTTAGTCAGTAAGTCAGTTCCTAAAACCACGTATGTTTTATCAAGCAAGTTAGATTTTATTATTAGAAGACATCAAAAGTCCTCAACTCACTAACAAACAGATAGGAATTCATTATCTCAGTCGAAGGAGAAATTAATAGTCAAATAAAAGAATAAAACAAAGAAGAAAACGTGTGGGGTCAGCTGTCCCCAATATTTCTCTTCTGGCGCGTGACTGCACGCGCCAGAAACGTTTTGACCTGGCGCGTGCCTACGCGCCAGGCCAAAACAGCAGTTGGGCCGACTTGGGCCAGCTGCATGTTCTTCACTAATGGGCTCTTTGAGCCCAGCTTTTACCCATCCAATTCCTTCTTCTCGGGCTTCATTCCAATTCCGCCCAAATGCACAAGTCTTCAATTAATTAATTAAATCCAATTTAAATTAATTAATTATAATTCTAAAATATATTCCATATTTATAATAAATTATTGTTAATCAAATTAATAATAATTCCATTATATTTATGTATGATAATTTAATATTAATCTAATTAATATTTAATCCAATACACATAGCTCATTTGTAGAAACACCACCTTGAAGTGTGATCCATAGGGCCTTGCATATTAAGCAACAATCTAATAATTAAGGTCATAATAAATTCCTAGACAATTTTATCAGACAATATTAATATGCAAGGAACGTCGCGAGGAAAAGCAAACCACCTGTAGCATAGGGTACTTTGATGATACGGTCCCTTCATTCACGAATCTCCGAATGAATCTAGAATATGGTTATGTGTCTATTCTAATAACTTCATTCATTGTCTCTCAATCTTATTAGTCGATCTATGAATTATGTTCAAACACTATTTTGACATATTCACATACGGTGGCCACCGGTTTTGTGATCGCAATAAATATGAGAAGTGAGTATTCTCTCCTTGTATCTATTACGGAGGAATGAATCCTATCTTGGCCCAATCACTCACACCATATGCTTCCTAACATATCCAACGCATGTCGTATCTACCCTACTTTAAGAGTGCAAGCGTTGCGCATAGTCAAAGTATATTATTCCACATATGATGTAGTATTGGCCTCAAGTCTAAAGACTACTAACATCACCCTACACACCGATACTACCATAGACACTTAAATAGATTTACCAAATGGTTTCTCGGTTGGGTATGCCAACACTCTCCAAAGTGTTCATATGCTCATTATGAATAACCAAGTTCATTCGTAGTAGTGAGACCTACTACATCCTCGAAGGATCTAATGCATCATATGCTAACTTCAATCGCATCATTGATATCCCGTATCTCAATGACCTTCAGCTAGTGGCTTATTTTAGGACTTAATTATTGACACACAAGCTCCCACTAACTTTGTGATTACCTTAAGTCATTGGGAACATTTTATTGAATAATTCAAACAACCAAATAATATATTCATAAAATGTATTGCCAATTGTATTAATAATGTATAAATAAATGAACATAAATAAATAACAATAATTGAATGTGATCAAGTACATATCGTCCCTATCGTAGGTTGTCTCTAGGACATATATACTTTTAGCCTCGGCTTCCTGTTGTCTGGTTCAGGGAAATCCCTCCTTAGATGTCCCTTTCTGTGACAGTTAAAGCACTTCCTCCTCTCTACAAATTCTGACAACTCCTTACTCTCTTTCTTATTATAGTTCTCCTTTGGTAATCTTTCCCTTGCAGTACCACCCATCCTGGAACCATGGTATTTTATAGCAAGACTTTCAGCTGAATGTCCACCTTCCTGCAGATTCCTCTGCTTATGGAACTCCCTAGTTTTCAATGATTCCCTTACCAAAACCAAGGTTACTGCAACATTACCAAACATCAACGAATTTATAAAGTTCTCATAGGAGTTAGGCAGGGAGTTGAGAAACACCATAGCTTTGTCTGCGTCTCTAGTCTTATCACCAACATTCTCCAAGTGTGTTGTGATCTTGTCAAACTCTGCTAACTGCTCCATAATCGGCCTACCTTCAACCATCCTGAAACCAAGGAACTTCTGCTTGAGATACATCATCTGGGCTGATGATTTCCCCATATAAACTTCTTCAAGTTTATCCCAGATTGCTTTTGCATCAGTATACTTAACCTCCCTCAATGCTTCGTCGCTTAATAATTGAAAAAGTGTATTATATGCCTTCTTGTTGATTTCCTTCTTCTTTACTTCGTCTATAATATCCTTAAGACCTTCATCCCCCAACAGGGCGTCATTAGCTCCATAATCTGATAACGAGGCCTTAACCCTCAGTTTCCACCGGCTGAAATCAATTTGTTTCGATCGTTAGCTTCTCAATCTCGACTTTAGTTGACGACATTGCTTATATCAAGCTTTGGATTCTCCCGGTAAATTCCTTCGACCCTTCCCACAGACGGCGCCAATTGTTGAGTTGGATTCAACAATAGTCGATTCTACCTAATCACAAAGTTCACAATACAACAAAACCACAAAGAACCAGTTGCACCAAAAACAAACACACAACCACACACACAACCACAGAAAACAAAGCAAGAACGCAAGCAAGAAAGAACACAAGAGTTTACCGTCGTTCGGTTCTAAATAACCTACGTCCACGGAGATAAACCAACTTCCACTAATTATCACAATCCTCTATTACAAGTCACTAACCAATCACAAGAAACAGATTCTCTAGCAAGCACCTATAATATCGATAATATATATAACTTGTCGAAGTAGTCGAACAAGCCTTCAATGCCGTGTTGTTATGTCTTTGAGCATACAGTAATTATCCCTTTATATAGCCTCAATTCGTAGCTAAAACCCAAAGTAATTCGAATAGGAATTGATTTCTTAATAAAGATAATTTTCTTTTCCTGACTACTGTCGGTTACAGGCCTTAACATTAATAAACAAATAAACATAAAATTAGGCCTTAACATTAAAAAACAAAAGGAATTTTCTTATATCTTTTCTTTTTTTAATCTTCTTTTTAAAAATAATAATTATAAAACCCAGTACTGGCGTAGCTCAGGCCGAGCTGTGTTTAAGCTCCAGTCATAGCTTGCAGCTGTAGTTTGCAATCTCCAATCAGAGTTGTACAAGCTCTGATCGGAGTAGGATACAAGCTCCAAATCCTGAACTTGCATTGCTTCTGATCGCAGCAGTGCAAGTTCAGATCTTGAGATTGTCGCTCCGTTACTGAAATTCTGAATTCCGTGCAAGAGAAACTTTTAAAGAGGAAGACCAAGAAATAATCAAATAATGATAAAAAGATAAAAGGAAAAAACTGTTTCTTTTTCTATTCATTTTGGGTTTTGTTTAAAAAAAAGTTCTATTTTTTTTTTAAATAAATAAATTTCAAGCACGAAACGTAATGTAATTGTAGTGCCAATAGTTATTTCCACACCAAAATTGATTTATCTCATGCAAAGAAATCAAACCCTACAAATCGACTTCACCAGCTCTGCTAAAAGCTGGCCGGACACAGAAAACAAGGGATCAGTACAACGAAGGGACGGGTAGAAATCCTAGGCGAAGATTAAATCTTGTCCAATTTTATTATTGTTAATTGAGTGAAATTTTAATTCATAACTACCCTTAAAAAAAAAACAAAAAAAAAAACTTGTTTTGATAATGAAAATGATAACTACCCCTAAAATAAAAAAAAAACGAAAAACGTTGTTGTGATAATGTGTCTTGCACGTGATAATATGCTAAACATAAGTACACTCCAACGAGTACACTGTCACATAACATTGCATATACATTAAATTAATCATTGACGACCCATTTCATAGAAATGGAGCTGATGAAGGTAAAACCGGTTAGAGAGTTTATATCATCATCTCTCGATCCATGGAAGCTGATGGAAGGAGTATTTTGAGTGTGGACGGAGATGAGTGCCTGCAAAATGAGGGGAAAGTAAGGGGGAGGGGACTTAGCTCCGGCCTACCGAAGTTAGACCGGTGGGCAAGTCAATGTGTTGAGAAGTGAAAAATGAAATAGTAATGACTGAATGATGCGAGCAATAAATGAGGACATATATGTAGGATACGGTAGAGGTCCCACATTTTCTCTAGGTGTTTGACCCGAGTAGGTGGCCTTTTCGTTCGGCATACTTGTTCGACCCCGTGGTAGTTCGACCCTTGGGGCGTACCGCTTGAGTAGTTCGACCCTTGGAACGTACTACTTGAGTAGTTCGACCCATGTGGATACCTTCGGGTCCGAGGGGTCATAACAAGTAATCCGTTCGAGTCCATAACAAGGTTGTTCGACTTGTAGCTTTACCACTTGTCCCCATATCATGAGTCCCCCAAGTTTCGATGGATGATGGCAAGGAAACCATCGAAAGTTCAAAGATTCAGTGTTCGAGATATCGTTGTGGCGGGATCTGGCATGAACTTGGGTCTTTTTGAATTTTGAATTTGTGTGAGGGGTACCTTGGTAAATTCCGTGTTGGAAGGAGTGGTTTTAAAGGGGTTTATAGATCCTCCTCCCCTTCTTTTTCTTTTCATCTCTACCTCTCCTCTTACACTTATCTTCTCTGGTGTCCTTTCTCTTCCGACTCCTTCGCTAATTTCGCTCGATTGTCACCGGCCTTTTGTTCCCAGAAGCCGCCCTTAGACCGCCGTTCGCTCCAGGTATGCTTCCCCTTGCTTCTTTGTTTAATTCGGCTAAATGCTCTTTCTTTTGCTTCTTTGTCGTCTTACCTTTCCGATATTGATGATTTTATGGTGGTCTAGAGCTCTCTCTTCTTCTTTTCATCTTCATATGCTATGTGTGTGTATTATTGTGTTGATTGCACCTTTTCTCTCGTAAATTGGGGCGGGCGCTTGTCTCTTTGGCGGAGATTCCGGCGGGATTCCTTACCGCGCGGATCGATCCCGTCGCGCTCTCCTCCCTCCGTCTTTCTTTTTGGTTTAGACAATTGTGGCGGGTCGAACGGTCGGGTGTCATAGTGTCGAACACATGGGTCGAACGTTCGGTTTTCTTGCTTGGTTTTTCGGTTTGGGTAGCTATTTGGGGGTCGAATTAGTCGAAAGCATAGGTGTTGCATTGTGTTGGAGTCGAGCCGTGTCGGTGTCGAATGGGTAGCGGGGTGTCGGTGTCGAAACGCGTTTCATGGCTCGAACGCGTTTTACCGGGTCGAACGAGTTGGTTTTATCGGGTCGAACGCGTTTCATGACTCGAACGCGTTTCATGGTAGATGTGTCGAAATAATTTGTTTGTTGTGAATCGAAACGAATCCGTGTGTCGAACGAATTTGCTTTGGTTCGAACGAATTTGCTTGTTTCGTCCGTGACCCGTCCGTCGTTCGAACTTCCCATGTGTCGAACGAATTCATTACCCGGTTCGAAATAATTTGGGTGTGGAACCGGTTTGCTTCGCATCGTGAGCCGTGTCTAAGCAAATTGTTTATGTTCGACACAACCAGTTCGCTTGTGTCGAAACAATCCTTTTGCGACACCGGAATTCGCCAAATTCCTTGTTGAAGTCGTTTCCTTGTGTCGAAAACGTTCTTGTGCCGGTGTCGGTTGGGTTGTCGGTGTCGAACGCGTTTTATCGAGTTGGGTCGAACGCGTTTTACCGAGATGGGCCGAACGCGTTTTACCGAGATGGGTCGAACGCGCTTTCGGTCATCGAGTCGAACATGTTTCCTGGTAGTTGGGTCGAACGGGTAGTTTTCGCCTTTTCGTCTTTGTGTGTCGAATTCTTGGGGGTGTGTCACGTTCGAACAACCTTATACGCTCGAATGAATTCTTTCGAAAGAATTTGTTCGAGCGTATGCTTTGTCCGAACAAATTCACTCGAACGAATTTGCTCTTGGATTCTCAAACGAATGTGTCGGGTTTGCTTGTGTCGAACGAGTCTCCCATGTGTTAGCGTCGAATTCGTTCGACATGGGAATTCATAAAATTCCTTGTAGGTGTCAAATAAATTAGTTTGCATATAGTCATTGCCTTGCGTGTCGAGCCGTGTCGAACGAAATAGTAGGTGTCGAACATGTAGTTCTTTGCCTTGTCTCTTTTTGATTTGGGTAGTTTGTGTGGTTGAACACTTGTAGTCGGGTCGATTGAACTTTTCGTTTATACATCCTTTCGATAGCTAGTGGATTTCGGGTTGGATCCGAACTGATTGTTCCTTTTGGTAGTTTTTGTAAGGATGTCGAAACGAAATGCTGACCAACCCGGTGCCGGTGATGATTCGAACAATGCGAACTCTTTTAGTGTAAACAAAAGGTCGAACTCTTTAGGTAGGGATAGTGGCCCTTTCTCCCCTTCTGATTCGTCCCCCTTTTTAAACCTCGAACCAGGTAATTCGGAGATCCCTTTTACCGGCGAACAAACCTGGCCCTTCGCTGACGACTCGACTTTTGAGGAGCCAAAGTCGGGTTCTTGAGATGGCCGAGCCCGCCGAGAATCAAGACGAGGCGGTTTTGGACGAAGTTCTGATGGAAGCGAATTCGGATAATAGGCTTCCGACGGATGTCAGTTCGGTTCGGAAAAAGGAAGCTGAGTCCTTGTACCACAAATTTGGGATCCCTAGGACGTATGAGATTATCTTGCCTGGCCCGAACGATAGGATGTACAACCCTCCCTCTGATTGTATTGCCATAACCATCCAAGCCTTAGAGCATGGTTTTAGGTTCCCGATATGTGAAGGAGTGGTCCACATCTTGGACTCTTTGGAGTTATGTCCGACTCAGCTATTGCCGAATGGGGTGGGGATGATGATTGCATTTTGTGTGTGGTGCAAGTCTATCAACCGGAAAGTGACTGTCTCGAACTTTCTACACTTCTTCTCGATGGTTGAAAGCAAAGATGGAGGTTGCTTTTATTACTTCTCGGCCACTAGACACTTCGAACTCTTCACAAAGTTCCAGTCTTCTCACGCCCTGGATACAAGAGGCGTTATGTTTTCGTTCGGATGCCCCCGAACGAAAATGGCACCCCCGGAGTGGTTCCGACTCCTCGATTATGGCGCCGTCATGATGGTGTGCTTACCATTCTTGCCCGTCGAAACGAATGGGCTGATGCCTACCGGGGTCGAACGCCCGAGGATCGGATAATCCCATACAGTCTCTTGGTGGAGCCGATCCTATACCTTGGGGGCGTGTCTTCGGTGGAACCAGAGATTCGAGGGAATATCCGAGACTTGGGTACGTTTTTCCTTCTGTTGCCTTGTTCTTGTGTTTTTTTTTTTTTTTTTTTTTTACTAACCTGTTCGACGTGTTTTCTTCGTAGGTTATTGGATGAAGCTGTCTCAGGAATTCTTGGCCCGAAGGGCTCTGTCTCTTGCGAACAAAAACACGGTTCCGAAGTATACGGAGTCGAGGCCGCACAACGTTTCGACCATAGTTGATCCCTCCGTTGCTCCACATCTTACTCCTATTCCGAATGCGGATCTTGGCGGCGAATCAGGATCCGGTGCCGCGGGTGGGACTGTTCAGGAGTTGGTGCCCGGTACTAGTGTTCCTCCCTCGAACCGGGTTGAGGGTTCGGACGACAACCGTGACTCGGAACGGACGGCCTCGGTGATGCCTCGAGAGCAAGGCCAAAGTTCGGCCTCGGGTCAACGGAAGAGGGCTCGAACAGATGTGGCTAGTGGCACGGCGGAGAAGACCGTGATTGATTTGCCAGACTCACCCGATCGTGCGACCGCGGCTAGTCGGGGCCATGCTTGTTCGACGCGTGGTCAAGGCTTGAAGGAGGTGTCCTTTTTCCATGATCCGGCCGCGGGTTTGAAGTGGAGGGATTTGATGATCTCGAACAGTGATCAAGTCGAGCTGGATAGGTTGTCGGACGGAGAGATCAAGGCGAAAGCCGCGTCTCTTCAGATGCAGGTTACTTTTCTCAACCTTTAAGTTCTACTTCGTATTTTCTTTTGATCTAACCAACCTTTAAATTTCGTGGCAGGTGCTTACGGTGGCTAGGAACATTGATAGCCGGTTGGAGAAAAGGGTCGAATCTTCCGAAAGTTTCGACGCTAAGTTTCGGGAGGAGAAGCGCCTTCGAGAGGTTGCTCAGTTGGAGGCTTCGAGGAAGGAGAGGGAGAACGCTGAGATGTCGAAGGAGCTTGTTCGACTCCGGGCCGAGAAGACTTCGGCGATGGAGAAGCTTTCGGCGGTTGAGGAGAAGAACGTGGAGTTGGTGTCCAAGGTCACTCAGTTGGCAAAGGAGAAAGACGGTTTCGAAACGGCCTTGAGAAAAACCCGCGAAGAATTGGTGAAGAAAGGCAAGTTTGCGAGGGTCGAAGCTGTTCGGGACTTCACGGAGTCCGGGTCTTGCGCGTATATGCTAAGTAAGCGGGATGCCGATGCTATGATCAAGGCCCGGGATCGAATCATTGCTCAGTTGAAGTTCGGGGGAAAGTTGCCGGCGGATTTCGACCCTACCGGTACCGTGGATCTTGAGAAAGACGATGAGATGAAAACTCCCCCGGTCGAAGCGGAGGTTGGAGAGGACGGGAATCCGGTGGACGAGGAAGTCATGTACGAGGCTCTTCGCAAGGAGGAGTTTTTCGCCGTTGCGCATCCCACCGAGGCTTTGACCCCTGCCCCCGCTCCTTCGGTGCCTTCGTGGGTCATCCCGTTATGTGAACTCGGGAATTTGGACCTTGCCTCGGCCGGTGTGAACCTTGGGAACTTGTCCTATAAGGACTTTGACTCTTTGTGCCAATTCTTCCTTGGTGATGAAAGTTTGAGTGACACGGCTGTAAGCAATCCTCCGGGGGGCGAACATGTCTAGTGTTCGATGGTTTCGGCTGCTTTCGAAGATCATGACGGCTTTTTGAAGACTTGGTATGCCAAGTGGTCTTGTAATCATGCCTTTATGTTTCGAACCATATTTTATCTTTATCGAACAATCATGTCATTTTGGATAATTTGCAAGTGGGAAGGGATTCGGTGGGGGTCGAAGCGAGTAGCTAGGTGACTTCGACCACGCGGAATCCTTTCGCTTTGGACATCTATTCGACCCTCGTAAGGATGAAAATTTCGACCCTTACAATTATCTTTGTTGATCTTTCGTAGTCGAATGCCCATGTATTGCTTCTTGTTTTCCGGCTTGGGTCTTTTCGATATGTTCGAGTCGAACTCATTTGTGAGGGATGTTCGAACATGTTCGAGTCGAACTCGTTCGTGAGGGATGTTCGAACATGTTCGAGCGGGGTGAGTATTTGTGGCAATTTTGTTTTCGTCAAAATAATTGCTTGTTACTCTTGATTTCTTATCAAGATGGATGGTTATCCTAAGTATTGATAAGCTTTCGGGCAGCGTATTCGATAAGTAGAATCCCGTCGGATTGTCTATATCGAATCATCTCCCTCATCCCATAAAGATTATTTTTGGGGGCTGGGATATTCGCACAGATTACCTTCCCGTCGGAATAGTATCATTCGATATACCCTCGAGATCCTTTGGATCTAATGTGAAGTGTCGTCGTGTTTCGATATATCACCCGTCAGTGATATTATCGAAATTCGACGACAGATTACACATGCTTGTTCGATATGTTTAACATAAGGAAGTAACTTCTTTTGCTTCGATGCTTTAATGACGATACATTCCTTTTCTCAGTGACGACCTTATGAAAGGTGGTGTGGTGAAAGGTTTCTTACAAAAAGTGGGTAATCTTCATGGCTTGTCGAATTTCTTCAAAATGCTTCGAAGCTTTTGGCAAAAGATGGTGGGGGTCGAAGTGGCATCTAGGAGTAGTACTTCCTCAGATTCTTGATGTTCCATGGTCGGTCCACACGATTTCCTTCGAGGTCTTCGAGCCTATAGCTTCCGTTGGAAAGTGCTTCGATAACCCTGAAAGGCCCTTTCCACGGTTCTTGAAATTTTCCCACGTTTTCGAGAACATCCGCCCTTCGCAGTACAAGATCTCCGACATTGAGGTCTCTCTTGATGAGCTTCTTGTTATAGGCCTTGGTCATCATAGCTTGGTACCTTAGCACCCGAGCCTTACTTCTTCTCTCTTTGAATCTAGCAAGTCCAGCTCCAGAGCTCGGGCCTCCCCATTGAGATGGGGGTCATACTCCTTGATTCTTAGTGACTCGACGGCGATTTCGCATGGGATTACTGCTTCCGAACCATAGACCATGCAAAAAGGGGTTTCTCGGGTGGCCGTCCTCTGTGTCGTTCGATAGGCCCATAGAACTCCGTGCAGTTCGTCAGCCCACTCGGATTTCGACCGTCCTAGTCTTTTTTCGAGATTTTCAACGATAGTTCGATTAGTGACCTCTGTCTGTCCGTTGGCTTGCGGGTGTCCTACCGAAGTGAAACTTTGCTTGATCCCCAACTCCGTGCACCAAGCTCTCAACTTTTTCCCCGCGAATTGGGCTCCGTTATCGGACACGATGACTCGTGGAAGCCCGAATCGGCAGACGATATTTCTCCAGATGAAATCTCTCACCACTATTTCGGTTATTTTTCCCACTGCTTCTGCTTCGACCCACTTTGAAAAATACTCCACCGCCACTATGAGGAATTTCTTCTGATTGGTGGATGTGGGGAGTTTTCCTACAATGTCAATGCCCCATCTATCGAAAGGACAAGATATCGGAGTGGGGATAAGGGGTCCTCCCGGAGCCTTGCTGTTGCGCGCGAACCTTTGACATTCATCGCACTTTTGGTTCGAGCCTTCGAGTCCTTGATGATGGTGGGCCAGTAAAACCCTTGACGTCGAATTTTTTGGGCCAATGCCCTTCCCCCGGAGTGGTTTCCACAGCTTCCGGCATGCACCTCTTCAAGTAGGCTCTGAGCTTCTTCCTTGTTGACGCACTTCAAGTGCGGTCCGTCGAACGATCTTTTATATAGATCGGACCCATCCCAGAGGAAATATTGGGCTCTTCGCCCAAGCCTTCGGGCTTCCAATCGGTCTTGGGGGATCACCCCTTGTTTGTAGAGCTGTAAAAAGAGAAATATCCCCGTGATTGGGGGGTGAGTTCCTTGATTGGGGAATAATTGAGACTATACTTGGTAGTTTCGTGGGTGGTTTCGAATTTACTACCTTGATGTCCGCCAACCATTCGTGGTCGGAGTCAAGGGTATTAACTTCGATTCCCTTTTGCCTTTTGAGTTTGTCAACTCCAATGGCGGGTTGTTGCACCGTCATGAGGGTGACCTGGTTGTGATAACATGTTTCATAAGCTTTAGTGAAATGGATCCGTTTTCCACGGACCGATTTGATTTGTTCGGGGTAGGAACATACCTGTCGGGTGGCAATTGTTTGTGATGCACTTCCGAACTTTGCTAGGCCATCCGCAACTTGGTTGAGCGTTCGAGATATTTGTGATATTTCGACGCTTTGGAACCTTGGGATGATGTTTTTGAGTTCAGCTAAGTATAGCTTCATGGGTTCTTCCTTCGCTTCGAATACTCCCGCATGTTGTTAGGCCACTAATTGCGAATCAGGGTACAGATGTACGTGTCTGGCTCCTCCTTCGAGTGATAGTCGAAGGCCTAGGAGTGCGGCTTCGTACTCCGCTTCGTTGTTGGTCGCGGGGAAAGCGAGGCGTACGGCGAAATCCACTTCGACCCCTAGGGGGTCGATCATGTGAATCCCTACTCCCCCTTGGCCCCTAGTGGACGAACCGTCGACGTAAATTTCCCATCTTGGTTCCATATTTTGGCCCTTGGCGAGTGCTTCGATGGTATGCACATACTCGATTTCCTCGTTAACTCCGAGGAAGAAATCCGCGATTACTTGCGCCTTTTTGCCATTTGGGGCTTGGAATTCGAGGGCGTACTCCATGAGTTCGACAGCCCACTTCACTAGCCGACCCGATAGATCGGGCTTTCCTAGGATCCTCTTCAAGGGGTGGGACGTTAGGACCACAATTTCGTGAGCTTGAAAGTAGGGTCGAAGACGTCGGGACGCCAACACTACGCAATAGGCGAGCTTTTCGATATCCAAGTAATTCAGTTCGGCCTTAGTGAGTACCTTGCTCAAGTAGTAGATCGGCTGGTGTTGATTTCCCTCTAGTCTTACCAATACCGAACTCACCACCTCTTGAGAGATGGCTACGTGTAGGTACAAGGTGTCTCCTTCTTTCGGCTTCGAGAGTAGTGGGGGTCTCGAAAGGTGGCTTTTGAGGTCCTCCAAAGCTTTTTCGGTTTCTTCGCTCCATTCGAAACTCTTGCTGTTCCGGAGCACTTTGAGGAAAGGGAGACTTTTTTCTCCGGATCTAGCAATGAAGCGACTTAGGGCGATGACTCGTCCGACTAGCTTTTGGACTTCATTGATGTTCCGCGGGCTGGGGAAATCTAGCACGGCTTTGATTTTGTCGGGGTTGGCCTCGATTCCTCTTTGGGTAACCATGTACCCGAGAAACTTTCCTCCTTTGACACCGAAGGTGCACTTCGAGGGGTTGAGTTTCATATCGAATTTCCTCAAAATCTTGAAGCATCGACCCAAGTGTTCGATGTGGTCTTTCGCTTCGAGGCTTTTTACCAGCATGTCATCAACGTATACTTCCATGGTTCGCCCGATCTCTTGCTCGAACATCATATTGACCAACCGTTGGTACGTCGCTCCGGCGTTTCGCAACCCGAAAGGCATGACTTTGAAAGAAAAGACCCCCGAATGTGTGGTGAAAGCCGTCTTATCTACATCTTCACGGGCCATGGGTACTTGGTAGTAGCCTTGGAAAGCATCCATGAAGCTGAGGCGTTCGGCCCCTACTGTCGAATCAACTAGCTGGTCGATTCGAGGCAATGGATAAGGGTCCCTCGGGCAGTGCTTGTTGAGATCGGTGAAATCATTGCACATCCTCCACTTTCCGTTTCCTTTCCCAACGAGGACAACGTTGCACAACCAATCGGAGAACTTAGTGGGTCGGATGTGTCCTGCCTTGAGCAATTTCGCAACCTCTTCATCAATAATCAAGTTCTTCTCTCGGCTGAAATTTCTCTGTCTCTGGCTGATGGGCTTAGCCTTGGGATTCACATTGAGTCGGTGTACGATGATGCGAGGATCAATCCCTTTCAAGTCCGCCGTTCCCCATGCGAAAACATCTGAGTTCGTTCTCAGGAAGAGGATTAGAGCCAATTCGAGGTCTTCCGGCAAGTCGTCGGCAATTTTGGTGGTTCGACTCATGGACTCCTCGAAAAGGTGGAGGTCCCTTACTTCAGAACATGGTTCGATGTGCTCCTCTGTTCGAGGGCCGAAATCGAATTGGTCGTTGTCGATGATGAGGCACTGCTTCTTCGAAGGGGGTGTATCGAAAGTTTCGACCCTGGTTGGGGGTTGGGTGGATGCACAGTAGCATTCCCATGCTTCCTTTGGGTCGCTTTGACTTCCCCTACTCCGTATTCTGTAGGGAATTTCATCTTAAGGTGGTACGTAGATGCGACGGCCTGGAATTGGTTGATGCCTGGTCTTCCGAAAAGCACGTTGTAGCCCATGGGATCGTCCACTACTACGTATTGGCAATTGTACGTGGCCCTGGTGGGCTTGGTTCCCATGGAGGTGACTAGCCAGATAGTCCCTAGTGGTTTAACCACGGATCCGCCGAACCCCGAAAGTTGTGTCGATACCTCCGAGAAACCTTGTCCTTCGATCTTCATTTTTTTCAAGGTGGCGGTGGTGATGACATTCACCGAGCTCCCCGTATCGACAAGGATCTTCCTTACCGGAAATCCTGAAATTACCATCGAAACAACGAGAGGGAAGTTCGGATCTTGGTTTCGAGTTACCTCTGGGGGAGGGACGTCCGACTCGTTGAAGACTAAAGCCCGGCTTTGGATCTCCAAACTACCTACGTTGAAGGTTGGGGATCCTTCGGCGTAGGCGTTACGCATCCGTCGTGCTGTCCGATTCCTCTCCTTTCGAGAGTCTCCTCCCGTAGGACCTCCGGCTATGTACCGAATTTCATCATATATGGGATCATCCTCGGAATTGTTCCCTTCGGCCCGAATTTCCTTGGCCTCTCGGTAGACCTCCGATTGCATTGGCAAAGGGGGTCGTGGAGGTGCTGGTCGAACTATTTCTGATTTCCTCTTGCTAACGGGCCTTATAGTGAGAACTCCGTTTTTATTGGTATACTCCTCCGCATATCCTTCGACCACGATTCGGTCCAGCTCCTCGTTCAGTTCGATGCAACGATCGGTGCCATGTCCCGGTTGTTTGTGGAACTCGCAAAATTCCTCGGACTTTCGAGTGGTGTTCGTTTCTCTGTGCTTTTTGGGCCATCGAATGAACGAAGAGTCCTCGAAAAGTGTGAAGACTTGTCGTTGAGGATATCGAATGGGCCTTGGATTTTTTCGAGGTAGGCGTCTTTCGCCATATCCTCGGTCTCTAGGGGGATCCTTCGCGGGCCCCCTTTCTTCCTTCACTGTGGTTTTGCCTCTGTCCGGCTTCGAACTTCCAGGGGGTGTGTCTTCTCTGTCCCGAGTTGGGGACGTTCCGAAGGCTAATCTCGCTTCCTTGTTCATCCTTTCCTCTTCGATATACTTGTTCACAATGTTCGATAATGCTTCTGCCGTTTCGGGCATTTCTCTTGAAACTTCTGAGGCTAGACCCCTATTCCGAGTGTTCGTAAAAAGGGCTTGTCTCCTGAAGTTCATGGGATGGTCATCCACTTGTAACGCCACCGCATTGAACCGTTGCCACCACCGTCGAAGCGGTTCATCCTTCTTTTGGATAATGTCTTGTAGACAGCTGCTGGACTGTCGAGATTTCTTGTAATCGATGAAGTGTCCTAGGAAGGCGTGTACTAGGTCCGAGTAGGATCTGATGGATCCTTCGGGCATGTTGTAGTACCATTCGGTGGCTACCCCTTCGAGGGTACCGGGGAAGACAATCACCATTCCCTTCTCGTCGTGTCCGTAAGTTTGCATCATGTTCTCGAATCTCACTTTGTGTTCGTGGGGACATGTCACTCCAGAGTACTTGGGAGATTTTTGGGGATCTTTCGGTCCGTTGGGATCGAATGACTCATAAGTCGCGAAGATAATGGGTTCGGGGCTAGACCCTTATCGCGTCCGGAGGATGTTTTGGTCGCGTGATACTTTCGTGCTTCTCGTTCGTCCCTTCTCCTCAGGTCATCGGTATCGTGATGGGGTCTCTTCGAGTCACGAGTTTCCTGCTTCTTGCGGTCATGCGCACGAAGTAACTCTTCGTACTTTTCCCTTTTTCGCTCGAGCGTTCGTCGGTCATGGTCAGAGCAGTCGTCGTCCGATATTTCCAAAACATCCTCAGGTATTGAGTGGAGAGGGTAGGTTCGAGGGTTCTTCTCTCGTGTCGAACCTTTACCCTTGTTCCAGTCGTTTCCTCGTGGGGTAACGATTGAGCTCCCCGTGCTTTGGGGGCGGGTTCTCGTCTCTTATCGGTAGACTTCGAGATCCCATCGGAGTGTTTACTTCGAGTGGAAGCACTTCGGGCTGAACCGCTCTCGGCGAGCTTTGTCGGAGGTGGTCGGCTACGGTCGCTCCGAGTGGGAGCCTTTTCAGCGGGCTTTTTTGGAGGTAGTCGGCGGTCGACCACGTCCTCGCATACGCTCCGCACAAGCTTTGCTAATTGTTCTTCCGTCATTAAAATTTGTGGTGCCGCCTTGTCGGGTTCCCGCGCCGAGGTGCCTCCGGAGTGGGAAGGCGACGCGGGGGGAGTAGGGTCAGGGGAGACTTCGTCCTCTTCTCGCTCTGAGGTGTTGTTGTTTGCTGTATCTTCTAGGTCCTTGGGGTCTGTGATAGTGTCGTCTTGATCCTTGGTGGTGGTTCCCGGTTGCTTCCCGATTTTCCGTTTGCCATGGCTTTTCGTCACCGTTTCCCACAGACGGCGCCAAGATGATGAAGGTAAAACCGGTTAGAGAGTTTATATCATCATCTCTCGATCCATGGAAGCTGATGGAAGGAGTATTTTGAGTGTGGACGGAGATGAGTGCCTGCAAAATGAGGGGAAAGTAAGGGGGAGGGGACTTAGCTCCGGCCTACCGAAGTTAGACCGGTGGGCAAGTCAATGTGTTGAGAAGTGAAAAATGGAATAGTAATGACTGAATGATGCGAGCAATAAATGAGGACATATATGTAGGATACGGTAGAGGTCCCACATTTTCTCTAGGTGTTCGACCCGAGTAGGTGGCCTTTTCGTTCGGCATACTTGTTCGACCCCCGTGGTAGTTCGACCCTTGGGGCGTACCGCTTGAGTAGTTCGACCCTTGGAACGTACTACTTGAGTAGTTCGACCCATGTGGATACCTTCGGGTCCGAGGGGTCATAACAAGTAATCCGTTCGAGTCCATAACAAGGTTGTTCGACTTGTAGCTTTACCACTTGTCCCCATATCAGGAGCTACTACACCAAAACACTCTGCTGCTAGTACCAACCATTCTAGGAATCATCACCCTTTCCAAATTCTTGATCCACTTCACAACATGGATATGGATCACCTTCCTCCGGCCACCCAAAAACCTCAAAACCTACGGCTCATGGGCCCTTGTCACTGGCTCAACCGACGGTATCGGTAGCCCTCTCCTTCGAACTTGCATCCAACGGTCTCAACCTCGTTCTGGTCGGCCGAAACCCCGCCAAACTAGCCGATACATCGAAAGAAATAAAAGAAAGGCATAGCGACGTTTTGGTCAAAACTGTCGTTATTGATTTCGCTAAGTGTCCTGGAGAAGAGATTTCGCGGATTATAGAGGACGAAACGAAAGGGCTGGATCTAGGGATCGTGATTAATAACGCTGGATTGGCGTATCCTTACGCGAAGTATTTACACGAGGTTGATTCGGAGTTGATGGAAGGGATTGTTAAGGTTAATGTTGAAGCGACAAGTTGGGTTACGAGGTCAGTTGTTTCGGGGATGTTAAGGAAAGGGAAAGGTGCCATTGTTAACATTGGATCTGGCTCTTCCAATTGTGTCTCGAGTTATCCGCTGTACACAATCTATGCTGCAACTAAAGCGTAAGTTCATTTCTTAATTTTCTTACACACTTTCACTACAGTACTCTTTTTTTTTAATTGTTTACGTTCTTTTTTTTTGTTTACTGATATTTTAAAGAGTTGGTATATTATCTAAAATGTTTAGTTTACTGGTAGTATATACCCACAATAAACAAACTAAAAAAAAGGCAGATCATTACAATTTTACTACTGGTATCTGGAAGAGCGGCATGTTTATTTGGTCACGAGTGCAATTCATGGAGAGGAAAATTTGTGATTTATGTAAATTTTGTCGATTATACGAAGTTGTTAACTATATTAAAGTTTGTGGGGTTTAGCTTGACATAAGTTGTGGATTATATGGTGGTCGCGTTATAAGGCAGATTATTATATTTGAAGTTATAAGACGATTAACAATTAGAGTACTTAGGTTATATTAGAAAAAAAAAAAGCTTGACAATTATTTATCTTGAAAGAGTTTATGTATCACTAAAATTTCGTTACTGTTTTGATCTGTGCTTTTAATTAGGTATGTTGCAATGTTGTCAAAAAGCATGAGTGTGGAGTATAAGCACCAAGGAATTGATGTTCAATGCCAGGTAATTCATTTAATTTAGCCCATATTCATGTCCATGCTACTTTATCATTTATTTCATTTGTACATTGATAGTTAGTCATTGCCTATTGGGGATCATTGGTTGGTGTAGTTTGTTTGAAGGTAAACAACTCCCGGCGCAAATTTTGTGACAAGTTAGATCGCGTGATATTTGAGAAAAAACAAGGGTCCATTACATACAAAACCCTTTTGTTCAACGAAATTACATCGAACCCCTCGTTACTCCCAAGTTTGCACTGAACACCTTGTTGTTCGATTTTAATTACATCGAACCCCACGACTTTGACTTTTCACGCTCTTAATCGTTTAAAGTACCATTTTGCCCTCGTCGGAATTTTGGCTTTTGCTGCCGGCCAAACAGCTTAGCAGGATGGTCACGTGAAATGCATGTGTGGGTTTATATGTAATAAAATTTAAATTTGTAGTATTGAAATGAAAAAAATTAACAAAAATATTAAAAAAAAAAAACTAGCCGTAGGAATAGTGTTGGAGCCAATTTTCAGGCTTCTCATGCTCATTTTGGACTCATTTAACACAAAACTCTCAAACATACTAAAGAAACAAAATAGAGCAAGCAGTATAAGGCTAATACATAACATTAAGCATCTTAGCATAAGTTTGGACCAAATTTGGTACATATTCATAGTCAAATTCACCACAATAAACCATAAAGGTAGAGTACTCATCAAAAGATCTACTTGATCATCCAAGGTGCAAAACAAACATAGTACCAACATTCAAAGGTTATGATCAAAACTACCAACTAGAATACTAACTTTCTAATTGAACCATGCTCCAATTCCCCTACCTCTTGTGCTTGCTGAACCCCTGCCCCTACCTCCACGTCTAGAAGTTCTTGCCATGCCTCTGCCACTTCCTCCACCAGTAGAAGTTCCTGCTCCACAACTGTCTCCACCAGTAGAAGTTCCTGTTCCACCACTGCCTCCACCTCTTGTTGTGCTTGCCCTACTGCCACCTCTTCCTCTCCTTCCACCCCTTTTAGGAACATTACTCTCAGTCTACAAATTAACAACAATGGCACACATCACTATATATATATACTACACACCATCAAATACATATGCTTCACAATTCTTACTTCACAAATTGAATACATTGGAGTAATTTCAGGAATTTTCTTACCTGAGTTGGCATGTCAGGAATGGGAGCTTCATCATCATTGACTTGAGACTCCTGCATTTGTATATCAGTTGCCTTTGCCTATAAGAAGTAAATGGTACATATTGCAGAAACAATCATAACAAGTATATAAAGTAAGGATAGGAGTAGCAAGTTACTTACCAACTGTGGGAACTTTTTGCTCCTACAGGTATGACCCTTCTGTCCACAGGTACTGCACTTAGGAGCCTTTCTCACCTTCTGAACTGGAACTTGCACTCTGGGTTTCTTCCTATTTGGTTCACCCTCAGATGGATGCCTAATCCTCTTCTTACATGGCCTCCCAACCTTCTTCTCAAAATGTGGAGGAGAGCATTCCTCTTCTGTCAAGTCAGATGGCCAGAACATTTGATGATCAACAGGGTAAATGGCCATGTCATATGCCCTCTTATAGGCAGCTGTAGTATGACACTCACTTATGAACTTTCCAACATCCTCTCTAAGATATGAAATGACAGTCCATGCATGCCTACATGGGATGCCACTTGTGTCCCATCTTTTGCAGTTACAAGAGTGAGTCTGAATATTAACAATAAATGTGAAATTCATGTCCTCAACTTCATACAATGGAGATGTCTCTGTCTTAACTCTAAGGGACCTTGACTGATCATAAATGTCATTAACTTTCTTGAGGACTCTTAGCATGACAATGGTATCACATAGCTCTCCTTTTGCCCTTCTGACAGTGATCCTTTGCATCACTTGATGCCTCAACCCCTTCAAATAAGATAACAATGAAACTGTAAATACTAAAACAATGAAACAAAAGACTACAAGTATATAAGTGAATGACAAAGCATACCTCCATGATGTTCAAGATGGAATGACCCCTGACAGGCTCTATCCACGCATTAAAGGACTCACTACAATTATTGGTAACATGGTCCACCTTGACTGTAGTGTCAAAGGCATGTCTTTCCCAGAAGCCCAATGGAATTGTCATCAAGTAGTCATATGCATCTTGATTAGCTGTCTTGATCTTCTCCATGGCTTTGTTGAAGCCATATGTAGTGAAGGCAGTAGATGCATGCCAGAAATGCTTCCTCAACAAGAGACCATTCCACTTCAGTTTAAAGTTATCATATATGTGCTTTGCACACTTCCTACTAGTCACATTAGGTGCATCTTCCTCAATCACTTGAATGAGCCCCTGTATTTTACATCACAAGTTCAAACATGGAATAAACAAGTAAGGTTGTATTTGAACAAGTAGAACAAGGAATATACAAGAAAGAACTGGAATATAGAAGTGATTTTTTTACCTTTTGTCTGTCGGCCATAAAGTGCCAGTTTCTGTCCTGATCCCAACCACCAAGCAACCTCCCCAAGCATTGCACAAAGAAGCCCCAACTCTCCTTAGTCTCATTCTCCACCACTGCCCAAGAAATTGGGTATATGCCACAATTGGCATCAGTCCCTACAGCACTCAACAACACTCCTCCATATCTACCCCTTAAGTGACAACCATCAAAAAATATAAATGGAGTGCAACCTTGCATAAAACCCTTAGCTAGTCCCTCCAACCCACAGAAAAACCTCTTAAATTCAGGAGCCCTATCAATGACTGGTGTGGTGATCAACTCTACCACTGAACCAGGATTGGTTCTCAACACCATCTCTTTGTACTTGGGACATAGCTTGAATCCCATTTCAGGATTTCCTCCTATGATCTCAATAGCCTTCTCTCTGGCTCTCCATACTCTCATGTATGGCACCTTCACCTTGATATTGGCTTGCACCCACAACTCCAAAGCTTTGGCATTTGCATTGGGATGTTGTTTCAACTCAGGAATAAGCTTTTGTGCCAACCAGTTTGAGTCCACTTCCCTCTGATTCACATGTTTAACACACCTATGTGTCCCATTATACTTCCTGATCATCAAACTACTTTCATCATCCATAACATAGGCATGAAGTCTCCAGGGGCACCCCTTCTTAGCTGCTGCACATCGAATAGTGTATCTTGTCTTCTCATTGTGAACCCTCTCAAATGTAAACCCAATCTTCAATGAGAATTCTTTGACCCTCCTACGCAGCTCATAAACATCAGTGAAAGTGTCACCCTCCTTGAAATCCTTGTCCCATTCAGCATTATGCTCCATGAACTCATCACATGTCCATCCTTCTTCAGCACCTGCTTCCTCATCAGATGATGGATACTCTACATCACCAATGTCATCATTTTCAGGCCCAGCTGCAGTTCTGATATCAGTTCTAGGGGGTTCTTGCTCCCTGTCATCACCTCCATCCTCTCCCTTATCTCCATCTCCATCACCTCCCTCCTCTCCCTTATCCCCATCCTCTACCTCATCTTCTTCTTTATCCTCCCCATCTGATTCATAAGCTGCACATTTTTTGAAACCAATTTCTGCATCCTCACTATCATATAAATACTCTGCTGGTGGCTCATCATCCTCCCAATCAAATGGGAACCCTCCATCACTATCACCACCACTGTTTTCCTCCTCAAACCCACTCAAAGTCTCATCTACTTCACCACCATCTTCTGATTCCAACACATAATCCTCATCAGCAGACTCATCATTTTCAATCACACCTTCATCTTCATCGTTTCATCCACAGCAACCTCAGTATCAACATTTTCTTCCTCCACAGCATTATCATCATTTTCTTCCTCCACAGCAACCTCAGTATCAACACCAACTCTCTGCTCTTCCTCAACACCAACTCTCTGATCTTCCTCAACACCATCTCTCTGCTCTTCCTCAGCACCAACTCCTTGCCCTTGCTTATTACTCTCTCCTTCAACACTACTCCCATCCAGTAGGCCCCTTAGAATGCTGTCAAAGTCATCCAAATTAACATCCTCAAATTGGAAATCTGAAGTAGGCAGAGGAGTATTATATATTGGACCTGGCTTGTAGGATGGAGATATGATAGGTGGAGTGGTCTGTTCTTGTGTTGGTTGTGGAGATTTAGGTGGTAGAATGCTCTGTTCTTGTGTTGGTTGAGGAGATTTAGGTGGTAGAGTGGTATGTTCTTCTGTTGGCTGTGGGGAGATTGGTGGTGGAGTGGTATGTTCTTGTGTGGGTTCAGAGTTTTCTTCAAATGGTTCTTGTGTGGGATGTGGAGGCTCATCATCATCAACAAGATCAATGATCTCACTAGGGTCAGGTACTCTTCTTGGGCCTTTTGGTGGTATTGGTTTGTTACCCCTCTGCCTAAACAATCTCCTTCTAGCAACAGATTGTTCTTTCTGTTTAAGCTTCACCTCATATGGTGAATCATCATGAGCTCTGTTCTTACCCTTACCCTTCCTTTGAGAATCATCAATAGCCAGTGGTTCAATCAAATAACTGTCTAAGTACAGCTCAACTTCCATTAGTTTCCTATTTCTCTCAAACATGAGCAAAACACCAAAATCACTTATTACCTCAATCCTTTCATATATTCCATTCACATATGAATCAACATACATATCATAAACACGAGTTGTTTCCTTATCTTTTTCATCTTCAAACAAAGCCAGAACCTTTGTATCAATATCCTTAAGCAGTTTCACATGATTATACCTGTGAGGATTAACATTTGAAATGGTGTATTGGCCGCCATTGTAATTAACGCGTATATTAAACCTCTCAGCCATGTTAAACAACTGCCATAACAGAGAAGAAACAAAAAAACGCAGAAATTGTTTTCATACACAGACAGAAAAACCCTAGCTAAAGCATTACGAATTCTAATAAGAATTCGACAAAATACGTGCATAATACATGATAATACAAGCATAAAAAACACGAAAGAAGAACAAAATCTCAATTTTGAAAGTTTTTTTCACTTACCTTGCAAACAGGTGCGCGCGAGCTCAATGT
Organism: Plantago ovata; assembly: GCA_028274465.1. NCBI lineage: Eukaryota > Viridiplantae > Streptophyta > Magnoliopsida > Lamiales > Plantaginaceae > Plantago > Plantago ovata. The sequence continues at coordinate 21,919,394 of CM051458.1, forward strand.
GCTCCAACCCAGTCGAATTCTTCGAAATTGAGCAACGACGAGTGCTTGTGGGTGTTCGGCGACCAAAATTCCGTTGAATTTTGGTCGGAATATGGAAGATCGGTTACTGTAATAATGAGGGAGACGGTAGAGAGTATGGAGGGAAAAGGATGAAAATAAATGTGAAAGTGGGAATGAGAGTATTAAAACCTAATTTGCCTAAAATAGCGATAAGGGCGTGTTTGTTTGGCAGAAACGGAAAATTGGATTTTTGGCCGGTCAAAATAAATCCGGACTGTGGGGTTGAATGTAATTCTGGGAACAAGGAGGCTTTATATGCAAAGTGGTGCAACAGGAGGGGTAGTGTATGATATTATGTCAAAAAACAACTAACTAGACTATTTTTACTATGGCCAGTTTTTCTCCACCCTTTCCTCTCAAACCTATCGGTCTAAATTCCCCTCAAAACTTAAAAACAAATGTTATAATTTGTCCCAAATTAGTTAAAATAAAAGAAATAGTAAAAAATAAAATTTAACATCCCTTTGACTTGTTTAAAAATATAATAATACCCTTCTATTTATCTGAATTAAACTTTCCATATAAAATAATAATTTGGTTCTCTTATAATTTTGTATATAAAAAAACAAAATCTGAAAAAATAATAAAAAATAAACTCAAAGCTCCGGCAATGGTTGGAGCTTATTGCTCCGTCCAATTTTTTCAAAAAATAAATATTAAATTTTGGATCAATTAATTGAGAAAGCTCCGATTTGGATTTTAATTTTTTATTTTAATTAATTATCCAGTTCTGATATAATAAAATCAAAGGAACATGGTTGGAGGTTTTTACTCCGTTCAATTTTCTTCACAAAACGAACATTAAAATTTGAATTATTAATTAAGACAACTCTAATTTGGATTTAATTTTTTTTTATTTTAATTAATTACCCTGTTCTTGAATAATAAAGGAAAGGAAAGGAATAAGCTCCGACAGGGAATAAAGTTTTTTATTTCAAATTTTCATGTTATTGGATGAGAAAAAAAAGACAAGTAAAAATAAAAGCCAGAATCAGAATAATAACACACTCACTCATACACTCACTCATGTGACATCATCTACCAATACCAAGTTGACTTTTGTCCTCTGTTGTAAATATTAATTTTCACAGTTCAAAGTTTGTCATCCGTTGTAATATATAATATATGAATAATTGAGGACTAAATTGTTATTAGAGAATATTAAAAGATACATAGATGAAAAATTTCCCTATCTATATTTAATTTAATTTTGATATATTATCGAAATTCATGTTATTTTTTCATTTTGTAAAAATACTTGATAAATTTTATTTAATTTTTATATTTATATTGAACGAGATACATTCTTAATGATCTTATTTTGAGTTTTCATGAAATAAATTCTATTTTGTACTATTTTTTAAACTGGGGCAAATTACAACTTTTTCGAAAGGTTTTGCGGAGTAATTCCAATCCCAGCAAATGTTTGGGTGTAAAAAAAAATTGGCCCTTTTTACTATCCTAAACCAGTGCTTTAGCTTTTGAGGTTTTATTGGGTGTGCATCTCTCATGCACATCAATGATGAGTAATACTATCTTTAGCCGTTTAAAAAAATATATATCCTAAACCGGTTGCGAAGTTGTTGTTGATTTGGAAATTGCTTAAATCTCCAATATTGTAACCTTCATCGATCGATATAAATAACTAGAAGAAAAATTAGAGATCGAGAAAGCTTGAAGTAGTAGGAGCTATATATAGTATACAAAATTGAAGGGAGAATGAAATGAAGCCTAGAACGAAAAAGGGCTAAAAAGGTCAATTTATCCTTCAATGAGCACCTAGATATATACATCTAGTCTCGCATGTAGAGGGCAACCTATGTCCAAGACCCTTGAAGCAAGTTACAATTCTAACCCAATTATGTAGGATTGTATTAGAGACAAGGTACGTACTTTGATATTTTGAATTGTCGAGAATCGAGATGAATGAAAGTTACTTCTATTAACAAAAAATCCAATTTGTAAACGTCATCTATTTAATCTTTCACCACATTCACTTAGTATGGGCTGATTATAATCATGTCTTCAGATACCACTACTTGTGGCAACAAAGATGGCATCGATAAAGAAAAGTTCACTCTTCATTCCCTCACCGGAGACATATAGCAAAGCTAGCTTGAGGTGGATCGGCCATGATGCCATTTGCTTGCCGTATCGGCCACATGCATTGCAAGCCTTCATAATGCGTTCATTGCCGGAGCCTCTGTTGGATTGGTGTCTCCTTACCTACATGCTTGGCATGAAGGCTAGAGGAATGCGCAAGTATTCCAGAACCGAGTTTCATCCCAAGACGACATGATGCTACTATGCTAGTGCAATCTCCTTCTCTATAAGTGTAAAGAACATGGTTTAAGCATCATTAATGTTGCCCAATTATCCCTTAACTAGTAAATAACCGATTGAAATTCAGAAGATAATAAATAAATAATTACATAATTTTTTGTTTGTTTTTTAATTGGTAAAGAGAGATCTTTTTGTGTGTTGTTGTTTTCTCTAGTATGTTGTTGTACACATTTCTCATCTTATCATTAGTTATGCCGTGTGTATAAAACATTGTTGCTAGTGCTGCATTTTCAACCCTTTTTTAAGTGTTGGTATTTATAATAGAAGATTGAAACCCTTTGTATAATATCAGTGGGTCAATTAATGTTTCACACTCTGTTTAAAAAAGAAAAAATGTTTCACACTATTGATAACTTGAATACAGTACTAGTTGTCAATATCATCTTTTCAGAATTTGTTCAGTCATTTCTGTCTGAATTCATTAAAGCATTGTGCCGAATTTTGTCCTTTTAATTATTTCAATGGTATTCTCAAGGCTTTCTGAGCTTTTAAATAGTTGTTACTCAGAATCCTTTGAGTCTAGTTATTAACCTCGTAAATATTTTTCTTTTTAGAGAACCTATTTCTTCGAGGTTTCTGGCGAAATTTTATTTGAAATATTCTCCAACATCCCTGCCAAATTCGTGTGCTTATCAAAATGATGGCGGACAAACCTTTCTACATCAGCTTTCATCATGTTTCATCTTAGTCGTCGTCAAGCCGAGCACCAAAAGGATGTCATTCTTTTACTCCTAGGTGGCTTTATCGACACTATTACAACCCTAACACCTAACGGTAATGAAGTTGATGATGATCTATTAGTTAAAAGGAAGCTTGAATCTCCGCATTAATCGGTTGATCTATTTTTAGGCTCTTGTAATGGCTTAGTTTTGTTGTCGAGTAAACAAACTGGTGAGCTTTCGTGGTGAATCCTCTTACTCGGTAACATCTAGGTGTCGAAAACACGCCCTCTATGATCTAGGCCTATCAATGGTCCCAACCTAGTCAGCACCGAACCGACCCATTAGTTGAAAATCCGAATGCCGAATGTGTGTCTAATGTTGTAAGATAGGAGTAATATAAGGTGAGTTACTTATCTATCTAATGACCTTTTAAATTCCTGGCGAAGGTAGTTGATTAGTTGAAGGATTACACCACGTTCAGAGACTACTATAAATGCTTGTGTCATTTACTTTTTTGCAATTTACACTATGTATATTATACTGGACACAGATAACTGACTGCTTGCACTTACTAAAAAAGCCTCCCGTGCTCTGAATGTATAAGTATCAGACAACTAACGAGCTTTCTGAGAAATATAATAAATGTTTGTTGCACTCCAGATAGCTGAGAACTTATTTGAGAAACATCGTATCTAACGATTATAAAATCTGAGAAATAGATTTAGAAACAAAAAGTTTGAGCAAAAAATTGCGAAAACTGTGAAAGTTACAACATGGTTAAACTTTTAGGGGACACCACAGTTGTTCCGATGATTACAACATGGTTAAACTTTCAAAAAGTTACAAGAATGCCCCAACACTTGTTCATGTGTATTCTCTTAAAAATGGTGTTTGGAAATGGCTTAATAATTCTCCTTATTTTCATTCTCACTATGATAACACATGAAAATATGGAGTTTATTTGAATCGAGCTATCCATTATTAGGTCATACTAGTAGAGATGATGGGTATGTGATTGCAGTTTTTGATTTGGCTACTAAATCATTCTGCGGGATTAATCCTGCATTGACCGATGATGAACCGTACAATTTATATGGAGTTCTTGAGATTGGAAGTTGTGTAGCTGTGATAGATTTAGGAGCTGATTATGATAATATATGGATTATGGAAGAATATGAATTAGTTAATTCTTAGACCAACATCACAATCCACAGTCAATATATCTGATTAGTGTTGTTGCTAAATTCTTGGACCAACATTACAGTGGACAGATAATCTAATGATTTTTTTTTTATTCTTCCATTTTAAGTTAATTCGTTTGTTTCAGTTTAATTCTGATTTTATTTGTTAAAGAGATAAATGATAAAGATTCTCCGATATTTTCTAATTTCTTTGTTTATATTTTTCATACTCTTTTCTTTTTTTTTTCATTTGAATCGGCAAAGCAAGGATCAATAATGATTCCTCAATATTTATCCCGTGACCGTGGTGACTCGAATTCCCGACCTATTGGTAGGAGGTGAAACAGGTCACCAACTGAGCTATGCTTCGTTGTCTTTACATATTCATTTCAATTTCGAATGGAGTCCAAACGGTATCCTATATTTTATTTCCTTCTATTTTTCCCAAATTACCGCTGCAATTCTGCAGTCTACACTTGTGTACATATTGAACAAGACCACTTCATTAAAATTGTTTTCTAGAGTAATTAATCTTCTAGAGTAATACTTGTATCATATATTTGAATCAGGACTGATTAATTAATCTACAATGTTTGACTGATTAAGGCTCATGTGTACGTAGTACATGTTATCTAGTTTAATTCGAAAGCGCATGCATCAATTGTGTGTTTTGTATATTGATCACCTAGGATGAGTTGAATTGAATAAAGCATGCTAGCGATGATTTGTTATATAATATATAATACTGCAGTACGTGGAAACTAGTTATCTTAGTTTTCATATGTTATGTTTTACCTTGTTGAGTAATCTCTGGTTAGCAAATCAGTGTTTAAATATCATACTTTCTGAACAGGTTAGTGGACTCCGAAGGATATACTCAGCTTACTATTCAATATCACATCTTAATTTCTTCAGGTTTGTTACAAGCTGGATATGCCTTTTCTTCATTGCAAACTATACTTGGGTAGTTAAATGCAGAATATATAATATATAATATAATTATGCTGTAGAGTATCAGTAGTTATATGTTTTCCCTTATATTAACTTTTTATTGTTAGCAAGGAATCATTGTAGTATGTCTTATTCTTCAATTGTATTATATCAGTTCACACATGTACATGTACAGTACTAGTAGTGTAAGTAGTAAAAGTAAATAACATAAATGAAAAAGGAAGATAGAATAGAATTGAATAGTATTTATATTTTTCTCTTAATTAAATAGTAGTTATATATTGTGCGATCCAGTTTAGGTCTCAAGCATTTCTGCTGGCCCAAGTCTCTGGTCAGCGCCCCTTACGGGTAATGCAAGGCCAGGCCACACGAGATTTTTCCAAAATGTTTAATTGGAACAGGATGCAAAACTGTTGATCTTTCTTTCTTTCTATACTGAAATGTGTTGGTCCCTTTAAAGAATAAGAAAAGACTAGAGGGGGGGGGGGTGAATAATCTTTTCAAACTTTCGTCGTTGAAAAACTTTCTCAGCAAGTGCTTATTACTTTTCAGTGATGAGTTTGCTGATACTTAACTTTCTCAGCAAGTACTAGTTACTTTTCAGTAGCGAGTTTTACTGGTACTTTAAAAACAGAGTGTGGAAGTCTTTATATAATAAGTACTTTTGAGAGAGTGCTAGTTTCAGCAAGTGAGCAGAGTGACAGTGTACAAATAGTTAAGCTTGCTGAAAACTAAATGCGGTAAAGTAAATGTTGGTCCCTTTAAACAACAAGAAAAGACTAGAGGAGGGGGGGGGGGGGGTGAATAGTCTTTTCAAACTTTCGTCGTTTAAAACTTTCTCAGCAAGTGCTTATTAATTTTCAGTAATGAGTTTGCTGATACTTAACTTTCTCAGCAAGCGTAAGTTACTTTGCAGTAACTGGGTTTGCTGATACTTAAAATCAGAGAGCGGAAGTATTTGATACAATAAGTACTTTTTCAGTAAATAAAGATTTCAGCAAGTGATGTGAGTGACAGTGTACAGATAGATATGATTTGCTGAAAACCAAATACAGTAAGTAAATCACACAAACACTTTTATAGTGGTATCCGAGAGTGGCGTAATCTCTCAACTAATCCACTTTGTCCTTTCTAGGACTGAATCCACTAAGATAAGATTGAGGTTCCTTACAACACCTATCTAGAGCGATTCAAACAGAAACCAAAGCACACTTGCTTCGTCTCCAACCTAATCTAGAGAACGCAACCTTGTTCTCCACCAAACTTGGTACTTTTAATCAGCAAAACTATGCTCGATTAAGTTCCCCCTGAATATCACGCCTGAAAGGGTGTATTTTCAGTTAGAGAGGTTCGGGATGAGATAACTTTATTATAACTTATTCAGTTACAACAAGTAATATAAGAAACACAACTTTGAATACTTTGCAGTAAACAAGTTTGATTGTTTCTGGTGTCAAGACTTGTTCTTGTTCAAAAGAATGAAAGAACACTTAACTAATTTCTTAGTAGTGTAAATTCTACTTCTTCACAAGTAGCTTTTTCAAGTTTTAAGTCTTGGAACGGATCAATGGCAGTAAGACTATTGAAGGGTATGTGAGTTTAAGCACAAGTGAGAGTATGATCACGTTGTTGACACACTTCAACTCTTTGCCGGATGACCTCTATTTATAGTGAAAATAAGGAGCCGTTTGAATTTCAAATCCTAAGGCTTTTGTTCCTTAAAATGTCACTATCTTGCTTTTGTACTTTCAACAGCATCCTTGTTGTCTTCTAGTCTTCATGTCCTTCGCGTGCATGCTTTGCATTTAATGTTTATTTGAATAGAATTCAAACCGTAACATTGGAGCGCAAATGCAAATACTTTCAGCAAGAGGTCACATATGTTCCATCAGCAAGTGGTCAGTCTCAGTTTCAACAAGCACAACCTACTCTGTCGTTCTGATTTTTACTTATGCAAGCTGTTGCTGAAGTTTCCACTTTCTGAGGAACATGTGTCTTTGTAGATACCAGTCTTCAGAATTCTTCTAGTCTTCAGATCTTCGAATTCTTCAAGTCTTCAGATCTTCAAAATCTTCAAGATTCTGAGCGGTTCTAAATGCTTCAATAGTTTGTTTGTAAAAACAAAGTACATCATCAGCAAATGCTTCAATAATTTGTATTTCTTTCAGAAAACAAGATACATCATAAGCTTTACAACCAACCTATCTAGCACCTATTCTAAGTCTTCAGCAAACGTTCCTCTTTTACAATGTCCTTAAAATTCTAAATTCCTATGGACCTTAAGAGTACTAGTTACTGGACTTTCCTTAATTTAGCATGGTTAATTGCACATCAAAATTACAAGTTTTCTAACAAATTTCCCCCTTTTTGATGTTAGCAGTCCATGGCTAAATTAATTGTTACCCTTTTAGAGGTTTCTGATGTTGAATAAATCAGTTGATTAATGCAAGCATACTTGAATAAATAAACAGTAAGCATAAGTAAATTGCATAATCAAAAACCAATAAGAGTCGAAAGTTTCATTGCTGATAGTTATCTTTCATAAGTTTACAAGAAGTAGCAGAGATAACTTAAATAGAATCAGCAAACAAAACTTTAACAAAAACTATTACAGAGAATTAAGCACTTCCAGAAGATTTTCTCAAAATCTCTCTTACACTCTTCTCAGCAAGTGCAGTAAATTCAACACAGTCCTTTTCGTAGTTTTCCAGAAGCCTACGGACTTGTAGTTGAAGAATTCTTGCATGTTTGCAGGCAGTATGATGATGCTTCTCAGCATTCATTTCCATGTAGTGAGTTACCCACAAATGCATGCCCCAATTGCTGGCATGGAGAAGCTGTGTATCTGAAATGCTTTTAGGATGAATCTTTCTTAGCCAGAGAAGATCTTCTTCTTGATCCTTAGCAGTGAGATAGAAATACTCATAAGGAATCAATCCAAGTCTCTTCTTTGTTTTCTTGGTTACTGGGTCAGAGTAATAAGCAATGCCAGGTGGTTTTATCAAATTTGGTTCTTGTTTAGAAGTCTTACCAATGGCAGTTCTTCTTATTGAGACCTCAAGATTCAACCATTTCCCAGCAACGTTTCTTGGGAGGGATTCTTCCCTTTGTTTCCTTTGGACCTTGAGCTCAATCCATTTGAACATTTGGTTCAATATGGTTGTAGGAAAGAACTCATTCACCAGCAAATCTTCCAGCTTTAAGATCTAGCAACCATGAATGTTTCTGATCACATTCTGAGTGGTTTCATCATTGCTGGTCTTTGTATATTCAATGTCGGAGCCAATAGCAATGCTGGCCAACCTCTTTTCTTCCTGTCTTTGCCTTCTTCTTCTTGATTTTGCATTGTCTTGATCTCTTGCTGAAGAGTCAGACGAGAAATGCTTTGAATGGCCAGACGGAGTTAAGGCTGTTAAGGGTCTAGCTCTTATGGCTTGAGCTATTGTCTGATTGTCATCATCTTCATCATCTTCATTCAGATTTTGATGACTTTCAGTATGGCAAAAATCTTGAGTTTCAGCAGCAGTTTTTCTCTTTTTGGTACTTGCTGAATTCAACTCAGATTCTGCTTTCCTTTTTGAACTTTGCTCTCTTTCAGCAAGAGGTTCCAAGGGCAGTGGCTCGTCAACAGTAGGAGGGTTTGGTTTCTCTTCTGGTATTTTTCTTTTCCCCTTAGACATGGATTGCAACATCGGAGTGATGTGCAAAGAATAGAACTCATTGCAATTTTCAGCAAGAGTGCTTAAGCTGTTTACTTCATGATGATTTGTTGCTGATCAGAAGTCATTTTTGGCAACTCCTGTTGAATACTCACCATGTTCTCTTCATGTCGTTTTTCTGTTGCGGCCTTATCATCCATGAAATTCTGAGCCTTCACGAGAGCGGTCTTTGCTAGCTTGAGTGCTTGATTTACATCTTCTTCATAACTCTTGTGATAAGACTGATGTCTTTTTGAGCTATTGTTAGAGTAGTAGTGCGTCTCAGCACTATAGCCAATATTTTTCCAAAATCAAGCGGGCTCTTAGCAAGCAATGCCTCATCTCCTGCTTTGCAGGCATCATGGACTTTCTTTAGTGCCAAAATTCTAGGAGTAAACTCAACTCTTGGGAACGGAACTAGGTTTGGAGTCAAGGAATGAATTTTCAGTTCTGAAGCAAACTGATCATCCTTTATCAGCAATTCTCCTCTTAGACCATCGTCTAGATCATTTATAATCAGGAGGAGGAATCTGAACCACTTTGGGGTCTCTTTTGGATTGTTCATCCTCATTTGCTGATAAGTCATCGTCATCCTCAGATTCATCAAGGTCAGCAACCTTGAACCTAAGTCAGCAGCTTCACTTCCTTTTGGTGAGTGGTTGCTGATGCAACACTTCAACTCAACAACTGGAGTTTCAGCAGTAGTTAGTTTTAATTGAGTTTGAGACTCAATTACTGGAGTTTCGCAGTAGTTAGTTTTTAATTGAGTTTGAGACTCAATTACTGGAGTTTCGCCAGTAGTAAATGGAAGGGAGGGACTTCCTTTGGTCTTACTCCTGAAGATTGACCAATTCTAGATCCGGCGTATGCCTTGCATGGATCAAAGACTGTTTCTGTAGAGCGCGTTGGTAATCTTCATCCAATTCATCATCATCATCAAGGTTTGCATCAGTGACCTCGGCATCAGAAATTGGACTCTTGCCATTTTTCAAGGCAGCCCTTTTTCTGGCATACACTTCTTCAGTATCAGCACCTTGTACAGGTGCTTGATTTTCAGCAGCAGGACAGGTTGAGATTCATGCTGAGGTTGTGGTTGTTCAGCTTGCTGATTGTCTTGTTGAGTATTTTCAGCAACTGTCAACTTAATCCCCAGCATCAGGACTTGGACCTTGATTGTCATCATCGTCGTCTTCTTGTCCTTGGAATCTTTCCCTTCATCATCACTGGGATCAGTGGGAATGTTCTCATCTTCTTCCTCTTCATCATCATCGGTCAGAATTCTAACTCGAGGTGCTTGTAAAAGCAACACTTGTCACTTCCTCTTCCTCATTGATTTTGTGGGGATCAGCCACCACGGGTACAAAGAAACCCTTGAGCATCATAGCTTGTTCAGCTGGAGAGGACTCTTGAATTTGGCCTTCATATTCTCTCTGATTTGAGCAATCAGATTCAGCTCATTTGCTGAGAATATCATTACTTCAGAAGGAGGAGTGGAGTGAACGAACGTCTCGAGCTCAGCAGAGAAGATCTCTTTTTCTCGTTTGAAAGATGAAGATGGAGATCAGAGAAATCCATTCGCCTGTATCTTTGCCAGTTGCTGACGGACTTAGCAACTCTTGACAAAGTTGTTCGCTTGAAGTTCAAGTACAGTTCCTCAGAACTCACTTGTGGATCTTCAGTGATGAGCACCACTTCAGTGGTCTCTTTTGAGCCTGAAAAAGAGAAATTTAGATCAGGATTGGGTTTGGATAATTGCTTTAGAGTTCAAACTGAAACATGAATTACCTGCTGAGATTCAGCAAGCTCATGTTGTACAATTCCATTCCTTGAGGAGCTTGAATAGCATCCTCCATTTGTTCATCCTGAAATAAATTTGAGTTAGATACAAGTACTAAGCTGTCAAACTTAGTTTTATTACCAAAAACATTAACTACCTGCTGAGCAGGGGTGTTGATTCTAGTGCAGAGCTTCAGCAACCATCTGACTTGCATCTTGAGAAGTCTGTAGAGATAATATAATATTAGCAAAAGAATAAGTTTCAGAATTTGAAGTTTTACTGATGGTTGAATTATCTACCTGCTGAAGAAGGACAGGTGTGGCTCAGTCCTTTCAGCATTAACAGTTTCTTCATTTCCGGACTGTTTCTTCAGCAGAACTTCTTGTTTTGCTCTGTTTGAGAAAGCTGCGCGGTTTCAGCAATCTCCCTTGTCTCTGAAATGACAAGTTGAGCAGAAGCATCTTGACCTTTAAGCTCACTGCTTGTCATGAACATCAATGGATTTGTTGGTTGATTCTTCAATCTCCAACTCCATTTGTGGCTTATAGCTTCCAGTACAAGCTGGACTTTGTCAATTGATGTCTTGGGTGAACTTGGGCAGTATTCTCAGCATCACGAGATGCGTCGTTGAATAGTGCTTCTTGTGTTTCAGCAACTTCTGGAACTTGAACCATTGCTTCTCAGCAACTGGTTCTTCAGCAACCGGGGTTTCACAACTGATGAGTTTGCTTGTTCAGCAACCATCTTTTCAGCAGCATCAGCAAGTGCCGCATTTTGCAGATCAGCAGCATATCACTTGCTGGTTCCAGAGTTAATCATTTGGATTATCTACAAGTAGATATCTGGGACTTGGGCAGGAATTTCATTCCACTGCCTTGTGGTCTGTTCTCAGTGAAGGTCAACGTTGAGTCGATCATTGAAGGCTTCCGCAAACACTTCAATGTTGCTGACATAGGCTTCAGTAACACCTTGTCAACATCTACTGGCAAATGCGTTTCAGCATTTGTCTGGGAATTGTCTGAGAGGTCATGGACAACAGGAACTGACTTGCGAGCAATGTTTTCTTCCTTGTGTTGCCTGTCCTTTTCCCTTTTGGTACGGGGTTTGCTGATGACGCTGCATCTGAGTGTCATCATCAGCTTTCCTCTTTTTCTTGTTAGATTTCTTCCAGTTTCCCAGAGGCGTCAGTAGTTGCATTTTCAGCAACGGCTGGTGTACACGTACCTTATTGATCAACTACAGCAGTTCAGTTTCATCTTTGTCACCACCATCTACACAGTTTCATCTCTAAGTTGCTGAGTGGTGACATCTGCAGCTGTTGTATACCTTTCTTTCTGGCTTGTGCTGACAACATTTGCAGCTGTTGTCTTCTTTGATTTTTCTAGTTTCTTGCCAGCAGTCTTAGGTACATCCTGCTTGTAGAAGATCTTCCCACATTGCATACAGACTTCTTGATTGGCAATGGGTTTTCAGCTGAACCTGAAATAGTCAAGGATGTAGCATATCTTTATTCCATACATAACTGAAAGGAAGGTGAGACCTTGTTTGTCTTCTACCTTACTTGTGAACTTAGTAACACAATCAACAGCCTGTTGAAATGTACTTAGCCCAGTTAAGTTTCGTTTCTGTTTTATTTTCATGGATATGCATGCAGCAGCGGCATCTTCTTAGGCCTACCTGGTCTATTCCTCCAACTTGGGAGCCAAAACTTTTATCAGTAGCTACTAGACCAAGTGAATGGCAGAGATGCTTTCTCTTAACGTGCTTTGTCCCAAGTCACGGGAGCAATCTCGCCTTTCTTCATTTTCTCATTTTGACGTCACTGTAGAAGCTTCATTTCTTCGTCAGTGGCAGTGACGTCATCTTCAGTTCAGTGGTTGGAATCTGAAATATTTCCGCTAAATCGTCCATTTCAGGACGATTTGCGTGTTCTGAACTGTAGTAAAGATCACTTTTTCAGTGACTCCTTTACTATCAGTAAGGACTGGATTTCTGCATTGTTGTAGAATTCCATTGTATCTATCATGCTCACTTGCTTAGTGCGAGCAATATAAAGTTCATGAGGCCTTGTTGCTTGATAAACTAAGCGCCTCCTCATTCTCATCATGGAATTCTTGGTCATAGAAGTACCTAAGTACTTCCCTTTGCAAAACCACCCCATTGCTTACATCTCACTTTGCAGTGTCAAGATTGATGAGGCATAGGTTTTTCCGATATTCTATCATTTTTCAACACACTTTCATTGTGTTTGTTGCCGGAGTAGTCACCGGAGCAGTGCGATCCAGCACTGTCTACCTTAGATGACTTTGAGGATTAGAGACTGTCCTTGGTGCCATTTCTTTATAGAGAAGAAAATGTGTACGAAAAGAGATAGTTGGCTTTTGACCGGAGGTAATGATTCGGCAAATTTTGCAGAGAAAGAAATGAGTAAAGAATTTTGTGATTTCCCTCTAACTCCTTCTTATATAGTGTCTCTGATGTGTGAAAAAACTCAATCGATTTGAGCTCTCAGCAAGGGTAAAACAGAGAAACATAGGCGTTAGTGGACCTTGCATTGAATGCGTAGTGGCCCACGAACTAAAACCGGCAGAGCACGCTCTCTCGCTTTGTTTGTTAACCGTTAGATTAGTAACTCCTTTGT
>CM051458.1:21932806-22061787 GCA_028274465.1 Plantago ovata
GGTCAATTCCTCCAACGGGGAGTCAGAACTTTATCATAGCATAGCAGAGCTACTAGACCAAGTGATGGCAGAGATGCTTTCTCTTAACGTGCTTTGTCCAGTCACGGGAGCTATCTCGCCTTTCTTCATCTTTGCATTTCTGACGTCACTGTAGAAAGCTTCAATTTCTTTTCTTCGTCAAGGCAGTGACGTCATCTTCAGTTCCAGTGGTTGGAATCTGAAAATCTCCGCTAAATCAGTCCATTTCAGGACGATTTGCGTGTTCTGAACATAAGTAAGGATCACTTTTTCAGTGACTCCATTACTGTCTGTAAGGGACTGGATTTCTGCATTGTTGTAGAATTCCATATATCAATCATGCTCACTTGCTTAGTGCGAGCAGAGATAAAGTTCATGAGCCTTGCTGCTTGATGAACTCAAGCGCCTCTTCATTTGGTCATCAAGTTCTTGTTCATAAAGTACCTAATGTACTTTTCTTTTGCAAACCCTCCCCATTGCATCAACATCTCACACTTTGCAGTGTCAAGATATGACGGAGGCATAGGTTTTACAGTGATTCGGTCGTTTTTCAACACAACTTTCGTTGTGTCTTGGGTCCAGAGTAGTCACCGGAGCAGTGCGTGTTTCAGCACTGTCAACCTTTGACGATTTTGAGGACTTAGATGACTGTCTCTTGGGAGCCATTTCTTATATAGAGCAAGAAAGATTGTACGAAAAGAGATAGTTTGCTTTTTGACCGGAGGTACAGTAGTTTCAGGCTAGAATTTGCAGAAAGGAAATGTGAGTTAAAGAATTTTGTCATTTCTCTAACTCCTTCTTTTATAGTGTCTCTGGTGTGTGAGAAACTCAATCGATTTGAGTTCTCAGCAAGGGTAAAACAGAGAAACACTGGAGATAGTGGAGCCTTTGCATTGAATGCGTAGTGGCCCACTAACTAAAACCGTCAGAGCACTCTCTCTCTTTGTTTTGTTAGCCGTTAGATTAATAACTCCTTTTAATCAATGGCCACGATTGAATTTCATGTCATGATTATTGCGAGTTTATCTGTGCCAGCTTAACGTCACAAATTGATTTTACCGAGTAATAAGGATAGATTGCTTGCTGAAATAGACAAGAATCTTTTCAGCGAGTTTGAATTACAATCTAGATACTTGCTGAAAGTTCCCCTTACTTAGATATCTCATATTTTCTAAGTTAAAAGATATTTCTGATTTCCCGTATCAGTAAATTCTTTTTGCACTTGAGACATCCTTTGGTAAATCTGAGAGATGAGTTTTGCTCTTTTTCTGAATTCCCGTCTCAGAAAATTCCTTTGATACTTGAATACCTGTTTCAGTATCTTTTGATTGTCTGAGTACCCGTCTCAGCAATCCTTAAGTTCTTTCACTTACTGAGTTCCTGTCTCAGCAAGTGATCAAGTTTCCTAACAAATACCTGTTTTGAAGGAATTACTTGCTGAATGCCTGTTTCAGCAATCATGTTGTGACTTATCATTTCTTAGAGAAATCAGTGACTTGGTCTTTTGGACAGGAATACTTTGGCTTGCTGAATACCTGTTTCAGCATTCTGCCAAGTGTATCCTTTATTGAGGTAGTTCAATCAATCCAAGGTTATACCTTAGCATTGCGAACCTATTATCCGGTAGGGGCTTGGTAAAGATGTCAGCAAGCTGATCTTCAGTACCTACTTTCACAACCTCAATATCACCTTTTTCCACATGATCTCTAATGAAATGATGTCTAATATCAATGTGCTTGGTCCTAGAGTGAAACTTAGGATTTTGCGTAATTGCAATAGCACTTGTATTATCACAAAAGATTGGTGTTTTCTTTGCAGAAATACCATAATCTCTTAATTGTTGCTGAATCCATAGGATTTGAGCTGTGCAACAACCAGCTGCAATGTATTCAGATTCAGTAGATGAATTGGCGACACACGTTTTGCTTCTTGCTGAACCATGATATTAATCTAGTACCCAAAAACTGACAAGTTCCAGAGGTACTTTTTCTATCAAGAGTTGATCCACCATGATCAGCATCAGAATAGCCAACCAATTCAAGTCCAGAATCTTTTGGATACCATAATCCAACATTGACTGTACCTTTAACATATTTCAGTATTTTAATTGCCTTTTTGTAGTGTGATTCTCTTGGATCCGATTGGAATCTTGCACACACACAAACAGCATACTGAATGTCAGGTCTACTTGCTGTTAAATACAACAAGGAACCAATGAGCTTCCTATACTTGTGTTCTTCAACACTTTTGTCCTCTTTAGTATAGCCCAATTTGGTACCAACACTCATAGGGATCTTTTCAGGTTTTCATCCTCTTTGATCCTAAACTTTATGAGCATTTCTTTCGCATACTTTGCTTGATTTATGAATATTCCATCTTTGAGTTGCTTGACTTGCAACCCTAGGAAATAATTCAATTTTCCCATCATACTCATTTCAAACTTATTTGTCATGAGTTTGGCAAAATCATCACAAAGTTGCTTGTCCTTAGATCCAAAAATTATGTCATCCACATAAATTTGAACTAAGATTAATTTACCATCATGGTTCATGGTAAAAAGAGTTTTGTCAACTTCCCTTTCTTGAAACCATTTTCCAGCAAGAACTTAGCTAAGGTATCATACCATGCTCTTGGTGCTTGCTTTAGACCATATACAGCTTTCTGAAGCTTATACCATCTTGGTTCTGAGGGAAGTTCAAAGCCAGGGGTTGTTCTAGGTAGACTTCTTCAGCAAGTTCACCATTTAAGAATGCACTCTTAACATCCATTTGGTAAACAATGAAGTCATTGTGAGCAGCAAAGGCCAAGAAAAGCCTAATTGCATCCAATCTTGCAACTGGAGCGTAAGACTCATCATAGTCCAATCCTTCAGTCTGACAGTAACCTTGAGCAACTAAGCGTGCTTTGTTTCTTGTTACTTCACCAGACTCGCTCAGCTTGTTTCTGAACACCCACTTTGTACCAATAGCTTTCTTATCTTCAGCAAGTGGCACAAGTTTCCAGACTTTTTCCTTTCAAATTGATCCATTCTTCTTGCATTGCCTTTATCCATTCAGAATGCTTCAAAGCTTCTTCTATGGTTTTAGGTTCAATTTCTGAAACAAAGCAAGAGAATAAAGATTCTACTTCTACGACAGTTGCTTCTTCAGCAAGTCCTGAGTAGCTTTGGATCTAGTCACTTGGCGTTTATTAATATCGCCAATCATATCCGTAGAGGGATGATCTCTAATCCATTTATTAACAGGTTTCCTGTTTGTTGGATCAGGATATGTTTGCTCATCAGCATGTGACTCTTCAGTATGTACTTGTTCAGTACTACTGGGAATTTGTGTCTCTGCTGAGATTTGTTCGTCAGCAACTGCTTGTTCAGCATTGCTGGGTTGAGGTATTTCATCAGCAGGCACTGGAGATTGCGTAATTTCAGCAACTTCCGGAGCAACCGCATCTTTTGCTGGAAATTCTTTGTCGTGAACTATATTTATCTTGTCATGACTCGGGGGAGGAGAGTCATTGTCAGAATCATCATTTAGTTCAATTGACTTGATTTGCCTAGCATCAGATTCAGTTCTTTGCTCATGTATGATTAGCTTTTTCATACATTCTGATATTTCTTCTTCAGCAGGCACACCTTGTGACTTTTCGTAGAATACAACATGCACAGATTCTTCAATCTTTTGTGCCTTTTTGTTGTAAACTCTATAAGCTTTACTATGCAAGGAGTAGCCAAGAAATATCGCTTCGTCTGCCTTTGGTTGAAATGTTCTTAGGTATTCTCTACCATTGTTAAGAACGAAACACTTGCAACCAAATACTCTTAGATGAGTGATGTTAGGAGGTCTTCCAACAAACAATTCATAAGGAGTTTTGTTGTATTCCTTAGTAATCAAACATCTATTTTGAGTATAGCAGGCGGTATTAATCGCTTCAACCCAGTAAGCCTCACTTATTTCAGTGTCAGCAAGCATTGTTCTTGCGGCTTCTTTCAGGGTACGATTCTTCCGTTCAGCAACACCATTTTGCTGTGGTGTTCTTACTGAGGATAACTGATGTTGAATACCTTTTAAGGTACAATACTCAGTTATGTACTGGTTTACAAACTCAGTACCATGGTCTGTCCTTATGACTTTTACCTTGTCATTTTTCATGACTTCAAGCTTATTCAGCAAGTTAGGTATTTCAGTCTTGGTTTCAGATTTGTGCTTGATGAATACTACCCAAGTGAATCTTGAATAGTCATCTACCACGACCAGACCATACTTCTTACCAGCATAGCTTGTTGAAGAAGATTCAAACAAGTCCATGTGTAAGAGTTGTAAAGGTTTTGTAGTTGACGGTACTGCCTTGTTCTTGAAAGAAGATTTGGTTTGCTTTCCTTGCTGACATGCATTGCAAACACCATCCTTCTTAAAAGTAACCCTAGGTAATCCAACAACAAGTGCCTTTTTAGACAGCTTATTCAGCGTCTTGAAGTTTAGATGACTTGTTCGTTTATGCCATAACCATGCTTTTTCAGCAAGGCAATCATGATCTGAGACAAGGCATTTTCAACGTTTGTTGAAGACCAATCAACGGTGTACAAGCCTCCTGATCTTCTTGCAATCATTATAACCTTTTTAGTCTCAAAATCTACAAGTTTACATTCATCACTTTTAATTTCGATGAAGTATCCTTTGTCAGCAAATTGACTCATGCTGAAAAGGTTAAACTTAAGATTTTTGACATAAAGAACTCCAGAAATGGTTATGCATCCTAACTTCACATCACCATAGCCTTTTGTAGATCCGGAGCCTCCACCAGCAAACCTTATTGTTGGACCTTTAGACCACCGTCTATAGTTTATAAGGTTATTCTTGTTGCCCGTCATGTGCTTTCCACAACCACTATCAAAGTGCCAGATTGCATCGTTTGTCTCCGTGGCTGCAGTCTGCAATATCAAGAGCAAACAAATTTATTATCCAATGATGGATGTCCATTAACATGTTCAAGAATGCGTCCAGTGGAAACCCAAGTCTGAAGTTTTCAACTTTGACTTGTTTTCTACTTGCTGAGGAACTAGGAGGATTTGAGCTGAAAGACTTTTGACTCGTGCTGGTCAAATCCACTTTCTGATGTGGTGTCTTGCTCTGTTGACCTTTTTGTTGAACATACTTTTCAGTAAGTTCTTTTCTAGCAAGGTTCCTTCTAGTCCTAGCATTGGGAGTCTTTTCAGAACTCTTAGGCTTGGTTTTCTTCATCTCTTTGAAGTATCTTTGCTGACTTTGCTTATACTCATGAAAGAGTTGACTTTGCTTGGTTTTGAAACCGAGTCCACTCTTTGGAGAATGCTGAGCTTTAGCTTCAGCAACCTTACTTGATTCAGGTTTGTCAGCAAAGGGCTTCTGATTACTTTTAGTAATCTTGCCTTTAGTCTTAGCAACTTGCTTTCCAGCAACTTGTTTGGCGGAATGCTTCACAACATTCTTCTTCTTTTCAGTTTGCTTTTCAGCAACCTGTTTTCCTTTTAAAGTCTTGTTACTTTGAGTAGCAACAGCGGGCTTTATGGTCATAGGTACTTGATTGCATGTTTCAGCAACCTTAGTTTGACCAAACTGATAGATTACTGGTGGACTACTATCAGTAGCACGTACAAAGGAGATAGGTGATTTATCTTTTCTCAAGATTTCTACGCTATCACCTTCACACGTTGCTCCTAAACCTTCTTTCTGAGATGGATCTCTCAAATAAGAGTTTAGTTCAGTCAGCGTATTACTTGCTTCCACGTAGGATTGAAATTGACTTTCATCTTTTTCATTTCTTGGATTTCAGCAAGTAACTTTAGAATTGAGGACTGATACTCTTCCAGTTCTAATGCCATTTGAGAATTTTTCTCTGCAGCCTCAGCAATCAACTTCTTAAGACGCCTTATTTCAGCATCTTTTACTTCTGTCTCTTCCTTCAGCAAAACGTACTTTTCAGTAGTCTGCTTGGTCAGAGTTTCAGCAAGTTGTAGTCTCTCTTGCTGTTTGCTGAGAGTATTCTCAAATCTTTCGATTTCTCCTTGAATCTTGTCAATGTCAATCTCGTCTTCACTTTCTGAGTCTGAGTCAGAGGTAGAGTTGTTTACCTGACCGGCCATGAGGCAGAATTCGTAGTTAGACACATCTGGATAAGCTTCCATAGCTATTCCACAAACTTCCTTGCCAATCTCCACGTCTAGAGTGGCTTCTTCATCGTCGGTGTCTGAACTTTTTCATCCTCACTGTCTTCGGAGCTAGTATCAATGCACAATGCATCGATTTTTGCTTGAAGCTTCTTCTTTTCTTCAGCAATAAAAGCTCTTTTGAACTTCTTCTTCTTTTCAGCAGATTTGCCTTTCAGCAAAGGGCAATTAGCTTTGAAGTGTCCAGGCTTTTTGCAGTAAAAACATAGATCATTTCCAACTGCTGGTTCTTCTGATGATGTAGCTTGCTGAGCTTGCTTGTTCAGCGAGCTAGTATCATTCTTGTACTTATGGTAGTTGTTACCAAGATGCTTTTCAGCTTCTCTTTTGCTTTTCGCCTTTCAAGTTCCTTACTGATAATCTTCTTCATGTTTTTGACAACTAAAGCATTTTCATCAGCAGGCTCTTTATCATTCTTCTTTTCAGAAGATGACGGCTTTGCAGCAAGAGCAATGTTTTGCGATTTTTCAGCAAACACATTTTCTCTTTGCTTTGTCTCATAATTGACAGTAGCAAGATGAGAGAACAACTCTGTTGGTGTAATGTCTGGCATTCCTTGATTATAATAGAAATTCTGAGTGTGGATCCATTCTTGATTCAGACTTCTGATGATAGTTTTCACTTTCTCAGAATCTGAGTAGAGGTTTCCAACACCCAATGCTGCCATTTCACTAACAAGAGTTGTGAATCTGAAGTCCAAGTCTTCCAGTGACTCGTTTGCACCTTGCTTAAAGTTTTGAAACTTAAGCTTAAGTACTTCAAGTTTGTTTTCCTTGGTCTTGTCAGATCCAGCACAAAGATCTTGAACCATTTTCCAAGCCTCCTTTGCAGTCTTAGCACCCCACAGTTTGCACTGTATGGTATCCGGAGTTGATCGAATGATGATATTTCTAGCTTGGCCATCAAGACGGAATCTCTTGGCTTCGTCAGAAGTCCATTCCTCTCTTGGTTTTGGCACAACCGTATCTGATGGTTCGCCTTGGATGGTTTCCTTTCCAGCTTCAGTGGTCCTATGAGGGAAACTCCTTTCAACCTTAGTGATCTTGATAGGTCCATCATTAATGACGGTGACCATCTCATCACTAATGGCCTCAAGATGTAGCATCATGTTGTTTCGCCATTTCTCGTAATTTCCAGCTTCAGCAAGGGAGCATCTCCTAAAGACATCCTGTCAGCAAAGCACTACCAAACTGATCAAGTGAGAGTGATTTACGGAAAGCACTTAAGGGGATCTAGGTTCAGTGCAGAAGGCTAAAGAACCTCCTGCTCCGATACCACTTGTTGGTCCCTTTAAACAACAAGAAAAGACTAGAGGGGGGAGGGTGAATAGTCTTTTCAAACTTTCGTCGTTTAAAACTTTCTCAGCAAGTACTTATTACTTTTCAGTAATGAGTTTGCTGATACTTAACTTTCTCAGCAAGCGTAAGTTACTTTACAGTAGCTTGGTTTGCTGATACTTAAAATCAGAGAGCGGAAGTCTTTGAAACAATAAGTGCTTTTTCAGCAAGTGAAGTGAGTGACTGTGTACAAACAGATATAATTTGCTGAAAGCTAAATACAGTAAGTAAATCACACAAATGCTTTTATAGTGGTATTTGAGAGTGGCATAATCTCTCAACTAATCCACTTCGTCCTTTCTAGGACTGAATCCACTAAGATATGATTGAGGTTCCTTACAATCTCCTATCTAAAGCGATTCAACAGAAACCAAAGCACACTTGCTTTGTCTCCAACCTAAACTAGAGAACTCAACCTTGTTCTCCACCAAACTTGGTACTTTTAATCAGCAAAACTATGCTCGATTAAGTTCCCCCTGAATATCACGCCTGAAAGGGTGTATTTTCAGTTAGAGAGTTTGGGGTGAGATGACTTAATTATAACTTATTCAGTTACAACAAGTAATCTAAGAAACACAACTTGGAATACTTTGCAGTAAACAAGTTTGATTGTTTCTAGTGTCAAGACTTGTTCTTGTTCGAAAGAAAGAACACTTAACTAATTTCTTAGCCGAGTTTGTTCTACTTCTTCACAAGTAGCTTTTTCAAGCTTTAAGTCTTGGAACGAATCAATGGCAGTAAGAGTGTTTGAAGGTTTGTGAGTTTTTAAGCACAAGTGAGAGTTTGATCACGTTGTTGACACACTTCAACTCTTTGCCGGATGACCTCTATTTATAGTGCAAGTAAGAAGCCGTTTGAATTTCAAATCCTAAGGCTTTTGTTCCTTAACATGTCACTATCTTGCTTTTGTACTTTCAGCAGCGACTTTGTTTGTCTTCTAGTCTTCATGTCCTTCGCGTGCATGCTTTGCATTAAATGCACATTTGAGTAGAATTCAAACAGTAACATTGGAGCGCAAATTCACGTACATTCAGCAAGAAGTCACATATGTTTATCAGCAAGTGGTCAGTCTCAGTTTCAGCAAGCACAACCTACTCTGTCTTTCAGATTTTCACTTATGCAATGTTGTTGCTGAAAATTCCACTTTCTGAGCAACACGTGCCTTACCAGTCTTCAGCAATCTTCAAGTCTTCAAGTATTCGAATTCTTCAAGTCTTCAGATCTTCAAAAGTCTTCAAGATTCTGACCGGTTTCTTATTTGCTTCAATAATTTGTTTGTAATAAATAAAATATATCTTCAGCAAATGCTTCAATAGATTATTTTCTTTTCAGAAAATAAGATACATTAAAGCTAAGCATCAATAAGATATCTTCTTTTCAGAAAATAAAATACCTCATACGCTAAAGAAATAACTTATCTAAAACCTAACTAAGTCATCAGCAAACGTTCCTCTTTTACAATGTCCTTAAAATTCTAAATTCCTATGGACCTTAAGAGTACTAGTTACTGGACTTTCCTTAATTTAGCATGGTTAATTGCTCATCAAAATTACAAGTTTCCTAACACTCAATAGATTAGTTCATTTCATTTGGCATGAGACTCCATTTTAAGTGTTGCATTGGTTTTTTGCATTAGAGTCTAGCTAGTTGCTTGAGGACAAGCAAAGGTTCGGTTTGGGGAGTTTGATGAACGTGTATTTTACACTTTCATTCGAGTCTTTTTCACCAATTTAGCTATCCTCTAGGTTAATTTAGCTTATATTTTAGTGCATTTTATTAGAATAGTGTCACGTTTCTCTTTTCTTTGCATTTTTTCAGGTTTTAGGTAAAAAACGTATGTTTATGGGCAATATTGATGAAGAGGACAAAGTTTTGGTGTTTCGAGGACATTCGTGGTGTATCTAGAAGGTTCCGGATGAGATTTGAGGCCTAGGGGACGAGTTTCAAGGCTTAAAGGTCACTAGAAGGCAAAATCCGAGTCTGAAAAGGAAAAGAAGACCAAAAATCTCGCTCTCACCAGTCTGGATGTCCGAGGCGAACCGCCTGGGACGTGGGGCGATTCGCCCCACACCAGGAGAATCGCCCGGCACCTGGTTTTGAAGCTTTAGCATAGAGATTGGACATCTTTGATTTTCGATTCTTGCTTGTGAGTTAGCAATTCATCGGAGATTGACAACCTTCGTTGGTAACTTGTATCTCACGATATTTCTGCTTTTATTTATTTCATTCAACATGTTTTCATTCAATCTTGCTTTGATTCGTGTTGATTGCAATATGAGTAGCTAAATCTATTGTTGGTGATAGTATGTGATTTCTTAGCTAGGGTTCTTGATTATGCATGAGTGACTTCGCGCGTTTAAGAGATTTATTATTTTATTTCTTTGATCTATCTAAGTCATCTATCTTCGTAGTGTTGAATTGAAAGGAACACGTAGGACAATTCACGATCATAGATCTCTATACAAACTTCAAGTACTTCATGCATGATTATTACCCATTGCTTTGAATAACCATACTATCACTGATTTCCATCATACTGATAAGAAAAATCTGTGCTTTGCTTGATTTCTGATTTATAGTTTAAGTTAAATTTGATAAAGCTAGTTATAGTCCTTAGAGATCGACACTCGAGGTTATTTTACTTCTACACTATGTGCCTTGGTTTTCGTTGTAGTTGTGAATTCCCTTTGGCTAAAAACAAATTTATTTGATTAATTGAGTCTGACAATCTCGTTCATCAGTAAGAGTGCATTTCTCCAAGATCATTCTTATGGATAAATTGGTCATCTTTTCAGGCCTAGAGAAGTAAATAAATAAAACTGGAATTAAAACTCAAAAATTAATTTCTACGATCACAATCAGCGACTAAATAAACTAGGACTTTGGCTTTATTCAGTTCTCACTATTTTCACATACTCCTGACCCCTTTAGAGAGTACGAACCATTATTTTACAATAGTTGTAGTGAGTCAAGATCCATGCTTGCACTATTATAGCCCCAACTATGGCTAATCACTATAATAACCAAACAGGTAGGTCCCCAAACCAATTGTAAAATACAACTCTTGGCTGATCAAAACAATTTTGATCGATGTCCTCAAATTATGCCTGACGCTATGGCGACTCGACATAACTCAAGTAAGTCAAAACCTTCACACGGCACCAACAATGGTCCTATGAAAGCAACATTCTTACGGAAAACAGAGTAAGCACTATGGTGCATATTACCCATGAGATTAGTAAGTCCATTTAACCTTCAATTATGATGGGTGACATCATGCGATTTAATCGAGACTTAAATTGGTTGAGGAACATTTAAATGGTGTATTTAATCGCTTGACCAAGATCTCTAACATGCATCACATAATGGGTGTTGCCTACCCAAGGCTCATGCGATGCGGTCTAACAAGTAATGAGTGCCGCCTACTCATACATATCAATTGTGGAATAGCAAGTAATGGGTGCCGCCTACCCATGCATATGACAGATGTGGTCCGGAAACTAATGGGTGCCGCCTACCCATACAATAAATGCGGACTAACAATATTTAAATATAATATTTAAATAATTAAATTACTCATGTAGACATTCAACACATGCGATACAACCAAGTTGGAGCATATAAGTAGTTGTTGTGGATTATTATCATTATATGTAAGTCACAAATCTAATTTATAAATTCTCCAAGAATTTTGAAATATTTAAAACAAATTTTAATAATAATATAATCTTCCAAAGTAATATATTATTATTGAAATGTAGTTTATAAACAATTTATAAACTAATAAACATGTTACTAAATATTATAAACTTATATTTATGTCTCTAAACATTTTAATCACATTCCAAAAGTATTAATAGGGTTTAAAAATAATTTATAAACTATTTATAAATTAAATAACAAGTTTCTAAAACTCCAGGAACCTCTTTATAATTCGCAGAAAGTTGAAATTAAGTTTCTGGGTCAGTTTGAAAACATTCAGCATATTCTGGGGTCAATTTGCAATTCACAGAAGTTCAAAGACTTGAGCCCCAATAAGAAAGAAACTGTCAAATTAGAGAACAAGTCCCTGAAGTCTTCCTTCTTGCTCATCAGAGACCCACATATTTTCTGAAATCTTCAATCAAGTCCCTGTAACTAAGAAAGTTTCCAAAAACTTTAATCATCATCTCAACTCGAATATAAGGTCCATAATCATGTTCTAAACAGAATACACCATCCAAGATAAATTCGCAAGCATTCAAAATTTCCCAGAAAACGAAAACAATTTTTTTTTAAACCGATCGAGTTGAACGGAATTGATCAAATCGATTACGTTCGACCCGGTTCTTGCTTGCATCATTCTTTCCCATGTTCCAGTGACTCTTCTCCATATAATTTGGCTTGATTCGGGTTTATGCTCACAAAGCTTGAAATCACCATTAATGGAGTCTTCAAGCTCCATAACCCATAAACAAAATCAAACATTGAATCTTGAAGAGACAGAGGAGAGAGGGCCGAGAACGAAGGAGAAGATTGATGGTGGTCACGCGGTGGGGTTGGAGCTGGGCTCCGGTGGAGCTCTAAGCTCCACCCGCCTCTTCCATGGTGGAAGAGGTCGAACTGGGTTCCAAACCCAGTTCGATTTCTTCCCAAAAAAAAAATATTTTTTTTTAATTCTCCTTTTCTAATTATCTAATAAATAGAATCTGGAAAAAATATAATACTAAAACCCATATTTGTTTTCTTTAAATCCAATTAAAGAATCAGAAAAATTAAACATAAACATACATATAATAATCCACAACAACAGAATAATAATAATCAAAACGAATATAGTCATTGAATCAACCTCGCTCTGATACCACTGTTAAAAATTGTGAGAAATTTGCCTCAAAGGCTAAGCAGCTGATGTTTAAAAAAATTTATTTCTCACTAAACTGATAATGACTATATCACGTTTATTATTAACAGAAGAAGATTACTTACGTGTCTTCCAGCAGAGAAACAAATTCACCACCTATCTGTTCGTCAATCTCCAGACAGAGCCTTGCAATTTCTTCGTCTAGTAACTGGTTGATCTCTTCCTCTTCGTCAAAGAAATCTTCTTCAATGGAATCTCCAAGATGGCTCATCAACAGGCTTGATTATTTCCTTCAACCTTGGTATCCACGGGCAGTGTTTTCTACCAAGAACGGTAGGAAGTTCTTTTGTGTGTTTTGAGCTCTGGAGAGAATAATGAGTTTTCTGATCTTTCAGAATGATATTCTACGTGTGTGGGAATAAGACTTATTTATTTCTTTCTGATTTAGTCAGTAAGTCAGTTCCTAAAACCACGTATGTTTTATCAAGCAAGTTAGATTTTATTATTAGAAGACATCAAAAGTCCTCAACTCACTAACAAACAGATAGGAATTCATTATCTCAGTCGAAGGAGAAATTAATAGTCAAATAAAAGAATAAACAAAGAAGAAAACGTGTGGGGTCAGCTGTCCCCAATATTTCTCTTCTGGCGCGTGACTGCACGCGCCAGAAACGTTTTGACCTGGCGCGTGCCTACGCGCCAGGCCAAAACAGCAGTTGGGCCGACTTGGGCCAGCTGCATGTTCTTCACTAATGGGCTCTTTGAGCCCAGCTTTTACCCATCCAATTCCTTCTTCTCGGGCCTCATTCCAATTCCGCCCAAATGCACAAGTCTTCAATTAATTAATTAAATCCAATTTAAATTAATTAATTATAATTCTAAAATATATTCCATATTTATAATAAATTATTGTTAATCAAATTAATAATAATTCCATTATATTTATGTATGATAATTTAATATTAATCTAATTAATATTTAATCCAATACACATAGCTCATTTGTAGAAACACCGCCTTGAAGTGTGATCCATAGGGCCTTGCATATTAAGCAACAATCTAATAATTAAGGTCATAATAAATTCATAGACAATTTTATCAGACAATATTAATATGCAAGGAACGTTCGCGAGGAAAAGCAAACCACCTGTAGCATAGGGTACTTTGATGATACGGTCCCTTCATTCACGAATCTCCGAATGAATCTAGAATATGGTTATGTGTCTATTCTAATAACTTCATTCATTGTCTCTCAATCTTATTAGTCGATCTATGAATTATGTTCAAACACTATTTTGACATATTCACATACGGTGGCCACCGGTTTTGTGATCGCAATAAATATGAGAAGTGAGTTTTCTCTCCTTGTATCTATTACGGAGGAATGAATCCTATCTTGGCCCAATCACTCACACCATATGCTTCCTAACATATCCAACGCATGTCGTATCTACCCTACTTTAAGAGTGCAAGCGTTGCGCATAGTCAAAGTATATTATTCCACATATGATGTAGTATTGGCCTCAAGTCTAAAGACTACTAACATCACCCTACACACCGATACTACCATAGACACTTAAATAGATTTACCAAATGGTTTCTCGGTTGGGTATGCCAACACTCTCCAAAGTGTTCATATGCTCATTATGAATAACCAAGTTCATTCGTAGTAGTGAGACCTACTACATCCTCGAAGGATCTAATGCATCATATGCTAACTTCAATCGCATCATTGATATCCCGTATCTCAATGACCTTCAGCTAGTGGCTTATTTTAGGACTTAATTATTGACACACAAGCTCCCACTAACTTTGTGATTACCTTAAGTCATTGGGAACATTTTATTGAATAATTCAAACAACCAAATAATATATTCATAAAATGTATTGCCAATTGTATTTAATAATGTATAAATAAATGAACATAAATAAATAACAATAATTGAATGTGATCAAGTACATATCGTCCCTATCGTAGGTTGTCTCTAGGACATATATACTTTTAGCCTCGGCTTCCTGTTGTCTGGTTCAGGGAAATCCCTCCTTAGATGTCCCTTTCTGTGACAGTTAAAGCACTTCCTCCTCTCTACAAATTCTGACAGCTCCTTACTCTCTTTCTTATTATAGTTCTCCTTTGGTAATCTTTCCCTTGCAGTACCACCCATCCTGGAACCATGGTATTTTATAGCAAGACTTTCAGCTGAATGTCCACCTTCCTGCAGATTCCTCTGCTTATGGAACTCCCTAGTTTTCAATGATTCCCTTACCAAAACCAAGGTTACTGCAACATTACCAAACATCAACGAATTTATAAAGTTCTCATAGGAGTTAGGCAGGGAGTTGAGAAACACCATAGCTTTGTCTGCGTCTCTAGTCTTATCACCAACATTCTCCAAGTGTGTTGTGATCTTGTCAAACTCTGCTAACTGCTCCATAATCGGCCTACCTTCAACCATCCTGAAACCAAGGAACTTCTGCTTGAGATACATCATCTGGGCTGATGATTTCCCCATATAAACTTCTTCAAGTTTATCCCAGATTGCTTTTGCATCAGTATACTTAACCTCCCTCAATGCTTCGTCGCTTAATAATTGAAAAAGTGTATTATATGCCTTCTTGTTGATTTCCTTCTTCTTTACTTCGTCTATAATATCCTTAAGACCTTCATCCCCCAACAGGGCGTCATTAGCTCCATAATCTGATAACGAGGCCTTAACCCTCAGTTTCCACCGGCTGAAATCAATTTGTTTCGATCGTTAGCTTCTCAATCTCGACTTTAGTTGACGACATTGCTTATATCAAGCTTTGGATTCTCCCGGTAAATTCCTTCGACCCTTCCCACAGACGGCGCCAATTGTTGAGTTGGATTCAACAATAGTCGATTCTACCTAATCACAAAGTTCACAATACAACAAAACCACAAAGAACCAGTTGCACCAAAAACAAACACACAACCACACACACAACCACAGAAAACAAAGCAAGAACGCAAGCAAGAAAGAACACAAGAGTTTACCGTCGTTCGGTTCTAAATAACCTACGTCCACGGAGATAAACCAACTTCCACTATATTATCACAATCCTCTATTACAAGTCACTAACCAATCACAAGAAACAGATTCTCTAGCTAGCACCTATAATATCGATAATATATATAACTTGTCGAAGTAGTCGAACAAGCCTTCAATGCCGTGTTGTTATGTCATTGAGCATACAGTAATTATCCCTTTATATAGCCTCAATTCGCAGCTAAAACCCAAAGTAATTCAAATAGGAATTGAATTCTTAATAAAGACAATTTTCTTTTCCTGACTACTGTCGGTTACAGGCCTTAACATTAATAAACAAATAAACATAAAATTAGGCCTTAACATTAAAAAACAAAAGGAATTTTCTTATATCTTTCTTTTTTTAATCTTCTTTTTAAAAATAATAATTATAAAACCCAGTACTGGCGTAGCTCAGGCCGAGCTGTGTTTAAGCTCCAGTCATAGCTTGCAGCTGTAGTTTGCAATCTCCAATCAGAGTTGTACAAGCTCTGATCGGAGTAGGATACATGCTCCAAATCCTGAACTTGCATTGCTTCTGATCGCAGTAGTGCAAGTTCAGATCTTGAGATTGTCGCTCCGTTACTGAAATTCTGAATTCCGTGCAAGAGAAACTTTTAAAGAGGAAGACCAAGAAATAATCAAATAATGATAAAAAGATAAAAGGAAAAAACTGTTTCTTTTTCTATTCATTTTGGGTTTGTTTAAAAAAAAGTTCTATTTTTTTTTTAAATAAATAAATTTCAAGCACGAAACGTAATGTAATTGTAGTGCCAATAGTTATTTCCACACCAAAATTGATTTATCTCATGCAAAGAAATCAAACCCTACAAATCGACTTCACCAACTCTGCTAAAAGCTGGCCGGACACAGAAAACAAGGGATCAGTACAACGAAGGGACGGGTAGAAATCCTAGGCGAAGATTAAATCTTGTCCAATTTTATTATTGTTAATTGAGTGAAATTTTAATTCATAACTACCCTTAAAAAAAAAAAAAAACAAAAAAAAAAACTTGTTTGATAATGAAAATGATAACTACCCCTAAAATAAAAAAAAAACGAAAAACGTTGTTGTGATAATGTGTCTTGCACGTGATAATATGCTAAACATAAGTACACTCCAACGAGTACACTGTCACATAACATTGCATATACATTAAATTAATCATTGACGACCCATTTCATAGAAATGGAGCTACTACACCAAAACACTCTGCTGCTAGTACCAACCATTCTAGGAATCATCACCCTTTCCAAATTCTTGATCCACTTCACAACATGGATATGGATCACCTTCCTCCGGCCACCCAAAAACCTCAAAACCTACGGCTCATGGGCCCTTGTCACTGGCTCAACCGACGGTATCGGTAAAGCCCTCTCCTTCGAACTTGCATCCAACGGTCTCAACCTCGTTCTGGTCGGCCGAAACCCCGCCAAACTAGCCGATACATCGAAAGAAATAAAAGAAAGGCATAGCGACGTTTTGGTCAAAACTGTCGTTATTGATTTCGCTAAGTGTCCTGGAGAAGAGATTTCGCGGATTATAGAGGACGAAACGAAAGGGCTGGATCTAGGGATCGTGATTAATAACGCTGGATTGGCGTATCCTTACGCGAAGTATTTACACGAGGTTGATTCGGAGTTGATGGAAGGGATTGTTAAGGTTAATGTTGAAGCGACAAGTTGGGTTACGAGGTCAGTTGTTTCGGGGATGTTAAGGAAAGGGAAAGGTGCCATTGTTAACATTGGATCTGGCTCTTCCAATATTGTGTCTCGAGTTATCCGCTGTACACAATCTATGCTGCAACTAAAGCGTAAGTTCATTTCTTAATTTTCTTACACACTTTCACTACAGTACTCTTTTTTTTAATTGTTTACGTTCTTTTTTTTTGTTTACTGATATTTTAAAGAGTTGGTATATTATCTAAAATGTTTAGTTTACTGGTAGTATATACCCACAATAAACAAACTAAAAAAAAGGCAGATCATTACAATTTTACTACTGGTATCTGGAAGAGCGGCATGTTTATTTGGTCACGAGTGCAATTCATGGAGAGGAAAATTTGTGATTTATGTAAATTTGTCGATTATACGAAGTTGTTAACTATATTAAAGTTTGTGGGGTTTAGCTTGACATAAGTTGTGGATTATATGGTGGTCGCGTTATAAGGCAGATTATTATATTTGAAGTTATAAGACGATTAACGATTAGAGTACTTAGGTTATATTAGAAAAAAAAAAAGCTTGACAATTATTTATCTTGAAAGAGTTTATGTATCACTAAAATTTCGTTACTGTTTTGATCTGTGCTTTTAATTAGGTATGTTGCAATGTTGTCAAAAAGCATGAGTGTGGAGTATAAGCACCAAGGAATTGATGTTCAATGCCAGGTAATTCATTTAATTTAGCCCATATTCATGTCCATGCTACTTTATCATTTATTTCATTTGTACATTGATAGTTAGTCATTGCCTATTGGGGATCATTGGTTGGTGTAGTTTGTTTGAAGGTAAACAACTCCCGGCGCAAATTTGTGACAAGTTAGATCGCGTGATATTTGAGAAAAAACAAGGGTCCATTACATACAAAACCCTTTTGTTCAACGAAATTACATCGAACCCCTCGTTACTCCCAAGTTTGCACTGAACACCTTGTTGTTCGATTTTAATTACATCGAACCCACGACTTTGACTTTTCACGCTCTTAATCGTTTAAAGTACCATTTTGCCCTCGTCGGAATTTTGGCTTTTGCTGCCGGCCAAACAGCTTAGCAGGATGGTCACGTGAAATGCATGTGTGGGTTTATATGTAATAAAATTTAAATTTGTAGTATTGAAATGAAAAAAAATTAACAAAAATATTAAAAAAAAAAACTAGCCGTAGGAATAGTGTTGGAGCCAATTTTCAGGCTTCTCATGCTCATTTTGGACTCATTTAACACAAAACTCTCAAACATACTAAAGAAACAAAATAGAGCAAGCAGTATAAGGCTAATACATAACATTAAGCATCTTAGCATAAGTTTGGACCAAATTTGGTACATATTCATAGTCAAATTCACCACAATAAACCATAAAGGTAGAGTACTCATCAAAAGATCTACTTGATCATCCAAGGTGCAAAACAAAACATAGTACCAACATTCAAAGGTTATGATCAAAACTACCAACTAGAATACTAACTTTCTAATTGAACCATGCTCCAATTCCCTACCTCTTGTGCTTGCTGAACCCCTGCCCCTACCTCCACGTCTAGAAGTTCTTGCCATGCCTCTGCCACTTCCTCCACCAGTAGAAGTTCCTGCTCCACAACTGTCTCCACCAGTAGAAGTTCCTGTTCCACCACTGCCTCCACCTCTTGTTGTGCTTGCCCTACTGCCACCTCTTCCTCTCCTTCCACCCCTTTTAGGAACATTACTCTCAGTCTACAAATTAACAACAATGGCACACATCACTATATATATATACTACACACCATCAAATACATATGCTTCACAATTCTTACTTCACAAATTGAATACATTGGAGTAATTTCAGGAATTTTCTTACCTGAGTTGGCATGTCAGGAATGGGAGCTTCATCATCATTGACTTGAGACTCCTGCATTTGTATATCAGTTGCCTTTGCCTATAAGAAGTAAATGGTACATATTAGAGAAACAATCATAACAAGTATATAAAGTAAGGATAGGAGTAGCAAGTTACTTACCAACTGTGGGCACTTTTGCTCCTACAGGTATGACCCTTCTGTCCACAGGTACTGCACTTAGGAGCCTTTCTCACCTTCTGAACTGGAACTTGCACTCTGGGTTTCTTCCTATTTGGTTCACCCTCAGATGGATGCCTAATCCTCTTCTTACATGGCCTCCCAACCTTCTTCTCAAAATGTGGAGGAGAGCATTCCTCTTCTGTCAAGTCAGATGGCCAGAACATTTGATGATCAACAGGGTAAATGGCCATGTCATATGCCCTCTTATAGGCAGCTGTAGTATGACACTCACTTATGAACTTTCCAACATCCTCTCTAAGATATGAAATGACAGTCCATGCATGCCTACATGGGATGCCACTTGTGTCCCATCTTTTGCAGTTACAAGAGTGAGTCTGAATATTAACAATAAATGTGAAACTCATGTCCTCAACTTCATACAATGGAGATGTCTCTGTCTTAACTCTAAGGGACCTTGACTGATCATAAATGTCATTAACTTTCTTGAGGACTCTTAGCATGACAATGGTATCACATAGCTCTCCTTTTGCCCTTCTGACAGTGATCCTTTGCATCACTTGATGCCTCAACCCCTTCAAATAAGATAACAATGAAACTGTAAATACTAAAACAATGAAACAAAAGACTACAAGTATATAAGTGAATGACAAAGCATACCTCCATGATGTTCAAGATGGAATGACCCCTGACAGGCTCTATCCACGCATTAAAGGACTCACTACAATTATTGGTAACATGGTCCACCTTGACTGTAGTGTCAAAGGCATGTCTTTCCCAGAAGCCAATGGAATTGCCATCAAGTAGTCATATGCATCTTGATTAGCTGTCTTGATCTTCTCCATGGCTTTGTTGAAGCCATATGTAGTGAAGGCAGTAGATGCATGCCAGAAATGCTTCCTCAACAAGAGACCATTCCACTTCAGTTTAAAGTTATCATATATGTGCTTTGCACACTTCCTACTAGTCACATTAGGTGCATCTTCCTCAATCACTTGAATGAGCCCCTGTATTTTACATCACAAGTTCAAACATGGAATAAACAAGTAAGGTTGTATTTGAACAAGTAGAACAAGGAATATACAAGAAAGAACTGGAATATAGAAGTGATTTTTTTTACCTTTTGTCTGTCGGCCATAAAGTGCCAGTTTCTGTCCTGATCCCAACCACCAAGCAACCTCCCCAAGCATTGCACAAAGAAGCCCCAACTCTCCTTAGTCTCATTCTCCACCACTGCCCAAGAAATTGGGTATATGCCACAATTGGCATCAGTCCCTACAGCACTCAACAACACTCCTCCATATCTACCCCTTAAGTGACAACCATCAAAAAATATAATGGAGTGCAACCTTGCATAAAACCCTTAGCTAGTCCCTCCAACCCACAGAAAACCTCTTAAATTCAGGAGCCCTATCAATGACTGGTGTGGTGATCAACTCTACCACTGAACCAGGATTGGTTCTCAACACCATCTCTTTGTACTTGGGACATAGCTTGAATCCCATTTCAGGATTTCCTCCTATGATCTCAATAGCCTTCTCTCTGGCTCTCCATACTCTCATGTATGGCACCTTCACCTTGATATTGGCTTGCACCCACAACTCCAAAGCTTTGGCATTTGCATTGGGATGTTGTTTCAACTCAGGAATAAGCTTTTGTGCCAACCAGTTTGAGTCCACTTCCCTCTGATTCACATGTCTAACACACCTATGTGTCCCATTATACTTCCTGATCATCAAACTACTTTCATCATCCATAACATAGGCATGAAGTCTCCAGGGGCACCCCTTCTTAGCTGCTGCACATCGAATAGTGTATCTTGTCTTCTCATTGTGAACCCTCTCAAATGTAAACCCAATCTTCAATGAGAATTCTTTGACCCTCCTACGCAGCTCATAAACATCAGTGAAAGTGTCACCCTCCTTGAAATCCTTGTCCCATTCAGCATTATGCTCCATGAACTCATCACATGTCCATCCTTCTTCAGCACCTGCTTCCTCATCAGATGATGGATACTCTACATCACCAATGTCATCATTTTCAGGCCCAGCTGCAGTTCTGATATCAGTTCTAGGGGGTTCCTGCTCCCTGTCATCACCTCCATCTCTCCCTTATCTCCATCTCCATCACCTCCCTCCTCTCCCTTATCCCCATCCTCTACCTCATCTTCTTCTTTATCCTCCCCATCTGATTCATAAGCTGCACATTTTTTGAAACCAATTTCTGCATCCTCACTATCATATAAATACTCTGCTGGTGGCTCATCATCCTCCCAATCAAATGGGAACCCTCCATCACTATCACCACCACTGTTTTCCTCCTCAAACCCACTCAAAGTCTCATCTACTTCACCACCATCTTCTGATTCCAACACATAATCCTCATCAGCAGACTCATCATTTTCAATCACACCTTCATCTTCATCTTTTCATCCACAGCAACCTCAGTATCAACATTTTCTTCCTCCACAGCATTATCATCATTTTCTTCCTCCCAGCAACCTCAGTATCAACACCAACTCTCTGCTCTTCCTTAACACCAACTCTCTGATCTTCCTCAACACCATCTCTCTGCTCTTCCTCAGCACCAACTCCTTGCCCTTGCTTATTACTCTCTCCTTCAACACTACTCCCATCCAGTAGGCCCCTTAGAATGCTGTCAAAGTCATCCAAATTAACATCCTCAAATTGGAAGTCTGAAGTAGGCAGAGGAGTATTATATATTGGACCTGGCTTGTAGGATGGAGATATGATAGGTGGAGTGGTCTGTTCTTGTGTTGGTTGTGGAGATTTAGGTGGTAGAATGCTCTGTTCTTGTGTTGGTTGAGGAGATTTAGGTGGTAGAGTGGTATGTTCTTCTGTTGGCGGTGGGGAGATTGGTGGTGGAGTGGTATGTTTTGTGTGGGTTCAGAGTTTTCTTAAATGGTTCTTGTGTGGGATGTGGAGGCTCATCATCATCAACAAGATCAATGATCTCACTAGGGTCAGGTACTCTTCTTGGGCCTTTGGTGGTATGGGTTTTGTTACCCCTTTGCCTAAACAATCTCCTTCTAGCAACAGATTGTTCTTTCTGTTTAAGCTTCACCTCATATGGGTGAATCATCATGAGCTCTGTTCTTACCCTTACCCTTCCTTTGAGAATCATCAATAGCCAGTGGTTCAATCAAATAACTGTCTAAGTACAGCTCAACTTCCATTAGTTTCCTATTTCTCTCAAACATGAGCAAACACCAAAATCACTTATTACCTCAATCCTTTCATATATTCCATTCACATATGAATCAGCATACATATCATATAACACGAGTTGTTTCCTTATCTTTTTCATCTTCAAACAAGCCAGAACCTTTGTATCAATATCCTTAAGCAGTTTCACATGATTATACCTGTGAGGATTAACATTTGAAATGGTGTATTGGCCGCCATTGTAATTAACGCGTATATTAAACCTCTCAGCCATGTAAACAACTGCCATAACAGAGAAGAAACAAAAAAACGCAGAAATTGTTTTCAGACACAGACAGAAAAACCCTAGCTAAAGCATTACGAATTCTAATAAGAATTCGACAAAATACGTGCATAATACATGATAATACAAGCATAAAAACACGAAAGAAGAACAAAATCTCAATTTTGAAAGTTTTTTTCACTTACCTTGCAAACAGGTGCGCGCGAGCTCAATGTGCTCCAACCCAGTCGAATTCTTCGAAATTGAGCAACGACGAGTGCTTGTGGGTGTTCGGCGACCAAAATTCCGTTGAATTTTGGTCGGAATATGGAAGATCGGTTACTGTAATAATGAGGGAGACGGTAGAGAGTATGGAGGGAAAAGGATGAAAATAAATGTGAAAGTGGGAATGAGAGTATTAAAACCTAATTTGCCTAAAATAGCGATAAGGGCGTGTTTGTTTGGCAGAAACGGAAAATTGGATTTTTGGCCGGTCAAAATAAATCCGGACTGTGGGGTTGAATGTAATTCTGGGAACAAGGAGGCTTTATATGCAAAGTGGTGCAACAGGAGGGGTAGTGTATGATATTATGTCAAAAAACAACTAACTAGACTATTTTTACTATGGCCAGTTTTTCTCCACCCTTTCCTCTCAAACCTATCGGTCTAAATTCCCCTCAAAACTTAAAGACATAATTACTTTTGATACCCCCACTAAACAGCTACTTTTCATCCTAGTCCATCTATCGCGGAAAATTACAAAAAACTTAAGTCACCGTCCGATGTTGACTCCGGCGTTCTCTCTCTCCTCCAAAGTTAACATCCAAACAGGGCCTTAACTATTTAATTTTTCCTTTTCCTTTTCTTTTTCTGTTTTTCTTTATTTCCTTTTCCTATTTCTCTTTTCTTCCATCTTTCTTTCTTTTCTCATTTTTATTTTTACTTTTTTTTTAAATCCAACTCCGGTACCGGAGTTACACAGCTCCGATCGGAGCTGTGTTAAGCTCCAAACGAGCTTTGCACAGCTCCGATCGGAGCTGTGCAGCTCCGATCGGAGCTGAGCTCCAATCGGAGCTGTGTTAAGCTCGATTGGAGCTTAACACAGATCCAATCGGAGCTGTGTTAAGCTCCGATTGGAGCTTTGCACAGCTCCGATCGGAGCTGTGTTAAGCTCCGATTGGAGCTTTGCACAGCTCCGATCGGAGCTGTGCAGCTCCGATTGGAGCTATGCACAGCTCCAATCGGAGCTTAACACAGCTCCGATTGGAGCTTAACACAGATCCAATCGGAGCTGTGTTAAGCTCCGATTGGAGCTTTGCACAGATCCGATCGGAGCTGTCACAGCTCCGATTGGAGCTTAACACAGATCCAATCGGAGCTGTCACAGCTCCGATTTGGAGCTGTGTTAAGCTCCAAACGGAGCTTTGCACAGCTCCGGTACCGGAGTTGGATTTAAAATAAAAAAAAAAAAAATGAGAAAAGAAAGAAAGAAGGAAGAAAAGAGAAATAGAAAAAAGGAAATAAGAAAAACAGAAAAAGGAAAAAAAAGAAAATTATTTGGGATTGATTTTGAAATTTAATTTTTTTAGGGGTTTGTTTTAAAATAATTTTGTAGACTATTTTGAATTATATTTATATTACATGGGTTAATTTCTAATTAGTTTGTGTTAATATTGCAAAAATTAAAATATTTAGGGTAAATTTGTAATAACCAAAACTTAATGTTGTTTGGCATTTTTTAGAATTAGAAATTCCGGCAGGGGCGAAAATGTCATTTCCAGGCCTTAGAGCGCAGAAAGTCAAATTCGTGGGTTAATCTGTAATTAGGTTTATATAGCAAGGGAGGATTACGTAATAAAAAATATAGATGGACTAATCTGTAATAGCGGAAAATAGCAGGGGTACCAAATGTAATTTGCCCAACTTAAAAACAAATGTTATAATTTGTCCCAAATTAGTTAAAATAAAAGAAATAGTAAAAAATAAAATTTAACATCCCTTTGACTTGTTTTAAAAATATAATAATACCCTAAAGATAATAATACCCTTCTATTTATCTGAATTAAACTTTCCATATAAAATAATAATTTGGTTCTCTTATAATTTTGTATATAAAAAAACAAAATCTGAAAAAATAATAAAAAATAAACTCAAAGCTCCGGCAATGGTTGGAGCTTATTGCTCCGTCCAATTTTTTCAAAAAATAAATATTAAATTTTGGATCAATTAATTGAGAAAGCTCCGATTTGGATTTTAATTTTTTATTTTAATTAATTATCCAGTTCTGATATAATAAAATCAAAGGAACATGGTTGGAGGGTTTTACTCCGTTCAATTTTCTTCACAAAACGAACATTAAAATTTGAATTATTAATTAAGACAACTCTAATTTGGATTTAATTTTTTTTATTTTAATTAATTACCCTGTTCTTGAATAATAAAGGAAAGGAAAGGAATAAGCTCCGACAGGGAATAAAGTTTTTTATTTCAAATTTTCATGTTATTGGATGAGAAAAAAAAGACAAGTAAAAATAAAAGCTAGAATCGGAATAATAACACACTCACTCATACACTCACTCATGTGACATCATCTACCAATACCAAGTTGACTTTTGTCCTCTGTTGTAAATATTAATTTTCACAGTTCAAAGTTTGTCATCCGTTGTAATATATAATATATGAATAATTGAGGACTAAATTGTTATTAGAGAATATTAAAAGATACATAGATGAAAAATTTCCCTATCTATATTTAATTTAATTTTGATATATTATCGAAATTCATGTTATTTTTTCATTTTGTAAAAATACTTGATAAATTTTTATTTAATTTTTATATTTATATTGAACGAGATACATTCTTAATGATCTTATTTTGAGTTTTCATGAAATAAATTCTATTTTGTACTATTTTTTAAACTGGGGCAAATTACAACTTTTTCGAAAGGTTTTGCGGAGTAATTCCAAATCCCAGCAAATGTTTGGGTGTAAAAAAAAATTGGCCCTTTTTACTATCCTAAACCAGTGCTTTAGCTTTTGAGGTTTTTATTGGGTGTGCATCTCTCATGCACATCAATGATGAGTAATACTATCTTTAGCCGTTTAAAAAAATATATATCCTAAACCGGTTGCGAAGTTGTTGTTGATTTGGAAATTGCTTAAATCTCCAATATTGTAACCTTCATCGATCGATATAAATAACTAGAAGAAAAATTAGAGATCGAGAAAGCTTGAAGTAGTAGGAGCTATATATAGTATACAAAATTGAAGGGAGAATGAAATGAAGCCTAGAACGAAAAAGGGCTAAAAAGGTCAATTTATCCTTCAATTAGCACCTAGATATATACATCTAGTCTCGCATGTAGAGGGCAACCTATGTCCAAGACCCTTGAAGCAAGTTACAATTCTAACCCAATTATGTAGGATTGTATTAGAGACAAGGTACGTACTTTGATATTTTGAATTGTCGAGAATCGAGATGAATGAAAGTTACTTCTATTAACAAAAAATCCAATTTGTAAACGTCATCTATTAAATCTTTTCACCACATTCACTTAGTATGGGCTGATTATAATCATGTCTTCAGATACCATTACTTGTGGCAACAAAGATGGCATCGATAAAGAAAAGTTCACTCTTCATTCCCTCACCGGAGACATATAGCAAAGCTAGCTTGAGGTGGATCGGCCATGATGCCATTTGCTTGCCGTATCGGCCACATGCATTGCAAGCCTTCATAATGCGTTCATTGCCGGAGCCTCTGTTGGATTGGTGTCTCCTTACCTACATGCTTGGCATGAAGGCTAGAGGAATGCGCAAGTATTCCAGAACCGAGTTTCATCCCAAGACGACATGATGCTACTATGCTAGTGCAATCTCCTTCTCTATAAGTGTAAAGAACATGGTTTAAGCATCATTAATGTTGCCCAATTAT
Organism: Plantago ovata; assembly: GCA_028274465.1. NCBI lineage: Eukaryota > Viridiplantae > Streptophyta > Magnoliopsida > Lamiales > Plantaginaceae > Plantago > Plantago ovata. Next base: position 21,959,356 of record CM051458.1, read on the forward strand.
CCCTTAACTAGTAAATAACCGATTGAAATTCAGAAGATAATAAATAAATAATTACATAATTTTTTGTTTGTTTTTTAATTGGTAAAGAGAGATCTTTTTGTGTGTTGTTGTTTTCTCTAGTATGTTGTTGTACACATTTCTCATCTTATCATTAGTTATGCCGTGTGTATAAAACATTGTTGCTAGTGCTGCATTTTCAACCCTTTTTAAGTGTTGGTATTTATAATAGAAGATTGAAACCCTTTGTATAATATCAGTGGGTCAATTAATGTTTCACACTCTGTTTAAAAAAGAAAAAATGTTTCACACTATTGATAACTTGAATACAGTACTAGTTGTCAATATCATCTTTTCAGAATTTGTTCAGTCATTTCTGTCTGAATTCATTAAAGCATTGTGCCGAATTTTGTCCTTTTAATTATTTCAATGGTATTCTCAAGGCTTTCTGAGCTTTTAAATAGTTGTTACTCAGAATCCTTTGAGTCTAGTTATTAACCTCGTAAATATTTTTCTTTTTAGAGAACCTATTTCTTCGAGGTTTCTGGCGAAATTTATTTGAAATATTCTCCAACATCCCTGCCAAATTCGTGTGCTTATCAAAATGATGGCGGACAAACCTTTCTACATCAGCTTTCATCATGTTTCATCTTAGTCGTCGTCAAGCCGAGCACCAAAAGGATGTCATTCTTTTACTCCTAGGTGGCTTTATCGACACTATTACAACCGTAACACCTAACGGTAATGAAGTTGATGATGATCTATTAGTTAAAGGAAGCTTGAATCTCCGCATTAATCGGTTGATCTATTTTTAGGCTCTTGTAATGGCTTAGTTTTGTTGTCGAGTAAACAAACTGGTGAGCTTTCGTGGTGAATCCTCTTACTCGGTAACATCTAGGTGTCGAAAACACGCCCTCTATGATCTAGGCCTATCAATGGTCCCAACCTAGTCAGCACCGAACCGACCCATTAGTTGAAAATCCGAATGCCGAATGTGTGTCTAATGTTGTAAGATAGGAGTAATATAAGGTGAGTTACTTATCTATCTAATGACCTTTTAAATTCCTGGCAAAGGTAGTTGATTAGTTGAAGGATTACACCACGTTCAGAGACTACTATAAATGCTTGTGTCATTACTTTTTTGCAATTTACACTATGTATATTATACTGGACACAGATAACTGACTGCTTGCACTTACTAAAAAGCCTCCCGTGCTCTGAATGTATAAGTATCAGACAACTAACGAGCTTTCTGAGAAATATAATAAATGTTTGTTGCACTCCAGATAGCTGAGAACTTATTTGAGAAACATCGTATCTAACGATTATAAAATCTGAGAAATAGATTTAGAAACAAAAAGTTTGAGCAAAAAATTGCGAAAACTGTGAAAGTTACAACATGGTTAAACTTTTAGGGGACACCACAGTTGTTCCGATGATTACAACATGGTTAAACTTTCAAAAAGTTACAAGAATGCCCCAACACTTGTTCATGTGTATTCTCTTAAAAATGGTGTTTGGAAATGGCTTAATAATTCTCCTTATTTTCATTCTCACTATGATAACACATGAAAATATGGAGTTTATTTGAATCGAGCTATCCATTATTAGGTCATACTAGTAGAGATGATGGGTATGTGATTGCAGTTTTTGATTTGGCTACTAAATCATTCTGCGGGATTAATCCTGCATTGACCGATGATGAACCGTACAATTTATATGGAGTTCTTGAGATTGGAAGTTGTGTAGCTGTGATAGATTTAGGAGCTGATTATGATAATATATGGATTATGGAAGAATATGAATTAGTTAATTCTTAGACCAACATCACAATCCACAGTCAATATATCTGATTAGTGTTGTTGCTAAATTCTTGGACCAACATTACAGTGGACACATAATCTAATGATTTTTTTTTTATTCTTCCATTTTAAGTTAATTCGTTTGTTTCAGTTTTAATTCTGATTTTATTTGTTAAAGAGATAAATGATAAAGATTCTCCGATATTTTCTAATTTCTTTGTTTATATTTTTCATACTCTTTTTTTTTTTTTTTTCATTTGAATCGGCAAAGCAAGGATCAATAATGATTCCTCAATATTTATCCCGTGGACCGTGGTGACTCGAATTCCCGACCTATTGGTAGGAGGTGAAACAGGTCACCAACTGAGCTATGCTTCGTTGTCTTTACATATTCATTTCAATTTCGAATGGAGTCCAAACGGTATCCTATATTTTATTTCCTTCTATTTTTCCCAAATTACCGCTGCAATTCTGCAGTCTACACTTGTGTACATATTGAACAAGACCACTTCATTAAAATTGTTTTCTAGAGTAATTAATCTTCTAGAGTAATACTTGTATCATATACTTGAATCAGGACTGATTAATTAATCTACAATGTTTGACTGATTAAGGCTCATGTGTACGTAGTACATGTTATCTAGTTTAATTCGAAAGCGCATGCATCAATTGTGTGTTTTGTATATTGATCACCTAGGATGAGTTGAATTGAATAAAGCATGCTAGCGATGATTTGTTATATAATATATAATACTGCAGTACGTGGAAACTAGTTATCTTAGTTTTCATATGTTATGTTTTACCTTGTTGAGTAATCTCTGGTTAGCAAATCAGTGTTTAAATATCATACTTTCTGAACAGGTTAGTGGACTCCGAAGGATATACTCAGCTTACTATTCAATATCACATCTTAATTTCTTCAGGTTTGTTACAAGCTGGATATGCCTTTTCTTCATTGCAAACTATACTTGGGTAGTTAAATGCAGAATATATAATATATAATATAATTATGCTGTAGAGTATCAGTAGTTATATGTTTTCCCTTATATTAACTTTTTATTGTTAGCAAGGAATCATTGTAGTATGTCTTATTCTTCAATTGTATTATATCAGTTCACACATGTACATGTACAGTACTAGTAGTGTAAGTAGTAAAAGTAAATAACATAAATGAAAAAGGAAGATAGAATAGAATTGAATAGTATTTATATTTTTCTCTTAATTAAATAGTAGTTATATATTGTGCGATCCAGTTTAGGTCTCAAGCATTTCTGCTGGCCCAAGTCTCTGGTCAGCGCCCCTTACGGGTAATGCAAGGCCAGGCCACACGAGATTTTTCCAAAATGTTTAATTGGAACAGGATGCAAAACTGTTGATCTTTCTTTCTTTCTATACTGAAATGTGTTGGTCCCTTTAAAGAATAAGAAAAGACTAGAGGGGGGGGGGGGTGAATAATCTTTTCAAACTTTCGTCGTTGAAAAACTTTCTCAGCAAGTGCTTATTACTTTTCAGTGATGAGTTTGCTGATACTTAACTTTCTCAGCAAGTACTAGTTACTTTTCAGTAGCGAGTTTTACTGGTACTTTAAAAACAGAGTGTGGAAGTCTTTATATAATAAGTACTTTTCAGAGAGTGCTAGTTTCAGCAAGTGAGCAGAGTGACAGTGTACAAATAGTTAAGCTTGCTAAAAACTAAATGCGGTAAAGTAAATGTTGGTCCCTTTAAACAACAAGAAAAGACTAGAGGAGGGGGGGGGGGGTGAATAGTCTTTTCAAACTTTCGTCGTTTAAAACTTTCTCAGCAAGTGCTTATTAATTTTCAGTAATGAGTTTGCTGATACTTAACTTTCTCAGCAAGCGTAAGTTACTTTGCAGTAACTGGGTTTGCTGATACTTAAAATCAGAGAGCGGAAGTATTTGATACAATAAGTACTTTTTCAGTAAATAAAGATTTCAGCAAGTGATGTGAGTGACAGTGTACAGATAGATATGATTTGCTGAAAACCAAATACAGTAAGTAAATCACACAAACACTTTTATAGTGGTATCTGAGAGTGGCGTAATCTCTCAACTAATCCACTTTGTCCTTTCTAGGACTGAATCCACTAAGATAAGATTGAGGTTCCTTACAACACCTATCTAGAGCGATTCAAACAGAAACCAAAGCACACTTGCTTCGTCTCCAACCTAATCTAGAGAACGCAACCTTGTTCTCCACCAAACTTGGTACTTTTAATCAGCAAAACTATGCTCGATTAAGTTCCCCCTGAATATCACGCCTGAAAGGGTGTATTTTCAGTTAGAGAGGTTCGGGATGAGATAACTTTATTATAACTTATTCAGTTACAACAAGTAATCTAAGAAACACAACTTTGAATACTTTGCAGTAAACAAGTTTGATTGTTTCTGGTGTCAAGACTTGTTCTTGTTCAAAAGAATGAAAGAACACTTAACTAATTTCTTAGTAGTGTAAATTCTACTTCTTCACAAGTAGCTTTTTCAAGTTTAAGTCTTGGAACGGATCAATGGCAGTAAGACTATTGAAGGGTATGTGAGTTTAAGCACAAGTGAGAGTATGATCACGTTGTTGACACACTTCAACTCTTTGCCGGATGACCTCTATTTATAGTGAAAATAAGGAGCCGTTTGAATTTCAAATCCTAAGGCTTTTGTTCCTTAAAATGTCACTATCTTGCTTTTGTACTTTCAACAGCGTCCTTGTTGTCTTCTAGTCTTCATGTCCTTCGCGTGCATGCTTTGCATTTAATGTTTATTTGAATAGAATTCAAACCGTAACATTGGAGCGCAAATGCAAGTACTTTCAGCAAGAGGTCACATATGTTCCATCAGCAAGTGGTCAGTCTCAGTTTCAACAAGCACAACCTACTCTGTCGTTCTGATTTTTACTTATGCAAGCTGTTGCTGAAGTTTCCACTTTCTGAGCAACATGTGTCTTTGTAGATACCAGTCTTCAGAATTCTTCTAGTCTTCAGATCTTCGAATTCTTCAAGTCTTCAGATCTTCAAAATCTTCAAGATTCTGAGCGGTTCTAAATGCTTCAATAGTTTGTTTGTAAAAACAAAGTACATCATCAGCAAATGCTTCAATAATTTGTATTTCTTTTCAGAAAACAAGATACATCATAAGCTTTACAACCAACCTATCTAGCACCTATTCTAAGTCTTCAGCAAACGTTCCTCTTTTACAATGTCCTTAAAATTCTAAATTCCTATGGACCTTAAGAGTACTAGTTACTGGACTTTCCTTAATTTAGCATGGTTAATTGCTCATCAAAATTACAAGTTTTCTAACAAATTTCCCCCTTTTTGATGTTAGCAGTCCATGGCTAAATTAATTGTTACCCTTTTAGAGGTTTCTGATGTTGAATAAATCAGTTGATTAATGCAAGCATACTTGAATAAATAAACAGTAAGCATAAGTAAATTGCATAATCAAAAACCAATAAGAGTCGAAAGTTTCATTGCTGATAGTTATCTTTCATAAGTTTACAAGAAGTAGCAGAGATAACTTAAATAGAATCAGCAAACAAAACTTTAACAAAAACTATTACAGAGAATTAAGCACTTCCAGAAGATTTTCTCAAAATCTCTCTTACACTCTTCTCAGCAAGTGCAGTAAATTCAACACAGTCCTTTTCGTAGTTTTCCAGAAGCCTACGGACTTGTAGTTGAAGAATTCTTGCATGTTTGCAGGCAGTATGATGATGCTTCTCAGCATTCATTTCCATGTAGTGAGTTACCCACAAATGCATGCCCCAATTGCTGGCATGGAGAAGCTGTGTATCTGAAATGCTTTTAGGATGAATCTTTCTTAGCCAGAGAAGATCTTCTTCTTGATCCTTAGCAGTGAGATAGAAATACTCATAAGGAATCAATCCAAGTCTCTTCTTTGTTTTCTTGGTTACTGGGTCAGAGTAATAAGCAATGCCAGGTGGTTTTATCAAATTTGGTTCTTGTTTAGAAGTCTTACCAATGGCAGTTCTTCTTATTGAGACCTCAAGATTCAACCATTTCCCAGCAACGTTTCTTGGGAGGGATTCTTCCCTTTGTTTCCTTTGGACCTTGAGCTCAATCCATTTGAACATTTGGTTCAATATGGTTGTAGGAAAGAACTCATTCACCAGCAAATCTTCCAGCTTTAAGATCTAGCAACCATGAATGTTTCTGATCACATTCTGAGTGGTTTCATCATTGCTGGTCTTTGTATATTCAATGTCGGAGCCAATAGCAATGCTGGCCAACCTCTTTTCTTCCTGTCTTTGCCTTCTTCTTCTTGATTTTGCATTGTCTTGATCTCTTGCTGAAGAGTCAGACGAGAAATGCTTTGAATGGCCAGACGGAGTTAAGGCTGTTAAGGGTCTAGCTCTTATGGCTTGAGCTATTGTCTGATTGTCATCATCTTCATCATCTTCATTCAGATTTTGATGACTTTCAGTATGGCAAAAATCTTGAGTTTCAGCAGCAGTTTTTCTCTTTTTGGTACTTGCTGAATTCAACTCAGATTCTGCTTTCCTTTTTGAACTTTGCTCTCTTTCAGCAAGAGGTTCTAAGGGCAGTGGCTCATCAACAGTAGGAGGGGTTTGGTTTCTCTTTCTGGCTTTCTTTTCCCCCTTAGACATGGATTGCAACATCGGAGTGATGTGCAAAGAATAGAACTCATTGCAATTTTCAGCAAGAGTGCTTAAGCTGTTATACTTCATGATGATTTGTTGCTGATCAGAAGTCATTTTTGGCAACTCCTGTTGAATACTCACCATGTTCTCTTCATGTCGTTTTTCTGTTGCGGCCTTATCATCCATGAAATTCTGAGCCTTCACGAGAGCGGTCTTTGCTAGCTTGAGTGCTTGATTTACATCTTCTTCATAACTCTTGTGATAAAGACTGATGTCTTTTTGAGCTATTGTTAGAGTAGTAGTGCGTCTCAGCACTATAGCCAATATTTTTCCAAAATCAAGCGGGCTCTTAGCAAGCAATGCCTCATCTCCTGCTTTGCAGGCATCATGGACTTTCTTTAGTGCCAAAATTCTAGGAGTAACTCCTCAACTCTTGGGAACGGAACTAGGTTTGGAGTCAAGGAATGAATTTTCAGTTCTGAAGCAAACTGATCATCCTTTATCAGCAATTCTCCTCTTAGACCATCGTCTAGATCATTTATGTAATCAGGAGGAGGAATCTGAACCACTTTGGGGTCTCTTTTGGATTGTTCATCCTCATTTGCTGATAAGTCATCGTCATCCTCAGATTCATCAAGGTCAGCAACCTTGGAACCTAAGTCAGCAGCTTCACTTCCTTTTGGTTGAGTGGTTGCTGATGGCAACACTTCAAACTCAACAACTGGAGTTTCAGCAGTAGTTAGTTTTAATTGAGTTTGAGACTCAATTACTGGAGTTTCGCCAGTAGTTAGTTTTAATTGAGTTTGAGACTCAATTACTGGAGTTTCGCCAGTAGTAAATGGAAGGGAGGGGACTTCCTTTGGTCTTACTCCTGAAGGTTGACCAATTTCTAGATCCTGCGTATGCCTTGCATGGATCAATAGACTGTTCTGTAGAGCGCGTTGGTAATCTTCATCCAATTCATCATCATCATCAAGGTTTGCATCAGTGACCTCGGCATCAGAAATTGGACTCTTGCCATTTTTCAAGGCAGCCCTTTTTCTGGCATACACTTCTTCAGTATCAGCACCTTGTACAGGTGCTTGATTTTCAGCAGCAGGAGCAGGTTGAGATTCATGCTGAGGTTGTGGTTGTTCAGCTTGCTGATTGTCTTGTTGAGTATTTTCAGCAACTGTCAACTTTAATCCTCCAGCATCAGGACTTGGACCTTGATTGTCATCATCGTCGTCTTTCTTGTCCTTGGAATCTTTCCCTTCATCATCACTGGGATCAGTGGGAATGTTCTCATCTTCTTCCTCTTCATCATCATCGGTCAGAATTACTAACTCGAGGTGCTTGTACAAAGCAACACTTGTCACTTCCTCTTCCTCATTGATTTTGTGGGGATCAGCCACCACGGGTACAAAGAAACCCTTGAGCATCATAGCTTGTTCAGCTGGAGAGGAACTCTTGAATTTGGCCTTCATATTCTCTCTGATTTGAGCAATCAGATTCGAGCTTATTTGCTGAGAATATGTCATTACTTCAGGGAGGATGGAGTGAACGAACGTCTCGAGCTTCAGCAGAGAAGATCTCTTTTTCTCGTTTGAAAGATGAAGATGGAGATCAGAGAAATCCATTCGCCTGTATCTTTGCCAGTTGCTGACGGACTTAGCAACTCTTGACAAAGTTGTTCGCTTGAAGTTCAAGTACAGTTCCTCAGAACTCACTTGTTGATCTTCAGTGATGAGCACCACTTCAGTGGTCTCCTTTTGAGCCTGAAAAAGAATGAAATTTAGATCAGGATTGGTTTGGATAATTGCTTTAGAGTTCAAAGCTGAAACATGAATTACCTGCTGAGATTCAGCAAGCTCATGTTGTACAATTTCCATTCCTTGAGGAGCTTGAATAGCATCCTCCATTTGTTCATCCTGAAATAAATTTGAGTTAGATACAAGTACTAAGCTGTCAAACTTAGTTTTATTACCAAAAACATTAACTACCTGCTGAGCAGGGAGTGTTGATTCTAGTGCAGAGGCTTCAGCAACCATCTGACTTGCATCTTGAGAAGTCTGTAGAGATAATATAATATTAGCAAAAGAATAAGTTTCAGAATTTGAAGGTTTACTGATGGTTGAATTAACTACCTGCTGAAGAAGACAGGTTGTGGCTCAGTCCTTTCAGCATTAACAGCTTCTTCATTTTCCGGGACTGTTTCTTCAGCAGAATTCTTGTTTTGCTCTGTTTGAGAAAGCTGCGCGGTTTCAGCAATCTCCCTTGTCTCTGAAATGACAAGTTGAGCAGAAGCATCTTGACCTTTAAGCTCACTGCTTGTCATGAAGACATCAATGGATTTGTTGGTTGATTCTTCAATCTCCAACTCCATTTGTTGGCTTATAGCTTCCAGTACAAGCTGGACTTTGTCCATTGATGTCGTTGGTGAACTCGGGTCAGTATTCTCAGCATCACGAGATGCGTCGTTGAATAGTGCTTCTTGTGTTTCAGCAACTTCTGGAACTTGAACCATTGCTGTCTCAGCAACTGGTTCTTCAGCAACCGGGGTTTCAACAACTTGATGAGTTGCTTGTTCAGCAACCATCTTTTCAGCAGCATCAGCAAGTGCCGCATTTTGCAGATCAGTAGCAATATCACTTGCTGGTTCCAGAGTTAGATCATTTGGATTATCTACAATGTAGATATCTGGGACTTGGGCAGGAATTTCATTTCCACTGCCTTGTGGTCTGTTCTCAGTTGAAGGATCAACGTTGAGTCGATCATTGAAGGCTTCCGCAAACACTTCAATGTTGCTGACATAGGCTTCAGTAACCACCTTGTCAACATCTACTGGCAAATGCGTTTCAGCATTTGTCTGGGAATTGTCTGAGAGGTCATGGACAACAGGAACTGACTTGCGAGCCAATGTTTTCTTCCTTGTGTTGCCTGTCCTTTTCCTCTTTGGTACGGGGTTTGCTGATGACGCTGCAGTCTGAGTGTCATCATCAGCTTTCCTCTTTTTCTTGTTAGATTTCTCCAGTTTCCCAGAGGCGTCAGTAGTTGCATTTTCAGCAACGGCTCTTGTACACGTACCTTATTGATCAACTACAGCAGTTTCATTTTTGTCACCACCATCTACAACAGTTTCATCTCTAAGTTGCTGAGTGGTGACATCTGCAGCTGTTGTATACCTTTCTTTCTGGCTTGTGCTGACAACATTTGCAGCTGTTGTCTTCATTGATTTTTCTAGTTTCTTGCCAGCAGTCTTAGGTACATCCTGCTTGTAGAAAGATCTTCCCACATTGCATACAGACTTCTTGATTGGCAATGGCTTTCTCAGCTGAATCCTGAAATATTCAAGGATGTAGCATATCTTTATTCCATACATAACTGGAAAGGAAGGTGAGACCTTGTTGTCTTCTACCTTTACTTTGAACTTAGTAACACAATCAACAAGCCTGTTGAAAATGTACTTAGCCCAGTTAAGTTCTGTTTTATTTTCATGGATATGTATCAGCAGCGGCCATCTTCTTAGGCCTACTTGGTCAATTCCTCCAACTTGGGAGTCAAGAACTTTTATTAGTAGCAGAGCTACTAGACCAAGTGAATGGCAGAGATGCTTTCTCTTAACGTGCTTTGTCCAAGTCACGGGAGCAATCTCGCCTTTCTTCATTTTCTCATTTTTGACGTCACTGTAGAAAGCTTCAATTTCTTCGTCAGTGGCAGTGACGTCATCTTCAGTTCCAGTGGTTGGAATCTGAAATATTTCCGCTAAATCAGTCCATTTCAGGACGATTTGCGTGTTCTGAACTGTAGTAAAGATCACTTTTTCAGTGACTCCTTTACTATCAGTAAGGGACTGGATTTCTGCATTGTTGTAGAATTCCATTGTATCTATCATGCTCACTTGCTTAGTGCGAGCAGATATAAAGTTCATGAGGCCTTGTTGCTTGATAAACTCAAGTGCCTCTTCATTCTCATCATCGAATTCTTGTTCATAGAAGTACCTAATGTACTTCTCCTTTGCAAAACCACCCCATTGCATCAACATCTCACACTTTGCAGTGTCAAGATATGATGGAGGCATAGGTTTTTCCGATATTCTATCATTTTTCAACACAACTTTCATTGTGTTTGTTGCCGGAGTAGTCACCGGAGCAGTGTGTATCTCAGCACTGTCTACCTTAGATGACTTTGAGGACTTAGAAGACTGTCTCTTTGGTGCCATTTCTTTTATAGAGAAGAAAAATGTGTACGAAAAGAGATAGATTGCTTTTTGACCGGAGGTACAGTAGATTCAGACTAAAATTTGCAGAGAAAGGAAATGTGAGTTAAAGAATTTTGTGATTTCTCTAACTCCTTCTTTATATAGTGTCTCTGTTGTGTGAAAAACTCAATCGATTTGAGCTCTCAGCAAGGGTAAAACAGAGAAACATAGGCGTTAGTGGAGCCTTTGCATTGAATGCGTAGTGGCCCACTAACTAAAACCGTCAGAGCACTCTCTCTCTTTGTTTTGTTAACCGTTAGATTAGTAACTCCTTTTAATCAGTGGACACGATTGAATTTCATGTCATGATTATTACGAGTTTATCTGTGCCCGTTTAACGTAACAAATTGATTTTACCGAGTTTTAAGGTATTAGATTGCTTGTTGAAATAGACAAGAATCTTTTCAACGAGTTTGCATAAATAGCCTCGATACTTGCTGAAAGTTCCCCCTTACTTAGATATCTCGTATTTTCTTAAGTTTAAAAGATATTTCTAAGTTCCCGTATCAGTAAATACTTTTGTACTTGAGATATCTTTTGGTAAAATCTGAGATATGAGTTTTTCTCTTTTACTGAGTTCCCGTCTCAGAATATTCCCTTGATACTTGAATACTTGTTTCATTATCTTTGATTGTCTGAATGCATGTTTCAGCAATCCTTAAGGTTTTTCTCTTACTGAGTGCCTGCCTGTCTCAGCAAGTGATCAAGTTTCCTAACAAATACCCGTTTTGAAGGAATTACTTGTTGAATGCCTGTTTCAGCAAACATATAGTGACTTATCATTTCTTAGAAGAAATCAGTGGACAGAGCTTTTAAACAAGAATACTTTGGCTTGCTGAATACCTGTTTCAGCATTCTGCCAGATGTATCCTTTATTGAGGTAGTTCAATCAATCCAAGGTTATACCTTAGCATTGCGAACCTATTATCTGGTAGGGGCTTGGTAAAGATGTCAGCAAGCTGATCATCAGTGCCTATTTTCACAACCTCAATATCTCATTTTTCCACATGATCTCTAATGAAGTGATGTCTAATATCAATGTGCTTAGTCCTAGAGCGAAACTTAGGATTTTGCGTGATAGGAATAGCACTTGTATTATCACAAAAGATTGGTGTTTTCTTTGCAGAAATACCATAATCTCTTAATTGTTGCTGAATCCATAGGATTTGAGCTGTGCAACAATCAATTGCAATGTATTCAGATTCAGTGGATGAATTGGCAACACGGGTTTGCTTCTTTCTAAACCATGATATTAATCTAGTACCCAAAAACTGACAAGTTCCAGAGGTACTTTTTCTATCAAGAGTTGATCCTCCATGATCAGCATCAGAATAACCAACCAATTCTAGTCCAGAATCTTTAGGATACCATAATCCAACATTGACTGTACCTTTGACATATTTCAGTATCTTGATTTCCTTTTTGTAGTGTGATTCTCTTGGATCAGATTGAAATCTTGCACACACACAAACAACATACTGAATGTCAGGTCTACTTGTTGTTAAATACAACAAGGAACCAATGAGCTTCCTATACTTGTGTTCTTCAACACTTTTATCCTCTTTAGTATAGCCCAATTTGGTACCAATACTCATAGGGATCTTTTCAGGTTTCTCTTCCTCTTTGATCCTAAACTTTATGAGCATTTCTTTCGCATAGTTTACTTGATTTATGAATATTCCATCTTTGAGTTGCTTGACTTGCAATCCTAGGAAATAATTCAATTTTCCCATCATACTCATTTCAAACTTGTTTGTCATGAGTTTGGCAAAATCATCACAAAGTTGCTTGTCCTTAGATCCAAAAATTATGTCATCCACATAAATTTGAACTAAGAGTATTTTACCATCATGGTTCATGGTAAATAAGGTTTTGTCAACTTCACCTTTCTTGAAACCATTTTCCAGCAAGACCTTAGCCAAGGTATCATACCATGCTCTTGGTGCTTGCTTTAGACCACATACAGCTTTCTGAAGCTTGTATACCATCTTGATTTCTGAGGGAAGTTCAAAGCCAGGGGGTTGTTCTAGGTAGACTTCTTCAGCAAGTTCACCATTCAAGAATGCACTTTTAACATCCATTTGGTAAACAATGTAGTCATTGTGAGCAGCAAAGGCCAAGAAAAGCCTAATTGCATCCAATCTTGCAACTGGTGCATAAGACTCATCATAGTCCAATCCTTCAGTCTGACAATAACCTTGAGCAACTAAACGTGCTTTATTCCTTGTTACTTCACCAGACTCACTCAGCTTGTTTCTGAACACCCACTTTGTACCAATAGCTTTCTTGCCTTCAGCAAGTGGTACAAGTTTCCAGACTTTGTGCCTTTCGTATTGATCCAGTTCTTCTTGCATTGCCTTTATCCATTCAGAATGCTTTAATGCTTCTTCTATGGTTTTAGGTTCAATTTCTAAAACAAAACAAGAGAACAATGATTCTACTTCTACGACAGTTGCTTCTTCAGCAAGTCCATGTGTAGTAGAAGCTTTGGATCTAGTCACTTGACGTTTATTAATATCGCCAATCATATCCGTAGAGGGATGATCTCTAATCCATTTATTCAAAGGTTTTCTGCTTGTTGGATCTGGATATGTTTGCTCATCAGCATGTGACTCTTCAGTATGTACTTGTTCAGTACTACTGGGATTTTGTGTCTCTGCTGAGATTGGTTCATCAGCAACTGCTTGTTCAGCATTGCTTGATTGAGGTAGCTCATCAGCAGGCACTGGAGGTTGCGTAGTTTCAGCAACTTCCGGAGCAACTGCGTCTTTTGCTGGAAATTCTTTGTCGTGAACTATATTTATCTTGTCATGACTTGGGGGAGGAGAGTCATTGTCAGAATCATCATTTAGTTCAATTGACTTGATTTTCCTAGCATCAGATTCAGTTCTTTGCTCATGTATGATTAACTTTTTCATACATTCTGATATTTCTTCTTCAGTGGGCACTCCTTGTGTCTTTTCATAGAATACAACATGCACTGATTCTTCGATCTTTTGTGCCTTTTTGTTGTAAACTCTATAAGCTTTACTATGCAAGGAGTAGCCGAGAAATATCGCTTCGTCTACCTTTGGTTGAAATGTTCTTAGGTATTCTCTACCATTATTAAGAAAGAAACACTTGCAACCAAATACTCTTAGATGAGTGATGTTAGGAGGTCTTCCAACAAACAATTCATAAGGAGTTTTGTTGTATTCCTTAGTAATCAAATATCTGTTTTGAGTATAACAGGCGGTATTAATCGCTTCAACCCAGTAAGCCTCACTTATTTCAGTGTCAGCAAGCATTGTTTTTGCGGCTTCTTTCAGGGTACGATTCTTCCGTTCAGCAACACCGTTTTGCTGTGGTGTTCTTACTGAGGATAACTGATGTTGTATACCTTATGAGGTACAATATTCAGTTATGTACTAGTTTACAAACGCAGTACCATGGTCTGTCCTTATGACTTTTACCTTATCATTTTTCATATTTGTGCTTGATGAATACTACCCAAGTGAATCTTGAATAGTCATCCACCACGACCAGACCATACTTCTTACCAGCATAGCTTGTTGAAGACGATTCAAAGAAGTCCATGTGCAAGAGTTGTAAAGGTTTTGTAGTTGACGGTACTGCCTTGTTCTTGAAAGAGGATTTGGTTTGCTTCCCTTGCTGACATGCATTGCAAACACCATCCTTCTTAAAAGTAACCTTAGGTAATCCAACTACAAGTGCCTTTTTAGACAGCTTATTCAACGTCTTGAAGTTTAGATGACTTGTTCGTTTATGCCATAACCATGCTTTTTCAGCAAGGCAATCGTGATCTGAGACAAGGCATTTTTCAACGATTGCTGAAGACCAATCTACGGTGTACAAGCCTCCTGATCTTCTTGCAATCATATGACCTTTTTAGTCTCGAAATCTATAAGTTTACATTCATCACTTCTGATTTTGATGAAGTATCCTTTGTCAGCAAACTGACTCATGCTGAAAAGGTTAAACTTAAGATTTTTGACATAAAGAACTCCAGTAATGGTTATGCATCCTAACTTCACGTCACCATAGCCTTTTGTAGAACCGGAGCCTCCACCAGCAAACCTTATTGTTGGACCTTTAGACCACCGTCTATAGTTTATAAGGTTATTCTTGTTGCCCGTCATGTGCTTTCCACAACCACTATCAAAGTGCCAGATTGCATCGTTTGTCTCCGTGGCTGAAGTCTGCACAATCAAGAGCAAACAAGTTAATTATCCAATAATGGATGTCCATTAACATGTTCAAGAATGCGTCCAGTGGAAACCCAAGTCTTAAGTTTTTCAACTTTAACTTGTTTTCTACTTGCTGAGGAACTAGGAGGTTTTGAGCTGAAAGACTTTTGATTCATGCTGATCAAATCCACTTTCTGATGTGGTGTCTTGCTCGGTTGACCTTTTTGCTGAACATACTTTTCAGTAAGTTCTTTTCTAGCAAGGTTCCTTCTAGCCCTAGCATTAAGAGTCTTTTCAGAGCTCTTAGGCTTGATTTTCTTCATCTCTTTGAAGTATCTTTGCTGACTTTGCTTATACTCGTGAAAAAGTTGACTTTGCTTGGTTTTGAAACCGAGTCCACTTTTCGGAGAATGCTGAGCTTTCGTGTCAGCGACCTTACTTGATTCAGGTTTGTCAGCAAAGGTCTTCTGATTACTTTTAGTAATCTTTCCTTCAAACTTAACAACTTGCTTTTCAGCAACATGTTTGGCGGAATGCTTCACATCATCCTTCTTCTTTCCAGTTTGCTTCTAAGCAACCTGTTTTCCATTTAAAGTCTTGTTACTTTGAGTAGCAACAACGGGCTTTATGGTCATAGGTACTTGATTGCATGTTTCAGCAACCTTAGATTGACCAAACTGATAGAGTTCTGGTAGACCACTATCAGTAGCACGTACAAAGGAAATCGGTGATTTATCTTTACTCAAGATTTCTACGTCATCACCTTCATACGTTGCACCTAAACCTTCTTTCTGAGATGGATCTCTCAAATAAGAGTTTAGTTCAGTCAGCGTATTACTTGCGTCAGCATAAGATTTGAAATTGATTTTCATCTTTTTCATCTCTTGGATTTCAGCAAGTAACTTTAGAATTGAGGACTGATATTCTTCCAATTCTAATGCCATTTGAGAATTCTTCTCTGTAGCTTCAGCAATCAACTTCTTAAGACGCCTTATTTCAGCATCCTTTTCTTATGTCTCTTTCTTCAGCAAGACATACTTTTCAGTAGTCTGCTTGGTCAGAGTTTCAGCAATCTCTAGTTTCTCTTGCTGTCTGCTTAGAGTTTTCTCAAATATTTCTATTTCTCCTTGAATCTTGTCAAGGTCAATCTCGTCTTCACTTTCTGAGTCTGAGTCAGAGGTAGGGTTATTTACCTGACCGGCCATGAGGCAGAACTCGTAGTTTGACACATCTGGATAAGCTTCCATAGCTATTCCACAAACTTCTTTGCCAATCTCCACGTCTAGAGTGGCTTCTTCATCGTCAGTGTCTGAGCTTTCATCCTCACTGTCTTCGGAGCTAGTATCAATGCACAATGCATCGATTTTTGCTTGAAGCTTCTTCTTTTCTTCAGCAATAAAAGCTCTTTTGAACTTCTTCTTCTTTTCAGCAGATTTGCCTTTCAGCAAAGGGCAATTAGCTTTGAAGTGTCCAGGCTTCTTGCAGTAAAAGCATAGATCATTTCCAACTGCAGGTTCTTCTGATGAGGTTGCTTGCTGAGCTTGCTTGTTCAGCGAGCTAGTCTCATTCTTGTACTTATGGTAATTGTTACCAAGATGCTTTTTCAGCTTCTCTTTTGCTTTTCGCCTTTCAAGTTCCTTACTAATGAATTTCTTCATGTTTTTGACAACCAAAGAGTTTTCATCAGTAGGCTCTTTATCATTCTTGTTTTCAGAAGATGACGGCTTTGCAGCAAGAGCAATGTTTTGCGATTTTTCAGCAAACACATTTTCTCTTTGCTTTGTCTCATAGTTGACAGTAGCAAGATGAGAGAACAACTCTGTTGGTGTAATATCAGGCATTCCTTGATTATAATAGAAATTCTGAGTGTGGGTCCATTCTTGATTCAGACTTCTGATAATGGTTTTCACCTTCTCAGAATCTGAGTAAAGATTTCCAACACCTAAGGCTGCCATTTCACTAACAAGAGTTGTGAATCTGAAATCCAAGTCTTCCAGTGACTCGTTTGTACCTTGCTTAAAGTTTTGAAACTTTAATTTAAGTACTTCAAGTTTGTTTTCCTTGGTTTTGTCAGATCCAACACAAAGATCTTGAACCATTTTCCAAGCTTCCTTTGCAGTCTTAGCACCCCACAGTTTGCAGTTTATGGTATCCGGAGTTGATCGAATGATGATGTTTCTTGCGTGGCCATCAAGACGGAATCTCTTGGCTTCGTCGGAAGTCCATTCCTCTCTTGGTTTTGGCACGACGGTATCAGTCAGGTCGCCTAAGATAGTTTCCTTTCCAACTTTAGTGGTCTTGTGAGGGAAACTCCTCTCAACCTTAGTGATCTTGATAGGTCCATCATTAATGACGTCATCACTAATGGCCTGAAGATGTAGCATCATATTGTTTCGTCATTTTTCGTAATTTTCCAGCTTCAGCAAGGGAGCATCTCCTAACGACATCCTGTCAGCAAAGCACTACCAAACTGATCAAGTGAGTGTGATTTACGGAAAGCACCTAAGGGGATCTAGGTTCAGTGCTGAAGGTTAAAGAACCTCCAGCTCTGACACCACTTGTTGGTCCCTTTAAACAACAAAAAAAGACTAAAGGGGGGGGGGGTGAATAGTCTTTTCAAACTTTCGTCGTTTAAAACTTTCTCAGCAAGTGCTTATTACTTTTCAGTAATGAGTTTGCTGATACTTAACTTTCTCAGCAAGCGCAAGTTACTTTGCAGTAACTAGGTTTGCTGATACTTAAAATCAGAGAGCGGAAGTCTTTGATACAATAAGTACTTTTTCAGTAAATAAAGGTTTCATCAAGTGATGTGAGTGACAGTGTACAGATAGATATGATTTGCTGAAAACCAAATACAATAAGTAAATCACACAAACACTTTTATAGTGGTATCTGAGAGTGGCGTAATCTCTTAACTAATCCACTTTGTCCTTTCTAGGACTGAATCCACTAAGATAAGATTGAGGTTCCTTAAAACACCTATCTAGAGTGATTCAAACAGAAACCAAAGCACACTTGCTTCGTCTCCAACCTAATCTAGAGAACGCAACCTTGTTCTCCACCAAACTTGGTACTTTTAATCAGCAAAACTATGCTCAATTAAGTTCCCCCTGAATATCACGCCTGAAAGGGTGTATTTTCAGTTAGAGAGGTTCGGGATGAGATAACTTTATTATAACTTATTCAGTTACAACAAGTAATCTAAGAAACACAACTTTGAATTTCAAATTCTAAGGCTTTGTTCCTTAAGATGTCACTATCTTGCTTTTGTACTTTCAGCAGCGTCCGTCATTTGTCTTCTAGTCTTCATGTTCTTCGCATGCTTACTTTTGCATTTAATGTTCATTTGAATGGAATTCAAATGTGAACGTTGGAGCCTAAATGCAAGTACTTTCAGCAAGGAGGTCACATATGTATTTCAGCAAGCAGTCAGTCTCAGTTTCAGCAAGC
The DNA here is from genome assembly GCA_028274465.1 of Plantago ovata. NCBI lineage: Eukaryota > Viridiplantae > Streptophyta > Magnoliopsida > Lamiales > Plantaginaceae > Plantago > Plantago ovata. The sequence goes on from CM051458.1 coordinate 21,977,664, forward strand.
ACAACCTACTCTGTCATATAGATTTCCACTTATACAAGCTGTTGCTGAAATTTACACTTTCTGAGCAACATGTGCCTTTGTATATACCATCGTCAGAAATCTTCTTAAGTCTTCAGTCTTCGAATCTTCAAGTTTCTGAGCGATTCTAGTGCTTCAATAGTTCATTTGTAAAAACAAAGTACATCATCAGCAAACTAAAGCACCTAACTAGTACCTACACTAAGTCTTTAGCAAACGTTCCTCTTTTACAATGTTCTTAAAATTTTAAATTCCTATGGACCTTAAGAGTACTAGTTACTGGACTTTCCTTAATTTAGCATGGTTAATTGCTCATCAAAATTACAAGTTTCCTAACAAATTTCCCTCTTTTTGATGTTAGCAATTTATGGTTAAATTAATTGTTACCCTTTTAATGTTGAATAAATCAGTTGAATAATGCAAGCATACTTGAATAATAAAACAGTAAGCATAAGTAGATTGAATAATCAAAAACCAATAAGAGTCAAAAGCTTATTGATGATAGTTATCTTTCAGTAAGTTTACAAGAAAGTTCAGAGATAACTACAAAAAAATCAGCAAACAAAACAAACAAAGCTTTTTACAAGGGACTTGAGCTATTCCAGCACAAGATATCCTCAGAATCTCCCTTACACTCTTCTTAGAAAGAGCAGAGAATTCAACACACTCCTTCTCGTAATCTTCAAGTAGCTTACAGACTTCAAGTTGAATAATCCTTGCATTCTTGCATGCAGTATAATGATGGTTTTCACCATTCATTTCTTTGTAGTGAAGTACCCACAAGTGCATGCCCCAATTGCTGGCATGGGGAAGTTTTGTATCTGAAATTCCCTTGTTGGCATGAATCTTTCTTAACCAGAGAAGATCTTCTTCTTGATCCTTGCCAGTGAGATAAAAATACTCATAAGGAATCAAGCCATATTTCTTCTTTGACCTTTTGGTTAAAGGATCACTGTAGTAAGCAACATCTATTGGTTTAATCAAATCAGACTCTTGTTTTAGCTTCTTGCCAACAGAAGTTCTTCTTACTAAGATTTCCAAGTTCAGCCATTTTGCAGCAATGTTCCTTGGGTAGGCAGGAGGATCCCTTTCTTTTCTTTGCACTTTTAATTCAATCCAAGTGTACATTTGATTAAGTACAACAGTTGGAAAGAAATCATTGGCCAAAAGATCTTCCAGCTTTATGATCCAGCAACCATGTAGGTTTTTGATCACATTCTGAGTTGTTTCCTCATTGCTGGTCTTTGTATATTCTATGCCAGTGCCAATTGCAATGCTGGCAAGCCTCTTTTCTTCCTGTCTTTGCCTTCTTCTTCTTGACTTAGAATTTTCTTGATCTTTTGCTGAAGATCTTGAGTCAGAAGAGAAGTGTTTAGAGTGGCCAAAAGGAGTTAAGGCCGTAATAGGCCTAGCTCTTATTGCTTAACCTATTGTTTGGTCATCATCATTATCATCATCTTCATTCAGATCTTGAAGACTCTCAGTGTGACAGTATTCTTGAGTTTCAGCAGATGTTCTTCTCTTTTTGGATTTGCTGAATTTCTATCAGAATCTGTTTCAGCTCGTTTCTTAGAACTTTGCTCTCTTTCAGCAAGAGGTTCTCTGGGAGGTGGTCCAGGCAGTATCAATGGCGCTTCAGCAGGGGTTTTCTTTGATCTTGAAGATTTTCTTTGTTTATCTTCCCCCTTAGACATGGATTGCATCATTGGTTGGATGTGCAGAGAGAAAAACTCATTGCAATTTTCAGCAAGAGTACTTAGGCTGTTGTATTTGAGAATTATGCCTTGCTGATCAGCAGTTAGCCTGGACAGTTCTTTTTTAATACAAACCAAGTTCTTCTCATGTCTGCGCTCATTGTCGACTTTTTCTTCAATGGAAGCCTGAGCCTTTTTCAATGCACTTTTAGCCAGTTTGAGTGCTTGACTGACATCTTGTTCATAGCTTTTGTGATGTAGACTTATGTCTTTGTGAGCTATGGTAAGAGAAGTAGTGCGTTTCAACACTGTAGCCAGTATCTTGCCAATGTCAAGCGGACTCTCAGCAAGCAATGCATCATCCTCTTCTTGGCATGCTTTGTGAACAGCCATTAGTGCCTTTATTCTAGGAGTAAAATCCTCAATATTAGGAAATGGCACTAAAGATGGAGTAAGTGAATGAGCTTTGATCTCAGTAGCGAATTGATCATCATTTCTCAGCAAATGACTTCTTTCAGCATCTCCTTCATCATTTTGGAGAGATGAAGGAGGAATTGCAACCTCTGTGGGTTCAATTTTCTTTGTCAATTCTTCTTCATTCGCTGAGAAGTTAAAGAGATCTTCTTCGTCATCAGATTCATCAAGGCCAACAACCTTGGTTACCAAATCTTTAGCTTCAGACACTTGTGGTTCAGTAGTTGCTGAGGGCAACTCTTTTAACTCAACAACTGGAGTTTCACCAGTAGTAAGTGGAAGGGAGGAGACTTCCGTGTTTTTCACTCCTGAAGATTGAGCAATGTCTAGATTCTGCGTTTGTCTAGCATGAATCTGTAGACTATTTAGAAGTGCTCTTTGATAATCTTCATCCTTATCTTCATCTTCAAGGTTTGGATCGGTGACCTTGGCATCGAGTAAAGCTAACTCGGCATCAGAAAGCTTAGTTTTGCCTAAGTGCATTTCAGCACGCTTTCTGGCGTACTCTTCTTCAGTTTCAACAAGTTGTTCAGTTGCTTGAGTACTTGTCTTAGCAGGAGCAGGAGTGGATTCTTGATGCTGACTGTGAGTTTGGTCAGCTTGCTGATTTTCAGTAACTTGATTTTCAGTCTCAGCAACTCTGTGTAACTCCACCAACATCAGGACTAGGACCTTGATTATCATCATCATCGTCCTTGTTGTCCTTGGAACCTTTTCCTTCATCATCATCACTGGTATCCTTTGGGATATTTTCATCCTCTTCTTCTTCATCATCGTCCGTTAGTATAACTAACTCGAGATGTTTGTACATAGCAGCTCTTGTAACTTCCTCTTCTTCATTTATTTTGTGGGGATCAACCACCACGGATACAAAGGAACCCTTGAGCATCACAACTTGTTCAGCTGGAGAGGCACTTTTGAATTTAGCTTTCATATTTTCTCTAATTAGAGCAATCAGACTTGAGCTCATTAGCTGAGAATAGGTTAGCTCTTTTGGAAGTATTGAGTGTACAAAGGTCTCGAGTCTCAGTAATGAGATTCTCTTTTTCTCATTGGACAGATGAAGGTGAAGATCAGAGAAATCCATCCTTCTGTACCGTTGCCAGTTGCTGACAAATTTAGCAACTCTGGTCAAGGTATTCTTTTTGAAGTTTGAGTAGAGTTCTTCTTAACTTACTTCAAGATCTTCAGTGATGTGAACCACTTCAGAGGTCTCCTTTTGAGCCTGAAAAAGAATAAAATTAAGTTCAGGAAGGTTTTGGAAAATAGTTTTAGAGTCTAAAACTGTAACATGATTTACCTGCTGATGTTCAGCAAGCTCATGTTGCACACTAAATGGTGTTGGTACTATTTCCATTGCTTCAGGAGCTTGAGCAGCATCCTTGAATTGTTCATCCTGAAATAATTTTATATTAGATACAAGTACTATGTTTTCAAACTTAGTAGATTTACAAAAATTTTTATCTACTTGCTGAACAGGAGTTGTGGATTCTGGTGCAGAAGTTTCAGCAATCTTCTGACTTGTATCTTGAGAAGTCTGTAAGGAAACAATTATATCAGCAAAGGATAGACTTTCAGATAGTAAAGTTTTGCTTATGTCTGAGTTAACTACTTGCTGAAGAAGGACAGGTGGTGACTCAGTCCTTTCAGCAATGATAACATCTTCATTATCTGGGACTTGTTCTTCAACAAACTTCTTCTCTTGCTCTATTTGAGAAGGCTATGCAAATTCAACAATCTCCCTTGTCTCTGAATTGACAAGTTGAGCAGAGACATCTAGACCTTTAAGTTCACTACCTGTCATGAACAGGTCTACTGACTTATTAGAGTTGTCAACAATCTCCATGTCCATTTGCTGGCTTAGGTCTGTCAGCACCAGTTGGACTTTGTCAATAGAAGTTGTTGGTCCCTTTAAACAACAAGAAAAGACTAGAGGGGGGGGGTGAATAGTCTTTTCAAATTTTCGTCGTTTAAAAACTTTCTCAGAAAGGACTTATTACTTTTCAGTAATGAGTTTGCTGATACTTAACTTTCTCAGCAAGTACTAGTTACTTTTCAGTAATGAGTTTTACTGGTACGTAAAAACAGAGTGCGGAAGTGTTTGTACAATAAGTGCTTTTCAGTAAGTGCTAGTTTCAGCAAGTGAGCAGAGTGACAGTGTACAGATAAATAAGCTTGCTGAAAACTAAATGCAGTAAAGTAAATCACACAAACAATTTTTATAGTGGTATCTGAGAGTGGCATAATCTCTCAACTAATCCACTTTGTCCTTTCTAGGACTGAATCCACTAAGATCAGTTTGAGGTTCCTTACTGATGTAACCGAATTTGTCAGACTCAATTAATCAAATAAATTTGTTTTTAGCCAAAGGCAATTCACAACTACAACGAAAATGAAGGTACGTAGTGTAGAAGTAAAATAACCTCGAGTGTCGATCTCTAAGGACTATAACTAGCTTTATCTAATTTAACTTAAACTATAAACTCAACAAATGACTTAGCACAGATTTTCTTATCAATAATAATGGAAGTTAGTGATAGTATGATCATTCAAAGCATCAGGTTAATAATCATGCATGAAGTACTTGAACGTTTGCATAGAGATCTAAGATCATGAATTGTCCAATGTGTTCCGTTCAATTCAACACTATGAAGATAGAGGGCTTAGATAGATCAAATAAATAAAGCAATAAGTCAAGTCTGAATCGCGTTACAGCCATCATGCATAATCAAGAACCCTAGATAAGAAATCACATACAATCACCATCGATAGATTTAGCTACTCATAGATGAATTGCAATCAACAGAAATCAAATCAAGATTGAATGAAAAATGTTGAAAGAAATAAATAAAAGTAGAAAAATCGTGAGATACAATGTTACCGACGAAGGTTGTCAATCTCCGAAGAATTGCCAACTCACAAGCAAGAATTGATAAACAACGAGGTCCAATTGCTATGCTTAATCCTCCAAATTGATAAGAAAAATAGTCTCCTATGCTAAGAATTCCCAGAACAGGCTCTGGAGAATTCGTCTCTAAAACTAATGTGAAAAGGTATGAAAAAAAGTCTGAAAAACGTAGAGAATGGAGCAACTATATATAGTGTTCGGGAACTACGGGGAAAATCGCCTGGGGTCCCAGGTGAACGGCCTGGCACCAGGCGAACCGCCTGGGAGCTCCAGGTTGGTGGAGATGCGTTTTTGACGCGTTTTTGGTCTTCTTTTCCTTTTCGGACTCGAATTTTGCCTTCTAGTGACATTTAAGCCTTGAAACTCGTCCCCTAGGCCTCAAATCTCATCCAGAACCTTCTAGATACTCCACGAATGACCACGAATCACCGAATCTTCGTTCTCTTCAACATAATTGTCCATAAAAACAAGTTTTTCACCTAAAACCTGAAAAATGCAAACTAAAGGGAAACGTGACACTATTCTAATAAAATGCACTATAATATAGCTAAATTAACATAGATGATAGCTAAATAGGTGAAAAAAGACTCGAATGAAGGTGTAAAATACACGTTCATCACTTACAACACCTATATAGAGCGATTCTACAGAAACCAAATCACACTTGCTTCGTTTCCAACCTAACTAGAGAACGAAACCTTGTTCTCCACCAAACTTGGGACTTATAATCAGCAACACTATGCTTGATTAATTTCCCCCTGAATTTCACGCCTGAAAAGGGTGTTTATCAGTTAGAGAGGTTTGGGATGAGATGACTTGAGTATAACTTATTCAGCTATAACAAGTAATCTAAGAAACAAAACTTTGAATACTTTGCAAGAAACAAGTTATGTTGTTTCTGGTGTCAAGACTTGTTCTTGTTCGAAAGAAAGAACACTTAACTAATTTCTTAGCCGTGAATGTTCTATTTCTTCACAAGTAGCTTTTGTTTCAAGCTTTAAGTCTTGGAACGGATCAATAGGCAGTAAAGAGTAAGAAAGATGAGTGTTTCAGAACAAGTGAGAGTTTGATCACGTTGTTGACACACTTCTACTCTTTGTCGGATGTCCTATATTTAGAGTGAATCAAGAGAGACGTTTGAATTTCAAATTCTAAGGCTTTGTTCCTTAAGATGTCACTATCTTGCTTTTGTACTTTCAGCAACGTCATTCATTTGTCTTCTAGTCTTCATGTTCTTCGCATGCTTACTTTTGCCTTTAATGGTCATTTGAATGAAATTCAAATATGAACGTTGGAGCGCAAATGCAAGTAGTTTTGGCAAGAAGGTCACATATGTATTTCAGCAAGCGATCAATCTCAGTTTCAGCAAGCACAACCTACTCTGTCATATAGATTTTCACTTATGCAAGCTGGTGCTGAAGTTTCCACTTTCTGAGCAACATGTGCCTTTGTAGATACCATCTTCATAAATCTTCTTTAGTCTTCAGTCTTCGAATTCTTCAAGTTTCTGAACGGTTCTAGTGCTTCAATAGTTCGTTTGTAAAAACAAAGTACATCATCAGCAAAACTAAAGCACCTAACTAGTACCTACACTAAGTCTTCACCAAACGTTCCTGTTTTACAATGTCCTTAAAATTCTAAATTCCTATGGGCCTTAAAAGTACTAGTTACTGGACTTTCCTTAATTTGGCATGGTTAATTGCTCATCAAAATAACAAGTTTCCTAACAAATTTTCCCCTTTTGATGTTAGCAATCCATGGCTAAATTAATTGTTACCCTTTTAGAGGTTTCTGATGTTGAATAAATAAGTTGAATAATGCAAATATTCTTGAATAATAAAACAGTAAGCATAAGTAGATTGCATAATCGAAAACCAATAAGAGTCAAACGCTTATTGCTCATAGTTATCTTTCAGTAAGTTTACAAGAAAGTTCAGAGATAACTACAAAAATAAGCAAACAAAACAAACAAAGCTTTTACAAGGGACTTAAGCTATTCCAGCAGAAGATTTCCTAAGAATCTCCTTTACACTCTTCTCAGCAAGCGCAGAAAATTCAACACAGTCTTTCTCGTAATCTTCAAGTAGCTTACGGACTTCAAGTTGAATGATTCTTGCATTCTTGCAGGCAGTATAATGATGGTTTTCACCATTCATTTCTTTGTAGTGAAGTACCCACAAGTGCATGTCCCAATTGCTGGCATGGAGAAGTTGTGTATCTGAAATTCCCTTGTTAGCATGAATCTTTCATAACCAGAGAAGATCTTCTTCTTGATCCTTGGCAGTGAGATAAAAATACTCATAAGGAATCAAGCCATATTTCTTCTTTGACTTCTTGGTTAAAGGATCACTATAGTAAGCAACATAAATCGGTTTGATTAAATCAGGCTCTCGTTTCATTAGCTTGCCGATAGAGGTTCTTCTTACTAAGACTTCCAGATTCAGCCATTTTGCAGCAATGTTTCTTGGGTAGGGAGGAGAATACCTTTCTTTTCTTTGCACTTTTAATTCAATCCAAGTGTACATTTGATTCAGTACAGCAGTTGGAAAGAAATCATTTACCAACAAATCTTCCAGCTTTAAGACCGAGCAACCATGTAGGTTTCTGAACACATTCTGAGTTGTTTGTTCATTGCTGGTCTTTGTGTATTCAATGCCAGAGCCAATGGCAATGCTGGCTAGCCACTTTTCTTCCTATCTTTGCCTTCTTCTTCTTGACTTAGCATTTTCTTGATCTCTTGCTGAAGATCTTGAGTCAGAAGAGAAATGTTTGGAATGGCCAGAAGGAGTTAGGGCTGTAATTGGTCTAGCTCTTAGTGCTTGAGCTATTGTTTGGTCATCGTCATTATCATCATCTTCATTCAGATCTTGATGACTCTCAATGTGATAGTATTCTTGAGTTTCAGCAGATGTTCTTCTCCTTTTTGGATTTGCTGAATTTCTCTCAGAATCTGTTTCAACTCGTCTCTTTGAACTTTGCTCTCTTTCAGCAAGAGGTTCTATGGGAGGTGGACTAGGCAGTATCAATGGCGCTTCAGTAGGGGTTTTCTTTGTTCTTGAAGATTTTCTTTGTTTATCTTTCCCCTTAGACATAGATTGCATCATTGGGTGAATGTGCAGAGAGAAAAAATCATTGCAATTTTCAGCAAGTTTACTTAGGTTATTGTACTTAAGAATTATTCCTTGCTGATCAGTAGTCAGCTTGGACATTTCTTCTTTAATACTCACCAAGTTCTCCTCATGTCTGCGCTCATTGTTGACTTTTTCTTCAATGAAAGTCTGGGCCTTTTTCAATGCAGTTTTAGCCAGTTTGAGTGCTTGACTGACATCTTCATCATAGCTTTTATGATGTGGACTGATGTCTTTCTGAGCTATTGTAAGAGAAATAGTGTGTTTCAGCACAGTAGCCAATATTTTGCCAATATCTAGCGGACTCTTAGCAAGCTGTGCATCATCCTCTTCTTTGCATGCTTTGTGAACAGCCATGAGTGCCTTAATTCTGGGAGTGAGTGCCTCAACATTAGGGAACGACACTAAAGAGAGAGTGAGTGAATGAACTTTCATCTCAGTAGCGAATTGATCATCATTTATCAGCAAACGGCTTCTTTCAGCATCTCCTTCATCATGATCAAGAGATGGAGAACTGTAACCACTGTAGGTTCAACTTTCTTTGTCAGTTCTTCTTCGTTTGCTCAGAAATTGAAGAGATCTTCTTCGTCATCAGATTCATCAAGGCCAGCAACCTTGGTTCCTAAATCTGTAACTTCAATCACTTGTGGTTGAGTGGTTGCTGAGGGCAACTCTTTAGACTCAACAACTGGAGTTTCACCAGTAGTAAGTGGAAGGGAGGGGACTTCCGTGTTCTTCACTCCTAAAGATTGAGCAATGTCTAGATTCTGCGTATGCCTAGCATGAACCTGTAGACTGTTTTGAAGTGCTCTTTGATAATCTTCATCCATATCTTCATCATCAAGGTTTGGTTCAGTGACTTTGGCATCGAGTAAAGTTAACTCGGCATCAGAAAGCTTATTTTTGCCTAATTTCATTTAGCATGCTTTCTGGCGTACTCTTCTTCAGTTTCAACAACTTGTTCAGTTGCTTGAGTACTTGTCTCAGCAGGAGCAGGAGTGGATTCTTGATGCTGACTGGTAGTTTGGTCAGCTTGCTGATTCTCAGTAACTTGATGTTCAGTCTCAGCAACTGTCAGCTTAACTCCACCAGCATCAGGACTAGGACCTTGATTATCATCATCATCATCCTTTTTGTCCTTGGATTATTTTCCTTCATCATCACTTGGATCTTTTGGGATATTTTCATCCTCTTCTTCTTCATCATCGTCCGTTAGTATGACTAACTCAAGATGTTTGTACATTGTTGCGCTAGTAACTTCCTCTTCTTCATTGATTTTGTGGGGATCAGCCACCACGGGTACAAAAGAATCCTTGAGGATCACAACTTGTTCAGCTGGAGAGGCACTCTTGAATTTAGCTTTCATATTCTCTCTAATTAGAGCAATCAGACTGGAGCTCATTAGCTGAGAATATGTTAGCTCTTCTGGAAGTATGGAATGTACAAAGGTCTCGAGCTTCAGTAGAGAAAGTCTCTTTTTCTCGTTGGACAGATGAAGGTGAAGATCAGAGAAATGCATCCTCCTGTACCTTTGCCAGTTGCTGACAGATTTAGCAACTCTGGTCAAGGTAGTTCTTTTGAAGTTTGAGTAAAGTTCTTCTGAACTTACTTCCAAATCTCCAGTGATGTGAACCACTTCAGTGGTCTCCTTTTGAGCCTGAAAAAGAATAAAATTAAGTTCAGGAAGGTTTTGGAAAATAGTTTTAGAGTCTAAAACTGGAACATGATTTACCTGCTGAAGTTCAGCAAGCTCATGTTGCACACTTTGTTGTGTTGGCACTATTTCCATTGCTTCAGGAGCTTGAGAAGCATCCTTGAATTGTTCATCCTGAAATAATTTTAAGTTAGATACAAGTACTAAGTTGTCAAACTTAGTAGATTTACCAAAATCTTCATCTACCTGCTGAACAGGAATTGTGGAATCTGGTGTAGAAGTTTCAGCAATCTTCTGACTTGTATCTTGAGAAGTCTGTAAGGAAACAATAATATCAGCAAAAGATATAGTTTTAGTTATTGAAGTTTTGCTTATGTCTAAGTTAACTACCTGCTGAAGAAGGGCAGGTGGTGACTCAGTCCTTTCAGCAATGACAACATCTTCATTATCTGGGACTTGTTCTTCAGCAAACTTCTTTTCTTGCTCTATTTGAGAAGGCTGTGCAGATTCAGCAATCTCCCTTATCTCTGAATTGACAAGTTGAGCAGAGACATCTTGACCTTTAAGTTCACTGGTAGTCATGAACACATCTATTGACTTGTTGGAGTTGTCATCAATCTCCAAATCCATTTGCTGGCTTAGTTCTGTCAGCAGCAGCTGAACTTTATCAATGGATGTTTTTGGTGAACTAGGTCCAATATTCTCAGCATCACGAGATGCATCGTCGAATAGTGTCTCTTGTGGTGTTTTAGCAACCTCTGGGACTTGAACCATTGCAGTCTCAGCAATTGCAGCTTCAGTAACTGCAGTTTCAGCAACTTGATGATTTGCTTGTTTAGCAACCATCTTTTTAGCAACATTATCAGCAAGTGCCGCGTTTCTAAGATCAGCAACAATATCACTTGCTGGTTCCAGAGTATAGTCATCGGGATTATCTACAATGTAGATATCTGGGACTGGGGCAGGAATTTCATTTCTACTGCCTTGTGGTCTTATTTCAGCAGATGTATCAACGTTGAGTTGATTGTTGAAGGCTTCTGCAAACACTTCAACATTGCTGAAGGCTTCTGCAAACACTTCTACAACATCTACTGGAGTGGCTTGTGTTTCAGCAACTCCTGAAGCATCATCTGAAAGATCATGGACAATTAGAATGGTCTTTCGAGCCATTGTTTTCTTTATTGGGTAAGTCTTTGTCCGTTTCTTCTTAGGAATGGGGTCAGCTGATGACGTTGCAGTTTGAGTGTCATCATCAACTTTCATCAGCTGGTAACACAATCAACAGGTCTGTTGTACTTTGCCCAGTTGAGCTCTGTTCTGTTCTCATGGATATGCATTAGCAATGGCCACCTTCTCAAGCCAACTTGGTCTATTCCCCCAACTTGGGAGTCTAAGACTTTGATTAGTAGCAGAGCTACTAGACCAAGTGAATGGCAGAAATGCTTCCTCTTTACGTGCTTTGAGGTCCAAGTCACGGGAGCAATCTCTCCTTTCTTCATTTTTTCGTTTCTGACATCACTGTAGAAGGCTTCTATTTCTTCATCAGTGGCAGTGATGTCATTTTCAGTTCCAGTAGTTGGAATTTGAAAGATGTTGGCTAAATCGATCCATTTCAGGATGATTTGCACACCTTGAACTGTGGTAGAAATCACTTTTTCAGTGACTCCTTGTCCATCAGTGAGAGTTTGGCTTTCTGCATTATTGTACAATTCCATAGAATCTAACATACTCACTTTCTTAGGGCGAGTAGTTATGAAGAAAAGAAGGCCTTGTTGATTTATCAAATTTAGCGCCTCTTCATTTTCTTCATCTAATTCTTGTTCATAGAAGTATCTTATATACTTCTCCTTGGAAAATCCGCCCCATTGCATCATCTGTTCACACTTTGCAGTGTCAAGATATGCAGGCGGCATGGGTCTCTCTGTTATTCGGTCGTTTTTCAACACAATTTTCACTGTGTTGGTTGCCGGAGTTTCAACCGAAGTAGTGCTTTTCCCAGCACTATCAGCTTTGGACGATTTTGAGGTCTTTGAGGTCTGTCTCTTTGGAGCCATTTCTTATATAGCTAGAGAAATGTACGAAAAAGATTAACTTGCTTTTTGACCGGAGGTACAATGAATTCAGGGCACAGGCTATAAAATTTGCAGAGAAAGGAAATGTGAGTTAAATAATTTTGTCTTTCTCTAACTCTTTTTTTATATAGTATCTCTGTTGTGCAAGAAGCTCACGGTTTTGAGTTCTCAGCAAGGGTAAAACAGAGATTCAACTGCGTTAGTGGAGCCTTTGCATTAAATGCGTAGTGGTCCACTAATAAAAACCGTCAGAGCACACTTTCTCTTTGTGATATTAACCGTTAGATCAAAAACTACTTTAAATCAATGGCCACAATTATGTTTCATGTCATGATTAACAGCGAGTTTATCTGTGCCACGATTAACGTCACAAATTGATTTTACCTTGATTCACGGGATTTGATCCTTTTTACCACAGCGCTAATTGCTTACTGAAGTAAATGAGAATCTTTTCAGCGATTTTGGACAAATTGACTTTGGCACTTACCTTTTTAGGTAACAAGCCTTGTATTTGCTGAAAGTTCTCCCTTAATCAAATATCTCATACTACTTTAAGTTAAAAGACATTTCTGAGTTCCCGTCTCAGCAAATTCTTTTTATATTGAGATTATCTTTGGTAAAATCCGAGAAGTGTTCTTGCTCTTTGCTGAGTTCCCATCTCAGATTTTTCCTTTGATACTTGAATATCTGTTTCAGTATCTTTGATTGTCTGAAGGCCCGTTTCAGCAATCCTTAAAGTTTTTCTCTTACCGAGTGCCCATCTCAGCAAGTGATCAAGTTTCCTAACAAATACCCGTTTTGAAGGAATTACTTGCTGAATACCTATTTCAGCAATCATACAGTGAACTATCATTTCTTTTAGAGGAAATCAGTAGAAGGAGCTTTAAATATGTAAGCATACTTTGGCTTGCTGAATGCTTCTTTCAGCAATCTGCCAATTGTATACCTTACTATTGAGGTAGTTCAATCAATCCAAGGTTATACCTTAGTATTGCGAATCTATTATCTGGTAGGGGCTTGGTAAAGATGTCAGCAAGTTGATCATCGGTACCTACTTTCACAACCTCAATGTCTCCCTTTTCCACATGATCTCTAATAAAATGATGTCTAATATCAATGTGTTTTGTCCTTGAGTGGAACTTGGGATTTTGCGTGATAGCAATAGCACTTGTATTTTCACAAAAGATTGGTGTTTTCTTTGCAGAAATACCATAATCTCTTAATTGTTGCTGAATCCATAGGATTTGAGTTGTGCAACAACCAGCCGCATTGTACTCAGATTCAGTAGATGAATTGGCAACACAGGTTTGCTTCTTGCTGAACCATGATATTAATCTAGTACCTAGAAACTGACAAGTTCCAGAAGTACTTTTTCTATCAAGAGTTGATCCTCCATGATCAGCATCAGAATAACCAACCAATTTTAGTCCATAATCTTTAGGATACCATAATCCAACATTGACTGTACCTTTGACATATTTCAGTATCTTAAGTGCCTTTTTGTAGTGTGATTCTCTTGGATCAGATTGGAATCTTGCACACACACAAACAGCATACTGAATGTCAGGTCTACTTGCTGTTAAATACAACAAGGAACCAATGAGTTTCCTATACTTGTGTTCTTCAACACACTTATCTTCTTTAGTATAACACAATTTGGTACCAACACTCATAGGGATCTTTTCAGGTTTTTCTTCCTCTTTGATCCTAAACTTTATGAGCATTTCCTTTGCATACTTTGCTTGATTTATGAATATTCCATCCTTGAGTTGCTTGACTTGCAATCCTAGGAAATAATTCAATTTACCTGTCATACTCATTTCAAACTTGTTTGTCATGAGTTTGGCAAAATCATCACAAAGTTGCTTGTCCTTAGATCCAAATATTCTGTCATCCACATAAATCTGAACTAAGAGTATTTTACCATCATGGTTCATGGTAAATAAAGTTTTGTCAACTTCACTTTTCTTGAAACCATTATCCACCAAGAACTTAGCTAAGGTATCATGCCAAGCTCTTGGTGCTTGCTTTAGATCATATACAGCTTTCTGAAGTTTGTATACCATCTTGGTTTCTGAGGGAAGTTCAAAGCCAGGGGGTTGTTCCAAGTAGACTTCTTCAGCAAGTTCACCATTTAAGAATGAACTTTTAACATCCATTTGATAAACAAGGAAGTCATTGTGATCCGCAAAGTCTAATTGCATCCAATCTTGCAACTGGTGCATAAGACTCATTATAGTCCAATCCTTCAGTCTGACAGTAACCTTGAGCAACTAATCGTGTTTTATTCCTTGTTACTTCACCAGACTCACTCAGCTTGTTTCTGAACACCCACTTTGTACCAATTGCTTTCTTGCCTTCAGCAAGGGGTACAAGTTTCCAGACTTTGTTCCTTTCAAATTGATCCAGTTCTTCTTGCATTGCCTTGATCCATTCAGAATGCGTTAAAGCTTCTTCTATGGTCTTGGGTTCAATTTCTGAAACAAAGCAAGAGAACAAAGCTTCTACTTCTACGACATTTGCTTCTTCATCAAGTCCTTGAGTAGCAGATACTTTGGATCTAGTCACTTGGCGTTTGTCAATATCACCAATCATATCCGTAGAGGGATGATCTCTAATCCATTTATTAACGGGTTTTCTGCTCTTTGGATCTGGATAAGTTTGCTCATCAGCATGTGACTCTTCAGTATGTACTTGCTCAGTACTACTGGTATTTTGTTGTGTCTCTGCTGAGATTGGTTCATCAGCAACTGCTTGTTCAGCATTGCTAGATTATGGTAACTCGTCATCAGGCACAGGAAGTTTCATAGTTTCAGCAACATCCGGAGCAACTGCGTCTTTTGCTGGAAATTCTTTGTCATGAACTATATTTATCTTGTCATGAATCGGGGGAGGAGAGTCATTATTTAGTTCAATTGACTTGACTTGCCTAACATCAGATTCAGTTCTTCGCTCGTGTATGAGTAGCTTCTTCATACAATCTGATATTTCTTCTTCAACAGGCACTCCTTGTGACTTTTCATAGAATACAACATGCACTGATTCTTCGATCTTTTGTGCCTTTTTGTTGTAAACTCTATAAGTTTTACTATGCAAGGAGTAACAAAGAAATATCGCTTCATCTGCCTTTGGTTGATATGTTCTTAGGTATTCTCTACCATTGTTAAGAACAAAACACTTACAACCAAAGACTCTTAGATGGGTGATGTTAGGAGGTCTTCCAACAAATAACTCATAGGGTGTTTTGTTGTATTCCTTAGTAATCAGACATCTGTTTTCAGTATAACAGGCGGTATTAATCGCTTCAACCCAGTAAGCTTCACTTATTTCAGTGTCAGCAAGCATTGTTCTTGCAGCTTCTTTTAGGGTGCGATTCTTCCTTTCATCAACACCATTTTGTTGTGGTGTCCTTACTGAGGATAACTGATGTTGTATGCCTTTTGAAGTTAATACTCAATTATGTACTGGTTCACAAACTCAGTACCATGGTCTGTTCTTATGACTTTTACCTTGTCATTTTTCATGACTTCAAGCTTATTCAGCAAGTTAGGCATTTCAGTCCTTGTTTCAGACTTGTGCTTGATAAATACTACCCAAGTGAATCTTGAATAGTCATCTACCACCACCAGACCATACTTCTTACCAGCATCGCTTGTTGAAGAAGATTCAAACAAGTCCATGTGCAAGAGTTGTAAAGGTTTTGTAGTTGACGGTACTGCCTTGTTCTTAAAAGAAGATTTGGTTTACTTTCCTTGCTGACATGCATTGCAAACACCATCCTTCTTGAAAGTGACCAAAGGTAATCCAACTACAAGTGCCTTTTTAGACAGCTTATTCAGCGTCTTGAAGTTTAGGTGACTTGTTCATTTATGCCATAACCATGTTTTTTCAGCAAGGCAATCATGATCTGAGACAAGGCATTTTTCAACGATTGTTGAAGACCAATCTACAGTGTACAAACCTCCTGATCTTGTAGCAACCATAATAACCTTCTTTGTCTCATAGTCTATAAGTTTACATTCATCACTTTTGATTTTGATGAAGTATCCTTTATCAGTGAATTGACTCATGATGAAAACGTTAAACTTAAGATTTTTGACATAAAGAACTCCCAAAATGGTAATGCATCCTAACTTCACGTCACCATAACCTTTTGTAGAACCAAAGCCTCCACCAGCAAACCTTATTGTTGGACTTTAGACCACCGTCTATAGTTTATAAGGTTATTTTTGTTGCCCGTCATGTGCTTTCCACAACCACTGTCAAAGTTTCAGATTGCATTGTTTGTCTCCGTGGCTGAAGTCTGCACAATTAAGAGCAAACAAGTTAATTATCCAATATTGGATGTCGATTAACATGTTCAAGAATGCGTCCAGTGGAAACTCAAGTCTTAAGCTTTTCAACTTTGACTTGTTTTCTACTTGCTGAGGAACTAGGAGGTTTTGAACCGAAAGACTTTTGATTCGTGCTGATCAAATCCACTTTCTGATGTGGTGTCTTGCTCGGTTGACCTTTTTGTTGAACATGCTTTTCAGTAAGTTCTTTTTTGGCAAGGTTTCTTCTAGCCCTAGCTTTTTGAGTTTTGTCAGAACTCTTTGGCTTGGTTTTATTCATCTCTTTGAAGTATCTTTGCTGACTTTGCTTATACTCATGAAAAAGTTGACTTTGCTTGGTTTTGAAACCGAGTCCACTTTTTGAGAATGCTGAGCTTTTGTCTCAGAAACCTTACTTGATTCAGGTTTGTCAGCAAAGGTCTTCTGATTACTTTTAGTAATCTTGCCTTTTGACTTAACAAATTGCTTTTCAGCAACTTGTTTGGCGGAATGCTTTACAACATACTTTTTCTTAATAGTTTGCTTTTCAGCAACCTGTTTCCTTTTAAAGTCTTGTTACTTTGAGTAGCAACAGTGGGCTTTACGGTCGTAGGTACTTGATTGCATTTTTCAGCAACCTTAGATTGACCAAACTGATATAGTTCTGGTTGACCACTATCAGTTGCACGTACAAAGGAAATTGGTGATTTGTCTTTACTCAAGATTATTATGTCATCACCTTCATACGTTGCACCTAAACCTTCTTTCTGAGATGGATCTCTCAGATAAGAGTTTAGTTCAGTCAGCGTATTACTTGCATCAGCATAAGATTTGAAATTGATTTTCATCTTTTTCATTTCTTGTATTTCAGCAAGTAACTTTAGAATCGAGGACTGATACTCTTCCAATTCTATTGCCATTTGAGAATTCTTCTCTGTAGCTTCAGCGATCAACTTCTTGAGATGCAATATTTCAGCATCTTTCTTTTCTGACTCTTCTTTCAGCAAGACATACTTTTCAGTAGTTTGCTTGGTCAGAGTTTCAGCATTTTGTAGTTTCTCTTGCTGTTTGCTCAGAGTTTTGTCAAACCTTTCGATTTCTCCTTGAATTCTATCAAGGTCAATATCATCTTCACTTTCTGAGTCAGAGTCAGAGGTAGGACTGTTTACCTGACCGGCCATGAGGTAGAATTCGTAGTTTGACACATCTGGATAAGCTTCCATATGTATTCCACAAACTTCCTTGCCTATATCTACGTCAAGAGTGGCTTCTTCTTCTTCAGTGTCTGAGCTTTCTACCTCACTGTCTTCGGAGCTGGTATCAATGCACAACGCATCGATTTTTTCTTGAAGCTTCTTCTTTTCTTCAGCAATAAAAGCCCTTTTGAACTTCTTCTTCTTTTCAGCAGATTTACCTTTTAGCAAAGGACAATTTGCTTTGAAGTGTTCAGGCTTTTTGCAGTAAAAGCAGAGATCATTTCCAACTGCTGGTTCTTCAGAGGAATTTGCTTGCTGAGGCCAGAGGAATTTGTTACCAAGATGCTTTTTCAGCTTCTCTTTTGCTTTTCGCCTTTCAAGTTCCTTACTGATGAATTTCTTCATGTTTTTAACAACTAAAGCATTTCCATTAGCAAGCTCTTTATCATTCTTCTTTTCAGAAGATGACGGCTTTGCAGCAAGAGCAATGTTTTGCGATTTTTCAGCAAACACATTTTCTCTTTGCTTTGTCTCGTAGTTGACAGTAGCAAGATGAGAGAATAACTCTGTAGGTGTGATGTTTGGCATTCCTTGATTATAGTAGAAATTCTGAGTATGGATCCATTCTTGGTTCAGACTTCTGATAATGGTTTTCACCTTCTCAGAATCTGAGTAAAGATTTCCAACTCCTAAGGTAGCCATCTCACTTACTAGAGTTGTGAATCTGAAGTACAAGTCTTCCATTGACTCATTTGTACCTTGTTTAAAGTTTTTGAACTTTAACTTCATCACTTCGAGTTTGTTTTCCTTGGTTTTATCAGATCCAGTGCAAAGATCTTGAACCATTTTCCAAGCGTCCTTAGCAGTTTTGGCACCCCCATAGTTTGCACTGTATAGTATCCGGAGTTGATCTAATGATGATGTTTCTTGCTTGGCCATCAAGACAGAATCTCTTAGGTTCGTCGGAAGTCCATTCCTCTCTTGGTTTTGGAACGGCGGTGTCAACCGGTTCTCCTAAGATAGTTTTCTTACCAGTGGGATCCATGGTTTTGTGAGGAAAGATTATTTCAAGTTTAATGATCTTGATAGGTCCATCATTTATGACAGTGACCATTTCATCACTAATGGCCTCAAGATGTAACATCATGTTGTTTCGCCACTTTTCATAGTTTTCCATCTTCAGCAAGGGAGCGTCTCCTAAAGACATCCTGTCAGCAAAAGACTACCAAATTTATCAAGTGAGAGTGATTTACGGAAAGCACCTAAGGGGATCTAGGTTCAGTGCTGAAGGTTAAAGAACCTCGCTCTGATACCACTTGTTGGTCCCTTTAAACAACAAGAAAAGACTAGAGGGGGGGGGGGTGAATAGTCTTTTCAAATTTTTGTCGTTTAAAAACTTTCTCAGCAAGGACTTATTACTTTTCAGTAATAAGTTTGCTGATACTTAACTCTCTTAGCAAGTACTAGTTAATTTTCAGTAACGAGTTTTACTGGTACTTAAAAACAGAGTGCGGAAGTCTTTGTAAAATAACTGCTTTTCAGTAAGTGCTAGTTTCAGCAAGTGAGCAGAGTGACAGTGTATAGATAAATAAGCTTGTTGAAAACTAAATGCAGTAAAGTAAATCACACAAACACTTTTTATAGTGGTATTGCTAAACGTATTTTTGACGCGTTCATCTTGTCTTTTTTACCTTCTTTTGCTACCTTTTAGCCTTGTTTTTTTGGTTAGTTTTGTAGAATAGTGTCACGTTTTGTGTTTTTTGCATTTTCGGGCACTTAGGTACGAAACGGTGTTTTTGGAGCTAAAAACGAAGCATTTTGGATGAAAAATGACCCCGTTGAAGTTCCTTGATCTCTGTGGACATTTTCGTGAGTGCCCTTAGTTCGAGTTAAGCCAATAATCACATTTTTGAGAACTTAGCCTTACCTTGGAAGCAAATTCAAAAGTTCGGGTGGAAGTTTTGGAGTCGTTCAAGTGTTTATGATTGACACAGCCTAGCCATTTGGGCCATAACTTTTTCATACAGCATTGTATTGACCTCAAACCAACTTCCACGCGTAGCTAACTCAATGAGATATCCAACGGTATATTACACGCTCCGATCCGACATCATATGAGCCCTGTAGAGCGAGTTAAAGTCAGGCGGAAATTCTGGGCAGATTCACTGGAATTCCAGGCGAAGCGCTTGGCCCCTGTCAAGCCCTTCGCTTGTCAAGCTAAGCGCTTGACAGAAGCCAAGCCCTTCGCTTGGACTCAGATCCAGATCGCGATTTTGGCATTAAAACTCGATTTTGAGCATATCATTGTGTTTTATTTTATATTTTCGTATGTTTTTGGTGATAAAATAGGTTTTAAGATGATAATTTTGCGTTTTGGGAGGAAAAAGGCGTCTCCAGGAATCTGGAGATGCCAGGCAAACCGCCCCCCACGTGGGGCGATTCGCCTGGCAAGTCCAGGTTGCCTGGGACGTTCTGGACACCCCAGGCGAATCGCCCCCACCTGGGGCGGTTCGCCCCGGGTGTCCAGAAACCCGGAGGTCCGGATTTTCGTTCGGAAACCCAATTTACTCCTATTATGCTAACTTATTGATCTTTTTACTTATTTTATCGCTCGTTTTGGTTTCTCACGAGTTTGATTGAGTCCTATAAGTTACAGGTACAAGTTAGCTCTCACCTTAAATCCAATTTCGACGTTCGGGACGAGCAACGACGTTCAGGTTTGGGGGGGGGGGTTATGCTGGCTATCTCTATACTTGTTCTGCTTATGATAAACTCGTGAAACCCTTTGTTTGCATTTGCACGTTTACCGCTTTCTTAGTATTTAGTTGCATACACTACATTCATCCTAGTATCGTTTTGCATGTTTTTATGTGGAGTTTATTGTCAAATTTTTGGAACCTTTTTATTGGGTAGATTAACTAGATATGACCTTTGACCATGTGTTTCATCTCTATGAATTTGTTTGAGGTTTTTCTCGTTTGGCTTGTCACATTTATATATGCATTTGAGGTTTTTCTCGTTTGGCTTGTCACATTTATATATGCACTTAGTTAAGATTGGTAGTCTCGACATCACTTAGTGGTGTTTTCTCTACTGCGGTTCACGAAGGCCGTTATAATAAGATGATGCATGTTAGAGTCTTGTGGTTGTTCTCCCGTGTAATTATGTACCTAAGAGGCAACAAATCTTCACCTTGCTTTGAGATTGCTAAATGCCTAGGAAGTAGGTAAGGTGAGATGTGTGTGATCCTTTGTTTGAAACCTATTCTAACGAATAGGTTTGGGGAGGGGGTTATACCGTTATTATGACTTGTTCTTCGATTTTGAGTGTTGTGAGTTTGTTTTTTCTTCCTTTTTCGTAAAGTTTGTGCTCCAACCTATTCTTTCGAATAGGTTTGGGGAGGTCGTTTGTGAGTCATTGTAATTTCTTTTTCGTTGTGCTACTGCTGGCTATATACAGAAAAAGAGAGGAAAAAAAGAAAGAAAAAATCAAAAAAAAAGGAACAAGAAAAATTCCAGAAAAAAAGAAACAAATCTGGAAAAGAAAAAAAAAATAAAAAGGAAAAGACCCCAAAAAAACAAAGAAGGGTCCAAAGAAAGCCAAAAAACAGTTTAGCAAAGTGTTTGTCTCGTTTTTCAGTTTTTGTGATGTTCGTAATCGAGTTGTAATTTTTGTCTTTTGTTTGTTTCGTGTCATCTGTTCTAGACCACCATCGTCTTGCCATTCAGGAAGTGGTGATTAGTTATGACTTTTCTTGAGAGATGGGTAGAATAGGGGAGTGTGATCTTTTAGGGAACCCTCCTTCGTTTGATGAGAGCCAGTATTGGTTCGACCTCTTTGAGGGAAAGTCTTAACTTGGTGAACAGTAGTAAGTCCTCAGTTTCATAGGCACGGGACAACCATTCGTCTTTTAACATGTTTCATTACGTCGTCACTGACTAGGTCCAGGTAGAGAATGTTACGAGAGACTATCTTGTTTAACATAGTGCATATGTGAATGTGTATGAGTCAATCGAGGCATTCTTCAACCAATATCCATGTTATGATTTGTATGGTCATTGTTCATAAGTTTTTGATAGACTCAATAGATTAGTTCATTTCATTTGGCATGAGACTCCATTTTGTGTGTTGCATTGGTTTTTTGCATTAGAGTCTAGTTTAGTTGCTTGAGGACAAGCAAAGGTTCGGTTTGGGGAGTTTGATGAACGTGTATTTTACACTTTCATTCGAGTCTTTTTCACCAATTTAGCTATCCTCTAGGTTAATTTACCTTATATTTTAGTGCATTTTATTAGAATAGTGTCACGTTTCCCTTTTCTTTGCATTTTTCAGGTCTTAGGTAAAAAACGTATTTTTATGGGCAATATTTATCGAGAGGACGAAGTTTTGGTGTTTCGAGGACATTCGTGGTGTATCTAGAAGGTTCCGGATGAAATTTGAGGCCTAGGGGACGAGTTTCAAGGCTTAAAGGTCACTAGAAGGCAAAATCGAGTCAAAAAATGAAACCAACTCAAAAACTCGTTGTCCACCAACTCTGCCGGTCCGGGGCGGTTCGCCCGGGATGCCAGGCGATTCGCCTGGTGCCAGGCGATTCGCCCGGGAGATATCGCAACTATATATATGTTTTGCATATTTTGTTCGTTTTTCATACCTTTTCACCTTATATTGAGAGACAAATTCTCCAGAGCCTGTTCTGGAAATTATTAGCATAGAAGACTCTTTTTCTTATTGATTTAGAAGCTTTAGCATAGAGATTGGACATCTTTGATTCTCGATCCTTGCTTGTGAGTTAGCAATTCATCGGAGATTGACAACCTTCGTTGGTAACTTGTATCTCACGATTTTTCTGCTTTTATTTATTTCATTCAACATGTTTTCATTCAATATTGCTTTTATTCTTGTTGATTGCAATTTATCTATGAGTAGCTAAATCTATCGTTGGTGATAGTATGTGATTTCTTAGCTAGGGTTCTTAATTATGCATGAGTGGCTTTGCGCGTTTAAGACTTGATTTATTGTTTTATTTCTTTGATCTATCTAAGCCATCTATCTTCGTAGTGTTGAATTGAAAGGAACACATAGGACAATTCACGATCATAGATTTCTATATAAACTTCAAGTACTTCATGCATGATTAATACCCGTTGCTTTGAATGATCATACTATCACTAACTTCCATTATATTGATAAGAAAAATCTGTGCTTTGCTTGATTCCTGATTTATAGTTTAAGTTAAATTAGATAAAGCTAGTTATAGTTCTTAGAGATCGACACTCAAGGTTATCTTACATCTACACTACGTGCCTTGGTTTTCGTTGTAGTTGTGGGTTGTCTTTGGCTAAAAACAAATTTATTTGATTAATTGAGTCTGACAATCTCGTTCATCAAAACCCTAATACCTTCGTTCATCAAAACCCTAATACCTAAACCCTTAGCCCTAAACCCTAAGCCCTAAACCCTTAACCCCTATATTAATTAAATCCAATTAAAATTAGTTAGTATTATTTTTAAATATAATACTTGTATAATAAAATTAGTATTAATCTAATTAATAATTATTCTAATATATAAAATATTTATATAATAAATTTAATATAAGTCTATTACTCTTTAATTTATTAGATAACTCACTTGCATAAACACTACCTTATTGTTACACATAATATGTATTATTATTATGTATTAAGCAACAAACAAATTAAGGTCAAGCTAAACTTATAGACAATTTTTATGAGACAATATTAATACACATAAAGAACTTTCGCGATAAATAGCAAACCACTTGTGATGTAGACAGGGCACTATGATAATACAGTCTTTTTATTCTCGAACACTAGAATAAGTCTATAATATGGTTTAGTGTTTATTCTAATAACTTATCTATTGTCTCTCAATCCTCTTAGTTGATCTACAATTGTATTCGAACACTATTTTAAGTACACTCTTTGCATGACTAACGATTGCAATAAACTTGAGATGTGGAGTGTTCTCTCCTTAAATCTATTCGGAAGAATATTCTATGACTCAAGTGAGAACGTACTATTACTTTCTCGAAGGATCGATATATTATATATAATGCACACCACACACTAGTCTCTAATGCAACATTATTAAAACCACACACCTCAATTGCCATCAACTAGTGGCTTGTTTTAACACTTATAAGATCTAAAACTCTCTCAATAATTACTTTCAGTCCATGTAGTGGGAACATATGTGTATGTGTGTTTGTGTGTGTGTATGTCAACGAAAAAAAACATAAGAACATTCGCGAGGAATAGAAAACCACCTGTGATGTAGGGTACTTTGATGATACGGTCTTTTTATTCACGAATAATCAAATAATTCTATAATATGATTTAATGTATATCCTAATAATTTATCAATTGTATCTCAATTTTTCTTAGAAGATCTACGATTGCATTCAGACACTATTTTGAATTTACTCCTAATAAGTGTATCTTCATCAAAACCCTAATACCTAAACCCTTAGCCCTAAACCCTAAGCCCTAAACCCTTAACCCCTATATTAATTAAATCCAATTAAAATTAGTTAGTATTATTTTTAAAATATAATACTTGTATAATAAAATTAGTATTAATCTAATTAATAATTATTCTAATATATAAAATATTTATATAATAAATTTAATATAAGTCTAATTACTCTTTAATTTATTAGATATCTCACTTGCATAAACACTACCTTATTGTTACACATAATATGTATTATTATTATGTATTAAGCAACAAACAAATTAAGGTCAAGATAAACTTATCGACAATTTTTATCAGACAATATTAATACACATAAAGAACTTTCGCGATAAATAGCAAACCACTTGTGATGTAGACAGGGCACTATGATAATACGGTCTTTTTATTCTCGAACACTAGAATAAGTCTATAATATGGTTTAGTGTTTATTCTAATAACTCATCTATTGTCTCTCAATCCTCTTAGTCGATCTACAATTGTATTCAAACACTATTTTAAGTACACTCTTTGCATGACTAACGATTGCAATAAACTTGAGATGTGGAGTGTTCTCTCCTTAAATCTATTCGGAAGAATATTCTATGACTCAAGTGAGAACGTACTATTACTTTCTCGAAGGATCGATATATTATATATAATGCAGACCACACACTAGTCTCTAATGCAACATTATTAAAACCACACACCTCAATTGCCATCAACTAGTGGCTTGTTTTAACACTTATAAGATCTAAAACTCTCTCAATAATTACTTTCAGTCCATGTAGTGGGAACATATGTGTATGTGTGTTTGTGTGTGTATGTCAACGAAAAAAAAACATAAGAACATTCGCGAGGAATAGAAAACCACCTGTGATGTAGGGTACTTTGATGATACGGTCTTTTTATTCACGAATAATCAAATAATTCTATAATATGGTTTATTGTATATCCTAATAATTTATCAATTGTATCTCAATTTTTCTTAGAAGATCTACGATTGCATTCGGACACTATTTTGAATTTACTCCTAATAAGGGTATGTTGAATATTTTTGAAAAATAAATATGATAATATGTTAGGAAACTTGTAATTTTGATGAGCAATTAACCATGCTAAATTAAGGAAAGTCCAGTAACTAGTACTCTTAAGGTCCATAGGAATTTAGAATTTTAAGGACATTGTAAAAAAGGAACGTTTGCTGAAGGCTTAGAATAGGTGCTAGATAGGTTGGTTGTAAAGCTTATGATGTATCTTGTTTTCTGAAAAGAAATACAAATTATTGAAGCATTTGCTGATGATGTACTTTGTTTTTACAGACAAACTTATTGAAGCATTTAGAACCGCTCAGAATCTTGAAGATTTTGAAGATCTGAAGACTTGAAGAATTCGAAGATCTGAAGACTAGAAGATTTCTGAAGACTGGTATCTACAAAGGCACATGTTGCTCAGAAAGTGGAAACTTCAGCAACAGCTTGCACATAAGTGAAAATCTGAACGACAGAGTAGGTTGTGCTTGCTGAAACTGAGACTGACCACTTGCTGATGGAACATATGTGACCTCTTGCTGAAAGTACTTGCATTTACGCTCCAATGTTACTGTTTGAATTCTATTCAAATAAGCATTAAATGTAAAGCTTGCACGCGAAGGACATGAAGACTAGAAGACAAACAAGGACGCTGCTGAAAGTACAAAAGAAAGATAGTGACATTTCAAGGAACAAAAGCCTTAGGATTTGAAATTCAAACGGCTCCTTATTTGCACTATAAATAGAGGTCATCCGGCAAAGAGTTGAAGTGTGTCAACAACGTGATCAAACTCTCACTTGTGCTTAAACTCACATACCCTTCAATACTCTTACTGCCATTGATCTGTTTCAAGACTTAAAGCTTGAAAAAGCTACTTGTGAAGAAGTAGAGTTTACACTTCTAAGAAATTAGTTAAGTGTTCTTTCTTTCTTTTGAACAAGAACAAGTCTTGACACCAGAAACAATCAAACTTGTTTACTGCAAAGTATTCAAAGTTGTGTTTCTTAGATTACTTGTTGTAACTGAATAAGTTATAATTAAGTTATCTCATCCCGAACCTCTCTAACTGAAAATACACCCTTTCAGGCGTGATATTCAGGGGGAACTTAATCGAGCATAGTTTTACTGATTAAAAGTACCAAGTTTGGTGGAGAACAAGGTTGCGTTCCCTAGATTAGGCTGGAGACGAAGCAAGTGTGATTTGGTTTCTGTTTGAATCACTCTAGATAGGAGTTGTAAGGAACCTCAATCTTATCATTAGTGGATTGAGTCCTAGAAAGGACAAAGTGGATTAGTTGAGAGATTACGCCACTCTCAGATACCACTATAAAAGTGTTTGTGTGATTTACTTACTGTATTTGGTTTTGAGCAAATCATATCTATCTGTACACTGTCACTCACATCACTTGCTGAAACTTTTATTTACTGAAAAAGTACTTATTGTATCAAAGACTTCCGCTCTCTGATTTTAAGTATCAGCAAACCCAGTTTCTGCAAAGTATCTTGCGCTTGCTGAGAAAGTTAAGTATCAGCAAACTCATTACTAAAAAGTAATAAGCACTTGCTGAGAAAGTTTTAAATGACGAAAGTTTGAAAAGACTATTCACCCCCCCCCCCCTCTAGTCTTTTCTTGTTGTTTAAAGGGACAAACAAGTGGTATCTGAGCCAGAGGTTCTTTAACCTTCAGCACTGAACCTAGATCCCCTTAGGTGCTTTCCGTAAATCACTCTCACTTGATCAGTTTGGTAGTGCTTTGCTGACAGGATGTCGTTAGGAGATGCTCCCTTGCTGAAGCTGGAAAATTACGAAAAATGGCGAAACAACATGATGCTACATCTTGAGGCCATTAGTGATGAGATGGTTACTGTCATTAATGATGGACCTATCAAGATCACTAAGGTTGAAAGGAGTTTCCCTCACAAGACCACTGAAGCTGGAAAGGAAACTATCTTAGGCGACCCGACTGATACCGTCGTGCCAAAACCAAGATAGGAATGGACTTCTGACGAAGCCAAGAGATTCCGTCTTGATGGCCAAGCAAGAAACATCATCATTCGATCAACTCCGGATACCATACAGTGCAAACTGTGGGGTGCTAAGACTGCAAAGGAAGCTTGGAAAATGGTTCAAGATCTTTGTGCACAACTCTTGTTAGTGAAATGGCAGTCTTAGGTGTTGGAAATCTTTACTCAGATTCTGAGAAGGTGAAAACCATTATCAGAAGTCTGAATCAAGAATGGATCCACACTCAGAATTTCTATTACAATCAAGGAATGCCTGATATTACACCAACAGAGTTATTCTCTCATCTTGCTACTGTCAACTATGAGACAAAGCAAAGAGAAAATGTGTTTGCTGAAAAATCGCAAAACATTGCTCTTGCTGCAAAGCCGTCATCTTCTGAAAAGAAGAATGATAAAGAGCCTACTGATGAAAACTCTTTGGTTGTCAAAAACATGAAGAAATTCATTAGTAAGGAACTTGAAAGGCAAAACACAAAAGAGAAGCTGAAAAAGCATCTTGGAAATGATCTATGCTTTTACTGCAAAAGCCTGGACACTTCAAAGCTAATTGCCCTTTTCTGAAAGGCAAATCTGCTGAAAAGAAGAAGAAGTTCAAAAGAGCTTTTATTGCTGAAGAAAAGAAGAAGCTTCAAGCAAAAATCGATGCATTGTGCATTGATACTAGCTCCGAAGACAGTGAGGATGAAAGCTCAGACACTGACGACGAAGAAGCCACTCTAGACGTGGAGATTTGCAAAGAAGTTTGTGGAATAGCTATGGAAGCTTATCCAGATGTGTCAAACTACGAGTTCTGCCTCATGACCGGTCAGGTAAACAACCCTACCTCTGACTCAGACTCAGAAAGTGAAGACGAGATTGACCTTGACAAGATTCAAGGAGAAATCGAAAGATTTGAGAAAACTCTGAGCAGACAGCAAGAGAAACTACAGATTGCTGAGCAGACTACTGAAAAGTATGTCTTGCTGAAGGAAGAGACAGAAGAAAAGGATGCTGAAATAAGGCGTCTTAAGAAGTTGATTGCTGAAGCTACAGAGAAGAATTCTCAAATGGCATTAGAATTGGAAGAATATCAGTCCTCAATTCTAAAGTTACTTGCTGAAATCCAAGAGATGAAAAAGATGAAAATCAATTTCAAATCTTATGCTGACGCAAGTAATACGCTGACTGAACTAAACTCTTATTTGAGAGATCCATCTCAGAAAGAAGGTTTAGGTGCAACGTATGAAGGTGATGATGTAGAAATCTTGAGTGATAAATCACCGATTTCCTTTGTACGCGCTACTGATAGTGGTCTACCAGAACTCTATCAGTTTGGTCAATCTAAGGTTGCTGAAACATGCAATCAAGTACCTATGACCATAAAGCCCGTTGTTGCTACTCAAAGTAACAAGACTTTAAAAGGAAAACAGGTTGCTCAGAAGCAAACTGGAAAGAAGAAGGATGCTGTGAAGCATTCCGCCAAACAAGTTGCTGAAAAGAAAGTTGTTAAGTCTAAAGGCAAGATTACTAAAAGTAATCAGAAGACCTTTGCTGACAAACCTGAATCAAGTAAGGTTGCGGACACGAAAGCTCAGCATTCTCCGAAAAGTGGACTCGGATTCAAACCAAGCAAAGTCAACTTTTTCACGAGTATAAGCAAAGTCAGCAAAGATACTTCAAAGAGATGAAGAAAATCAAGCCTAAGAGCTCTGAAAAGACTCTTAATGCTAGGGCTAGAAGGAACCTTGCTAGAAAAGAACTTACTGAAAAGTATGTTCAGCGAAAAGGTCAACCGAGCAAGACACCACATCAGAAAGTGGATTTGATCAGCTTGAATCAAAAGTCTTTCAGCTCAAAACCACCTAGCTCCTCAGCAAGTAGAAAACAAGTCAAAGTTGAAAAACTTAAGACTTGGGTTTCCACTGGACGCATTCTTGAACATGTTAATGGACATCCATTATTGGATAATTAACTTGTTTGCTCTTGATTGTGCAGACTTCAGCCACGGAGACAAACGATGCAATCTGGCACTTTGATAGTGGTTGTGGAAAGCACATGACGGGCAACAAGAATAACCTTATAAACTATAGACGGTGGTCTAAAGGTCCAACAATAAGGTTTGCTGGTGGAGGCTCTGGTTCTACAAAAGGCTATGGTGATGTGAAGTTAGGATGCATAACCATTATTGGAGTTCTTTATGTCAAAAATCTTAAGTTTAACCTTTTCAGCATGAGTCAGTTTGCTGACAAAGGATACTTCATCAAAATCAAAAGTGATGAATGTAAACTTATAGATTTCGAGACTAAAAAGGTAATTATGATTGCAAGAAGATCAGGAGGCTTGTACACCGTTGATGGGTCCTCAGCAATCGTTGAAAAATGCCTTGTCTCAAATCACGATTGCCTTGCTGAAAAAGCATGGTTATGGCATAAACGAACAAGTCATCTAAACTTCAAGACGCTGAATAAGCTGTCTAAAAAGGCACTTGTAGTTGGATTACCTAAGGTTACTTTTAAGAAGGATGGTGTTTGCAATGCATGTCAGCAAGGGAAGCAAACCAAATCCTCTTTCAAGAACAAGGCAGTACCGTCAACTACAAAACCTTTACAACTCTTGCACATGGACTTGTTTGAATCATCTTCAACAAGCTATGCTGGTAAGAAGTATGGTCTGTTCGTGGTGGATGACTATTCAAGATTCACTTGGGTAGTATTCATCAAGCACAAATCTGAAACAAGGACTGAAATACCTAACTTGCTGAATAAGCTTGAAGTCATGAAAAATGACAAGGTAAAAGTCATAAGGACAGACCATGGTACTGAGTTTGTAAACCAGTACATAACTGAATATTGTACCTCAAAAGGCATACAACATCAGTTATCCTCAGTAAGAACACCACAGCAAAACGGTGTTGCTGAACTGATGAATCGTACCGTGAAAGAAGCCGCAAGAACAATGCCTACTGACACTGAAATAAGTGAGGCTTACTGGGTTGAAGCGATTAATACCGCCTGTTATACTCAAAACAGATGTTTGATTACTAAGGAATACAACAAAACTCCTTATGAATTGTTTGTTGGAAGACCTCCTAACATCACTCATCTAAGAGTATTTGGTTGCAAGTGTTTCGTTCTTAATAATGGTAGAGAATACCTAAGAACATTTCAACCAAAGGCAGATGAAGCGATATTTCTCGGCTACTCCTTGCATAGTAAAGCTTATAGAGTTTACAATAAAAAGGCACAAAAGATCGAAGAATCAGTGCATGTTGTATTCTATGAAAAGACACAAGGAGTGCCTGCTGAAGAAAAAATATCAGAATGTATGAAAAAGTTAATCATACATGAGCAAAGAACTGAATCTAATGTTAGGCAAATCAAGTCAATTGAACTAAATGATGATTCTGACAATGACTCTCGTCCCCCAAGTCATGACAAGATAAATATAGTTCACGACAAAGAATTTCTAGCAAAAGATGCAGTTGCTCCGGAAGTTGCTGAAACTACGCAACCTCCAGTGCCTGCTGATGAGCTACCTCAATCAAGCAATGCTGAACAAGCAGTTGCTAATGAACCAATCTCAGCAGAGACACAAAATCCCAGTAGTACTGAACAAGTACATACTGAAGAGTCACATGCTGATGAGCAAACATATCCAGATCCAACAAGTAGAAAACCTGTTAATAAATGGATTAGAGATCATCCCTCTACGGATATGATTGGCGATATTAATAAACGCCAAGTGACTAGATCCAAAGCTACTCATGGACTGGCTGAAGAAGCAACTGTCGTTGAAGTAGAATCATTGTTCTCTTGTTTTGTTTCAGAAATTGAACCTAAAACCATAGAAGAAGCTTTAAAGCATTCTGAATGGATAAAGGCAATGCAAGAAGAACTGGATCAATTCGAAAGGAACAAAGTCTGGAAACTTGTACCACTTGCTGAAGGCAAGAAAGCTATTGGTACAAAGTGGGTGTTCAGAAACAAGCTGAGTGAGTCTGGTGAAGTAACAAGAAATAAAGCACGTTTAGTTGCTCAAGGTTACTGTCAGAGTGAAGGATTGGACTATGATGAGTCTTATGCACCAATTGCAAGATTGGATGCAATTAGGCTTTTCTTGGCCTTTGCTGCTCACAATGACTTCATTGTTTACCAAATGGATGTTAAAAGAGCATTCTTGAATGGTGAACTTGCTGAAAAAGTCTACCTAGAACAACCCCCTGGCTTCGAACTTCCCTCAGAAATCAAGATGGTATACAAGCTTCAGAAAGCTGTATATGGTCTAAAGCAAGCACCAAGAGCATGGTATGATACCTTGGCTAAGTTCTTGCTGGAAAATGGTTTCAAGAAAGGTGAAGTTGACAAAACCTTATTTACCATGAACCATGATGGTAAAATACTCTTAGTTCAAATTTATGTGGATGACATAATTTTTGGATCTAAGGACAAGCAACTTTGCGGTGATTTTGCCAAACTCATGACAAACAAGTTTGAAATGAGTATGATGGGAAAATTGAATTATTTCCTAGGATTGCAAGTCAAGCAACTCAAAGATGGAATATTCATAAATCAAGCAAAGTATGCGAAAGAAATTCTCATAAAGTTTAGGATCAAAGAGGAAGAGAAACCTGAAAAGATCCCTATAAGTGTTGGTACCAAATTGGGCTATACTAAAGAGGATAAAAGTGTTGAAGAACACAAGTATAGGAAGCTCATTGGTTCCTTGTTGTATTTAACAGCAAGTAGACCTGACATTCAGTATGTTGTTTGTGTGTGTGCAAGATTCCAATCTGATCCAAGAGAATCACACTACAAAAAGGCAATCAAGATACGGAAATATGTCAAAGGTACAATCAATGTTGGATTATGGTATCCTAAAGATTCTGGACTAGAATTGGTTGGTTATTCTGATGCTGATCATGGAGGATCAACTCTTGATAGAAAAAGTACCTCTGGAACTTGTCAGTATTTGGGTACTAGATTAATATCATGGTTCAGCAAGAAACAAACCTGTGTTGCCAATTCATCCACTGAATCTGAATACATTGCAGCTGATTGTTGCACAGCTCAAATCCTATGGATTCAGCAACAATTAAGAGATTATGGTATTTCTGCAAAGAAAACACCAATCTTTTGTGATAATACAAGTGCTATTGCTATCACGCAAAATCCTAAGTTTCACTCTAGGACTAAGCACATTGATATTAGACATCATTTCATTAGAGATCATGTGGAAAAAGGAGATATTGAGGTTGTGAAAATAGGCACTGATGATCAGCTTGCTGACATCTTTACCAAGCCCCTACCAGATAATAGGTTCGCAATGCTAAGGTATAACCTGGATTGATTGAACTACCTCAATAAAGGATACATCTGGCAGAATGCTGAAACAGGTACTCAGCAAGACAAAGTATTCTTGTTTAAAAGCCCCGTCCACTGATTTCTTCTAAGAAATGATAAGTCACTATATGTTTGCTGAAACAGGCATTCAACAAGTAATTCCTTCAAAACGGGTATTTGTTAGGAAACTTGATCACTTGCTGAGACAGGCACTCAGTAAGAGAGAAACCTTAAGGATTGCTGAAATAGGCATTCAGACAATCAAAGATACTGAAATAGGTATTCAAGTATCAAGGGAATATTCTGAGACGGGAACTGAGAAAAAGAGCAAAACTCATATCTCAGATTTTACCAAAGGATATCTCAAGTACAAAAGTATTTACTGATACGGGAACTCAAAAATATCTTTTAAACTTAAGAAAATACGAGATATCTAAATAAGGGGGAACTTTCAGCAAGTATCTAGGCTATTTATGCAAACTCGCTGAAAAGATTCTTGTCTATTTCAGCAAGCAATCTAATCCCTTAAAATTTGTTTTCTTATTGCTTGATCAATTATTTGGTCATCATCATTATCATCATCTTCATTCAGATCTTGATGACTCTCAGTGTGACAGTATTCTTGAGTTTCAGCAGATGTTCTTCTCCTTTTCGGATTTGTTGAATTTCTCTCGGAATATGTTTCAGCTCGTCTCTTTGAACTTTGCTCTCTTTCAGCAAGAGGTTCTCTGGGAGGTGGACTAGGCAGTATCAATGGCGCTTCAGCAAGGGTTTTCTATGTTCTTGAAGATTTTCTTTGTTTATCTTCCCCCTTAGACATGGATTGCATGATTGGGTGAATGTGCACAGAGAAAAATTCATTGCAATTTTCAGCAAGTTTACTTAGGCTATTATACTTAAGAATTATTCCTTGCTGATCAGTAGTCAGCTTGGACATTTCTTCTTTAGTACTCACCAAGTTCTCCTCATGTCTGCGCTCATTGTCGACTTTTTCTTCAGTGAAAGTCTGGGCCATTTTCAATGCTGTTTTAGCCAGTTTGAGTGCTTGACTGACATCTTCTTCATAGCTTTTATGATGTAGACTGATGTCTTTCTGAGCTATTGTAAGAGAAGTAGTGCGTTTCAGCAAAGTAGCCAGTATTTTGCCAATATCAAGCGGACTCTCAGCAAGCAGTGCATCATCGTGTTCTTTGCATGATTTGTGAACATCCATGAGTGCCTTAATTCTGGGAGTAAAATCCTCAACATTAGGGAACGTCACTAAAGAGGGAGTGAGTGAATGAACTTTGATCTCAGTAGCGAATTGATCATCATTTATCAGCAAATGGCTTCTTTCAGCATCTCCTTCATCATGATCAAGAGATGGAGGAGGAATTGTAACCACTGTAGGTTCAACTTTCTTTATCAGTTCTTCTTCGTTTGCTCAGAAATTGAAAAGATCTTCTTCGTCATCAGATTCATCAAGGCCAGCAACCTTGGTTCCTAAATCTGTAGCTTCAATCACTTGTGGTTGAGTGGTTGCTGAGGGAAACTCTTTAGACTCAACAACTGGAGTTTCACCAGCAGTAAGTGGAAGGGAGGGGACTTCCGTGTTCTTCACTCCTGAAGATTGAGCAATGTCTAGATCTGCGTATGCCTAGCATGAACCTGTAGACTGTTTTGAAGTGCTCTTTGATAATCTTCATCCATATCTTCATCATCAAGGTTTGGTTCAGTTGGCATCGAGTAAAGTTAACTCGGCATCAGAAAGCTTGTTTTTGCCTAATTTCATTTCAACACGCTTTCTGGCGTACTCTTCTTCAGGTTCAGCAACTTGTTCAGTTGCTTGAGTACTTGTCTCAGCAGGAGCAGGAGTGGATTCTTGATGTTTACTGGTAGTTTGGTCAGATTGCTGATTTTCAGTAACTTGATGTTCAGTCTCAGCAACTGTCAGCTTAACTCCACCAGCATCAGGACTAGGACCTTGATTATCATCATCATCATCCTTTTTGTCCTTGGAATATTTTCCTTCATCATCACTTGGATCTTTTGGGATATTTTCATCCTCTTCTTCTTCATCATCGTCCGTTAGTATGACTAACTCAAGATGTTTGTACATTGCTGCGCTAGTAACTTCTTCTTCTTCATTGATTTTGTGAGGATCAGCCACCACGGATACAAAAGAACCCTTGAGCATCACAACTTGTTCAGCTGGTGAGGCACTCTTGAATTTAGCTTTCATATTCTCTCTGATTAGAGCAATCAGTCTGGAGCTCATTAGCTGAGAATATGTTAGCTCTTCTGAAAGTATGGAATGTACAAAGGTCTCGAGCTTCAGTAGAGAAAGTATCTTTTTCTCGTTGGACAGATGAAGGTGAAGATCAGAGAAATCCATCCTCATGTACCTTTGCCAGTTGCTGACAGATTTAGCAACTCTGGTCAAGGTAGTTCTTTTGAAGTTTGAGTAAAGTTCTTTTGAACTTAGTTCCAAATCTTCAGTGATGTGAACCACTTCAGTGGTCTCCTTTTGAGCCTGAAAAAGAATAAAATTAAGTTCAGGAAGGTTTTGGAAAATAGTTTTAGAGTCTAAAACTGGAACATGATTTACCTGCTGAAGTTCAGCAAGCTCATGTTGCACACTTTGTTGTGCTGACACTATTTCCATTGCTTCAGGAGCTTGAGAAGCATCCTTGATTTGTTCATCCTGAAATAATTTTAAGTTAGATACAAGTACTAAGTTGTCAAACTTAGTAGATTTACCAAAAACTTCATCTACCTGCTGAACAGGAATTGTGGAATCTGTGCAGAAGTTTCAGCAATCTTCTGAGTAGTATCTTGAGAAGTCTGTAAGGAAACAATAATATCAGCAAAAGATATTGTTTCAGATATTGAAGTTTTGCTTATGTCTGAGTTAACTACCTGCTGAAGAAGGGCATGTGGTGACTCAGTCCTTTCAGCAATGACAACATCTTCATTATCTGGGACTTGTTCTTCAGCAAACTTCTTTTCTTGCTCTATTTGAGAAGGCTGTGCAGATTCAGCAATCTCCCTTGTCTCTAAATTGACAAGTTGAGCAGAGACATCTTGACCTTTAAGTTCACTGCTAGTCATGAACACATCTATTGACTTGTTGGAGTTGTCATCAATCTCCAAATCCATTTGCTGGCTTAGTTCTGTCAGCACCAGTTGAACTTTGTCAATGGATGTTTTTTGTGAACTAGGTCCAATATTCTCAGCATCACAAGATGCATCGTCGAATAGTGTCTCTTGTGGTGTTTTAGCAACCTCTGGGACTTGAACCATTGTAGTCTCAACAACTGGTTCTTCAGCAATTGCAGCTTCAGTAACTGCAGTTTCAGCAACTTGATGAGTTGCTTGTTCAGCAACCATCTTTTCAGCAGCATTATCAGGAAGTGCCACGTTTCTCAGATCAACAGCAATATCACTTTCTGGTTCCAGAGTATAGTCATTGGGATTATCTACAATGTAGATATCTGGGACTGGGGCAGGAATTTCATTTCCACTGCCTTGTGGTCTTATTTCAGCAGATGTATCAACGTTGAGTTGATTGTTGAAGGCTTCTGCAAACACTTCAACAACATCTACTGGAGTGGCTTGTGTTTCAGCAACTCCTGGAGCATCATCTGAAAGATCATGGACAATTAGAATGGTCTTTCGAGCCATTGTTTTCTTTCTTGGGTAAATCTTTGTCCGTTTCTTCTTAGGAATGGGGTCAACTGATGACGCTGCAGTTTGAGTGTCATCATCAAATTTCCTCTCTTTCGTCTTAGATTTTTCCACAGTAGCTCCAGCAGCAGCAGCTGTTGCATTTTCAGCAACGACTATTGTACACTTACCTTGTTGATCACCATCTGCAGCAGTTGCATTCATGGACTGATTTTCAGTCTCAGCAACATTTGCAGCTGTTGGATACCTGTCTTGCTGACCAACACTAACAACATTTGCAGCTGTTGTCTTCTTTGACTTCTTGTCAGCAAGCTTTGGTCGATTCTGCTTGTAGAAGGCTCTTCCCACATTGCATACTGAGTTCTTAATCGGCAATGGGTTTCTCAGCTGAATCTTGAAGTGTTCAAGGATATAGTATATTTTCAGTCCATACATTACTGGGAAGGTAGGTGAGACTGTGTTGTCTTCAACCTTTACCTTGAACTTAGTAACACAATCAACAAGTCTGTTGAAAATGTACTTTGCCCAGTTGAGCTCTGTTCTGTTCTCATGGATATGCATCAGCAATGGCCACCTTCTCAAACCAACTTGGTCTATTCCCCCAACTTGGGAATCTAAGACTTTGATTAGTAGCAGAGCTACTAGACCAAGTGAATGGCAGAGATGCTTCCTCTTTACGTGCTTTGAGGTCCAAGTCACGGGAGCAATCTCTCCTTTCTTCATCTTTTCGTTTCTGACATCACTGTAGAAGACTTCTTTTCTTCATCAGTGGCAGTGATGTCATCTTCAGTTCCAGTAGTTCGAATCTGAAAGATGTTGGCTAAATCAATCCATTTCAGGATGATTTGCACACCTTGAACTGTGGTAGAAATCACTTTTTCAGTGACTCCTTGTTCATCAGTGAGAGTTGGATTTCTGCATTATTGTAGAATTCCATAGCATCTAAGATACTCACTTTCTTAGGCGAGCAGTTATGAAGAAAAGAAGGCCTTGTTGATTTATCAAATTTAGCGCCTCTTCATTTTCTTCATCTAATTCTTGTTCATA
Organism: Plantago ovata; assembly: GCA_028274465.1. NCBI lineage: Eukaryota > Viridiplantae > Streptophyta > Magnoliopsida > Lamiales > Plantaginaceae > Plantago > Plantago ovata. Next base: position 22,014,682 of record CM051458.1, read on the forward strand.
GAAGTATCTTATATACTTCTCCTTGGCAAATCCGCCCCATTGCATCATTTGTTCACACTTTGCAGTGTCAAGATATGCAGGCGGCATGGGTCTCTCTGTTATTCGGTCGTTTTTCAACACAATTTTCACTGTGTTTGTTGCCGAAGTTTCAACTGGAGTAGTGCTTTTCCCAGCACTATCAGCTTTGGACGATTTTAATGTCTTAGAGGACTGTCTCTTTGGAGCCATTTCTTATACAGCAAGAGAAATGTACGAAAAAGATTAACTTGCTTTTTGACCGGAGGTACAGTGAATTCAGGGCAGAGGCTACAAAATTTGCAGAGAAAGGAAATGTGAGTTAAAGAATTTTGTCTTTCTCTAACTCTTTGTTTATATAGTATCTCTGTTGTGCAAGAAGCTCACGGTTTTGAGTTCTCAACAAGGGTAAAACAGAGATTCAACTGCGTTAGTGGAGCCTTTGCATTAAATGTGTAGTGGTCCACTAACAAAAACCGCCAGAGCACACTTTCTCTTTGTGATATTAACCGTTAGATCAAAAACTACTTTAAATCAATGGCCACGATTATGTTTCATGTCATGATTAACAGCGAGTTTATCTGTGCAACGATTAACGTCACAAATTGATTTTACCTTATTTCACGGGATTTGATCCTTTTTACCACAACGCTAATTGCTTGCTGAAGTAAATGAGAATCTTTTCAGCGATTTTGGACAAATTGACTTTGGCACTTACCTTTTTAGGTAACAAGCCTTGTATTTGCTGAAAGTTCCCCCTTAATCAAATATCTCATACTACTTTAAGTTAAAAGATATTTCTGAGTTCCGTCTCAGCAAATTCTTTTTATATTGAGATATGCTTTGGTAAAATCCGAGAAGTGTTCTTGCTCTTTGCTGAGTTCCCGTCTCAGGTTTTTCCTTTGATACTTGAATACCTGTTTCAGTATCTTTGATTATCTGAATGCCCGTTTCAGCAATCCTTAAAGTTTTTCTCTTACTGAGTGCCCGTCTCAGCAAGTGATCAAGTTTCCTAACAAATACCCATTTTGAAGGAATTACTTGCTGAATACCTATTTCAGCAATCATATAGTGAACTATCATTTCTTTTATAGGAAATCAGTGGAAGGAGCTTTAAATATGTAAGCATACTTTGGCTTGCTGAATGCTTATTTCAGCAATCTGCCAATTGTATCCCTTACTATTGAGGTAGTTCAATCAATCCAAGGTTATACCTTAGCATTGCGAATCTATTATCTGGTAGGGGGTTGATGAACCGGAGTTTGTCAGACTCAATTAATCAAATAAATTTGTTTTTAGCCAAAGGCAATTCAGAATTACAATGAAAACCGTAGTGTAGCGGTAAAATAACCTCGAGTGTCGATCTCTAAGGACTATAACTAGCTTTATCTAATTTAACTTAAACTAGAAACTCAACAAACGACTTAGCACAGATTTTCTTATCAATAATAATGGAAGTTAGTGATATTATGATCATTCAAAGCATCAGGTTAATAATCATGCATGATGTACTCGATCGTTTTCATAGAAATCTAAGATCATGAATTGTCCAATGTGTTCCGTTCAATTCAACACTACGAAGATAGAGGGCTTAGATAGATCAAAGAAATAAAGTAATAACTCAAGTCTGATTCGCGTTACAACCATCATGCATAATTAAGAACCCTAGCTAAGAAATCACATACTATCACGAACGATAGATTTATTACCGACGTTACCGACGAAAGAAATAAATATAAATAGAAAAATCGTGAGATACAATGTTACCGACGAAGGTTGTCAATCTCCGAAGAATTGCGAGCTCACAAGCAAGAATTGATAACAACGAGGTCCAATTCTATGCTTAATCCTCCAAATTGATAAGAAAAAGAGTCTCCTATGCTAAGAATTCCCAGAATAGGCTCTAGAGAATTTGTCCCTAAAACTATGTGAAAATGTATGAAAAAAGGTCTAAAAAACGTAGAAACAGGTGCAACTATATATAGGAGTTCGGAGGACGTGGGGCAAATCGCCCCATACGCCGGGCGAACCGCCTGACGTGGGGCGAACCGCCCCACATCCCGGGTGAACCGTCCGGGAGCTCCAGTCGGTGAAGACGCGTGTTTGGTCTTCTTTTCCTTTTCGGACTTGGATTTTGCCTTCTAGTGACCTTTAAGCCTTGAAACTCGACCCCTAGACCTCAAATCTCGTCCGGAACCTTCTAGATACACCACGGATGACCACGAAACACCGAATCTTCGTTCTCTTCAATATAATTGCCCGAAAATCATGTTTTTTACCTAAAACCTAAAAAATACAAACTAAAGGGAAACGTGACACTATTCTAATAAAATGCACTATAATATAGCTACATTAACATAGAGGATAGCTAAATAGGTGAAAAAAGACTCGAATGAAGGTGTGAAATACACGTTCATCAAACTCCCCAAATCGAACCTTTGCTTGTCCTCAAGCAACTAAGCTAGAGTCTAATGCAAAAAATCAATGCAACACACAAAATGGAGTCTCATGCCAAACGTAATGAACTAATCTATTGAATCTATCAAAAACTTATGAGCAAAGACCATACAAATCATAACATGGATATTGGTTGAAGAATGCCTCGATTGACTCATACACATTCACATATGCACTATGTTAAACAAGATAGTCCCTCGTAACATTCTCTACCTGGACCTAGTCAGTGACGACGTAATAAAACATGTTAAAAACGAATGGTTGTCCCGTGCCTATGAAACTGAGGACTTAATTACTACTGTTCACCAAGTTAAGACTTTCCCTCAAAGAGGTCGAACCAATACTGACTCTCATCAAACGAAGGAGGGTTCCCTAAAAAAGATAACACTCCCCTATTCTACCCATCTCTCAAGCAAAGTCATAAACTAATCACCACTTCCTGAATGGCAGGATGAGGGTGGTCTAGAACAGATGACACTCAAACAAACAAAAGACAAAAAATTACAACTCGATTACGAACATTACAAGAATTGAAAAACGAGACAAACACTTTGCTAAACTGCTTTTTGGCTATTTTTTGACCCTTCCTTGCTTTTTTGGGGTCTTTTCTTTTTTTCTTTTTTTTTTCTTTTCCAGATTTTTTTATTTTTCCTGGAATTTTTTCTTCTTTTTTTTCAAATTTTTTTTCTCTTTTTTTTATAGCCAGCAGTAGCACAATGAAAAAGAAATTACAATGACACACAAACGACCTCCCCAAACCTATTCGAAAGAATAGGTTGGAGCACAAACTTTACGAAAAAGGAAAACAAACTCACAACACACACTTAAAAATCGAAAAACAAGTCTAATGAAAGCGTAACCCCCTCCCCAAACCTATTCGAAAGAATAGGTTGCAAACAAAGGATCACACAATCTCACACTACCTCCTTCCTACGCATTTAGCAATCTCAAAGCAAGGTGAAGACTTGTTGCCTCTTAGGTACATAATTACTCGGGAAAACAACCATAAGATCCTAACATGCATCATCCTATTATAAAGGCCTTCGTGAACCGCAGTAGAGAAAACACCACTAAGTGATGTCGAGACTATGATGAACCGGAATTTGTCAGATTCAAATTAATCAAATAAATTTGTTTTTAAGACAAAGGCAATTCACAACTACAACGAAAACCGTAGTGTAGCAGTAAAATAACCTCGAGTGTCGATCTCTAAGGACTATAACTAGCTTTATCTAATCTAACTTAAACTATAAAACCAACAGACGACTTAGCCACAGGTTTTTCTTATCAAGATACTAGAATTCATCGGCACAGGGAAAAATGTCTCACTTCGAAGGCGTCTTTGGGGCTAAAGACTTTCAATGCAAAGTAGACTCATGTTTTTGTAATAAAATAAAGAAAGGGAAGAAGCATTCCATGCTATCTATGCTGGGTTGGAAAAAATAGAATCAGAGAAAAGCCCCTAAAAATGGATTAGAGCTACGTGTAGTTTATAGATATATAATGTTCACTCAATTGATTTTAACGTAAGTAAATGAAAATTTACAATTAAATAATTGAGTAATTAAAATCAAAAGTTGTCACGAAATGTCTTCAAACAAACAAAAAATAACTAACTGAATAATTGAATCTAATTGAAAAATAACTTATTGAGTAATAGAAATAGTTTATGTAGTCATGCGATGAAAATTTTGAATTGAACGGTATTAGACGTACGTAAAGTACTCCTCCGATGATTTAAGAACCACCGAATACGTCTGTAGGCTATTGAAACATTCCACTTCGAAATCTGCAATGCAGCTTTTGCATGTAAATTTGTGTTCTTCATCTGGTGTATATACCGTCCTGTGTGTCATTATCTCTTGCCATTTTTCTTCGTCGATGCCTTCTGTTATGTTTTATATTGTAAATTGCTTACCACCAATGTCCTGTAGTAACACTCTGGATTTCCGGCTATTCGGCATTTGTCGATGAAATCTTGTTCCCATGGTGAGGCTGGTGGCTACTCGAAACTCTTTTCAGTGTGGAACCAAAATGCAATAATGATTCACCCAAAAACTCTTGTTCCCATTATGGTGGTCGCAAGAGGCTTCAAGATACGCTTGTTATTGCGTGCTAAGTTAATGTATTCTTCTTTATTTTAGTTAATTCGGTTCATCACTTTATAAACGTAATACACTTATTTTATTTTATGTCATTTATCAATGCTATTTGCTAATAGTGAAACTTCAATGCTTGTAACTTTGTTTCTTTTGTTTTTGAGGCATGAAATCCATAGATTTAAACATACATGTAAATATATTTTTGGATATATTTTAGAATCATACTTTATAAACATTTGTGTATGTATAATCACTTACTCTACTTGTTATTAGAAGGATGTAACTATGTTCGCCCCATCCTCGTCTAGTATACCAAAATCAAATGGGGGAATACCATCATACATAATACATCAAAACAAAACAGTGATGATCTCTTATTCTCTTTAAGGCATGGAAAAAAGTAGCTAATATGGAGGGTTCAAATTAATTAACCAAACCATAACCTGAAAAATACAGCAGCAAAACCGAGTATCACCATCCAAATTTAATCAAATTAAGTCTCTCAATAGTAGTTACCATCAGACAACAAAATCATCACCAAGAATTTCAATACAAACCCCTCCAACCGACACAAAGAACTCCTGAACTCCAATACCTAACTCTTTTGCCGTGTACCAGCTGTGTAGCCTCGTAAGTAAGAAATTCAAACTTCAACAGCTTCACCAACAAGAACCCAGGCAACCTTTGGGATAGCATTCCTAATAAGCTAAACTATAACTTCTTTACACTAAACAACCCAAAACATTCACTAATTAAGATAGTAATTTTTGAAGGAGAGTTACTTTATATTCACTGGAATGGGAAAATTGACAACTTGTAGTAGACAAATAATAGAGATACCTCACTATCGAAAATATTATGTCCGAATAGACTCCATTACTGCCTAGATTTACCAAAGCAATTCATGACAAGAAAGCTTAACATGAGATGCCAGGACAAGTTATGATCAAAATGGCAAACGTGTACTACATCATACATGGGATGGGACCAGGAAACTCGACTCATTACCGCAGAATAAAGGTCCAGATTCACAAAATGATGACAAATTATTTGTCAACTTGTGCGCATAAAGAAAGCCTATCCTGGCCAAAATAAGTTCGCCAAACAAACACAAAACAGATAAGTTTGCTTAGCACGTGACACATAAAAACAAGCTGCAGCCTTCTACAATAGATCAACATGTGCAGTGGTTCATCTTTCGCACTCCGAGGCTACAAGTTTTCCAACTAATTTTGGTGAATTCTGGCTGCCTTCAATTTGATTGCCTTGATTGGTAATTTGCTTCCATCCCAAGATATGAGGCAAAGCATACTAAATCAAGGAAACAAATGAGCAGTTAGGGGTAACGGGCAGCTGTAATTCAAACATCCGTAACATGCTAATCTTCTCACACATCCAAAACCCAAAATGAACAAAATGACATGCAGATCTTCTGTAGTAAGGATCCTTCATACAACATTATGCACAAAACACAAAACACAAAACCAACCACTCTTATTTTATCAGCAGCTCAAGCTATCACAGTTATATTTCCAATGTGTAAGTTTACTCTTATTTCTTCCTATTTCCTTTACGACACAAGAGTATAGTATACAATAGAAATGCACCTAATACTGAAACAAGAACAAAACATATGATTATAGAGAATGTCTTAGACCACCCGCATCAGTGGTTTAAGGCTAAGGCCAGTTTAAGGCCTTAAACTGGCCTTAGCCGCGTTTAAGCAGTTTTCGTCTGCATCAGTGACTGCTTAAACGCGGCTAAGGCCAGTTTAAGGCCTGCCACGTCATTTTATTTTAACTTTTTTTATTATTTTTTTTTTTGGTTAAGGTAAAGAAAAAGGAAGATTGTTTGTAAATAATTTCATACGAAATCAAGTTTATAGATGGAAATCACGAATATATTACATTAAGTTGTACCGAATTTGAAACACACAATATTACAACAAGTTCTGCTTAATTGAAAACAAACAATTGAAACAAACAACTGAAACAATTGAAAATGCAAACAACATTCTAATGGAAACTAAGGCCTCATCCTCCAAATGTGTTCAATCAAGTCATGTTTGAGTGCGTCATGCTGGATGTAACTCTCCATCATCCTTTGATTCTTCCTGTAATCAACAAAATCATTCAGATCAGATGGACGTGTTGTTATTGTCACGTCCCTAAGGATGTCTGCATTGTACTACAAGTTGCCTTCGGCGCATTCCTTAAGCCAGTCTTCGATTGCTTGGTCGTAATTTAAGTACTTGTCACGCTCATCCTCGACTATCATGTTGTGAAGAACGATGCAACAATCCATTATCTGTTGGAGTTGTAGCCTGCTATGTGGAAGGTCCGGATGCTTGATAATATGAAACCTGTATAACTCCAAAAGCACGTTCCACATCTTTCCGGCAAGATTCTTGGCGCGTGCTGAACTTCTGTACTTTGTGAGTCGTAGGATTGGGAACGGCAGGTACGAATGTTGCCCAATTTGGGTAGATGCCATCGACTAGGTAGTAAGGCATGTTATACTCACGACCATTGATATGAAAGCGCACGTCAGGTGACACACCGTTGAGGAGATCGTCGAACAAATGTGATCGTTCGAGCACCGTCTTATCATTGAATTTTCCAGAAAGTCCAAAGAATGAATGCCAGATCAAAGTATCTTGGGATGCAACAGCTTCGAGAATAAGAGTGGGCTTTCCGCTCCTGCCTTGAAATTGACCGGCCCACGCCTTTGGACAATTCTTCCACAACCAGTGCATACAATCGACACTTCCAATCATCCCGGGAAGCCTCTACTTGCGTTGATTGCAAGAAGCCTTCTCAAATCATTTTCAGTAGACTTCCGCATGTACTCCGGGCCAAAGCGTTGTACGACTGCGATACAGAATCGATTAAGACATTTAATAGCCGTGCTTTCACCCATTCTGCAATACTCATCAACCCCGTCTGCGCAAAGCCCATAGGCTATCATTTTCATGACTGCGGTAAACTTTTGGTAAGGGGTTAAACTCGGTGTACCAGCCGCATTGACGCTGTTGTGGAAGTAGGTTTCCGTCTCCATCACACCGGCCATCACTCTGTCGAACAATTCTCTCCTTATTCGGAACCTCCGTCTGAATTGGTTTGCGTAGGTAGCCCTTGGAGCAAAGTAGTCATCGTACAATTGCACTCCCCGTTGCACTCTACTCCTATCAATGTACGCAAGTTTCTTCTTTTCTTTTTGTGGCTTCTTTGATCGTTCTTCATACTGCATGGATTGTTCTATCATGCTTGGCAAGTTTTGGATTAACTGCTTTTCCATTACTTTGTAGTTCGAGGACGAACCACCATCATTGAATTGTTGGTTGAATTGTGGGTAGATTTATGCAGTAAAGTTTTGGAGGAAGCTATCGGTGGATGAAGATGATGAAGATGATGAAGACATGATTATCTTTCGAGAGTGGAAGTGGTTGTGGATGCAATTGGATTGTGTTGGTTGGTGTGTCTGATTGTAAGTTCTGAGATGCTATTAAATAGAGAAAGTCAGCTGGCAAATTCAAATTCAAATTCAAATTAAAGATAAGATTCCCGACAAATTCAAATTCAAATTAAAGATAAGATTCCCGACAAATTCAAATTCAAATTAAAGATTAGATTCCCGACAAATTCAAATTCAAATTAAAGATAAGATTCCCGAAAAATTCAAATTCAAATTCAAATTAAAGATAAGATTCCTGACAAATCCATTTCAAATTCGAATTTCAAATTTCAAACAACACACTGATTTTATTACAACGGACATCGATCTCTCACGGAAAGGAAATACAAGCACACCACACTTGGACATAAAATTAAAATACGAACAAAGCACACATATGCCCGTCTAGTAAAATAAAAGCAGACCACCATTTCTGCCTACTCATCAGGAAACAACTCCATCTTAAGACGGTCGAACACTAGCTGCTCATCAGGCATCAAATCACGGACAACCTTTTTTGCTAGATATTTGGTATACATCTTCAACTTCTTAAAACGTAGTTCTTCATCTTGTCTCTTTTGTTGTTTCTCGGTTATCTCCTGGAAATAGAGAAACTTCTGTTGGTCAAGCTCAATTGAAGCCGGTAAGTCATGATGAACCGCGACATTTCTTCACTTATCGGACTTGAGCTAGAATTTCCATTTCTAGCCAACCTCTTGGCCACGTCACGTCCCATGGGACGTTTCTCCGGGGAGGTCACGACAAATGAATGTTTGCTCCCAACACTACTACCAGCACCCGCAGATGCCATTGGCTCGTCTTCTCCCTCGTCACCACCACCACCGGCCTCTCCCTCCCGAGGCGTGTTCACGTAATCATCCCAGCGTAAGTATTCCGCATGCTCCGGATACTTCTTCACGACATTCCATTGCTCCATATACGTGAAGTCCTCATTTTTCTTTACTCTGTAGAGATCCTGGGCGTACGAAATTATTTTTTCATCGGTGTAGTTACCACTACGTTGACCAAGGAACTTGTGTGCTTTTTCGTGGAAGATAACCCACACAAATATGTGTTTTTTAAGCAACTGCAATCTCCCCCGGAGTGAGTCCTTGGTGCGCACATTCATATCAGGAATCATCCCATCCCTACGGGCGTTTTCGTATCTTTCGGACACCTTTCTGAAGATCGACTTGAGGTCTTGGTTCGTGCCGATGATTGGGCACTGGCGAACCTCCGCGTAAGTGATGAACGCGGATTTGTCGGTTCCGGTTCAGTCAAATAAATTTATTATTTAGCCAAAGGCAATCCACAACTACAACGAAAACCGTAGTGTAGCAGTAGAATGACTCGAGTGTCGTTCTCTCAGGACTATAACTAGCTTTATCAAATCTAATTTAGAATATAAAAACAGCAACAGATAGCAAAGGGGTTTCTAGCAGATAATGGAGATTGGTGATAGTATGATCCTTCTTAGCATAACGGGTCAATAATCATGCATAAATTCCTCGGTCTTGCATAGAGATCTTTGAATCAATCTAGTGTCCTGTTCCAATTATTAAGCACTACGAAGATAATTGGTCTGACAAGTCAATCACTGCTGTCCTATTGTGTTCCGTAATTATTCAACACTACGAAGATAAACTCGCGAACAGGTCGACGAGGGTCCAATTGTGCATAATAATTAATACAACATACGAGAATTTAGGTTGTGCCTGATCAACGAAATAAAGCAATGACACGGAGTATAATGCGCGATATAGCCATTAGCATGATTATCTTCCCTTCGCTAAGAATTCACATACTACCACCAACGATAAGTTTAGCTACTCATAATAGGCATGCAATCAACAGAAATCATAGAAGAAAACATGTTGAAAGAATATAATAAAATAAGTAGAATAAAACTGTAAGATACAAAGTTACCGAAGGTTGTCAATCTCCGGATGATAGCGATCCTACGAGCTCCAAACTGCTATGAAAAAGAGTCTCCTAAGCTACGGACCCCCAGAACAGGCTCTGGGAAGTCCCTACCTAAAACTATAGAGAGAGGTGAGAAAGTAGGTCTGGAAAGATATGATTTTCAGAGAAAACTAAGCAACTATATATAGGCTTCGAATTACTGTGGGGCGGTTCGCCCCACACACCCGGCGGTTCGCCCGGTGTGGGGCGGTTCGCCCCACATATGCGGCGGTTTTTTCACGGAATTCCGCATTTTCGACGCGTTTTTGGATTTCTTCCTCTTTTCGGACTCGGTTTCTGACTTCTAGTAGCCTTCTAACCTCCAGATTCGGCCCCTAGACTCCAAATCCTATCCGGAAACCTTCAGATACTCCAAATAGGCTTCTGGAACACCAATTCCTTGTCAACTTCAATATAATTGCACCGAAATCCTCGAATTTCAACCAAAACCTGTAAAATAAAATCTAAAGGGAAACGTGACACTATTCTAATAAAATGCATTAAAATATAGCTAAATTAACTTAGAGGATAGCTAAAATAGGTGAAAAAGACTCGAATGAAAGTTTAAAATACACATTCATCAAACTCCCCAAACCGAACCTTTGCTTGTCCTCAAGCAACTAAGCTAGACTCTAATGCAAAAAACATGCAAGACACAAAATGAAGTCTCATGCCAAATAAAATGAACTAATCTACTGAATCTATCAAAAAACATATGAACAAAAACCATATGAAACAAAGCATGAATATAGGTTGAAGAATACCTCGATTGACTTATACACATCAACATAAGCACTTATGTCAAGACAAGATAGTCTCTCGTAACATTCTCTACCTGGAACTAGTCAGTGACGACATAATGAAGCATGCTAAGATACGAATGGTTGTCCCGTGCCTATGAAACTGAGGACTTACTGTTGTTCCACCATGTTAAGACTTTTCCTCAAAAGAGGTCGAACCAGTACTGGCTCTCATCAAACGAAGGAGGGTTCCCTATAAAAGATAACTCTCCCCTATTCTACCCATCTCTCAAGTAAAGTCTTAAGCTATTCACCACTTCCTGAATGGCAGGACGAGGGTGGTCTAGAACAGATGACACTCAAGACAAAAAAGATAAAAAATAAAAAACACGAATACGAACATTACAAAAATGGAAAAGACTCAACACTTTGCTAAACTGCTATTTGGCATTTTTTTTGGACCCTTCTTTGCTTTTTTGGGGTCTTTTCTTTTTTTTTTTCCTTTTTTTTTCTTTCCAGATTTTTTCTTTTCCTTTTTCTCTCTTTTTTTCTGGAATTTTTTCTTTCTTTCTTTTTTTTCAATTTTTTTTCTAGCCAGCAGTAGCATAACAAAAGAGAAACAAAATGACTCTCAGGACTTCCCCAAACCTATTCAAAAGAATAGGTTGGAGTATAAAATTTTACGTAAAAAGAAAAACAAACTCACGATACTAAAATGAAAAACAGAAACAAGTCTAATGATGGTGTAACCCCCTCCCCAAACCTATTCGGAAGAATAGGTTATAAACAAAGGATCACACAACCTCACACTACCTCCTTCCTAGGCATTTAGCAATCTCAAAGCATGGTGAAGACTAGTTGCCTCTTAGGTACATAATTACTCGGGAAAACAACCATAAGACCTTAACATGCATCATCCTATTATAAAGGCCTTCGTGAACCGCAGTAGAGAAAACACCACTAAGTGATGTCGAGACTACCATGCTTAACTAAGTGCAATACATAAATGTGGCAAAGCCAAGCGAGAAAAACCTCAAACAAATTCATAGAGATGAAGCATACGATTAATGGCATAGTTAGTTGATCTACCCAATAAAAAAGTTCAAAAAATTCGGCAATAAACTCCATATAAAACATGCAAGTCTATCCTAGGATGAATGTAGTGAATGCAGTGAATGCAACCTAAAAAACTAAGAAAGCGGTAAACGTGCAAATGCAAATGCAGACGGATAAAGCATGCGAGGTACTATACTCGTCCTACCAATACCAAGCTCTAAACTAACAACATCAGATCACTTAAATCCCATCCCCCCGCATGAAATTAACGCTAGTCCCTAGCAGTAAGAAAATGAGGAAATAAGATGTGATACTAGATGTTACCCCATGGTTTGGCCTCGGTCGGCTGAGTATGCTGTTTGTGAGTTATTGGGCCTGCTCTGGGAGCTTTATAGGGTGTCATCAGGTCTTCTGGTATGCGTGGTAGTTTCAATTATAGGCCGGATAGGAACAACTCTTCCATTAGTATCATCATTGCCCGTATGGCCTTCATTGTCACTACTGTCACGCACATCCTCACTAGTAGAGTTGTAGTGGCGGGTAGAATTCTCAAGATTAGCCGCCGCTGTTATGGAATCCTCCATCCTGAAGCCCTCCAATAGGATGTGAACTGTTAAAGGGAAAGGGCAGTGGTATCAGGACCTCCCCCTCCAACGTTTTACACCACGAGAAGGTTACAGTAAGCGGCTCGGATACTCAGGAGTCTTCTACCATCTTTTCCAATGTCGACCACATTCTCTACTGTTGATCTGACCGATGTCTATATGATGCTCCCTTTAGAGGCAGGCAAGGGGTACCCCAACGAGGGGCCGGGCACCCATGTCATTATGTTTTGGAACCAAGCTAGCGCTCCGGAATCTTCTAGCAACTACGAACTCAAGATTCAATCCGTAGCGGCGAGAATGTCCCGGTGCCTTCCAGTTCACTCGAACTTTGCAGTCCTTGTGATGGAGTGCTGACGTAATAATGGTTTCTGTCCCTTCGTTGGTGCATGAATAGGCATAGGAGTCCTTACTCCAGGTGTACTCTAGCTCCTCCTCTTGGATAATCCACGACGTTGTTGCAAAACCCCTTGGCTCGAACGCACATCTAACGAGGTCACTCTTCTTGACATGGTTGTAATCGATCCCCCTCCAATTCTTCACAGCAATCATACGGGAATGCTCCTTTCCCTTGGTATGGTTCCTACAAACAGCAGTTAGTACCTCGTATGACACAAAACTGACTCATGCATATGCTAGTGTAAGAACGAAATATACAAGTGATAAAATCAACAATCGAGCTCCCCAAACCTTTAATGTCTAGCCTAGCTTCTACATCATGCAACATACCAATGTAACTACTACATGCAATACATCACATCATGATCTTACTAGACAACCAATATCCAAGATAACAAGGCTCAATTCATACCATAGTAGCGAAAAATTCTACTGTCATAAATCCTCATACTCAACAATTAAGCATTCTATCGTCAAATCTACCAACATTACATCAATAAAAACAATCATATGCAAGAAATTAAAGATAAAGACATATTGCATAACAAGATATATCCCAAATCAACAATCCAAGCAAAATTGAGCATGCAATTGATAGTAAATAACACTTCTAATCACACAAACATCATACCCATGCATCAAACAAGCATAATTGAAGCTCAAAATAGAAAACCCCCAAATTCGAAAATTAGGGTTCTTAGAATGATACCTCAGATCTAAAAATCTAATGCATTAGGACGAAATCTGTTCGGATGGGAAGGTAGATCATGTATTAGGCTTCGATTTAAGCTAAAGAACACTAAATTTGGTCAAGAAATGAAAAAGTTATGAAGATTTGAAGTTGAAATCGCGATTTTCGGTTTTGGGGAAGGTGGAATGATGAAATTTGAAGAGAATGAGGAAAAGGGGAAGAAATCCGCGTTTTTGAGTTTCTGGAGCCGTGGGCGGTTTGCCCCGTACGCGGGGCGGTTCGCCCCCCACGTGGGGCGGTTCGCCCCGTGCTCCCCGATGCGGGGAGACGGCTTCCGTTGTCAGAAAACACGGTTTTAATCCCCGAAACTAATTTTTTCAAAAAACCACTCGAAAAATCTCACTCAAACAAAAGCATATACGACACAGACATGAACAAATTCGCATACGAGAAGAAAATAGTTCAAGAATGAATGCATGCAGAAAAGAAGTAAAGAAAGCGATAAAAACTCTGGGTTGCCTCCCGGATAGCGCCATTGTTTAAAGTCTTTGACTCGACTCCTGTCTGCGCCTATCTCTTCTTTTTGCGGGTACTAGGCTTCCCCTTCATTGATCTCCTTTCCATGTCAGGAACCTGTGAATAAGAAAGAATATAGGTTGCAAGACCACAGTAGTGAGTAGTAAAAGAAATATCAGGCGGATCAGATATGGCGTGCAATACGTGTTGCTTTCCATCCATTTCAATAGTGCAAGTTCTTTGGTAGATGTCCATCACGGAGCGTAGTTTAGTCAAGAACGTTCGCCCTAAGAGTATGACATTCCCCGTTCCAGGTGCAGATGCTGGCATAACTACAAAATTGGTGTAAACAGAAGCTTCACCCTAGTTTTCTCGGAATCTTCTTCATAACGTTTGAGAAAACTTTGTGTGTGATCAACCATCTTCTGCAAGTTCTCCATCAGTTGAGCCGACTTCGACTTCGGTGGCTCTTTCGGGTCGGGGTTTTCGCAGTGGTCATTATCATAGTTTAGCCTACTACGGTCTTGGTTAGGGCCATAAGTTTGGTTAGCCGGTTCATATCCTTGATTGTTACGGTATCCTCTTCTCCAAAATCCACCTCGAGGATTCCTACCGTCTTGTTCGTAGCTAACTTCTTGAGTGCCAAACTCCGTAGCAAAGGCTTATTCTTCGCCTCTGATGAACGTATTTTTGACGCGTTCATCTTGTCTTTTTTACCTTCTTTTGCTATCTTCTAGCCTTGTTTTTTGGTTAGTTTTGTAGAATAGTGTCACGTTTTGTGTTTTCTGCATTTTCAGGCACTTAGGTACGAAACGGCGTTTTTGGAGCTAAAAACGAGCCTTTTTGATGGAAAAGATGGCCCCGTTGAAGTTCCCCAATCTCCGTGGCTTGTTCGTAAGTGTTTGAGCATCAATAAGCATCGAGAAGGATGAGTCAAGGCACCCGAGGGCCATGCGAGGGCAAAAAGATTGAGTTTGAAGACAAAAATCTTCCCAGGAGCCAAGCTAAGCGCCTGGAATAGTGAAGCGCTCCGCTTCAATTTCCAGGAGCTTTGGCACAGAAGCCAAGCGAAGCGCTTGGAGTGCCCGAAGCGCTTCGCTTGCCAAGCGCTCCGCTTGGCTTCTCCAAGCGGTCCGCTTGGCAGCGGTTACGTTTTCGGATTTTCCTTCTTAGATATGATCTTTGATCATTTTTTGAATATCTTTTCAACTGTAACTTCGTTTTGGAGAGCTCCTAAGCCCCAAAACTCAGAGAAAACTCAGATTACATTGTATTTTAGCTTGGGATTCAAGGTTTTGATTGGGATTCATCCTTTGTAATCATCTACGGAGAGGTTCTCTTTGCTTTCCACCGATTAGTGACAGCTTTGGTGGTAACTTGTATCACTCTCTTGTCTTGTAGTTTGATATGATGTATGCTGATTATTATTCATATGAATTAATGTCTATGTTGATGAATATGAGTAGCTAAATCTTTTGTGTTGGTGGTATAATGTAGAATATGCATGCTATGGGTTATGTTTATGCTTACATGAGATTGTGATTCAATCTTGCTGCAAATCCCGTCATATGATTCTTAGTTGCCTATAAAATATATTCGAATTGAGTATAGTGACAAACTCTTGGTCAATGAAAGCTATAGGATTGTATGTTAGAGATTTGCAGCATGCTAGATAAATGGTGTTGGTGACAAGCACCTCTAAAGTATTGATAGTGATCTTTTATTATGTGTGTCTTAAAGTTGCCTAGACGAGTTGCTTAGCAGACTTGATCGAAGGTTTTACGCACTGAACTTGTGAGCATATTCGTAACCCATGCATGTGTATTTGATTTCTACCACCAACCGTTTTCCAAGCTTGATTGCATAAATCTGATTTCTCGTTGCTTTGTTCTAAAGAAAACGATTCTATCAACATTTGAAATCGTTGACTGAAATTACTAGCAAAAACCTCAAACAAAGCCACGTTAGGTCCCGAGAGAACGACACTCGGGGACAACTTGCCACTGCACTCTAGTTTGTGTAGTGATAAGTGTTCTTAGTCTTTTAAAACAAATTTAATTGGTGAAAAACGACATCATCAATTTGGCGCCGTTGCCGGGGACTTAACTCCTTTGGTTGGTGTTTTTGTTTTGGTTTTTTCAGCCAACATCTCTTCTTTGTCTCATTTCTGTTTTTGTTTCTTTTTGCTTGAGATACTCACTATTTTGTATTTCAGGTGAGTGCATGCCTAGAACCAGAACGGGTGGACCTATTATAGAACCTTTTGTAGACGAGATTGATCGTTTGTTTCAAAGGAGAAGGAGGAATTTGAATCTCGAGTTTGAAGGAGTAGCATCTAGAGCTCGGGAAGAGTCTTCTTCTTATCTTTTGGAGCCAATTCTTGAATCTGTTTACTTGGAAGGTGAAATGGCGGAGAGACCTATACGTACACTTACTAAGCCTACGGTTGGGGCTAGAGGACCAGCAATTGTCCTCAATGATGCCACAAGGAACTTGGAGATCAAGAATCACATGTTCCAACAACTTCCCAAATTCAATGGGATGGCTAATGAGGACGTGATAGGGTACTTGAATGAGCTCGAGAACTTTGTTCTCCATCTTGGGCGACCAGGAGCTGGTGTTACAAATGATGATCTCCGCATGAAGGTGTTTTCTATGGGGCTAGGCGGTCGTGCAAAGGCTTGGCTCAATACTTTGGAGGCCGGGTCTTTGACGACATGGGATCTATGTTTCGATAAGTTCATGGAGCGTTACTACCCCGCTTCCAAGACAATGGCTATGAAGAGCCAAATTAGCTCCTTCGAGCAGAGGTACGATGAGCCTTTCCACGAGGCCTATGATCGTTTCATGGGGTTGCATCATCGATGCCCACATAACGGGTATGACAAAGGTCAGCTTCTCCAATTCTTTTACAATGGTTTACATCCTGAGATTCAATCTCAAGTGGATAGCATTTGTGGAGGTAGTATGGGGGAGTTGCTTCCTTCTCAAGCCCAAGTGAAGCTGGATATGATGTACCGGAATTCCCAAAACCGGAATGTGAGGGCTCATGTGCTCCAAAAGGAGCAAAGAGGTGAGGCCAAGGTAGTAGTGGAACAAAATGCCTTCGATGGGTTCGCCCATGAAGTGAAGCAAGCTTTGAGGAAAAGCGTTCCTTCTCCTTCTACGGAAGTTTGTGGTGTGTGCAAGAACTATGGGCACCCGACATACTTATGCCGTTCTGAATTTGCTAGAGAGCAATATATCACGAACGATGTCCGTCAAGAAGTATATGCTGCTGAGGGAGAGCAAGTAGTTGGAGATGTGAACTACGGGCAAGGTTATGGCAATGTGAGGCCACAAAACCGTGGACCCCGAGTTGGGTACCAGAATCAAGGCAACCGTGGTTATTTTCATAACTCGGATCAAAATGCCTATGGGCCTAATCAAGATAGAAGTCGTCTCAGCTATGGGAACAATTGGTATGAAGGAGCACCGCCTTCTAATCCTACACCTCCACCTCAGGTTGCTAGTTCGGGACCACAAGGTGGAGGGGTGCTTCCTTTACCCCTTGTCTCTTCACTCAATGATCTGGTTATGAAGACGAACAAATTCATGGAGCATTACTATCGTAATGAGGCTACTAACAATCAACGCTTTGAGAAGCTTGAGGCTAGTAGTAGAAACCTCCATAAGAAGCTACAAGAGGTTATAGATCGAGGAGCGAGTAGAGAACAAGGGAAGTTTCCCAGAAACACGGAGAAGGCTATGGCCATAACCGTGGTGACTGATTTGCCCGTGGAGATCACGGTTGTGAGAGACAATGCACTAGTTGAGGTGCCAAGTTGCAAGATAACTAAAACTTGCAAAGTGAGTGAGGAGCGTGAGACTCCTAAGGTAGTTGTGGAAGAGAAAGTGGTCGCACAATCTGATGCGATAGTGGAGGAAGTGAATGAAAACTCATCGTCTGAGGATGACTTGGTGGATATGGTGGAAGTGCCTATCCAAGAGAGCTTTGATGTGGAAATCGGCTTGGGTAAGAAGGATGGAATAGTTGCAACTCTAGACACGGGAGCGGGTGTGAATGTCATACCTTTGAACGTGTACGAAGAGTCGGGTTTGTCTGGCTTAAGAACAATGAAGTGCATGGTGCAATTGGCGGATGGGTCTATGAAGAAGCCATTGGGTGTGATCGAGAATCTAGTGGTAAGAGTCGCCGCTGTAGAGGTCAAGATGAACTTCATCGTCATGCCTACATCCTCCGCAAAGCTCAAGGATGTGGTTCTTTTGGGTAGAGCCTTCATCAACAAAGTACATATGGTGATAGACATGTACCGTCGTACATGTAGCTTCGAGGTAAATGGCAAGCAACATACGTTGCGAGCCATAATTAATTCATGTGCTTATGTTGATACTAACGAACTTGTAGGATTCTTTGGTCCTCTTTATGTTCGTCAAGATGTGCAGGGACTTGGTGCTTTGAAGAGCACTTGGACGGGGAAGTCTAGTACCCGATGCAAAATTGATCCCGCATGAGCTAAGATGAGTCGAGCCAACGACTTTTAAACGAAGGCGCTTCTCGGGAGGCAACCCGAGGTTGTAGGTAATTGCATGTAGATTAGAAGCACGTTTAAAATTTTGTTTCGTTGTTTAGACAAGGTTTTTGGGGTGAAAATTTAGAAAAAGTTGAAAAAAAATGGATTTGGGAGCTTCAGGTCCCAAGCGAACCGCTTGGAAAGCCCAAGCGGTCCGCTTGGATTTCCAGTAAGAATCCCATTCTTACTGGAAATCCAAGCGAAGCGCTTGGCTCGCCCAAGCGGTCCGCTTGAATTTCCAGTAGGAATGAAAATTCCTACTGGAAATCCAAGTGGAGCGCTTGGGAGTTCCCAAGCGGACCGCTTGCCAAGCGCTTCGCTTGGGACGCCCAAGCGCTTCGCTTGGCTTTCCTTAAGGAAGCAAGCGGGGCACTTGAGATTCAAAGCCCCCCCCCTTCGTTTTCTTCCTCCATTGCCGATTTTGCACCCAAAAAATCTCAATCTCTCTCAATTCTCCACCAGTTCTTGCAATCTTGTGCATTTTACAAAGCCCATCACCCCCTCTATCATCTAAACCGATCAAATTTCACGTTTGAAGCATCCATAACAAGGAATCAAAGGTACCTCTCATGAACCATAACTTTCTTGAATTCGGGATTTCATCTTAATTAGCTTCAATTGTGTTATGCATTGGTGAATTAGAGTTTGATAATGATTATTGAGCATGTTTCTTACTAGATGTGATGTCTAAATTCGAATTTTGCTCCTCTTGATTTATGATGAACTCTAGTGCTCGAATTTTTGCTATGTAATTGTTTGATGATTGTTAGCCTTGAATTTGAGTTATGTTATGATTCGAATTTTTGCTATGTAATTGTTTGATGATTGTTAGCCTTGAATTTGAGTTATGATATGATTATGGTGATGTTGTGATTGCATGAGAATGTGTTGGATTGGTTGGGTGATTTAATTGGAGAGTTTGTTTGCTTGGTTTAGATCCGTATGGATTTATCGTAACGAAGTGTTAAAGCTTCTCGATTTGTTCATATGAACTTTAGCAAGCCTTCAAACTCACCATGAGATTACTTGAGTGAGTATTGGAGTCCAGGAGTCGAGTCTAAGTCTCATTGTCTCTTGAAGTTATCTAATAAAATCATTCTAGGTACCATGGACACAAGAGCCAAGAAGAAAGCAAGGAAGGATGGAGCTTCAACCTCCAAGGAGATTCCCCGTGATGAAAGCGACCAGTGACCCATACAAAGAATCGGACGCATTGCGGAGGTTCCGATACAACTTCTATAGGGGAGGAGAACGGTCAGTGATTTGGGACCGTAGCATCTCCTTTACTTCAAAGGAGTTGGACGTACTTAAGGGGACAAAATATGAGAGCAAGGGGCTTTTCTTTGATGTACCCTATGCACCCTACGCTCACCTTACCAGGCTTATAACGGCGAGAGGATGGATCTTCTATGGGAAAGAATTCTCCGGATGGGATATAGACCTTGTCGAGGAGTTCCACATTACCTTCGAGGACTATAACTATAAGGCCGAAGCAGTACCTATTCGTGGTGTGATGGTCCCTTTCTCGCCATTGAGTATCACTAGTGTTAGGAAACTTGTAATTTTGATGAGCAATTAACCATGCTAAATTAAGGAAAGTCCAGTAACTAGTACTCTTAAGGTCCATAGGAATTTAGAATTTTAAGGACATTGTAAAAGAGGAACGTTTGCTGATGACTTAGTTAGGTGATAGATAAGTTATTTCTTTTGCGTATGATGTATTTTATTTTCTGAAAAGAAAACAACTTATTGATGCTTAGGTTTAATGTATCTTATTTTTGAAAAGAAAATAACCTATTGAAGCATTTGCTGAAGATATATTTTGTTTATTACAAACAAATTATTGAAGCAAATAAGAAACCGGCTCAGAATCTTGAAGACTTTTGATGTTCTGAAGACTTGAAGAATTCGAAGACTTGAAGACTTGAAGATTGCTGAAGACTGGTAAGGCACGTGTTGCTCAGAAAGTGGAAAATTCAGCAACAACATTGCATAAGTGAAAATCTGAAAGACAGAGTAGGTTGTGCTTGCTGAAACTGAGACTGACCACTTGCTGATAAACATATGTGACCTCTTGCTGAATGTACGTGAATTTGCGCTCCAATGTTACTGTTTGAATTCTATTCAAATGTGCATTTAATGCAAAGCATGCACGTGAAGGACATGAAGACTAGAAGACAAACAAAGTCGCTGCTGAAAGTACAAAAGCAAGATAGTGACATGTTAAGGAACAAAAGCCTTAGGATTTGAAATTCAAACGGCTCCTTACTTGCACTATAAATAGAGGTCATCCAGCAAAGAGTTAAAGTGTGTCAACAACGTGATCAAACTCTCACTTGTGCCTAAAAACTCACAAACCTTCAAACACTCTTACTGCCATTGATCCGTTCCAAGACTTAAAGCTTGAAAAAGCTACTTGTGAAGAAGTAGAACAACTCGGCTAAGAAATTAGTTAAGTGTTCTTTCTTTCGAACAAGAACAAGTCTTGACACCAGAAACAATCAAACTTGTTTACTGCAAAGTATTCCAAGTTGTGTTTCTTAGATTACTTGTTGTAACTGAATGAGTTATAATTAAGCCATCTCACCCCAAAACTCTCTAACTGAAAATACACCCTTTCAGGCGTGATATTCAGGGGGAACTTAATCGAGCATAGTTTTGCTGATTAAAAGTACCAAGTTTGGTGGAGAACAAGGTTGAGTTCTCTAGTTTAGGTTGGAGACAAAGCAAGTGTGCTTTGGTTTCTGTTGAATCGCTTTAGATAGGAGATTGTAAGGAACCTCAATCATATCTTAGTGGATTCAGTCCTAGAAAGGACGAAGTGGATTAGTTGAGAGATTACGCCAGTCTCAGATACCACTATAAAAGTGTTTGTGTGATTTACTTACTGCATTTAGCTTTCAGCAAATTATATCTGTTTGTACACAGTCACTCACTTCACTTGCTGAAACCCTTTACTTGCTGAAAGAGCACTTATTGTATCAAAGACTTCCGCTCTCTGATTTTAAGTATCAGCAAACCAAGCTACTGTAAAGTAACTTACGCTTGCTGAGAAAGTTAAGTATCAGCAAACTCATTACTGAAAAGGAATAAGTACTTGCTGAGAAAGTTTTAAACGACGAAAGTTTGAAAAGACTATTCACCCCCCCCCCTCTAGTCTTTTCTTGTTGTTTAAAGGGACCAACAACTAGTTTCATTATGGGACTAGAGGAACCCTTGCGGGAAGACAAGAATAAGGTAGCATACTATGTGAGTGATCCCTTTGTGCACTATGTCTATGACCCAACGGTTGAGAAGTTTCCGAGGAAGATAGTCGGGGTTCTGACAACCGAGGACTATAAGACAAGGAAGACGCGTCTCGATAACACCTTGAAGTATAAAGATTTGAATTTGCACGCCCGCATGATCCTACTTTTCGTGGTAGCTAATCTTATCCCGGGACTCATAACCGAAGAGATAACGCCGGAAGTCGAGATCTTAGTCTATTCTCTCATGGCGAACTTGTCCATCACTCCCGGGGACATCATCTTCCAGCAATTCGAGATTAAACGAGAACCCGGCCACCCACTAGTCTTCCCACATCTGATCACTGCTATGTGTGAGAAAGCAAATGTGCCAAACATCCGGCTCACCGAGGCATCGAGGGAACCAATCGGCATAGAGACACACGATCTGATACTCCACCGCTTCGAAGTAGAGCAAGGGTTCGAATCCGAGTGATTTTGCGGTGGTGGTACTCCTTTTTGATACTCTTATCTGATATTATGACTTATGACTCTTGTACTCTTTATTTGCTTTTGTAGTTGTGGCCTGTGTGCCTTTTGTCGTGATTAATTTAGTCTAGTTTTTGTCTTTGTGCCTTAGGTGATTAAGATAGGATAAAACATCGAAAATCTGGAAACAGGGCCAAGCGAAGCGCTTGGAAGGGCCAAGCGGTCCGTTTCAAATTCCAGGAAGTTTTGCAACTTCCTGGAAATTCAAGCGGAGCGCCTGGAGCCTCCAAAGCGCTCCGCTTGGACCCTGTACCCAGATTTTCCTCGTTTTTCCATTCTTCTTACCTTTGCGCACCCGTTTTACTCTGACGAACGTCAATCGTAGAAAGTGACAACTCAAATAACTCATGGGAAGGTTGGGAGCTTGAAGCTGCCCCCTTACCCTTCTTGCTCTTAGACAAGCCAGCTTTCTTCTTGTCGCGTGGTGGCATGGTTCCTACAAGCAGCAATTAGTATCTTGTATGACATAAAACAGATTTATGCATATGCAAATACAAGAGTGAAACACACGAGTGATAACATCAACAATCGCACTCCTCAAAACCTCCATGTCTAATCTAGCCACTTCTAGAACTAAAATGCAACATACCAACATATCTTAGACATGTAACATTTCACATTATGCTCTTGATAGACAACAAATAGCCTTAAATCATAAGGCTCAAATCATACCATAGTAGCAAAAATCTAGCATCAAAAATCCTCAAACTCAACAATCATGCGTTCTACCATCATGTCCATCATTATCATATCAATAAGCACACCCATAAACATGGAATGAAAGGAAAAGAAACAATGCATCTTAAGACATAGACATCTAGTAGGCAAAATTCTCAAACCAACAAACCAAGCATAATTGAACATGGAATTGATAGTGAATAACGTTTCTAATCACACAAACAATCAACCCATACATCATATAAGCTCAATTGAAGCATAAATCAAAAAACCCCCAAATTTGAAAAATTAGGGTTCATATGAAGTTACCTTAGATCCGAAGAATGAATGAACTAGTGTTGGTCCCTTTAAACAACAAGAAAAGACTAGAGGGGGGGTGAATAGTCTTTTCAAACTTTCGTCGTTTAAAACTTTCTCAGCAAGTACTTATTACTTTTCAGTAATGAGTTTGCTGATACTTAACTTTCTCAGCAAGCGTAAGTTACTTTACAGTAGCTTGGTTTGCTGATACTTAAAATTAGAGAGCGGAAGTCTTTGATACAATAAGTGCTCTTTCAGCAAGTGAAGTGAGTGACTGTGTACAAATAGATATAATTTGCTGAAATCTAAATGCAGTAAGTAAATCACACAAACGCTTTTATAGTGGTATCTGAGAGTGGCGTAATCTCTCAACTAATCCACTTCGTCCTTTCCAGGACTGAATCCACTAAGATATGATTGAGGTTCCTTACAATCTCCTATCTAAAGCGATTCAACAGAAACTAAAGCACATTTGCTTTGTCTCCAACCTAAACTAGAGAACTCAACCTTGTTCTCCACCAAACTTGGTACTTTTAATCAGCAAAACTATGCTCGATTAAGTTCCCCCTGAATATCACGCCTGAAAGGGTGTATTTTCAGTTAGAGAGTTTTGGGGTGAGATGACTTAATTATAACTTATTCAGTTACAACAAGTAATCTAAGAAACACAACTTGAAATACTTTGCAGTAAACAAGTTTGATTGTTTCTGGTGTCGAGACTTGTTCTTGTTCGAAAGAAAGAATACTTAACTAATTTCTTAGCCGAGTTTGTTCTACTTCTTCACAAGTAGCTTTTTCAAGCTTTAAGTCTTGGAACGGATCAATGGCAGTAAGAGTGTTTGAAGGTTTGTGAGTTTTTAAGCACAAGTGAGAGTTTGATCACGTTGTTGACACACTTCAACTCTTTGCCGGATGACCTCTATTTATAGTGCAAGTAAGGAGCCGTTTGAATTTCAAATCCTAAGGCTTTTGATCCTTAACATGTCACTATCTTGCTTTTGTACTTTCAGCAGCGACTTTGTTTGTCTTCTAGTCTTCATGTCCTTCGCGTGCATGCTTTGCATTAAATGCACATTTGAATAGAATTCAAACAGTAACATTGGAGCGCAAATTCTCGTACATTCAGCAAGAGGTCACATATGTTTATCAGCAAGTGGTCAGTCTCAGTTTCAGCAAGCACAACCTACTCTGTCTTTCAGATTTTCACTTATGCAATGTTGTTGCTGAATTTTCCACTTTCTGAGCAACACGTGCCTTACCAGTCTTCAACAATCTTCATGTCTTCAAGTCTTCGAATTCTTCAAGTCTTCAGATCTTCAAAAGTCTTCAAGATTCTGAGCGGTTTCTTATTTGCTTCAATAATTTGTTTGTAATAAACAAAATATATCTTCAGCAAATGCTTCAATAGGTTATTTTCTTTTCAGAAAATAAGATACATTAAAGCTAAGCATCAATAAGATATTTTCTTTTCAGAAAATAAAATACATCATACGCAAAAGAAATAACTTATCTAACACCTAACTAAGTCATCAGCAAACGTTCCTCTTTTACAATGTCCGTAAAATTCTAAATTCCTATGGACCTTAAGAGTACTAGTTACTGGACTTTCCTTAATTTAGCATGGTTAATTGCTCATCAAAATTACAAGTTTCCTAACAACTAGGATGAAATTTGTTCGGATGAAAAGAAATAGCACGTAATGGGCTTCGATTGAAACTAAAGAACACAAAATTTGATGGAGAATTGAAGATTTTATGAAAGATTGAAGATTTTTGGAGTTTTTGGGTGCTTTGGAGTAAGAGAGGTGAAGAGGATGAGAAAATGAGGAATTGGGGATGAAATCCCGTCTAAAAGCTTTCAGATAATGGGGGGCAATTCGCCCCGTGTGTGGGGCGATTCGCCCCCCATCGCCAGAGAGCGTACGGTGTGGGGCGAATCGCCCCACATGTGGGGCGAATCGCCCCCCACACATGGCCAGAGAGCTTGAAGCTCTCTGGCCATGTGTGGGGGGCGATTCTCCCCCCAACTCCAGAGGTGGGGAGACGAAATTTTTTCGAAAAACTCAGTTTTTATCCCCGAAAACCATTTCCCTCATGAAAAACACTCGAAAAAATTCACTCAAACATAAGCATAAGCTCAAGGCAACACATAAACGAACAAATTCACATAAAGAAAGGCAAATTGTTCAAAGTATGAATGCATGCAATGCAATAAAGCGATAAAAACTCCGGGTTGCCTCCCGGATAGTGCCATTGTTTATAGTCTTTGACTCGACTTCTTCTTGCATCTTAGTTCTTCTTTTTTAGGGTACTAGACTTCCCCTTCATGGATCTTTTCCTCATGCCACGAACCTGTAAATGAGAATGAACATAGACAGCAAGACCAAAGTAGTTAATTGTGTGAGAAGCATTGAAGTGAATATTTGGATCAGATATGGCTCGCAACACATGTTGCTTGCCATCCACCTCAATGGTGCAAGTTCTTCGATAGATGTCTATCACGGAACGTAGCTTAGTCAAGAACGTTCGCCCAAAGAGAACAACATCCCCCATCCCAGGTGTAGACGCCGGCATAACTACAAAGTTGGTGTACATAGAAGCTTCACCAATCTTAACCAATACGTTATTCACAACGCCTTCGGGTCTCACAAAGGATCCATCCGCCAATTGCACAATAGCCTTATGCTCAGATAGTTTTCCAAGGCTACTCTTCTCAAACATATTCATTGGGAGCACATTAGAGTAAGATCCCGTATCTAGTGTAGCACGAACATCTTCAAGTTCGCCAATCCCAACCTTAACATCGAAACTCTCAGGGATTGGCTCGGGATCCTCTTGCTCCTCATCACTCGCATGAAATCCAAGGTCCTTCTCTTTTTCCTTAGCTAGTGGAGGTTCTCCATCCTTGCAACACTCACATTTAGCAACCTTCTTGATGGTGATTCCATCCTAGTGCTCTCTTCCAAACGATCCAGCCTCGCCCTAGTCTTCTCAGAATCTTCTTCATAACGCTTAAGAAAACTTTGGGTGTGATCAACCATTTTCTGCAAGTTTTCCATCAGTAGAGCCGTCTTCGACTTCGGTTGCTCTTTGGGAGCGGGGTTTTCGCAGTGATCATTACCATAGCTAAGCTTACTACGGTCTTGGTTAGGGCCATAAGTTTGGCTAGCCGGTGCATATCCTTGATTGTTTCGGAACCCTCTTCTCCAAAATCCACCTCGAGGATTCCTACCATCTTGTCCATAGCTAGCTTCTTGAGTACCAAATTTCATAGCAAAAGCTTCCTATTCGCTTCCTTGAACCCAATTGCCATCATCATATGCAAGCTCCGATCTACACATATGAGCTCCATGCCCATAGTTCTTGCATATTCGGCAAACTTCATTCGACATAGCTGTTCCAGCGGAGCTCTTGAGGACTTGTTTCAACTCATTGGTAAAGCACTCGAATCGATCCCCATTCCCCCCATACATAGGGGCCTCCTGAGTAGGTTGAGCTTCAGGTCCACGTCTCCTAACCATTGTTCTAGGATCCTTGAATTGCGAACCCTTAGCAAGTCTTTCGAAAACCTCCAAAACGGCTTCCGCGGTTTCCTCCCAAATATTGCCACGGCATTGGAAATCCACCACTTGTTGATTCTCAAAGGTCAGTCCATTGTAGAAGTGTTGGACAAGATCCGCAAGCTCAAAACCATGGTGAGGGCACTTATTCATGAGGTATTGGAACCTCTCAAACGCGGACTAGATGGTCTCATCATAGTCTTGTTTGAATCCAGTGATTTGCGCCTTAAGCGCGGTAGTCAAGGTGTGAGGAAAGTATTTCTCCATGAATGCTGAAAAAACCTTTGCCCAAGTGTCAAGCGAACCCGTCGGTAGCAAACTCAACCACAACTTGGCCCTGTCGCCAAGCCTCATAGTAAAAACCTTCATTCTCAACTCATCCGCTGTTATTTCAGCTCCGGGTCGTGGGAGTTGGTTGACGAAGTCATCAATATCGTGCAAGTACCCCATCACATCTTCCCTCGCCAAGCCATAGAACCTCGGAAGTTGCTGGAACAGGTGGTTTTTTATTTCCAGATCTCGAGTTGCAGGCGAAAGAACAATCGCCGGTCCCCTCATACGATCCTTGGTGGGTTGAACCCATGATTTTAGTGGTCTAGCTTCTGCCATTCCGACGATTTCTTCAAAAAGACTATGTAGAGATTCAGAGAAATTTGTATCCTCTATTTCCTCTAGTTCACGTCGTCCAAGTAGTCGCCTTCTTTTGTGGTAGACTCTGTCAATTTCAACGATTGGTTCAGCAAGCGGTGTTCGTCTAGATCGTGTACTTCGCATACACTATCTGTAACAGGCTAAGAAAAGAGTATCAGAGAGATCAAATTAAATAAAACCAAAACTAGGAATTGAATGCTGAAAATATATATAAGCTAAACAGAAAAAAGGAGTATAGTCCCAGGCAGCAGTGCCAATTTGATGAACCGGAGTTTGTTAGACTCAATTAATCAAATAAATTTGTTTTTAGCCAAAGGCAATTCACAACTACAACGAAAACCGTAGTGTAGCGGTAAAATAACCTCGAGTGTCGATCTCTAAGGACTATAACTAGGTTTATCTAATTTAACTTAAACTATAAACTCAACAAACGACTTAGCACTGATTTTCTTATCAATAATAACGGAAGTTAATGATAGTATGATCATTCAAAGCATCAGGTTAATAATCATGCATGAAGTACTCGATCGTTTTGCATAGAAATCTAAGATCATGAATTGTCCAATGTGTTCCGTTCAATTCAACACTACGAAGATAGAGGGCTTAGATAGATCAAAGAAATAAAGCAATAACTCAAGTCTGATTCGTGTTACAGCCATCATGCATAATTAAGAACCCTAGCTAAGAAATCACATACTATCACCAACGATAGATTTAGCTACTCATAGATGACATGCAATCAACAGAAATCAAAGCAAGATTGAATGAAAACATGTTGAAAGAAATAAATATAAATAGAAAAATCGTGAGATACAATGTTACCGACGAAGGTTGTCAATCTCCGAAGAATTGCGAGCTCACAAGCAAGAATTGATAACAACGAGGTCCAATTATATGCTTAATCCTCCAAATTGATAAGAAAAAGAGTCTCCTATGCTAAGAATTCCCAGAACAGGCTCTGGAGAATTCGTCCCTAAAACTATGTGAAAAGGTATGAAAAAAGGTCTAAAAAACGTAGAAGCGGGTGCAACTATATATAGGAGTTCGGAGGAAGTGGGGCGAATCGCCCCAGACGCCGGGCGAACCGCCTGGCGTAGGGCGAACCGCCCCACATCCTGGGCGAACTGCCCGGGAGCTCCAGTCGTTTTTTATGCATTTTTGGTCTTCTTTTCCTTTTCGGACTCAGATTTTGTCTTCTAGTGACCTTTAAGCATTGAAACTCGACCCCTAGACCTCAAATCTCGTCCGGAACCTTCTAGATACACCACGGATGACCACGAAACACCGAATCTTCGTTCTCTTCAATATAATTGCCCGGAAAATCACATTTTTTACTTAAAACCTGAAAAATGCAAACTAAAGGGAAAGGTGACACTATTCTAATAAAATGCACTATAATATAGCTAAATTAACATAGATGATAGCTAAATAGGTGAAAAAGACTCAAATGAAGGTGTAAAATACACGTTCATCAGGGCTCGGTAAAGATGTCAACAAGTTGATCATTGGTACCTACTTTCACAACCTCAATGTCTCCCGTTTCCACATGATCTCTAATAAAATGATGTCTAATGTCAATGTGTTTTGTCCTTGAGTGGAACTTAGGATTTTGCATGATAGCAATAGCACTTGTATTATCACAAAAGATTGGTGTTTTCTTTGCATAAATACCATAATCTCTTAATTGTTGCTGAATCCATAGGATTTGAGCTGCGCAACAACCAGCCGCAATGTACTCAAATTCAGTAGATGAATTGACAACACAGGTTTGCTTCTTGATGAACCATGATATTAATCTAGTACCTAGAAACTGACAAGTTCCAGAAGTACTTTTTCTATCAAGAGTTGATCCTCCATGATCAGCATCAGAATAACCAACCAATTCTAGTCCAGAATCTTTAGGATACCATAATCCAACATTGACTGTACCTTTGACATATTTCAGTATCTTAAGTTCCTTTTTGTAGTGTGATTCTCTTGGATCAGATTGGAATCTTGTACACACACAAACAACATACTGAATGTCATGTCTACTTGCTGTTAAATACAACAAGGAACCCATGAGTTTCCTATACTTGTGTTCTTCAACACACTTATCTTCTTTAGTATAGCCCAATTTGGTACCAACACTCATAGGGATCTTTTCAGGTTTTTCTTCCTCTTTGATCCTAAACTTTATGAGCATTTCCTTTGCATACTTTGCTTGATTTATGAATATTCCATCATTGAGTTGCTTGACTTGCAATCCTAGGAAATAATTCAATTTACCCATCATACTCATTTCAAACTTGTTTGTCATAAGTTTGGCAAAAATCATCACAAAGTTGCTTGTCCTTAGATCCAAATATTATGTCATCCACATAAATCTGAACTAAGAGTATTTTACCATCATGGTTCATGGTAAACAAAGTTTTGTCAACTTCACCTTTCATGAAACCATTATCCAGCAAGAACTTAGCTAAGGTATCATACCAAGCTCTTGGTGCTTGCTTTAGACCATATACAGCTTTCTGAAGCTTGTATACCATCTTGGTTTTTTAGGGAAGTTCAAAGCCACGGGGTTGTTCCAAGTAGACTTCTTCAGCAAGTTCACCATTTAAGAATGCACTTTTAACATCCATTTGATAAACAAGGAAGTCATTGTGAGCCGCAAAGGCCAAGAAAAGTCTAATTGCATCAAATCTTGCAACTGGTGCATAAGACTCATCATAGTCCAATCCTTCAGTCTGACAGTAACCTTGAGCAACTAATCGTGCTTTATTCCTTGTTACTTCACCAGACTCACTCAGCTTGTTTCTGAACACCCACTTTGTACCAATTGCTTTCTTGCCTTCAGCAAGGGGTACAAGTTTCCAGACTTTGTTCCTTTCAAATTGATCCAGTTCTTCTTGCATTGCCTTGATCCATTCAGAATGCTTTAAACCTTCTTCTATGGTCTTGGGTTCAATTTCTGAAACAAAGCAAGAGAACAAAGCTTCTACTTCTACGACATTTGCTTCCTCGGCAAGTCCATGAGTAGCAGATACTTTGGATCTAGTCACTTGGCGTTCGTCAATATCACCAATCATATCCGTAGAGGGATGATCTCTAATCCATTTATTAACAGATTTTCTGCTCTTTGGATCTGGATAAGTTTGCTCATCAGCATGTGACTCTTCAGTATGTACTTGCTCAGTACTACTGGTATTTTGTTGTGTCTCTGCTGAGATTGATTCATCAGCAACTGCTTATTCAGCATTGCTAGATTGTGGTAACTCGTCAGCAGGCACAGGAAGTTGCATAGTTTTAGCAACATCCGGAGCAACTGCGTCTTTTGCTGGAAATTCTTTGTCATGAACTATATTTATCTTGTCATGACTCGGGGGAGGAGAGTCATTGTCAGAATCATCATTTAGTTCAATTGACTTGACTTGCCTAGCATCAGATTCAGTTCTTTGCTCGTGTATGAGTAGCTTCTTCATACAATCTGATATTTCTTCTTCAGCAGGCACTCCTTGTGACTTTTCATAGAATACAACATGCACTGATTCTTCGATCTTTTGTGCCTTTTGTTGTAAACTCTATAAGCTTTACTATGCAAGAAGTAACCAAGAAATATCGCTTCGTTTGCCTTTGGTTGAAATGTTCTTAGGTGTTCTCTACCATTGTTAAGAACAAAACACTTACAACCAAATACTCTTAGATGGGTGATGTTAGGAGGTCTTCCAACAAATAACTCATACGGAGTTTTGTTGTATTCCTCAGTAATCAGACATCTGTTTTGAGTATAACAGACGGTATTAATCGCTTCAACCCAGTAAGCTTCACTTATTTCAGTGTCAGCAAGCATTGTTCTTGCAGCTTCTTTTAGGGTGCGATTCTTCCTTTCAGCAACACCATTTTGTTGTGGTGTCCTTACTGAGGATAACTAATATTGTATGCCTTTTGAAGTGCAATACTCAGTTATGTACTGGTTCACAAACTCAGTACCATGGTCTGTTCTTATGACTTTTACCTTGTCAGTTTTCATGACTTCAAGCTTATTCAGCAAGTTAGGTATTTCAGTCCTTGTTTCAGACTTGTGCTTGATAAATACTACCCAAGTAAATATTTAATAGTCATCTACCACCACCAGACCATACTTCTTACCAGCATAGCTTGTTGAAGAAGATTCAAACAAGTCCATGTGCAAGAGTTGTAAAGGTTTTGTAGTTGACGGTACTGCGTTGTTCTTAAAAGAAGATTTGGTTTGCTTTCCTTGCTGACATGCATTGCAAACACCATCCTTCTTGAAAGTGACCTCAGGTAATCCAACTACAAGTGCCTTTTTAGACAGCTTATTCAGCGTCTTGAAGTTTAGGTGACTTATTCATTTATGCCATAACCATGCTTTTTCAGCAAGGCAATCATGATCTGAGACAAGTCATTTTTCAACGATTGTTGAAGATCAATCTACAGTGTACAAACCTCCTGATCTTCTAGCAACCATAATAACCTTCTTTGTCTTAAAGTCTATAAGTTTACATTCATCACTTTTGATTTTGATGAAGAATCCTTTATCAGTGAATTGACTCATGCTGAAAAGGTTAAACTTAAGATTTTTGACATAAAGAACTCCCGAAATGGGAATGCATCCTAACTTCACGTCACCATAACCTTTTGTAGAACCAAAGCCTCCACCAGCAAACCTTATTGTTGGACCTTTAGACCACCGTCTATAGTTTATAAGGTTATTCTTGTTGCCCGTCATGTGCTTTACACAACCACTGTCAAAGTGCCAGATTGCATTGTTTGTCTCCGTGGCTGAAGTCTGCAAAATAAAGAGCAAACAAGTTAATTATCCAATATTGGATGTCCATTAACATGTTCAAGAATGCGTCCAGTGGAAACCCAAGTCTTAAGTTTTTTCAACTTTGACTTGTTTTCTACTTGTTGAGGAACTAGGAGGTTTTGAGCCGAAAGACTTTTGATTCGTGCTGATCAAATCCACTTTCGGATGTGGTGTCTTGCTCGGTTGACCTTTCTGCTGAACATACTTTTCATTAAGTTCTTCTCTGGCAAGGTTCCTTCTAGCCCTAGCGTTTTGAGTTTTGTCAGAACTCTTTGGCTTGGTTTTATTCATCTCTTTGAAGTATCTTTGCTGACTTTGCTTATACTCATGAAAACGTTGACTTTGATTGGTTTTGAAACCGAGTCCACTTTTTGGAGAATGTTGAGCTTTTGTCTCAGCAACCTTACTTGATTCAGGTTTGTCAGCAAAGGTCTTCTGATTACTTTTAGTAATCTTGCCTTTTGACTTAACAAATTGCTTTTCAGCAACTTGTTTGGCGGAATGCTTTACAACATCCTTTTTCTTAACAGTTTGCTTTTCAGCAACCTGTTTTCCTTTTAAAGTCTTGTTACTTTGAGTAGCAACAGCGGGCTTTACGGTCGTAGGTACTTGATTGCATTTTTCGGCAACCTTAGATTGACAAAACTGATATAGTTCTGGTTGACCACTATCAGTTGCACGTACAAAGGTAATTGGTGATTTGTCTTTACTCAAGATTATTACGTCCTCACCTTCATACGTTGCACCTAGACCTTCTTTCTAAGATGGATCTCTCAGATAAGAGTTTAGTTCAATCAGCGTATTACTTGCATCAGCATAAGATTTGAAATTGATTTTCATCTTTTTCATTTCTTGTATTTCAGCAAGTAACTTTAGAATTGAGGACTGATACTCTTCCAATTTTATTGCCATTTGAGAATTCTTCTCTGTAGCTTCAGCAATCAACTTCTTGCTGCAAAGCCGTCATCTTCTGAAAAGAAGAATGATAAAGAGCCCACTGATGAAAATGCTTTAGTTGTTAAAAACATGAAGAAATTCATCAGTAAGAAACTTGAAAGTCGAAAAGCAAAAGAGAAGCTGAAAAAGCATCTTGGTAACAACTACCATAAGTACAAGAATGAGGCTAGCTCGCTGAACAAGCAAGCTCAGCAAGCAAACTCATCAGAAGAACCAGCAGTTGGAAATGATCTCTGCTTTTACTGCAAAAAGCCTGGACACTTCAAGGCAAATTGTCCTTTTCTGAAAGGCAAATCTGCTGAAAAGAAGAAGAAGTTGAAAAGAGCTTTTATTGCTGAAGAAAAGAAGAAGCTTCAAGCAAAAATCGATGCGTTATGCATTGATACTAGCTCCGAAGACATTGAGGAAGAAAGCTCAGACACTGAAGATGAAGAAGCCACTCTTGACGTAGAGATTGATGAACGTGTATTTTACACTTTCATTCGAGTCTTTTTTCACCAATTTAGCTATCCTCTATGTTAATTTAGCTATATTTTAGTGCATTTTATTAGAATAGTGTCACGTTTCCCTTTAGGTTGTAATTTACAGGTTTTGGGTGAAAAATGAGGTTTTCCGGGAAATTATATTGAAGTGGACAAGGAATTGGTGTTCCGAAGGAAGTTTTGGAGTATCTAGAAGATTCCGGATAGGATTTGAAGTCTAGGGGTCGAATCTGAAGGCTAAAAGGTCACTAGAAGGCAAAAACCGAGTCCGAAAAGGAAAAGAAATCCAAAAACGCGTCACCTGCCGACTGGAGGTCCCGGAAAATCACATTTTTTACTTAAAACCTGAAAAATGCAAACTAAAGGGAAAGGTGACACTATTCTAATAAAATGCACTATAATATAGCTAAATTAACATAGATGATAGCTAAATAGGTGAAAAAGACTCAAATGAAGGTGTAAAATACACGTTCATCAGGGCTCGGTAAAGATGTCAACAAGTTGATCATCGGTACCTACTTTCACAACCTCAATGTCTCCCGTTTCCACATGATCTCTAATAAAATGATGTCTAATGTCAATGTGTTTTGTCCTTGAGTGGAACTTAGGATTTTGCATGATAGCAATAGCACTTGTATTATCACAAAAGATTGGTGTTTTCTTTGCATAAATACCATAATCTCTTAATTGTTGCTGAATCCATAGGATTTGAGCTGCGCAACAACCAGCCGCAATGTACTCAGATTCAGTAGATGAATTGACAACACAGGTTTGCTTCTTGATGAACCATGATATTAATCTAGTACCTAGAAACTGACAAGTTCCAGAAGTACTTTTTCTATCAAGAGTTGATCCTCCATGATCAGCATCAGAATAACCAACCAATTCTAGTCCAGAATCTTTAGGATACCATAATCCAACATTGACTGTACCTTTGACATATTTCAGTATCTTAAGTTCCTTTTTGTAGTGTGATTCTCTTGGATCAGATTGGAATCTTGTACACACACAAACAACATACTGAATGTCATGTCTACTTGCTGTTAAATACAACAAGGAACCCATGAGTTTCCTATACTTGTGTTCTTCAACACACTTATCTTCTTTAGTATAGCCCAATTTGGTACCAACACTCATAGGGATCTTTTCAGGTTTTTCTTCCTCTTTGATCCTAAACTTTATGAGCATTTCCTTTGCATACTTTGCTTGATTTATGAATATTCCATCATTGAGTTGCTTGACTTGCAATCCTAGGAAATAATTCAATTTACCCATCATACTCATTTCAAACTTGTTTGTCATAAGTTTGGCAAAAATCATCACAAAGTTGCTTGTCCTTAGATCCAAATATTATGTCATCCACATAAATCTGAACTAAGAGTATTTTACCATCATGGTTCATGGTAAACAAAGTTTTGTCAACTTCACCTTTCATGAAACCATTATCCAGCAAGAACTTAGCTAAGGTATCATACCAAGCTCTTGGTGCTTGCTTTAGACCATATACAGCTTTCTGAAGCTTGTATACCATCTTGGTTTTTTAGGGAAGTTCAAAGCCACGGGGTTGTTCCAAGTAGACTTCTTCAGCAAGTTCACCATTTAAGAATGCACTTTTAACATCCATTTGATAAACAAGGAAGTCATTGTGAGCCGCAAAGGCCAAGAAAAGTCTAATTGCATCAAATCTTGCAACTGGTGCATAAGACTCATCATAGTCCAATCCTTCAGTCTGACAGTAACCTTGAGCAACTAATCGTGCTTTATTCCTTGTTACTTCACCAGACTCACTCAGCTTGTTTCTGAACACCCACTTTGTACCAATTGCTTTCTTGCCTTCAGCAAGGGGTACAAGTTTCCAGACTTTGTTCCTTTCAAATTGATCCAGTTCTTCTTGCATTGCCTTGATCCATTCAGAATGCTTTAAACCTTCTTCTATGGTCTTGGGTTCAATTTCTGAAACAAAGCAAGAGAACAAAGCTTCTACTTCTACGACATTTGCTTCCTCGGCAAGTCCATGAGTAGCAGATACTTTGGATCTAGTCACTTGGCGTTCGTCAATATCACCAATCATATCCGTAGAGGGATGATCTCTAATCCATTTATTAACAGATTTTCTGCTCTTTGGATCTGGATAAGTTTGCTCATCAGCATGTGACTCTTCAGTATGTACTTGCTCAGTACTACTGGTATTTTGTTGTGTCTCTGCTGAGATTGATTCATCAGCAACTGCTTATTCAGCATTGCTAGATTGTGGTAACTCGTCAGCAGGCACAGGAAGTTGCATAGTTTCAGCAACATCCGGAGCAACTGCGTCTTTTGCTGGAAATTCTTTGTCATGAACTATATTTATCTTGTCATGACTCGGGGGAGGAGAGTCATTGTCAGAATCATCATTTAGTTCAATTGACTTGACTTGCCTAGCATCAGATTCAGTTCTTTGCTCGTGTATGAGTAGCTTCTTCATACAATCTGATATTTCTTCTTCAGCAGGCACTCCTTGTGACTTTTCATAGAATACAACATGCACTGATTCTTCGATCTTTTGTGCCTTTTGTTGTAAACTCTATAAGCTTTACTATGCAAGAAGTAACCAAGAAATATCGCTTCGTTTGCCTTTGGTTGAAATGTTCTTAGGTGTTCTCTACCATTGTTAAGAACAAAACACTTACAACCAAATACTCTTAGATGGGTGATGTTAGGAGGTCTTCCAACAAATAACTCATACGGAGTTTTGTTGTATTCCTCAGTAATCAGACATCTGTTTTGAGTATAACAGACGGTATTAATCGCTTCAACCCAGTAAGCTTCACTTATTTCAGTGTCAGCAAGCATTGTTCTTGCAGCTTCTTTTAGGGTGCGATTCTTCCTTTCAGCAACACCATTTTGTTGTGGTGTCCTTACTGAGGATAACTAATATTGTATGCCTTTTGAAGTGCAATACTCAGTTATGTACTGGTTCACAAACTCAGTACCATGGTCTGTTCTTATGACTTTTACCTTGTCAGTTTTCATGACTTCAAGCTTATTCAGCAAGTTAGGTATTTCAGTCCTTGTTTCAGACTTGTGCTTGATAAATACTACCCAAGTAAATATTTAATAGTCATCTACCACCACCAGACCATACTTCTTACCAGCATAGCTTGTTGAAGAAGATTCAAACAAGTCCATGTGCAAGAGTTGTAAAGGTTTTGTAGTTGACGGTACTGCGTTGTTCTTAAAAGAAGATTTGGTTTGCTTTCCTTGCTGACATGCATTGCAAACACCATCCTTCTTGAAAGTGACCTCAGGTAATCCAACTACAAGTGCCTTTTTAGACAGCTTATTCAGCGTCTTGAAGTTTAGGTGACTTATTCATTTATGCCATAACCATGCTTTTTCAGCAAGGCAATCATGATCTGAGACAAGGCATTTTTCAACGATTGTTGAAGATCAATCTACAGTGTACAAACCTCCTGATCTTCTAGCAACCATAATAACCTTCTTTGTCTCAAAGTCTATAAGTTTACATTCATCACTTTTGATTTTGATGAAGTATCCTTTATCAGTGAATTGACTCATGCTGAAAAGGTTAAACTTAAGATTTTTGACATAAAGAACTCCCGAAATGGGAATGCATCCTAACTTCACGTCACCATAACCTTTTGTAGAACCAAAGCCTCCACCAGCAAACCTTATTGTTGGACCTTTAGACCACCGTCTATAGTTTATAAGGTTATTCTTGTTGCCCGTCATGTGCTTTACACAACCACTGTCAAAGTGCCAGATTGCATTGTTTGTCTCCGTGGCTGAAGTCTGCAAAATAAAGAGCAAACAAGTTAATTATCCAATATTGGATGTCCATTAACATGTTCAAGAATGCGTCCAGTGGAAACCCAAGTCTTAAGTTTTTTCAACTTTGACTTGTTTTCTACTTGTTGAGGAACTAGGAGGTTTTGAGCCGAAAGACTTTTGATTCGTGCTGATCAAATCCACTTTCGGATGTGGTGTCTTGCTCGGTTGACCTTTCTGCTGAACATACTTTTCATTAAGTTCTTCTCTGGCAAGGTTCCTTCTAGCCCTAGCGTTTTGAGTTTTGTCAGAACTCTTTGGCTTGGTTTTATTCATCTCTTTGAAGTATCTTTGCTGACTTTGCTTATACTCATGAAAACGTTGACTTTGATTGGTTTTGAAACCGAGTCCACTTTTTGGAGAATGTTGAGCTTTTGTCTCAGCAACCTTACTTGATTCAGGTTTGTCAGCAAAGGTCTTCTGATTACTTTTAGTAATCTTGCCTTTTGACTTAACAAATTGCTTTTCAGCAACTTGTTTGGCGGAATGCTTTACAACATCCTTTTTCTTAACAGTTTGCTTTTCAGCAACCTGTTTTCCTTTTAAAGTCTTGTTACTTTGAGTAGCAACAGCGGGCTTTACGGTCGTAGGTACTTGATTGCATTTTTCGGCAACCTTAGATTGACAAAACTGATATAGTTCTGGTTGACCACTATCAGTTGCACGTACAAAGGTAATTGGTGATTTGTCTTTACTCAAGATTATTACGTCCTCACCTTCATACGTTGCACCTAGACCTTCTTTCTAAGATGGATCTCTCAGATAAGAGTTTAGTTCAATCAGCGTATTACTTGCATCAGCATAAGATTTGAAATTGATTTTCATCTTTTTCATTTCTTGTATTTCAGCAAGTAACTTTAGAATTGAGGACTGATACTCTTCCAATTTTATTGCCATTTGAGAATTCTTCTCTGTAGCTTCAGCAATCAACTTCTTGCTGCAAAGCCGTCATCTTCTGAAAAGAAGAATGATAAAGAGCCCACTGATGAAAATGCTTTAGTTGTTAAAAACATGAAGAAATTCATCAGTAAGAAACTTGAAAGTCGAAAAGCAAAAGAGAAGCTGAAAAAGCATCTTGGTAACAACTACCATAAGTACAAGAATGAGGCTAGCTCGCTGAACAAGCAAGCTCAGCAAGCAAACTCATCAGAAGAACCAGCAGTTGGAAATGATCTCTGCTTTTACTGCAAAAAGCCTGGACACTTCAAGGCAAATTGTCCTTTTCTGAAAGGCAAATCTGCTGAAAAGAAGAAGAAGTTGAAAAGAGCTTTTATTGCTGAAGAAAAGAAGAAGCTTCAAGCAAAAATCGATGCGTTATGCATTGATACTAGCTCCGAAGACAGTGAGGAAGAAAGCTCAGACACTGAAGATGAAGAAGCCACTCTTGACGTAGAGATTGATGAACGTGTATTTTACACTTTCATTCGAGTCTTTTTTCACCAATTTAGCTATCCTCTATGTTAATTTAGCTATATTTTAGTGCATTTTATTAGAATAGTGTCACGTTTCCCTTTAGGTTGTAATTTACAGGTTTTGGGTGAAAAATGAGGTTTTCCGGGAAATTATATTGAAGTGGACAAGGAATTGGTGTTCCGAAGGAAGTTTTGGAGTATCTAGAAGATTCCGGATAGGATTTGAAGTCTAGGGGTCGAATCTGAAGGCTAAAAGGTCACTAGAAGGCAAAAACCGAGTCCGAAAAGGAAAAGAAATCCAAAAACGCGTCACCTGCCGACTGGAGGTCCCGGGCGATTCGCCCGGTGTGTGGAGCGACTCGCCCCACACCTGCCGAATCTATATATAGTTGCTCAGTTTCTCCGTTTTTTCATACTTTCTCAGACCTTTTCTCTCACCTTTCTCATTAGTTTTAGGGGAGAATTCTCCAGAGCCTGTTCTAGAAATTCTTAGCTTAGGAGACACTTTTTCTTATCATTTTGGAGCTTGTGAGATCGCGATTCTTCGGAGATTGACAACCTTCGATAACATTGTATCTTGCAATTATTTTCTATTCATATTTATTTATCTTTCAACATGTTTTCATTCAATCTTGCTATGATTTCTGTTGATTGCATGCCATCTATGAGTAGCTAAATTTATCGTTGGTGATAGTATGTGATTTCTTAGCGAAGGGTTAATAATTATGCTGATGGCGGTAAAGCGAATCAGACTTTGAGTTATTGCTTTATTTATTTGATCTATCTAAGCCTCTATCTTCGTAGTGTTGAATAATAACGGAACACATTGGACAATTCCTTGATCAAAGATCTCTATGCAAAACAATCGGGTACTTCATGCATGATTATTAACCCACTGTGCTTTGAATGATCATACTATCACTAACTTCCATTATCTGATAAGAAAAACCTTTGCTAAGTCGTCTGTTGATTTTATAGTTTAAGTTAGATCAGATAAAACTAGTTATAGTCCTTAGAGATCGACACTCGAGGTTATTTTACTGCTACACTACGGTTTTCGTTGTAGTTGTGAATTGCCTTTGGCTAAATATAAATTTATTTGATTAATTAGAATCTGACAAATTCCGGTTCATCAAATTGGCGCCGTTGCCGGGGACTATACTCCTTTTTTCTGTTTAGCTTTTATATATTTTCAGCATTCAATTCCTAGTCTTAGTAGTATTAGTCTTTTTCGATTCTATAGTGATTTCCAGAAATTTTCTTGATTTTCGAGACTTCTACGAGACTAAATTTTAGTTTTGAGTTACTCCTGTTCCAGATTTCCAGGTATGACGACCTTAAAAGCTCGCTTAACACCTACGATTTTGCAAGTCAAGAAAGGATCAGCTATATACTTGGAAGAAGAGTTATCGGGGTATGAGGTAACGAGTTCTGTAGTGAGAAGGGTACCGAGGTTCGAAGATGGAGTGGGGATGAATCCGTTAAGCTTCATCAGGTCCTATGAGGAAGAAATAGCAAAAGTTCCAACAAAGGGATTCACCGAGGACCAATTATGCAGGAAATTATTTTCTTTTGCTCTGGGATATGAACCAAGGATTTGGATAGCAAGGTTAGCACCAGGATCACTAAGAACCTGGAGCCAAGTAGTGGAGGAGTTCTTGGCGCGTTTCATGCCTTACCATGAGACGATTGCACTGCGGAATCGGATCGAACACTTCAAGCAAGGAGAGTACGAGCGGTTATGTGACACCTATGAACGTTTTGAGCTGTATAAACGTGAGTGTCCCCATCACCGTTTCGACGACGGAGAGCTGATTTGGTATTTTGTTGGTGGTCTACGTGACGATGTTAGGCTTCAAGTGGATGGGATGTGTGGAGGATTAGAAGAATGTATAGTTGAAGAGACAGAGAAGGTCTTTCAAAAGTACGCCAATGGATCTGCACAATCTGAGAAGATAATGTCGAGTCAAATCACTAACGTAAATTCAAATCGGCGCGAATTTGACGGCTTATACGAAGGATATTATGAAGACGAAGATATCAGTGAAGAGGAAGAACTTGTGTTTTACGCAGGGGTTAAGGCCATTGAGAGTGTTTTCGAGATAGCACACGCAGGGCAAGCTGAAAACAATCTTCGCATCGAAAAGGCTTTTGAAGCAGTCGAAGTGACTGAGCAACATATCAAGGAACTTAGCTTGTTGAAGTGTGAAAAGTGCGGAAAAGCAGTCGAAGACGCCCCCCTGGAAGTGGGGAGCGAACCGCTGATGAACGCGGATTTGTCGGTTCCGAATTCAGCAAATAATATTTGTTAATTAGCCAAAGGCAATCCACAACTACAACGAAAACCGTAGTGTAGCAGTAGAATGACTCGAGTGTCGTTCTCTCAGGACTATAACTAGCTTTATCAAATCTAATTTAGAATATAAAAACAGCAGACAGATAGCAAAGGGTTTTTGTAACAGATAATGGAGATTGGTGATAGTATGATCCTTCAAAGCATAACGGGTCGATAATCATGCATAAATTCCTCGGTCTTGCATGGAGATCTTTGAATCAATCTAGTGTCCTGTTGCAATTATTAAGCACTACGAAGATAATGGGTCTGACAAGTCAATCACTATTGTCCTATTGTGTTCCGTAATTATTCAACACTACGAAGATAAACTCGCGAACAGGTCGACGAGGGTCCAATTGGGCATAATAATTAATACAACATACGAGAATTTAGGTTGTGCTTGATCAACGAAATAAAGCAATGACACGGAGTATAATGCGCGATATAGTCATTAGCATGATTATCTTCCCTTCGCTAAGAATTCACATACTACCACCAACGATAAGTTTAGCTACTCATAATAGGCATGCAATCAACAGAAATCATAGAAGAAAACATGTTGAAAGAATATAAAAATAAGTAGAATAAACTGTAAGATACAAAGTTACCGAAGGTTGTCAATCTCCGGAGAATTGCGATCCTACAAGCTCCAATCTGCTATGAAAAAGTGTCCCCTAAGCTACGAACCCCCAGAACAGGCTCTGGGAAGTCCATACCTAAAACTACAGAGAGAGGTGAGAAAGTAGGTCTG
This sequence comes from Plantago ovata, assembly GCA_028274465.1. NCBI lineage: Eukaryota > Viridiplantae > Streptophyta > Magnoliopsida > Lamiales > Plantaginaceae > Plantago > Plantago ovata. Next base: position 22,056,785 of record CM051458.1, read on the forward strand.
GAAAAGTATGATTTTCAGAGAAAACTGAGCAACTATATATAGGCTTCGAATTACTGTGGGGCGGTTCGCCCGGTGTGGCGGTTCGCCCGGAGAGTTTTTCGCGGAATTCCGCGTTTTCGACGCGTTTTTGGATTTCTTCCCCTTTTCGGACTCGGTTTTTGACTTCTAGTGGCCTTCTAACCTCCACATTCCACCCCTAGACTCCAAATCCTATCCGGAAACCTTCAGATACTCCAAATAGACTTCTGGAACACCAATTCCTTATCAACTTCAATATAATTGCCCCGAAATCCTCAAATTTCAACCAAAACCTGTAAAATAAAATCTAAAGGGAAACGTGACACTATTCTAATAAAATGCACTAAAATATAGCTAAATTAACATAGAGGATAGCTAAAATAGGTGAAAAAGACTCGAATGAACGTGTAAAATACACATTCATCAAACTCCCCAAACCGAACCTTTGCTTGTCCTCAAGCAACTAAGCTAGACTCTAATGCAAAAAACATGCAAGACACAAAATGGAGTCTCATGCCAAATTAAATGAACTAATCTACTGAATTTACCAAAAAACATATGAACAAAAACCATATAAATCAAAGCATGAATATAGGTTGAAGAATACCTCGATTGACTTATACACATCCACATAAGCACTTATGTCAAGACAAGATAGTCTCTCGTAACATTCTCTATCTGGACCTAGTCAGTGACGACGTAATGAAGCATGCTAAGATACGAATGGTTGCCCCGTGCCTATGAAACTGAGGACTTACTGTTGTTCCACCATGTTAAGACTTTTCCTCAAAAGAGGTCGAACCAGTACTGGCTCTCATCAAACGAAGGAGGGTTCCCTATAAAAGATAACGCTCCCCTATTCTACCCATCTCTTAAGTAAAGTCTTAAACTATTCACCACTTCCTGAATGGCAGGACGAGGGTGGTCTAGAACAGATGACACTTAGGACAAAAATAGAAAATTACAAACACGATTACGAACATTACAAAAAATGGAAAAGACTCAACACCTTGCTAAACTGCTATTTGGCTTTCTTTTTGGACCCTTCCTTGATTTTTTGGGGTCTTCTCTTTTTTTCCTTTCCAGATTCTTTTTCTTTTCTTTTTTTTCTGGAAATTTTTCTTTCTTTTTTTTTCGATTTTTTTTCTAGCCAGCAGTAGCATAACAAAAAGAGAAACAAAATAACTCACACGACTTCCCCTAACCTATTCGAAAGAATAGGTTGGAGTACAAAATTTACGGAAAATGAAAAATAAACTCACGATACGAAAATGAAAAACAGAAACAAGTCTATGATGGTGTAACCCCCTCCCCAAACCTATTCGGAAGAATAGGTTATAAACAAAGGATCACACTACCTCCTTCCTAGGCATTTAGCAATCTCAAAGCATGGTGAAGACTTGTTGCCTCTTAGGTACATAATTACTCGGGAAAACAACCATAAGACCCTAATATGCATCATCCTATTATAAAGGCCTTCGTGAACCGCAATAGAGAAAACACCACTAAGTGATGTCGAGACTACCAAGCTTAACTAAGTGCAATACATAAATGTGACAAGCCAAGCGAGAAAAACCTCAAACAAATTCATAGAGATGAAGCATACGATTAATGGCATAGTTAGTTGATCTACCCAACAAAAAAGTTCAAAAAATTCGGCAATGAACTCCATATAAAACATGCAAGACTATCCTAGGATGAATGTAGTGAAATGCAACCTAAAAAATCTAAGAAAACAGTAAACGTGCAAATGCAAATGCAAACAAAGAACAAGATACTAATCAACACAAAGCCAAACAATACTTAACATCACGGTTCACATCCCATCCCCCTTACGATTCTTAAGCTAGCCCCTAGCAAAAGAGAATGAGTAATAAGAAGTGATACTAGATGTTACCGAACGTTTTGGCCTCGGTTGGCTGAGAGTGGACATGCGAAAGGACTAATCATCGGGATGGTAGTCCCCATAAAAGTCACTCCGCATGTCATTCATGAGCTCATTGGACTGACGTAGAGCCTCCTGCTGCTGCTGGATGAGCTGTTGCTGCTCCCACATTTGCTGCCTATCCTCTCGGCGATGCTCCTCGAATATCTCCAATCGCGGTTGTGCTGGACAATGTACCTGTCGAGGTCCTGTCGCATGGCCGCGTTGTTGGCATCAATTCTGTCGAAACGGCCGTCGAGGTAGGTACGGAATTCAGAGAAGTCAAATCCTCTAGACCCCTGTGGTGCTCGAGGTGGAGCATGCGTTGCTCTATGGACAAATGGGATATCTGGGATAGGGGCTTGGCCAACATCGGCCTCCATAGCATCCTCACGATCGGAATCACTCAGCTGGTAAGGTGCTCCTACATCAGCAGCGGCAGCCGTGGGGTTCTTCAAGCTGATACCTATTGAGCTGCACCTCAATGGCCGAGGGTGCAAGGGCAGCGACCTCGCAATCCCCCTCCTCAATGTCATCGACCCCATGATATTTGCAGTAGGCTGTGATGAAGCTTGGGAAGATGAATGGCTTCCTCTTCTTTTCCCATTGGCGCTCGTACTCCTCATACATGATGCGCCCTATGTCGATCTGATGTCTGTCGATCAGGCAGTAGAGGAGCTCGGCGTAGTAGGGCTGAATCCACGAGTCATTATTCCTAGGGATCAAGTTGTAGATGTAAAATTTCATCTTCACCTTAGCTTCAATCCTAAGGTCGCTCTGACTGATCCGTCCAGGTTCTCCCCCGATTTCTGGATATTGGTACTCCCTGTTGCAGATCACGTCTGTGATGTGTCTCCCTATCCCCCTAGAGGCCCTCGAATACAGGTAGGCATGGTCGCTCCCTGTGAATTCCTGATGCCCAAATGGAGAATGAAGAAATGTCCTCTGGTGTCCACGGTATAATCAGGCCTCGGACTAGTACCCCATTCTTCTCCTCGAGATCTGTGTATCCAGTGTAGAACTCTTGGAGGAGGCTCTCGTCGTAACCTTTGAACCTGTTGGAACTGTACCATGCCCAATTCCTTTGTGACCCCAATCGTGATAGCGTCCTATATCCCGCTTTATCAACTGCGGACTCGGGAATGTCAATCCTCCTATCTGGGATGATCGACCTTCCTCCGTCGGCCATCTCCGCTTCTAGCCTTCGACGCACCTCTATCGCAGCTACAAACAACTCGAACATATGGTGAAATGGTTGGGAGCTTGATGCTACAACCTTCCCCTTTTTGCTAGAGCCGGCTCTCCTTGATCTCGGTGCCATGATTCCTACAAACAGCAATTAGTACCTTGTACGATGCAAAACAGATCTATGCATATGTAAATATACGAGTGAACAATACGAGCAATATCTTCAAAAATCCAACTCCTCAAAAACCCAAAGTCTAGTCTATCTAATTCATTACGCAACATATCAATGTAACTACTACAATAACATATCACATTATGCTCTTGCTAAACAACAAATGCCTTGAATCACAAGGGTCAATCCATACCATAAAAATCAAAAATCTAGCATAAATCCTCAATTCCATCAATCATGCATTCCACCAATACATCCATCATTATCATATCAACAAACACATGTTTAAGCATGGAATGATAGTAAGAGATACATTTTCCTAACAAGATATATATCATCTAATAGCAAAATCTCAAATCAACAAACCAAGCCTAATTGAACATGCAATTGATAATGAATAACGAATCTAATCGCATAAAACATCAACCCATACATCATACAAGCTTAATTAAAGCATAAATCAAAAAATCCCCAAATTTAAAAAATTAGGGTTCATGTGATAATACCTCAAATTCGGAAATTGAATGAGCTAGGAAGAAATTTGTTCGGATAGAAAGATAGAGCACGTAACGGGCTTCATTGAAGCTAAAGAACACACAAATTGATGGAAAGATGAAGAAGTTATGAAGGTTTGAAGGTTTTTGATAATGGAGGAAATTTTGGAGTTTAAGTGAAGAAGGAGAAGAGAAATGAAGAAAAATGGGGAGAATCCCCGTTTTTACAATCTGTCGGCCGTGGGGCGGTTCGCCCACGCCTGGGGCGAACCGCCCCGCACGACCGGAGCGCGCGCGCGGGCTCTGGACGTGGGGTGATTCGCCTCACATGGGGGGCGATTCGCCCCCCACCTCCGAGGTGGGGAGACGATCGTTTTGGAATTAAAATGCGGTTTTGAGTCCCCGAAAACCATTTTCCTCAAAAAATCACTCGAAAAATCGCACTCTAACACAACATAAGCACAAACGACACAGAAGCGAACAAATTCACATATGAAAAGCAAATTGTTCAAGTATGAATGCATGCAATAAAGCGGTAAAGAAAGCGATAAAAAACCCCGGGCTGCCTCCCGGATAGCGCCATTGTTTAAAGTCTCTGACTCGACTCCTGTCTTCTCCTATCTTTTCTTTCTGAGGGTACTAGACTTCCCCTTCACGAATCTCCTTCCCATGCCTCGATCCTGTGAATAAGAATGAACATAGACATTAAGACCACTGTAATCAATAGTGTTAGAAGTATCAGGTGGATCAGGTGGATCGGATATGGCTTTGCAACACATGTTGCTTGTCATCCACTTCAATAGTGCAAGTTCTTTGGTAGATGTCCATCACGGAGCGTAGTTTAGTCAAGAATGTTCGTCCTAAGAGTATGACATCCCCCGTTCCTGGTGCTGACGCGCATAATTACAAAATCGGTGTAGACAGAAGCTTCACCCATCTTGACTAATACATTCTTCACAACGCCTTCGGGTTTAAGGGATCCATCCGCCAGTTGCACAATAGCCTTATGCACAGTTAGTTCTCCAAGGTTACTCTTCTCGAAACATTCAAAGGGAGCACATTAGGTAGGATCCTGTGTCTAGTGTGGCTCGGACATCTCAAGCTCCCACAATCCCGACCTTAAATCATCGAAAACTTTGCTGGGAGTGGCTCGGATCCCTCTTGTCTCCTCTTCACCCTTGTTCGTACCAAGGTCCTTTCTTCTCTC